>CM054153.1:35543937-35554835 GCA_028751875.1 Rapana venosa | reverse complement strand
AAACACATTTCTACTCTTTAAAATGACACATTTTTAGACTTTAAAACAACACATTTCTAGACTTTAAAATGACACACTTCTGTTCTCCTGTGAAAGACAGCTTGATGCTTAGGCATCATGCCATTGATTACTTCATGGCCATGGCAGCTCGACACATTCATTGATGGCACACTGAGCTATACATCTGGTAGCGCCCTGTCATTCAGCCAGTTTATCACTTCACAACAGAACGCTTCCCTCGCTGCTTCACAAGGGAAAGAAAACGAAAAGCATCAGCCTGTCATTATCTGTTCACACTGCACAAAGACAAAGAAGAAGAAATCAACAAGAAAAAAAAATCCTGTCAGCCTTATCATTATTTTTCCGATACTCTCCTGTTCTTGCCAGGCTCTGTCGTTGACGCTTCTCCAAGACTCCGTTAATTGTCTGGCACCAGCAGACATCTTCATGACTTTGTCTACGCCGGCCATTAACAAAGGGACATAACTATAACCTTGGAGTGAGTTCCTCTGTTCCTATGTCAGAGGAATGATGGAGGTCGTACGGTAGTGGTGGTGATGGTGGAGGTGGTGGTGGTGGTGGTGATGATGGTGATGACAACGACAACATCAACGATGAAAATGATAACGCTGGTGCTGCTAACTGTTGCTGCTTCTGCTGATGTTGACTGCGATGAATGTGCTGATAAAAATAATCACCGACCTTGTTTCTCTCTCTGTCTGCCTGTCTGTCTATCTCTGTCCGTCTGTCTCTACCTCTGTCTGTCTGTTTCTCTGTCACTGTCTGTCTTTCTGTCTCCGTCTCCGTCTCTCTGACTGTCTGTCCCTGTCTTTGTCTCTGTCTCTCTATCCCTCTGTGTCTCTGTCTGTCTGTCTTTCAATCTGTCTGTCTGTCTTAGTATGCACACACTATTTTATGCGTTTCACACACTCACACACACACAGACTCACACAAGCACACACACACACTCACACACACAATGCACACACACATAAACACACACACACACACACACACATGCACACACACACACATGCACACAACACACACACACACACACACACACACACACACACACACACACACACACACACACACACACACCATTCTCATTGTTTACCCTATTAAAAACAAGGGCATACTCGTACTGGCCAGGCACCGCTATGAGATCATTGATTGAAGAAGAAGAAGAAGAAGAAGAAGAAGGAGGGGAAGAAGAAGAAGAAGAAGAAGGAGGGGAAGAAGAAGAAGAAGAAGAAGAAGAAGGGAGGGAGGGAAGGAAGAAGAAGAAGAAAGAAGAAGAAGAAGAAGAAGAAGAAGAAGAAGAAGAAGAAGAAGAAGAAGAAGAAGAAGAAAACACAGCACTAGGTAGGGGCAAGAGATGTGCGCGAAGATGTTTTTCCGAAGACAAAAAGGTGTTTGACTGCTTTCGCTGCAATGAAGGCTGTCTACTTCATTTCAGGGGTTTACTTCAGCTGAGCTCTTCCTCATAGGTTTTGTGTGTCTGTAGCGTGTGGGTCTTTTTTTCTCTTATTTTTGGCACAACCTGGTTTCATTATCCTTTTATCTTTCATTAGTTAAAAAAAAAGGTTTTATATATCACTCGTATATATATATGCAAACATACACTTGTGCCCGCGCACGCACGCACATACAAAAACAAACACGCACGCACGCACACACACACACATAATTCTCTCTCTCTTCTGTCTGTCTGTCCTGTCTGTCTGTCTGTCTGTCTTCCCGCATGTCTATCTGTCTGTCTGTTTGTCTCCCTCCCTCCCTCCTCCTCCTCCTCCTCTTCCCCCTTCCTCCTCTTTCTTCTTCTTCTTCTTCTTCTTCTTCTTCTTCTTCTTCTTCTTTTCTTCCCCAATATCCCCCCAAAGCAATAATAACAAATTACTAATCTTTCTCTGCTTCTTCCCTTTCTTTGTCTTTGTCCCAATTGTCCCTACAGATCGTTTGTTTCTTCTTTCTCCTTTCTTTTATCTTTCGCGCTGTCTGGATGGAGAGAAGCGATTAGAAAAAAAGAGAGAAGAAGATGTGTCAACATTCCAAGGGCTGCTGTTCTGTTGGAAGGAGACTGAGCACACTGAGAAGAGAAGAGGATTCTCCGTCAGGCTGAAGATCATTAAAGCCGGCTGTTCTACAGCCTGACATCGATATACTGCGTGATTGCTGACATGGGTCTGCTGACAGACAGAGGGACAGACAGACACACAGACAGACAGACTGACTGACTGACTGACGGTCAGACAGATACACACAAACAAACATACACGCACGCACGCACCACACACACGCGCACACGCACGCACGCACGCACATACGCAAGCACGCACACACAGAGAGCACACACACGCACACACACACACACACACACACACATATATATATATATATATATACGCTTGGCACACACACACACACACACACACACACACACACACACACACACACACACACACACACACACACACACACACACACACACACACACACACACACACAAACACACTGTTATGTTGTTAGAAGAAAGTTTGAGGACATGTATAAAACATTTTGGATCTACCAGAAGAAAGAGTTTGCAAAACTAAAACTTTATGATTATGCTACCAAAGAATACAGACTGGAACCATATTCAATAAACTATGAAAACCAACCCCATAAGAAGACGTATTGTAAATTTCGCACAAGCTCTCACAATTTAATGATAGAGAAAGGGAGGCACCAAAATATATCCAGAGGGGACAGAAAATATAGATACTGTAACAAAATAGAAGATGAATTTCATTTACTCGATGAATGTATTTTATATGAACTCAGAAATAATTTATTAAAAATCAAAACGAAAGACAAAGAACGCAAAAACTGTGCACATAAATTAAGTGACATAATCACAGTTGATATGTATCAAGCAGATATCATCAGATATGTGTATGAGTGTTTTGGAAAAAGAGAAAAAGAGAAGTAGAATGCAACATGTTTTTAGTGTACATCACTTTTAGCCAAAATAGATAATAATTATAATTGATGTTTTTGTTGTGTGAAATACGTCTACATGACTTAAATGACAATAAAATATTCTGAATCTGAGTCTGAATCTGAATCTCACACACACACACACACACACACACACACACACACACACACACACACACACACACACACACACACACACACACACACACACACACAAACACACACACACATACACACACAAGCACATACTCGTGTACGACTACACAGGAGAAAAACAAATAAAATACGGAGACGTAGAGAGAAAGGAGCGAAGAAATAACAGAGAGAGAAAAAAATAGAGAAAAAAGGAAACAAAAACAGCAACACCCAAAACAGGTAAGCAAGTAGGCAGATAGTAACAGACACACACACACACACACACATAGACACACACACAGACATACCGACACACACACACAGACACACAGACACACACACACAGACACACAGACATAACACACACACAAATACAGACATACAAACAGACATGCAGACACACACACACAGAAACACAGACATACACACAGACATACAGACATACAGACACAGACACACAGACATACAGACATACACACAGACATACAGACATGCAGACATACATACACACAGATACACAGACATACAGACATACACACACAGACATATAGACATACCCACACATACATACAGACATACACACACAGACGTACAGACATACACACACACACTGACACACACACAGACATACAGACATACACACACAGACAAACACACACATAGAGATTACAGACATACAACACACACACACACACACACACACACACACACACATACGCACAGACATACAGACCAACGATAGGGGTGAGAGATGGAGAGAGAGAGGGGGAGAGAGAGGGGGGAGAGAGAGAGGGAGAGAGAGAAAAGAGATAAAGAGAGAGAGAGAGGAGAGAGAGAGAGAGAGAGAGAGAGAGAGAGAGAGAGAGAGAGAGAGAGAGAGAGAGAGAGAGAGAGAGAGAGAGAGAGAGAGAGAGAGAGAGAGAGAGAGAGCGAGCGCTCACAACATTCTTGCCCACGCTGCTCTATTCCAATATAATATCTCTTAGTTTTATTTGTAAACTGAATTTAAGTTTGGGTTTGTTTGTTGTTGTTTTTTGCTTTATGCTCTTGTCTGTGTTCAGAATACAAGGCGTCGAGAGAGTTGTCCCTGGCAAAATTCTGTAGAAAAATGCCACTCTGAGAGGGGAACAAATACAAACAGGAAAATTTTTAAAAAATGGGTGGCGCTGCTCTTGTGGCGACGCTCTCTTCCCGAGGAGAGCAGCCCGAATTTGACGCAGGGAAATCTGTTGTGACTGAAAGTGGTATACAAGTCTACTGAATTCCTTTCCTTCTTTTCTAAAGTCGGTTTCCCTTGCCACTGGCAAATTCTCTTTGGTGACTTTTCTTTCGTTCTCTCACTCTGTTTTTCTTTCCTTTTTCCTTTTCCTTTTATTTCAGTTCTGTGTTTTCCTTCTGATAATTCCCGGGGCGGGGGTGGGAGGTGGAGGTGGGGGGAGGTCAGGGGTGGGGAGGGCAGGGGGGTGGTGGTGGTGGTGTGTGTTCTGCTTATTTAAAAAAAAAAGGATTACATGAATGAAGATGGAGAGTTTTTAAGAGGTTTGTGTGATTTTTGGTTCTTAGGGGAAGGAAGAGCGGAATGGAATGTGTTCGATCCCCTCCCCCCTTCCCTTGTATTTCTTCCTCCAATCTCCACGTTTTTTTGGTTGCACTTCCCCCCTCTTTCCCCATATCCCCCCCCCTCTCCCCCCTCCCCACCTCTCTCTCTCTCTCAGAGTCAAGGACTGACTCACCGTTCAGAAGCAGAGACCCTGCATCACAGTTCTTCAAGAGCAGCATCATTAGCAGCAGAAGTGAGCGTATACAGCAGAGGAAGGCTGCAGTACCCCCACCACCTCCCTGCAACCGTCGTCTGTCCATCCTCTGTCCACCACTCACACTGCTTGGTTACCTGGACAGTGGATTGAGTGCACTGGTCAAGCTATGAAGAAAAAGGAAAGGTCCAGTCCAGTCTTGTTGTTTATAGGCCCGCCGACCACACACAGGGTCACGTCCTGACACTTTTTAAATCTCGGATTCAAACTGTGTAATTATATACAGATCAATACAGGTTTGAAAATCAACTGTAGTGTTATTTTTTTTGTATCAACGCCTTGGTCAACCTTTAGGGTCAACCCAGGGAGGTCACTGTGCTGTGGGGGAAAGCATATGAATGATATACAATGAGATACATATTAAAACCTGACTCCTCAAAACCAGCCTTGCTCGTAGTATGACACCTTTTAAAGATTGAGTTTGTATTATTTTTTGTGGGAAATTTTTTCTTGTTTATTGTTGTTATGTATGGTTTGTAACTGACATCTATCTGCTTATTGAGGTAATAAAGTATTAGGATTAGTATCTTAACTCATGAACGGGAAATGCCTTAATCTCCCAGTAAGTGAAAATGTTGCCCAGTGGAACATTACGAATGAATGCATTAAAATGCTTGTGTCTAATATTGGGGACAAACAAAGATTGGCTCAGAAACATGGGGAAACGCCCTAAACCACTCACTTATGATACAGTAGTTGTCCTCACAACTGGAGGTCTAGAAAGTGTCAGAACTTTAGAAACATGTGCACAACAGTGCTATGGAATGGAATGCATACATACATACATACATACATACATACATACATACATACATACATACATACATACATACATACATACATACATACATATTTATATCGTAATAATTAGTAGTAGAGGAAAACTATTGCAGGTAACCAGTTACAACTTCATCATCATGAACAGTATTTTTAAAAATAGATTAGAATAAAAATGTTTATACTGTCTCCATTTATATATAATTCTATCACATCCGTAGAAAATCTTCAAAAAGTCACGGAGCACAGCACTTCGACTGCTTTAAGACGGGATGTCATGTTGCCAAGAAAATGATAATGATGATGGTGAGGAGGAGAATAACAACAACAACATTAATAATAATAATAATAATAATAATAATAATAATAATAAATAATAATAACAACAACAACAACAACAATAAAAACAACAACAACAACAACAACAACGATGACGATGAATAATAATAATAAGAAAACAATAACAATACTGATAATATTGGTATGATAATAATGTTAATAGCAACAACAACTATAATAAGAATAATTATCATTATAATTATTGTGATGATGATGATGTTGATGATGATAATACTAGCAATGATAAATGTATATGAGTTTGTTCAATTTAGTTTCCCTCTCTCTTCTCTCTCTCTCTTTTATTATCATAAATATCCCTAAGGGCGGGACTGGATCTAAAAAAGCACATAGATACTTATTCATTATCCCCGAATTAAAAGAATTTGTCATTATCATTGTCTCTCTCTCACACACACATTGCTAAAATTAGTTTCACACACACACTAGTAAAAATGCAAACAAACAGCAACCAACCCTACCAACCAACCCCCAACCAGGACACTGCCAGGTGGAAAGGTATTTATTTATTTATTATTTATTTATCGATTTATTCTTTTATAGGTATGCCTACAGCAGAGACCTGTGTGCTGCAGACAGCCTGCATTTCTCGGCACCAGCTATCATTGTTCACTGTTGTCATGTTAGGCGCCCTAGTGCAGACAATGGACACTGTGGCTACACCAGGTTAGCGGCTTGTCCACTTCATTCGACTCGAAGTTGAATCATGGTTCAATTCTGGATCGTTTATTGGTTTCAGAGCCATCTTAATGGCTCTTTAGAAACCAAAAAATCGATTAATAGGTACTGGATTGATTTGTTGGCTGATTAGCTTGTCCTAATTATTTCCAAGTGTTCATTTGTGTGTTTATTTCGGTTTTTCTAATGTCCTTGTTCTAATTATTTCATTTTGATGTATTAAGTGAAGTATTTATTTGTTTTAAATTTTAAAAAAATGCTTGCTTGTACATTTCTTTGCTTGTTTATGTCAGTTGTGGTGTGTGTGTGTGTGTGTGTGTGTGTGTGTGTGGTGTGTGTGTGTGTGTGTAATGAACATTTTTGTTGATTAGATTTGTTTGTTGTCTTCTTACATTGATGATGAAAGCCATCCATAGGTGTTTGGAAGGGTATTAATTATTTGAGAGAATCGAATGAAAAGGTTGACCCAAAGGGGAGCACAATACAGAAGCCTCTGACAACAAGGATGCCTCAGCTAAAGAATGTTCAGTCATGGGATGGCTGAGGTTTTCAGTGTGACTTTTTAAAATTTTGAGACCACTTCTTCTTTGAAAACGCTGATCTGACATTTTGCTTTCCCTCTTTTTGTAAAAAAAAACCTTTTTGAAAATTATTCTTGTCGTTCACGAAGCTGTTTAGCTTATTACATTGTTGTGATTGCAGGATTTTAAGCAAAGGTTTCTATAGATTTGATAAATATAGATAACTTTGGCACGACACGGCAGACTACTGACTAACCAACCAACCCACCAGCTAACTAACCAGTTAACAAGCTAATTAACTAACGAACTAATTACTGGCTATCTATCAATCTGAACAACTAGCTAGTTAACAAACTAGTTCACTAGTAGGTTTACTGTCTGACTGAATTGACGGGTAAATACACACAAGGTCAACTAACAAAATAAACAAGGAATTGAATAGACAAAGAGTCATTGCATCACTCAATAAAGAGAAACGCTACCAATCTGTTCAACGGCCTTAAAAACGTCTTTTTTAAAATAAGAAAACACATACACATTATATATATACTTATTATACACTTATATATACTTCTATATTATATATAATTATACATACATATATAAGTACATATATATATATATATATATATATATACATATATACACATATACACACATTATAATTATAAGATATATATAATATGTATGTATATAAACTTTATATATATATATATATATATATATATATATATATCAAACACACATAACACACGCGCGCGCGCTAACTCACACACACTTACAGAGGATAAACAATGGATACTGAATTGTTGCCCATCGACCCAGTTAGGGGTATGAAGAATAACAAAGCGGTTTTTTTCATAAATATCCACAGAATACATACAGCTAGTGTAAGAAAATCCTCAATCAAAACAACACTTCAGGAAAAAAAAACAACAACCCACAAATATTCTAACCCAGCAAATCATTTTTCAATACCAAAGACTTTTGCAGGATTGAAAAATTATTTTCTCCGCTTACATAAGAGACCATTGACTTGAGACATAACGTTCTTTTTGGGAATCCAAGCATTTCAAAGATAATATGGCTTAATGTTAGAATGTTTACAATATGAACACAAAACACACACACACACTTATACACACAAATATACAGCAACAGACCAAAGTGATCAGAGATTACCAACGTCACACTCACAAAACTGTCTGACATAACCCACCCCTAAGAAACTCACCAGTGGTATCAACGCTTCTGAAACCAGGACGACTTCTATGCGAAACTCCACTTGTTTCTAAGCGAAAAAGCACACACAGCTAGTGCAGTGTACACACTTTGTTTCCAAAACGTACAAAGGCCACAGAATCAGCTAGTGTGTGTTGTTGGAGCGGAGTGGAGGGTCAGAAACAGCGAGGGAGGCGGTGTGTTGTCGTTGTATTGTTGCAGTGTCGTGGATGAAGGCACGAGTTGCTGTGTGGCGGGAGACAACTCGTCCATGCTTCGCGGAGTCAGGCTGAGGGATGGGGGAGGCGGGAAAAAACCCAACAACCCCCCTACCGTCTGATGTGTGTACTGCAAGTACTGGGTCTATGGTGGGGTAAAAACTAATAGGGCTGTGTTGTTGCTGTAATTGCTGTTGTTGCTGCTACTGTTGTTGGTGTTGCTGCTGATGTTGCTGCTGCTACTGTTGTTGGTGTTGCTGCTGATGTTGCTTCTGCTACTGTTGTTGCTGTTGCTGTTAATGCCAATTGCTGTTGTTGTTACCACTGTTACTGTTGTTACTGCTGCTGTTGCTGTTGTTGTCATTGTTGTCGCTGCTGCTGTTGCTGCTTCTGCTGTTGCTGTTGTTGTCGTTGTTGCTGCTGCTGTTGTTGCTGTTGTTTCTGTTATTGCCCCTGTTGTTTGACGCTGCTGTTGTTGCTTCTGCTGTTGCTGATGTTGTTGCCCTTGTTGCTACTACTGTTGTTATTGCCGCTGATGCTGTTGTTGTTGCTGTTGTTGCTCCTACTATTGTTGTTGCTGCTGCTGTTGCTGCTGTTGTTGTTGTTGCTACTGTTGTTGACGTTGCCGATGTTTTACAGTTGTTACTGTTATCGCCCCTGTTGTTGCCGCCGCTGCTGCTACTGTTGCTGTTGATGTTTCTGCTGTTGTTGCTACTGTTGCTTCTGCAGTTTTGTTATTTTTAAGTAATGGTGTCTTATAGATCGCCCCCTGTAAGAGGTTTAGATCTGCATGTTGCTTCTGGCTGATCCTCTGTGCACACTGTCTACCCTTGTGCTAGCTGGTGAGTAGCTGTCCGCATCACTGGCTTGACATTGTCTGTCTGTATGTGGTGTGCAAAGATGCCTTTGTCTTTCTCTGCCTCTGTCTGTCTGTCTGTCTCTCTTTTTCTGTCTCTCTCTGTCTCTGTCTGTCGGGTCTGTCTGTCTGTCTGTCTGTCTGTCTGTCTCTCTCTCTCTCTCTCTCTCTTCTCTCTCTCTCTCTCTCTCTCTCTCTCTCTCTCTCTCTCTCTCTCTCTCTCTCTCTCTTGTTGTATTGTGGCCTAAGGCCGATGCACTAGTAAATTATTTCAGAGTTCAGAGTTCTCTCTCTCTCTCTCTCTCTCTCTCTCTCTCTCTCTCTCTCTCTCTCTCTCTCTCTCCTTCACACACACATACACACTACACACAAAACACGCGTTCGCACACACACGCACACATACACACTGCACACCAATGGAAAAGGTACAAAAAATATGTAGGATTTTATTTTATTTAGCGATTTATTTATTTATTTATATCACTTTAAGTTACGGCAGATTTCGCCGCGTAATGGGGCAACAAAAATAACTATATCTATATGAAGATAAAAAAATCAGACCTAGGCTACCCCCCCCCCCCCCAAAGAAAAAGAGAGGAAAAAACAAAGCTACAATCACTAAAGTAAAACCCAAATTCGAGTAGACTAGCCAGAGAGCAATCAGGAATGGCATCAGAGAGCACCTTCTACACATGTCAGACAGAGAACTGAGGACTGTGAATGTAGCGGGAATGGGCTAATGATATCTAAACAAGCCAGAGATCCCACGTTGACGCTTTGCTTAAAAACGCGCATTCGATAGAAGTGAAAATGACGGTGATGACAGAAAACATCCAGGAATCTCTTTGGATGAAGATGACAGGCTACGGGAATGTTTTGCATGACTAAATAATATAACAAGCGTTTGAGAAAATTGTCGACTACAGGTGAAATATGGGGTCTGATCAGTCTGAATGCCTTCATGAATATTGCACAGGGCTGGTGTGTCTGCTGTCACAGTATGGGCAGTAGTACGATCCACAGCGTTTGTCTTCAGCAGTCCACGCGGCTGTAGAGAAAACAGTGTCCAGGAAAATGGTTGGTGCGATCTGTGTTTAGAAAGCTTGTGCGGTTTGTCATCATTCTCTTAGGAAAATACAGCGAACCACAGGAAATGTGTCACAATGTTTAAACAGAGCAATGAGAGAGAGAGAGGTGTTTGATAAGACAAATAAAGGCTCTGTGTGTGTGCACAAATGAGGTATTGATTGCAAAGTTAGTTTATTGAACAACGAGCGGAAAGACACAGTTGATGTCATCCTTACAAAGGGAGAGCCTTTTTGATTTTCCGGCCAGAAGA
>CM054153.1:35528937-35536437 GCA_028751875.1 Rapana venosa | reverse complement strand
CTGGGGTGGCAATGTGGTGTGGGACCTTACGCGCACACACAAGGTTGTATGTTGAGTCCCCTATTATTTTCGATTTTTATTTCTGCACTAGAATCAGATCTCACTGGATCAGATACTCAAGGCATAGATGTATTTTCTGAGCCACTAGGCATACTCTTACTTATGTATGCAGATGATATTGCTTTAGTTTCAGATTCAGTTGTAGACTTGCAGAAAAAGATCAATTGTTTGGAAAATTATTGTAAGAAATGGGGACTTTCTGTAAATATGGACAAAACTAAAGTAGTCGCTTTTAAAAATGGTGGATTTACTAAGAAGTCTGAAAAATGGTGTTATTTAGGAAAGCAGATACAAGTAGAATCTAGTTATAATTATCTGGGTGTGGTTTTTGGCTCAACATTGAACTGGTCAAAATGTATCGAAAATCTCTCTGGAAAAGCATTGAAGGCTGTTGCTGGTATCAAAAGATTGTACTTCAGGTTAAAGAATCTTACAGCATCTACAGTTTTTAGTATTTTTGATACAAAAGTGAAACCAATCCTTCTCTATGGTTCTGAAATTTGGGGTTTTCAGCAGTATCATGATATTGAAAAAATACAGGTAAAAATTTGCAAAATGGTCCTGGGGATTGGCAGAGATGTTAAAAATAATATTTGCCTTGGCGATTGTGGTAGATATCCCATTTTTGTTGACACTGTTACCCGAGTAATCAAATATTGGCTAAAAATTTTGGATATGCCTGATCATAGATATCCCAGACAATGCTACAATATGTTGTGTAGACAGGATGAAGCAGGGAGAATAAATTGGGTAACACATGTTAGAAAGATTTTATGCACCCACGGATTTGGTTATGTTTGGACAATGCAAAATTGTGGTAATTCCTCATCCTTCATGAAAGAATTCCAAATACGAATACAAGATGTGTACCAACAAAAATGGCATGACTCTCTATCAGCATACCCTGACTACTTAGATTATCACCCGATTATTTGTAGAGCAAATTATGTATGTGAAGTAGAATCTTTAGAATACCGTAGAGGTATATGTTTACTGAGGTCAAACAGATTACCTTTAAATGGAATTTCACCTTATGGCAAACCGATTACTGATCCATTCTGCTCTCAGTGTGATGGCCAACAAATTGAAGATGTTTGTCACTTTTTACTTGTATGCCCAAAATATGCTGTATTGCGAAGAAAATGTATTCCTCTGTATTATTACAGATTTCCATCGAATCTGAAAGTGCAGCTTCTTTGTATGAACACTAAACCTAGTTTGATGTTTAAAGTTGGATTATTTCTTACTAAATGTTTAGATATCAGAAGTAAGGATGTTCACCTTACATGAAAGTATATGATTAACTGTTGTTCCTATGGGCCATATGGCCTGCAAAAACTGAATTAAAATTATTGTATTGTTATTATTGTTATTGTTACACACGCACGCACACACACATACATACACACACACGCGCGCGCGCGCGCGCGCGCGCGCGAGAGAGAGAGAGAGAGAGAGAGAGAGAGAGAGAGAGAGAGAGAGAGAGAGAGAGAGAGAGAGAGAGAGAGAGAGAGAGAGAGAGAGAGAAACTTTATCGGCCTCTTAAAGACAATGTCAGACCACTGATCCTATTAGGCTTTGGTGTTGAAGGTTCACCTCTTGGCGGTGCCTGGTCAGATAAAGAGTAAAGTCTGTTACAATAACACAGATCAGACTTCGTGCAGACCAGTCAATGCTTTAACCTGCTCACGAGTACATACATGCAGAAATCCTAACACACACATTAAAGATCCTCAAATATATACCAGCAGTGAGGGCTCATAGGGAACTAGGAAAATACCATACGTGCACCCAGGGCTTGACCAGCGCAGTGAATGGTGCTGTTTGTCCAGTAGCTGCATACATCCTGGAAGATAAGTATGCATGGAACAGCCTGCATACAATAGCACCTTTGGGAGGGTGAGGACGGAAAATGAAGAGAAAAGTTGTATTGTGTCGATTTGTATTGTATTGAGAAAATAGGAAGATAACATCAGAGAGTGGACTGGCCTTGAGTGGAACAACTTCCTACGAGAGCTGAAAACTGCAAGAAATGGAGGAAACTTGTTGCAGAATCTTCAGTGGTGCCCCCATGGTCTACAAGACAACGGAATAGGTGAAGGTGAGGTGAAGGTGTAACGTTCCTTACCTTGCAGGCCTCACAGAGTGTATCAGTTACAGAAATAACAGTCAGTTGTGAAGAGCTCTTTTTGTTGGGGTACATGTCTAGAACCACTTCAGCATGCTGCAGACTAGCCTCCCGTACCCTAAGGCTGGGACGGTCAGGGTGTAGCAGATCCCAAATGGATCATCCGTCACTGTAAACATGGGTCTCCAGAGGCTTGTGGCGTCAGGTTCATTCAACCAACCTTCGAGATAGAGCGTTTCAGTTTGGATTGTGTGGAAACGGCCAACTGGCAGCCTCCTGCCAATCTGTGCTCCTGGCAAAGTTGCAGGTCACCTTGTGTGTGCAGGTATGTGTGCCTTGTGAATGTAATTGAGGCCTTGGGGCACACAGCCTTTAACTTTGTACACCTTTTCAGTTTCGTGTAGCAATTAATCTTTTTGACACTGACAGGCTGGAACGATAAGGTGTTGAACTGTCCATCTGAACGTAGAGCCATCTGCTGTGGCATAAAGAGGTGTACAAATACAAAATACACATGTGACAACACAAGAATCACGGACATGTTGTTGTTGTAGTCAGCCGAACACTGTCCAGGCGAGAAACCTTTCCTCTGTGGTCACAGCACGGTTGACGACCTCTCTGCACTTGCTCATAGCACAACCTCGCTTCATGTCGCCACAGTTATCTCATGAGAGGAAAGCACAGGGCACAGCCAGAAGTCGCTTCACCTCATAACAGTGCTGGGGAAAGCCGATACCCGCTGATCACAAACGCTTTGCTGAGTTTACCGTGGTATTGATGAGGGTAGTGGTAATCGAAAGTGGGAATGTTTGGGCTTTGGCTATTGCAGCTTTGACCAATTCCAGTTACACTGCACCTACCCCCAACTTTCCCTCACTCCCCTCCCCCTTTCCCCACTCCTCCCTCCCTCCTCCCCCTCCCTCCCCAGCCTGTCAGCCGACTTGGGTGACAATGCCCAGTTCTTAACCCACGTTGAGAGGGCAGGAGGTTGGCAGACCAAGTACATTCACTGGCCAAATGCCATACAGGTGGGTTCCTCCCCCCACCCCTTCTTCCCATGAGACCTCCACCACATGCAGTGCCTGTTATTGTTCCTGGAATACTAGACGGGCAGGCAGAAAGCAAAGCGAAAAGAAGAGGTAGGGGGAGGGGGGGGGGGGTCAGAAGATGATGAAGACAGATGATGAATGATGGAGAAAGGTGATGGAGAAAGATGCTGGAGAGGGATGCTGGAGAAAGATGATGGAGAAAGATGATGGATGATGGAGAAAGATGATGGAGAAAGGTAATGGAGAAAGGTGAGATGATGGGTGATGAAGAAAGGTGATGGAGAAAGGTGATGGAGAAAGATGATGGAGAAAGATGATGGAAAAAGATGATGAAGAAAGATGATGGAGAAAGATGCAGGAGAAAGATGCTGGAGAAAGATAATGGAGAAAGATGCTGGAGAAAGATGATGGATGATGGAGAAAGATGCCGGAGAAAGATGCTGGAGAAAGATGCTAGAGAAAGATGATGGAGAAAGATGATGGATGATGGAGAAAGATGATGGGCGATGGAGAAAGATGATGGAAAAAGGTGAGATGATGGGTGATGGAGATGATGAAGAAAGGTGATGGAGAAAGATGCTGGAGAAAGGTGATGGAGAAAGATGATGAAGAAAGGTGATGGAGAAAGATGATGAAGAAAGGTGATGGAGAAAGATACTGGAGAAATGTGATGGAGAAAGATGCTGGAGAAAGGTGATGGGGAAAGATGATGAAGAAAGGTGATGGAGAAAAATGAGATGATGAGTGATGGAGAAAGATGCTGGAGAAAGGCGATGGAGAAAGATGATGAAGAAAGGTGATGGAGAAAGATGACGAAGAAAGGTGATGGAGAAAGATGATGAAGAAAGGTGACGGAGAAAGATGATGGAGAAAGATGCTGGAGAAAGGTGATGGAGAAAGATGAGATGATGGGTGACGGAGAAAGATGATGAAGAAAGGTGATGGAGAAAGATGGTGAAGAAAGGTGATGGAGAAAGATGCTGGAGAAAGGTGATGGAGAAAGATGAGATGATGGGTGACGGAGAAAGATGATGAAGAAAGGTGATGGAAAAAGATGATGAAGAAAGGTGATGGAGAAAGGTGATGGAGAAAGATAATGGATGATGGAGAAAGGTGATGGAGAAAGATGCTGGAGAAAGATGATGAAGAAAGGTGACGGAGAACGATGATGAAGAAAGGTGATGGAGAAAGATGATGAAGAAAGGTGACGGAGAAAGATGATGGAGAAAGATGATGGAGAAAGGTGATGGAGAAAATGGATGATGGAGAAAGGTGATGGAGAAAGATGCTGGAGAAAGATAATGGTGATGGAGAAAGATGATGGAGAAAGATGCTGGAGAAAGATAATGGTGATGGAGAAAGGTGATGGAGAAAGATAATGGTGATGGAGAAAGGTGTCCAAACACACCTCCTGTGTGTGTTGGTTTTTAGTGGTTTTATTTGCTTCCATTCCTACGGTATGACATTACCTGCTCTTTCTTATGTAAACAACAAACAATACTAAAAACGAATGTTATACCAATATCACCCATGCAAAGTAAAACCACGAGAATGGCCTTGTAACTCTGCAGTAACTGTAGAAACTAGTAAATGTTCATCCACACAGATTGTTTCGTCTTCAAAGCAGAATGATGGATGCTAGCATCTCAAGATGGGATTTTACATACATTTTGGAGATATGGATCTCAACTGTAGCTTTAGATAACAATTATAATCACATGGGAGGGGGTGAGGGGGGGGGGGGGGATTAGAGATTTTTAGTGTTGAGCTCGCGAATTTAGAATAGGGATATTTTCTCGTGGGGATGCCGGGGACCTGTCAGTATGACTAGCATCCCACCTTCCGGAAATTATGTGCTAGAAATGTCCTCTTTTCCATCATTATTTGTTTCTGGTTTGTTCCTTTTCTTCCTCTCACCTCTTGTCTATTTTCTTTATCCCTTGTCCATCCTCCTGCCTTTTCCACCAGGAACACTTAAAAGATAATTCTTTCTTATACCGAAGTCGGATACGCTGGGCCTGACATGTCAGGAGCCTAACGGCAGCGTGACACATTTTCGCTCACATGACAGACAACGATAGTTGCTGTCTGAGCAAGAGTGTTCAAAGAAAAAGAAGAAGAAGAATGCAAAGAAGAATGCAAAGAAGAAGAAGAAGAAGAAGAAGAAGAAGAAGAAGAAGAAGAAGAAAGAAGAAGAAGAAGAAGAAGAACGCAAAGAAGAAAGAGCAGAAGAAGAAGAATGCAAAGAAGAAGAAGAAGAGAAGAAGAAGTATGCAAAGAAGAATGCAAAAGAGAAGCAGAAGAAGAATGCAAAGAAGATGCAAAGAAGAAGAAGAAGAAGACTGCAATGAAGAAGAATGCAAAGAAGAAGAAGAAATGTAAAGAGGAAGAAGAAGAAAAGGAAAGATAAAAGAAGAATGCAAAGAAGAAGAAAAAGAAGAATGCAAAGAAGAAGAAGAAGAAGAAGAAGAAGAAGAAGAACAAGAACAAGAACAAGAACAAGAAGAAAAAGAAGAAGAAGAATGCGAAGAAGAAGAAGAAGAAGAAGAAAAAATGCAAAGAAGAAGAAGAAGAAGAAGAAGAAGAAGAAGAAGAAGAAAAATGCACAGAAGAAGAAGAAGAAGAAGAAAAAGAAGAAGAAAGAAGAAGAAGAAGAAGAAGAAGAAGAAGAAGAAGAAGAAGAAGAAGAAGAAGAAAAGAAGAAGAAGAAGAAGAAGAAAGCAAAGAAGAAGAAGAAAAATGCAAAAAAGAAGAAGAAGAAGAATGCAAAGAAAAATGCAAACAGAATGCAACAAAGAAGAAGAAGAAGAATGCAAAAAGAAAGAAGAAGAATGCAAAGAAAAAGAAAAAGAAGAATGCAAAGAAGAAGAAAAAGAATGCAAAGAAGAATTCAAAAAAGAAGAAGAAAAAAAGAAGAAAAATGCAAGGAAGAAGAAGATGAATGCAAAAAAGAAGAAGACGAAGAAAAAGAAGATTGCAAAGAAGAAGAAGAAGAATGCAAAGAAGAAGAATGTAAACAAGAAGAAGAATGCAAAGAAGAATGCAAAAAAAGGAAGAATACAAAAAAGAAGGATGCAAAAGAAGAAGAAGAATGCAAAGAAGAAGAGGAAGAAGAAGATGAAGGAGAAGAAGGATGCAAAGAAGAATGCAAAAAAGAATGCAAAGAAGAGGAAGATGAAGAAGAAGAAGAGAAAGAAGAAGAAGAAGAAGAAAAATGCAAAGAAGAATGTAAAGAAGACGAAAAAAAAGAATGCAAAGAAAAAGAATACAAAGAAGAAGAAGAAGAAGGAGAAGATTGCAAATAAGAAGAATGCAAAGAAGAAGAAGAAAGAAAACAAGAAGAAGAAGTATGCAAAGAAAAAGAAGAAGAAGAAGAAAAAGAAGAAAAGAAGAAGAAGAAGAAGAATGCAAAGAAGAAGAAGAAGAATGCATAGAAGAAGAAGAAGAACGCAATGAAGAAGTAGAAGAAGGAGAAGAAGAAGAATGCAAAAAAAAGAAGAAGACGAAGAAGACAAAGAAGATTGCATAGAAGAAGAAGAATGTAAAGAAGAACAATGCAAAGAAGTAGAAGAGGAATGCAAAGAAAAAGGAGAAGGATGCAAAAACGAAGAAGAAGAAGAAGACGAAAAAAAATGCAGAGAATGCAAAGAATAAGAAGAAGAAGAAGAAGAAGAAGAAGAAGAAGAAGAAGAATATGAAGAAGAAGAATACAAAGAAGAAGAAACGAGAAGAAGAAAAGGAATGCAAGGAAGAAGCCGGAGAAGAATGCAAAGAAGAATGCAAAAAAGGTTGCAAAGAAGAATGCAAAGAAGAAGAAGAAGACGAAGAAGAAGAATGCAAAGAAGAAGAAGAATGCAAAGAAGAATGCAAAGAAGAATGCAAAGAAGAAGAAGAAGAAAAAGAAGAAGAATAGGTAGAAGAATGCAAAGAAGAAGAAGAAGTAGAAGAAGAGGAAGACGAAAGAGAACAAGAAGAAGAAGAAGAAGAAGAAAGAAGAAGAAGAAGAAGAAGAAGAAGAAGAAGAAGAAGAAAAAAAGTAGAAAAAGAAGAAGAAGAAAGCAAAGTAAAAGATGAAGAAAAATGCAAAGAAGAAGAAGAAGAATGCAAAGAATGCAAAGAAGAAGAATGCAAAGAAGAATGCAAAGAAGAATGCAAAAAGGAAGAAGAAGAAGAAGAAGAAGAAGAGAAGAAGAAAAGAAAACAAGAAGAAGAAGAATAGGAAGAATAAGAAGAAGAAGAAGTAGAAAAAGAAGAAGAAGAAGA
>CM054153.1:35508937-35513937 GCA_028751875.1 Rapana venosa | reverse complement strand
AGAAGAAGAATGAAAAAAAACAAGAAGAATGAAAAGAAGAATGCAAAAAAAAAAAAAAAAAAGAATACAAAGAAGAGGATGCAAAGAAGAAGAAGAATGCAAAGAAGAAGAGAAGAAGAAAAAAAGATGAAGAAGAAGAAGAAGAATGCAAAGAAAAAAGAAGAATGCAAAGAAGATGTAAAAAAATGCAAAGAAGACGAAGATCAAGAAGAAGAGAAGAAGAAGAAGAAGAAAAAGGGAAAAGAAAAGAAGAAGAAGAAGAAGAACAAGAAAAGAAGAAGAAAAAGAATAGAAGAAGAAGAAGAAAAAAGGGAAAAAGAAAAATTGCAAAAAAGAAGAATGCAAAGAAGAAAAAAAAAAAGCAAAAAACAAGAAAGAAGATGAAAAGAAAAAAAAAGAAAAGAAAGAAAGAAGAAAAAAGAAGAAGAAGAGAAGAGAAGAAAAGAAGAAGAAAGAAGAAGAAAGAAGAAGAAAGAAAAAGAGATGGAAGAAGAGAAGAAGAAGAAGAAGAAGAAGAAAAAAGAAAAAGAAGATGAAGAAGAAAGAAGAAGAAGAGAAGAAGAAGAAGAAGAAGAAGAAGAAGAAAGAAGAAGAAGAAGAAAAAGAAAAAGAAGAAGAAGATCAGAAGGAGAACAATGCAAAGAAGAAGAAGAAGAAAAAAAATGCAAAGGAGATGCAAAGAAGAAGAAGAGGAGAATGCAAAGAAGAAGAATGCAAAAAAAAGAATGCAAAAGCGAAGAAGAATGCAAAGAAAGAGAAGTAGAAGCGAAAAAAGAAGAAGAAGAAGAATGAAAGAAAAGAAGAAGAAGAAGAAGAAGAAGAAGAAGAAGAAGAAGAAGAAGAAGAAGAACAAGAAGAAGAAAAAGAGAAGAAGAGAAAGAAGAAGAAGAATGCAAAGATGAAGAATGTAAACAAGAAGAGAATGCAAAGAAGAATGCAAAAAAAAAGAATACAAAGAAGAAGGATGCAAAGAGAAAAAAGAATGCAAAGAAAAGAGGAAGAGGAAGAAGAAGAGAAGAAAAAGAAGAAGAAGAAGAAAAATGCAAAGAAAAATGTAAAGAAGAAGAAAAAAAAAAGAATGCAAAGAAAAAGAATACAAAGAAGATGAAGAAGAAGGAGAAGATTGCAAATAAGAAGAATGCAAAGAAGAAGAAGAAGCAAACAGGAAGAAGAAGTATGCAAAGAAAAAGAAGAAGAAGAAGAAGAAGAAGAAGAAGAGAAGAAGAAGAAGAAGAAGAAGAAGAGAAGAAGAAGAAAGAAGAAGAAGAAAAAGAAAAGAAGAAAAGAAGAAGAGAAGAAGAAAAGAAGAAAGAAGAAGAAAGATCAAAGAAAAGAAGAAGAACAACAAAAAAAAGCAAGAAGAATGCAAAGAAGAGGAAGAAGAAGAATGCAAAGAAGAATGTAATAAAGAATAAGAATGTAAAGAAGTAGAAGCAGAAGAAGAATGCAAAAAAAAAATGCAATGAAGAGGAAAGAAGAAGGAGAATGCAAAGAAGAATGCAAAGAAAAAGAATGCAAAGAGAAGAAGAATGCAAAGAAAAGAGAAGAAGAAGAAGAAGAGAAGAAGAAGAAGAAAAGAAGAAGAAGAAGAAGAAGAAGAAGAAGCAAAGAAGAACAAGAAAAAGAAGAAAAGAAGAAAAAAGAAGAAGAAGAAGAAAAGAAGAAAGAAGATGAAGAAGAAGAAGAAGAAGAAGAAAAGAAGAAGAAGAAGAAGAAGAAAAGAAAAACAAGAAGAAAAGAATAGAAGAAGAAGAGAAGAAGGAAAAGAAGAGAGAAGAAGAAGAAGAAGAGAAAAGAAGAAAAGAAGAAGAAGAAGAAGAAAAAGCAAAGAAGAAGAGAAGAGAAAAGATCAGAAGAAGAAGAGAAAAAAAAGAAGATGAAGAAGAAGAAGAAAAGAAGAGAAGAAAAAGAAAGAAGAAGAAGAAGAAGAAAGAAGAAGAAGAAGAGGAAGAAGAAGAAGAAAGAAAGAAGATAAAGAAGAGAAGAAGAAAGAAGAAGAAGAAGAAGAAAAGAAGAAGAAAGAAGAAGAAGAAGAAGAAGAAGAAAGAAGAAGATAAAGGAGAGAAAGAAGAAAGAAGAAGAAGAATGCAAAGAAGAAGAAGAGAAGAAGAAGAAGAAGAAGAAGAAGAAGAAAGAAGAAGAAGAAGAAGAAGAGAAGAAGAATAGGAAGAAGAAGAAGAAGAAGAAGAAGAGAAGAAAAAGAAGAAAAAAGAAGCAAAGAAGAAGAAGAAGAAGAAGAAGAAGAAGAAGAAGAAGAAGAAGAAAAGAAGAAGAAAAAGAAAAAAGAAGATCAAAGAAGAACAATGCAAAGAAGAAGAAGAAGAAGAAAAATGCAAAGAAGAATGCAAAGAAGAAGAAGAAGAAATGCAAAGAAGAAGAATGCAAAGAAAAAGAATGCAAAAGAGAAGAAAATGCAAAGAAAAGAAGTAGAAGAAGAAGAAGAAGAAAAGAAGAAGAAGAAGAGAAGAAGAAGAAGAAAAAGAAGGAGAAAGAGAAAAAAAACAAAACAAGAAGAAAAGAAAAGAAGAAGAAGAAAAAGAAGAAGAAGAAAGAAGAAGAAGAAAAAGATGAAGAGAAGAAGAAGAATGCAAAGAAGAAGAAACAGAAGAAGAAAAAAATGCAGGCAAGAGGAAGAAGAAGAAGAAAAAGAAGAAGAATGCAAAGAAGATGCAAAGAAGAAGAAGAATGCAACAAGAAGAAGAATGCAAAGAAGAGAAGAAGAAGAAGAGAAGAAGAAGAAGAAGAAGAAGAAAAGAAGAAGAAGAAGAACAAGAAGAAGAAGAAGAACAAGAACAAGAACAAGAACAAGAAAAAGAGAAAAAAGAATGCAAAGAAGAAGAAGAAGAAGTAAAAAAAAGAGATAAAGAAAAATAAAGAAGAAGAAAAAATGCAAAGAAGAAGAAAGAAGAAAATGCAAAGAAAAGAAGAAAATGCAAAGAAGAAGAAGAAGAAGAAGAAGAAGAAGAACAAAGAAGAAGAAAAGAAAAGAAAAGAGAAAAAAGAATGCAAGAAGAAGAAGAAGAAGTAAAGAAAAAGAAGAAGAAAAGAAAGAAGAAAAGAAGAAGAAGAAGAAAGAAGAAGAAGAAGAGAAGAAGAAAAAGAAAGAAGAAGAAGAAGAAAAGATGAAGAAGAAAGAAGAAGAAGAAGAAGAAAAGAAATGAAGAAAATGCAAAAAGAAGAAAAGAAGAAGAAAAAGAAAGAAGAAGAAGAAGAAGAAAAAAAGAAGAAAAAAGAAGAAGAAGAAAAAGAAAAAAAGAAGAAGAAGAAGAAGAAGAAGAAAGAAGAAGAAGAAGAAGAAGAAGAAAAAGAAAAAAGAAGAAAGAAGAAGAAGAAGAAGAAGAAGAAGAAAGAAGAAAAGAAGAAGAAGAAGAAAGAAGAAAAGCAAAGAAGAAAAGAAGAAATGCAAAGAAAAGAAAAAATGAAAGAAAAATGCGAACAGGAAGCAACAAAGAAGAAAAGAAGAAAAAAAGAAGAAAAAGAATGCAAAAAAAAGAAGAAAATGCAAAGAAAAAGAAAAGAAGAATGCAAAGAAAAGAAAAAGAATGCAAAGAAGAATGAAAAAAGAAGAAGAAAAAAAGAAGAAAAATGCAAGGAAGAAAAGATGAATGCGAAAAAGGAGAAGACGAAAAAAAAAGAAGAATGCACAGAAGAAGAGAAGAAGCAAAGAAGAAGAATGTAAAAACAAAAGAAGCAAAGAAGATGCAAAAAAAGAGAAACAAAAAAAGGATGCAAAGAAGAAGAAGAATGCAAAGAAGAAGATGAGAGAAGAAGAAGAAGAAGAAAAAAGAATGCAAAAGAAGAAGAAGCAAAGAAGAAGAAAAAAGAATGCAAAGAAGAAGAAGAAGAAAGAAGAGAAGAGAAGAAGAAGAAGAAAAGAAGAAAAGAAGAAGAAAAGAAGAAAAGAAGAAGAAGAAGAAAAAAGAAAAAGAAGAGAAGAAGAAGAAGCAAAGAAGAATGAAAAAAGAAAAAGATGCAAAGAAAAAGAATACAAAAAGAAAAGAAAAAGAAGTTAAAAGAGGCCAAAGGAAAAAGCAACAAAAAAGAAGATGCAGAAGAAGAAGAAGAAGAAGAAGAAGAAGAAGAAGAGAAGAAGAAGAGAAGAGAGAAGAAGAAAAGAAGAAGAGAAGAAGAAGAAAAAAGAATGCAAAGAAGAAGAAGAAGAAGAAGAAAGAAGAAGAAGAGAAGATAGAAGAAAAAAGAAGAAGAAGAAGAAGAAGAAAAGAAAAAAAGAAGAAGATCAGAAGAACAAGAAAGAAGAAGAAGAAGAAAAAAAAAATGCAAAGGAGAATGCAAAGAAGAAGAAGAAGAGAATGCAAAGAAGAAGAATGCAAATAAAAGAATGCAAAAACGAAGAAGAATGCAAAGAAGAGAAGTAGAAGACGAAGAAGAAAAGAAGAAGAAGAAGATAAAGAAGAAGAAAAGAAAGAAGAAGAAGAAGAAGAAGAAAAGAAAAGAAGAAGAAAAGAAGAAGAAGAAGAAGAAGAATGCAAAGATGAAGATGTAAACAAGAAGAAGAATGCAAAAAGAATGCAAAAAAAGAATACAAAGAAGAAGGATAAAGAAGAAAAAGAAGCAAAGAAAAAGAGGAAGAGAAGAGAAGAAGAAGAAAAGAAGAAGAAGAAGAAAAATGCAAAGAAAAATGTAAAGAAGAAGAAAAAAAAAAGAATGCAAAGAAAAAGAATCAAAGAAGATAAGAAGAAGGAGAAGATTGCAAATAAGAAGAATGCAAGAAGAAGAAGAAAGCAAACAGGAAGAAGAAGTATGCAAAGAAAGAAGAAGAAGAAGAAGAAAAGAAGAAGAGAAGAAGAAGAAGAAAGAAGAAAAGAAGAGAAGAAGAAAGAAGAAGAAAAAAGAATAAGAAGAAAAAGAAAAGAAGAAAAAAAAAAGAAGAAGAAGAAGAAGAAAAGTCAGAAGAAGAAGAATGCAAAAAAGAAGAAGAACAACAAAAAAGCAAAGAAGAAGCAAAGAAAGAAGAAGAAGAATGCAAAGAAGAATGTAAT
>CM054153.1:35468937-35496437 GCA_028751875.1 Rapana venosa | reverse complement strand
AGAAGAAAAAGGGAAAAAGAAAAAGAAAAAAGAAAAATGAAAGAGAAAAAAGAAACAAAAGGGAAGAAGAAAAAAAATCCCAAAAAAAAAAAAAAGAAGAAAGAAAGAAGAAAAAAAAAGAAAGAAAAAGGGGAAAAAGGAAGAAGAAGAAGAAAAAAAGAAGAAGAAGAAGAAAAAGCAAAAGAAAAAGAATAAAAGAAAAAAAAAAGAAGAAAAGAAAAAGAAAAAAGAAAAAAGAAAAAAAAAAATCAAAAAAAGAATGCAAAAAAAAAAAGAAAAAAACCAAAAAAAAAGAAAAAAAGGAAAAAAAGAAAAAAAGGAAGAAGAAGAAGTAAGAAGAAGAAAAAAGAAAAGAAGAAAGAAGAAGTAAGAGAAAAGAAGAAAAAAAAAAGGAAAAAAAGGAAGAAAAAAAAAAAGACGAAAAGAAGAATAAAAAAGAAAAAAAAACCCAAAAAAAAGGAAAATCAAAAAAAGGGGGAAAAATAAAGAGGGAAAAAGAAGAAAAAAAAAAAGAAGAAAGAAGAGAAGAAGAAAAAAAAGGGGAAAAAAAAAAAGAAGAAAAAGAATGGAAGAAAGAAAAATGAAGAAAAAAAGAAAAAAAAAGAAGAAAAAAAGAGAAAAAAGAAAAAAAAGAAGAAGAAGAAGAAGAAGAAGAAGAAGAAGGAAAAAAAAGAAAAAGAAGAAAAAAAAGGGAAAGAAGAAGAAGAAGAAGAGAAAAGAAGAAGAAAAAAAAAAGAAAAAAAAAAGAAAAAGAAGAAAAGAAAAAAGAAAAGAAAAAGAAGAAAAAGGAAAAGGAAAAAGAAAAAAAGATGAAAAGAATGGAAAAAAAAAGAAAAAAAGGCAAAGAAAGGGAAGGAAAAAAATGCAAAAAAAGAAAAGGAAGAAGCAAAGAAGAAGAAGAAAAGGGCAAAGAAGAAAAGAAGGGAAGAAGAAAGGAAGAAGGAAGAAGAAAAAAGAAAAAGAAGAAGAAAAAAAGAAAAGGGAAAAAGAAAAAAAAGAAAAGGAAGAAGAGGAATGAAAGAAGAAGATAAAGGGAGAAAAGAAGAAAGGAAGAAGAAGAAGAAAAAGAAGAAGAAGGGAAGAAAAAGAAGAAGAAGAAGAAAGAAAAAGAAGAAAAAAGGAAGAAAAGAAAAAAAAGAAGAAAAGAAGAAGAAAAGAAGAAGAAGAAGAATTGGAAGAAGAAGAAAAAAAAAGAAGAAGTAGAAAGAAGAAGAAGAAAAGAAAAAAGAAAGAAGAAAAAAGAAGAAGAAGAAAAAAGAAAAAGGGAAGAGAAGAAGAAAAAGAAAAAGAAGAAGAAAAAAAAGAAAAAAAAAGAAGATCAGAAGAAGAACAATGCAAAAAAGAAGAAGAAGAAAAAAATGCAAAGAAGAAGCAAAAAAGGAAGAAAAGGGGGAATGCAAAGAAGAAGAATGCAAAAAAAAAAGAATGCAAAAGAGAAGAAAAATGCAAAAAAAAGAAATTTAAAAAGGAAGAAGAAAAGAAAAAGGAAAAAGAAAGGAAAAAAGAAGAAGAAGAAGAAGAAGAAGAGAAGAAGAAGAAGAAAAAAAAGGGAAAAAAAGAAGGAGAAAGAAAAAAAAAAACCAAACAAAGAAGAAAAAAAGGGAAGAAGAAAAAAAGAAAGGAAGAAGAAAAAGAAAAAAGAAAAAAAAGATGAAGAAGAAGAAGAAGAAGCAAAGAAGAAAAAACGAGAAGAAGAAAAAAAAATGAAAGGCAAGGGGAAAGAAAAAGAAGAAAAAGAAGAAAAGCAAAGAAGAATGAAAAAGAAGAAAGAAGAATGCAACGAAAAAGAAAAATTTTCCCAAAAAGAAGAAGAAGGAAGAAAAGAAAAAGAAGAAAAGAAAAGAAAAGAAAGAAAAGAACAAAAACAAAAAACAAGAAAAAGGAAAAAAAAAACAAGAAAAAAAAAAAGAAAAAAAAAAAAAAATGCAAAAAGAAGAAGAAAATAAAGAAAAAAAAATGAAAAAGAAAATGCAAAGAAGAAGAAGAAAAAAGCAAAAAAAGAAGAAGAAGAAAAAAGAAAAAATGAAGAAGAAGAAGAAGAAAAAGAAAAAAAGAAGGAAGAAGAAGGAAAAAGAAGAAAAAGGAAGAAGAAGAAGAAGAAAAAAATGAAGAAGAAGGAAGAAAAAAGAAGAAGAAAAAAAGAAAGAAGAAGAAGAAGAAGAAAAAAAGAAGAAAGAAGAAAAGGAAAAAAAAAAAAGAAAAAAGAAAAAAAAGGGAAAAAAAGAAGAAGGAAGAAGAAAATGCAAAAAAAGGGAAAAAGAAGAAGAAGAAAAAGAAAAAAGGAAGAAGAAAAAAAGAAGAAAAGAAGAAAAAAAAAGAAGAAAGAAGAAGAAAAAAGGAAGAAGAAGAAGAAAAAGAAAAAGGGAAAGGAAAAAAAAATGCAAAGAAAAAGAAGAAGAAGAAAGAAAAAGGAAAGAAAAAAAGGAAGAAGAAGAAGAAGAAAAAAGAGAAGAAGAAAAAAGAAGAAAAAAAAGAAGAAAAGCAAAGAAAAAAAAAAAGAAATGCAAAAAATTTAAAAAAAAGAAAAAGAAAAATTTGAAAAAAGAAAAAGGGAAAAAAGGAAAAAAATGCAAAAAAAAGGGAAGATGAAGGAAAAAGGGAAAAGACAAAGGGAAAAAAGAAAAAAAAAAAAGGAGAAAAATTTGCAAGAAAAAAGAAAAAAAAAATTTCCCAAAAAAAAGAAAAAAAAAGAATCAAAAAAGGGAAATGCAAAAAAAGAAGAAGAAAGAAAAAAAAAAGAAAAAAAGGGAAAAGAAGAAGGAAAAAAAATGCAAAAAGGGAAAAGAAAAAACCGAAGGAAAAAAAATCCCAAAAAAGGGAGAAAAATCAAAAGAAGAAGAAGTAAAAAAAGAAAAAATGAAGAAAAGAAAAAAAAGAAAAATAAAAGAAAAAGGGAAAGAAAAAAGAAAAAAAAATTAAAAGAAGAAAAAGAAAAAGGGAAGAAAGATTGGAAAAAAAGAAGAAGCAAAGAAGAAAAAAAAAGCAAAAAAAAAAGAAGTAAAAAAAAAGAAAAGGGAAAAAGAAGTAAGAAGAAGAAGAAGAAGAAAAGAAAAAGAAGAAGAAGAAAAAAAGGAAGAAAAAAAAAAAATAAAGGAAGAAAAGTAGAAGAAAAAAAAAAAATAAAAAGAAGAAAGAAAAAAGAAGGAAAATTTTGCAAAAAAAAAATTTCCCAAAAAAAAAGAAAAAAGCAAAAAAAAAGGAAAAGAAGTAAAAAGAAAAGAAGAAAAGAAGTGAAAAGAAAAAAAGAAGAAAAAAAAGGAAAAGAAGGAAGAAAAAGAAGAAGAAAAAGAAAAAGAAGAAGAAGAAAAAAAGAAGAAGAAAAAGAATGGAAAAAAGGGAAAGGAAGAAGAAGTAAAAAAGAAGAAGAAAAGAAGAAGAAGAAAAGAAGGGGGGGGGGGAAAAAAAGATAAAAAGAAAAGGAGAAAGAAAAAAAAAGGAAAAAGAAAAAAAAGGGAAAAAGGAAGAAAGAAAAAAAAAAGAAAAGGAAGAAAAAGAAAAATGCAAAGAAAAAAAAGAAAAAAAAAAAAATGAAAAAAAAAAGAATCAAAAAAAAGAAGAAGAAGGAAAATTTTGAAAAAAAGAAGAATGCAAAAAAAGAAGAAAAAAAAGGAAGAAAAATTTTGCAAAGAAAAAAAGAAGAAGAAAAAGGAAAAAGAAAAAGAAGAAGAAGAAGAAGAAAAGAAAAGAAGAAGAAAGAAAAAAAAAGAAGAAGAAAGAAAAAAAAAAGAAGAAGAAAAAAAGAAAGAAGAAGAAATGCAAAAATGAAAAAAGAAAACAAAAAAGAAAAATTTGAAAAGGGAAAAAGAAAAAAAGAAAAATGAAAAAAGGGAATGAAAAAGAAAAAGAAGAAAGAAAAAAGGGGAAAAAAAGGAAAAAAAAAAGAAGAAAAAAAAAAGGGAAAAGAAAAAATGCAAAGAAAAAAAAGAAGAAAAAAAAAGAAGGGCAAAGAAAAGAACCAAAGAAAAAGAAGAAAAAGGAAGAAGAAAAAATAAGAAAGAAGAAAGAAGAAAAAAAAGAAAAAGGAAAGGAAGAAGCAAAGAAAAAAAGAAGAAAAAGGGAAGAAAAAAAAGAAAAAAGAAGAAGAAGAAGAAGAAGAAAAGAAGAAAAAAAGAAGAAGAAGAAAAAGAAAAAAGGAAGAAGAAGAAAAGATCAAAGAAAAAAAGAATGCAAAAAAGAAAAGAACAAAAAAAAAAAGAAAAGAAAAATGCAAAGAAGAGGAAGAAAAAAGGAATGCAAAGAAAATGAATAAAGTTTTAAGAATGTAAAGAAGTAAAAGCAAAAAGAAAAAAGGAAAAAAAAAAATGCAATGAAGAGGAAGAAGGGGAAAATTTGGCAAAGAAGAATGCAAAAAAAAAGAAATGCAAAAGGAAGAAGAATGCAAAGAAAAAAAGAAAAAAAGAAAAAAAGAAGAAGAAAAAAGAATAAAAAGAAGGAAGAAAAAAAAGGAAGGGAAGAAACAAGAAGAAAAGAAGAAAAAAAAAAAATGGAAGAAAAAAAGAAAAGAAGAAAAAAAGAAGAAAAAAGAAGAAAAAAAATTAAGAAAAAGGGGAAAAAAAAGAAGGGAAAAAGAAAGAAAAAAGGAAGAAGAAGAAGAAAAAAAAAAAAGAAAGAAGAAGAAAAGAAAAAAAGAAAAGAAGAAAAAAATCGGAAGAAGAAAAAAAGAAAAAGAAGAAAAGAAAAAAACAAAAAAAAAGGAAAAGAAAAAAGCAAAGAAAAAGAAGAAAAAGGAAGAAAAGAAAAGAAGAAAAAAGAAAAAAAAGAAAGAAGAAGAAAAAGAAGAAGAAAAGAAGAAGAAAAAAAAAAGAAGGAAAAAAAAGAAGAAAAAGGGAAAAAAAAAAATGAAAAAGAAAAAAATGCAAGAAGAAAAAAATGCAAAAAAAAGAAGAAGAAGAAGAAAATTAAATAAGAAGAAAAAGAAGAAAAGAAAAAAAAGAAGAAGAACAAGAACAAAAAACCCAAGAAAAAAAACAAGAAAAAAAGATGAAAGAAAAAAGAAGAAAAAAGGGGGGAAAAAGAGAAAAAAAAGGAAAAAGGAAGAAGAAAAGCAAAGAAAAGAAATGAAAGAAAAAAATGCAAAAAAAAGAAAAAAGAAGAAAGAAGAAGAAGAAAAAGGAAAAGAAGAGGAAGGAAAAGAAGAAAGGAAGAAGAAGAAAAAAAGAAGAAAAGAAGAAAAAAAGAAGAAGAAAAGAAAAAAAGAAGAAGAAGAAGAAGAAAAAGAGAAAAAGATAAAGAAGAAAAAGAAAAGAAGAAAGAAAAAAAATAAAAGAAAAAGGAAAAAGAAAAAAAAAGAAGAAAAAGGAAGAAAAAAAAGAAAAAAAAAGAAAAAGAAGAAAAAAAAAGAAAAAAAGGCAAAGAAGAAGAAGAAGAAAAAAAGAAAAAAAAAAGAAAAAAGAAAAAGAAAAAAAGAAGAAGAAAAAAAAAAAGAAGAAAAAGAAAGAAAAAAAAAAAAGAAGAAGATAAAAAGAAAAAAAATGCAAAAAAAAAGGAAAGGAAGGGCAACGAAAAAGAAGAAGGAAAGAAAAAAAGAAAAAAAGAAAAAAGAAGAATAAAAAAAAGAAAAAAAAAGAAAGAAGAAAAAAAGAACAAAGAAGAAGAAAAAAGAAAAAAAAAAAAAGAAAAAAAGGGGAAAAAGAGAAAAAAGGGAAAGGGAAAAAAGAAAGAAGAAAAAGAAAGTAAAGAAAAAAAATGTAAACAAAAAAATGCAAAGAAGAAAAAAAAGAAGAATCAAAGAAGGGGAATGAAAAGAAAAGAAGAATGAAAAGGAAGAAAGAAGAAGAAAAAAGAAGAAGAAGAAGAAGAAAAAAAAAAGAAGAAGGAAAAGGAAAAAAAAAGAAGAAAGAAGAAAAAAGAAAAAGGGAAAAAGAAAAAGAAGAAAAAGAAAAGAAAAAAAAGGAAGAAGAAGAAGAAGAAAGAAGAAGAAAAAGAAAAAGAAAAAAATGCGAAGAAAAAAGAAGAAAAAAAAAAATGCAAAGAAAAAGAAAAAAAAGAAAAAGAAGGGGGAAAGAAAAAGAAGAAGAAAAAAAGAAAAAAGAAAAAGAAAAGAAGTAAAAAAGAAAAAGAAAAGAAAAAAAAAGAAGAAGAAAAAGAAGAAGAAGAAGAAGAAAAAGAAGAAGAAGAAGAAGAAGAAAAAAAATGAAAAAGGAAGAAAAAAAAAAAAAGAAAAAAAGAAGAAAAAGGGAAAAGAAAAGAAGAAGAAAAAGGAAGAAGAAGAAAAAAGAAGAAGAAAAAAAATGCAAAAGGGGAATTGCAAAAAGAAGAAAAGAAAAAGAAAAGAAGAAGAAGAAAAAAAAGAAGAAAAAGAAAAGAAAAAAAAAGAAAAAGGAAAGAAAAAAAGAAAAAAAGGATTCAAAAAAGGAAACAAAAAAGAAGAAGAAAAAAAAAAAAAAAATGAAAAGGAAAGAAGAAAAAAGAAGGAAAAAGGGGAGAACCCAAAAAAAAGAAGAATGCAAATAAAAAGAAATGCAAGAAAAAAAAGAATGAAAAAAAAAGAGAATGCAAAGAAAAGAAAAAAGAAAAAAATAAAGAAAAAGGGAAGAAAGAAGAAGAAAAAAAAGAAAAAAAGAACAAGAAGAAAAAAGAAGAAAAGAAGAAGAAGAAAGAAGAAGAAGAATGCAAAGAAAAATTTGTAAAAAGAATGAAAGGAAGCAAAGAAGAAGGGAAAAAAAGAAAAAAGGAAGAAAGGGAAGAAAAAAGAAAAAAAATGAAAAGGAAAAAGAGAAGGGGAAGAAAAGAAAAAAAAAGGAAGAAGAAGAAAAAAAATGAAAAGAAAAATGTAAAGAAGAAAAAAAAAAAAAAATGCAAAAAAAAAGAAAAAAAGAAAAAGAAGAAAAAGGGGAGAAGTTGCAAAAAAAAAGAATGCAAAGAAAAAGGGAAAAAAGCAAACAAAAAAAGAAAAAATGAAAAGAAAAAGAAAAAAAAGGAAAAAGAAAAAAAAAAGAAGAAGAAAAAGAAAAAGAAGAAGAAGAAGAAGAAAAAAAGAAGAAGAAGAAAAAAGAAGGAAAAAAAAGGGGGGGAAGAAGAGAAAAGAAAAGAAAAAGAAGAAGAAAAAAAGATAAAAAAGAAGAAAAAAAGAAAAAAAGAAGAAGAAAAAAAAAAAGGGGAAAAAGAAGAAGAAACCGAGGAAAAAAAATTCCCAAAAAAGAAAAAAAAAGAAAAAAAAAAAAAAATGCAAAGGAGAATGAAAGAAAAAAAGAAGGGAAAGAAGCAAGAAGAAAAATCAAATAAAAAGAATGAAAAAAACCGAAAAAGAATGAAAAGAAAGAGAAGTAGAAGACGAAGAAGAAGAAGAAAAAGAAAGAAGATAAAGAAGAAGAAGAAGAAGAAGAAGAACAAGAAAAAAGAAAAAAAGAAGAAGAAGAAGAAGAAGAAAAAGGGAAGAAGAAGAAGAAAAAATGCAAAGTTGAAAAATGAAAAACAAGAAGAAAAAAGCAAAGAAAATAAAAAAAAAAGAATAAAAGAAGAAGGATCCCAAAGAAGAAAAAAAAATGCAAAAAAAAAGAGGAAGGGGAAGAAGAAGAAGAAGAAAAAGAAAAGAAGAAAAAAAAAGAAAAAAAAGGAAAGAAGAAGAAAAAAAAAAGAAGAAAAAAAAGAAAAAAGAAGAAAAAAAAGGGAAGAAAAAAGAAGAAGAAAAAGAAGAAAAAAGGGAAGAAGAAAAAAAGAAAAAGAAGAAAAAAGAAGAAAAAGAAGAAAAGGAAAAAGCAAAAAAAGAAAAAAGAGAAAGGGGAAAAGAAGAAAAAGGAAAAAAGAAAGGAACAAGGAAAAGAATGCAAAAAGAAGGAAGAAAAAGAAGAAGAGAAAAAAAGGGAAAAAAAAGAAAAAAAGAAAAAAAAAGAAAAAACGACCCAAAAAGAAGAAAAGAAGAAAAAAAGAAGAAAAAAAAAAGAAGAAAAAAAAAAAAAAAGAAGGGAATAAAAGGGAAAATTGAAAAAAGGAAAAGAAAGGAAAAAAAAAAAGAATGAAAAGAAAAAAGAGAAGAAGAAAAGAAGAAAAAGAAAAAAAAGAAGAAGAAAGAAGAAGAAAAAAAGGGAAGAATAAAAAAAAAGGAGAAAGAAGAAGAAGAAGAAAAAAGGGAAAAAAGAAGAAGAAGGGGAAGAGAAAAGAAAAAAGAAAAAAGAAGAAAAAAAGAAGAAAAAAAGAAAAAAAAAGAAAGAAAGAAAAAGAAAAGCAAAGAAAAAGGGAAGAAGAAAAAGAAAAGGGAAGAAGAAGAAGAAGAAAAAGGGGAAGAAGAAAGAAAAAGAAGAAAGAAAAAAAATTTAAAGAAAAGAAAAAAAGGAAAAATTGCAAAAAAAAAAAGGGGAAAGAAGAAGAAAAAAAAAACAAAAAAAGAAAGGAAAGAAAAAAAAGAAGAAAAAAAAGAAAAAAAAAAGGGAAGAAAAAAAGAAAAAAAAAAAAGAAGAAAAAAGAAGAAAAGAAAAAAAGAAGGAAGAAAAAAAAGAAGAAGAAGAAGAAGAAAAAAAGAAGAAGAAGAAAGAAAAAGAAAAGAAGAAGAAAGAGAAAAAGAAAAAAAAAGAAGGCAAAAAGGAGAAAAGAAAGAAAAAAGAAAAAAAAAATGAAAAGGGAGAATCCCAAAAGAAGAAAAAGGGAAATGAAAAGAAAAAAATGCAAAAAAAAAAGAAAAGGAAGAAGAAGAAAAGAAAGAGAAGAAGAAAGAAGAAGAAGAAAAGGGAAAAAAGAAGAAAAGAAAAAGAAAAAAGAAAAAAAAGAAAAAAGAAGGGCAAAGAAGAAGAAGAAAAGAAGAAAAAAAGAAAAGAAAAGAAAAGAAAAAGAAGAAGAAGAAAAGGAAGAAGAAAAAAAAAAAGAAGGAAGAAGAAAAAAGAAAATGAAAAGAAGAAGAAGAAGAAGAAAAAGAAAGAAGAAAAAAGAAGAAGAAAGGAAGAACAAAAAAAAGGGAAAAGAAAAAAAAAGAATGCAAAAAGAAGAAGAAGAAAGAAAGAAAAGAAGAAAAGAAAAAGAAAAGAAGAAAAAAGAAAAAAAGGAAAAAAAGAAGAACAAAGAAAAATTGGAAGAAAAAAGAAGAAAAAAAGGGAGAAAAAGAAAATGGAAAGGAAAAAAAAGAAAAGAAGAAAAAGAAGAAGAAAAAGAAAAAGAAGGAAGAAGAAAAAGAGAAGAAGAAGAAAATGCAAAAAAGAAGAAAAGAAGAAGAAAAAAAGAGGAAAAAGGAAGAAAAAGGGAAAAAAAAGAAAAAGAAAAAAGAAAAGAAAGAAGAAAAGAAGAAGAAGAAAAAAAGAAAGAGAAAAGAAGAAAAAAAAAGAAGAAGAAAAAGAAAAGAAGAAGAAGAAGAAGAAAAAGGGAAGAAAAAGAAAAGAAAAGAAAGAAAAAGAAAAGAAAAAAAAAAAAGAAGAAAAAAGGGAAGAAGAAGAAAGAAAGAAAAAGATGAAAAAAAAATGAAAAGAAGAAGAAAAAGAATGCAAAAAAAAATGCAAAGGGAAAAATTTGCAAAAGAAAAAGAAAAAAAGAAAGAAAAAAAGAAGAAGAATGAAAAAAAAGAAGAAGAAGAAAAGAAAAAGAAAAAAAGAAGAAGAAAAGAAAAAAGAAGAAAGAAGAAGAAAAAAAAGAAAAAAAGGAAAAAAAGAGAAAAAATGCAAGGAAGGAAGAAGAAAAAATGCGAAAAGGAAAAAGAAAAAGAAAAAAAAAAAAAGGGAAAAATGAAAAAAAAGGGAAAAAAAAAGAAAGGGGAAGAAAAAAGAAAAAAAAGAAGAATGCAAAAAAAGGAATGCAAAAAAAAAGAAAGAAAAAAAAAGAAGGGAAGAAAAGAAAAAAAGAAGATGAAAAGAAAGAAAAAAAAGAAAGAAGAAGAAGAAAAAATGAAAAGAAGAAAAAAATTTGCAAAGAAAAAGGAAAGGAATGCAAAAAGAAGAAAAAAAAGAAGAAAAGAAAAAGAAGAAAAAGAAAAAAAAGAAGAAAAAAAAAAAAAAGAAAAAAAGAAGAAGAAAAAAAGAAAGAAAAATAAAAAAGAAGAAGAAAAAAAAAAAAAAGAAGGAAGAAGAAGGAAGGAAAAAGGAAAGAAAGGAAAAAGAAGAAGAAGAAAAAAGAAAAAATGAAGGATGAAACCGTGAAAAAAAGGGAAATGCAAAAAAAAGGGAAAAAAAGAAGGAAAAGAAGGAAAAAGGAAAGAAGGTTTGAAAAAAAGAAAAAGGATAAGAAGAAGAAAAAAGGCAAAAAGAAAAAGAAGGCAAAGAAAAAGAAAAAGAAGAAAAGAAGGAAGAAAAGGAAGGGAAGAAAAAGGGAAAAAGAAGAAAAAAAAAAAGAAAAGGGGAAAAATTTAAAGGAAAAAAGGAAAAAAAAACAAAAAAAAAAAAAAAAGGGGAAAAAAAAAACAAAAAAAACAAAACAAACAAAAAAAAATAAAAAAAAAAAGAAAAAGAAAAAAAAAAGGAAAAGAAAAAAAGGGAAGAAAAAGAAGAAAGAAGAAGAAAAAGAAAAAAAAGAAGAAAAAGAATGCAAAAGGAAGGAAGAAGAAGAAGAAGAAAAAGAAGAAGAAGAAGAAGAAAAAAAAGAAGAAAAAAAAAAGAAAAAGAAGAAGAAGAAGAAGAAGAAAAGAAAAAAAAAAGAAGAAAAAATCAAAAGGAAAAGAACAATGCAAAGAAAAAGAAGAAAAAAAAAAATGCAAAGGAGAATGAAAAAAGAAGAAAAAAAAAAGGGGAAAATGCAAAGAAGAAAAATGCAAATAAAAGAATGAAAAAACGAAGAAGAATGCAAAGAAAGAGAAGTAAAGACAAAGAAGAAAAAGAAAAAAAGAAGAAGATAAAGAAGAAAAAGAAAAAGGGAAAAGAAGAAAAAAGAAAAGAAGAAAAGAACAAAAAGAAAAAAGAAGAAGAAGAAGAAAAAAAGAAGAAAAAATGCAAAGATAAAGAATGTAAACAAAAAGGGAAGAATCCCAAAGAAGAAGCAAAAAAAAAAAATTTACAAAGAAGAAGGATGCAAAGAAAAAAAAAGAAGCAAAGAAAAAGGGGAAAGGGGAAAAGAAGAAGAAGAAAAAAAAGAAAAGAAAAAAAGAAAAATGCAAAAAAAATGTAAAAGAAGAAGAAAAAAAAAGAATGCAAAGAAAAAGAATACAAAGAAGATAAAGAAAAAGGAAAGAAGATTGCAAATAAGAAGAATGCAAAGAAAAAGGGAAGAAAGCAAACAGGAAGAAAAAGTAGGGCAAAGAAAAAGAAGAAGAAGAAGAAGAAAAGAGAAGAAGAAGAGAAGAAGAAGAAGAAGAAGAAGAAGAAGAAGAAGATAAAGGAGATTGCAAAGAAGAATAGGAAGAAGAAGAATGCAAAGAAGAAGAAGAAGAAGAAGAAGAAAGAAGAAGAGAAAGAAGAAAAAGAAGAAGAAGAAAAGAAAAAGAAGAAAAATAAGGAAGAAGAAAAGAAGAAGAAGAAGATAGAAGAAGAAGAAGAAGAAGAGAAAAGGGAAGAATGCAAAGAAAAAGAAGAAGAAGAAGAAGAAGAAGAAGAAGAAGAAGAAGAAGAAGAAGAAGAAGAAGAAGAAGGAAGAAGAAGAAGAAGAAGAAGAAGAAGAAAAGAAAAGAAGAAGATCAGAAGAAGAACAATGCAAAGAAGTAGAAGAAGTAAAAAGAATGCAAAGAAGAATGCGAAGAAGAAGAAGAAGAAGAAGAATGAGAAGAAGAAGAAGAAGAAGAAGAAGAAGAAGAAGAAGAAGAAAGAAGAAGAAGAAGAAGAAGAAGAAGAAGAAAAAGAAAAAAAGAAGAAGAAGAAGAAGAAGAAGAAGATAAGGAATGCAAAGAAGAAAGAAGAAGAAGAATGCAAAGAAGAAGAAGAAGAAGAAGAGATGCAAAGAAGAAGAAGAAGAAGAAAGAAGAAGAAAGAAGAAAGAAGAAGAAGAAGAAGAAGAAGAAGAAGAAGAAAAGAAGAAAGAAGAGAGAAGAAGAAGAAGAAAATGCAAAGAAAAATGCAACGAAGAAGAAGAATGCAACGAAGAAGAAGAAGAAGAAGAAAAGAAGAAGAAGAAGAAGAAGAAGAAGAACAAGAAAAAGAAAGAACAAGAACAAAACAAGAACAAGAGAAAAAAGAATGCAAAGAAGAAGAAGAAAAAAGAAAAGAAAAAAAAGAAAAAAAATGCAAGGAAGAAGAAGATGAATGCGAAAAAGGAGAAGACGAAGAAAAAGAAGAATGCACAGAAGAAGGAGAAGAATGCAAAGAAGAAGAATGTAAACAACAAGAAGAATGCAAAGAAGAATGCAAAAAAAGAAGAATACAAAGAAGAAGGATGCAAAGAAGAAGAAGAATGCAAAGAAGACGATGAAGAAGAAGAAGAAGATGTGAAGAGAAGAAGAATGCAAGAAGGAAGAGAATGCAAAGAAGAATGTAAAAAAGAATGCAAAAGAAGACGAAGATCAAGAAGAAGAAGAAGAAAGAAGAAGAAAGAGAAGAAGAAGAAGAGAAGAAGAAGAAGAACTAAGAAGAAGAGAAGAAAAGATACAAAGAAAGAAGAAGAAGAGGAGAAGATTGCAAAAAAGAAGAATGCAAGAAGAAGAAAAAAGCAAACAATGAAAAAGAAGTATGCAAAGGAAAACGAAGAAGATGAAGAGAAGAAGAAGAAGAAGATAAGAAAGAAGAAGATGAAAGAAAGAAGGAAGAAGAAGAAGGAAGAAGATGAAGAAGAAAAGATTGCGAAGATTGGAGTGTAAGGAAGGATAGAAGAAGAAGACAGAAGAAGAAAGAAGAAGAAGAAGAAGAGAGTAGAAGAAGAAGAAGATGAAGAAGAAGAAGACGAAGAAGAAGAGAAGAAAAAGAAAAGAAGAAGATGATCAGAAGCGAGAAACAATGCAAGAAGAGAAGAAGAAAAAAAAAGCAATAGGAGAATGCAAAGAAGAAGAAGAAGGAAGAATGCAAAGAAGAGAATATGCAAATAAAAAGAAGGCAAAATCGAAGAAGAATGCAAAGAAGAGAAGTAGAAGACGGAAGAAGAGAAGAGAAGAAAGAGAAGTAAAGAAGAAGAAGAAGAAGAAAGAAGAAGAAGAAGAGAAAGAAGAAGAAGTTGAAGAAGAAGAGAAGAACAAGAGTGAAGAGAAGAAGAGAAGAATGCAAAGATGAAGAATGTAAACAAGAAGAAGAATGCAAAGACGAATGCAAAAAAAGAATACAAGAAAGAAGGATGCAAAGAAGAAAAGAATGCAAAGAAAAAGAGGAAGAGATGAAGAAGAAGAAGAAAAAAGAAGAAGGAAGATGAAAAAAAATGGCAAAGAAAAATGTAAAGAAGAGAAAAAAAAGAATGCAAAGAAAAAGAATACAAGAAGATGACGAAGAAGGAAGAAGTTTGCAAAATAAGAAGATTGCAAAGAAGAAGCAGGAAAGCATACAGGAAGAAGAAGTATGCAAAGAAAAAGAAGAGGAAGAAGAAGAAGAAGAAAGAAGAAGAAGAAGAAGAAGAAGAAAGAAGAGAATGAAGAAGAAGTAGAAGAATGAAGAAGAAGAAGAAGAAAAAGAAGAAGAGAAGAGAAAAAAGAAGAAGAAGAAGAAGAAAGATAAGTAGAAGAAGAATGCAAAAAAGAAGAAGAAACAACAAAAAAATGCAAGAAGAATGAAAAGAAGAGGTAGAAGAAGAATGCAAAGAAGAATGTAATAAAGAATAAGAATGTAAAGAAGTAGAAGCAGGAAAGAAGATGCAAAAAAAATGCAATGTAAGAGAAGAAGAAGGAGATGCAAAGAATGATGCCAAAGAAAAGAATGCAAAAGAGAAGAAGATGCAAAGAAAGAGAAGAAGTAGAAGAGAAGAAGAAGAAGAATAAGAAGAAGATAGAACAAGAAGAAACAAGAAGAAACAAGAATAGGAAGAGACGGAAGAGAAGAAGAAGAAGAAGGGAAGAAGAGAGAAGAAGAAGAAGAGAAGGAAGAAAGAAGAGAAGAAGAAGTAAGAAGAAGAAGAAGAAGAAAAAGAGAAGAAGAAGAAAAAGAAGAAGGAAGTAGATGAAAAGATCAGACGAAGAAGAATTGCAAAACAAGAAGAGAACAACAAAAAAGCAAAGAAGAATTGCAAAGGAGAGGAAGAAGAGGAATGCAAGAAGAATGTATAAAGGAATAAGAATGTAACGAGTAGAAGCAGAAGAAGAATGCAAAAAAAAAAATGCAATGAGAGGAAGAAGAAGGAGAATGCAAAGAAGAATGCATGAAAAAAGAATGAAAGAGAAGATGAATGCAAAGAGAAAGAAGAAGAAGAAGAAGAAGAAGATTAAAGAAGAAGAGAAGAAACAAGACAAAGAAGAACAGAAGAATCAGAGAATAGGAAGAAGGATGAAGAGAAAGAAGAAGAAGAAGAAGTGAAAAAAAGAAGATGAAAGAAGAAAGCAAAGTAAAAAGAAGATGAGAAATTGCCAAAGAGAAGATGAAGAATGCAAAGAATGTTAAGAAGAAGAGTGCAAAGAGATGCAGGAAGAATGCAAAGAAGATTAGGACGAAGAAGAGAGAGAAGAGTAGAAGAAGAAGAAGAGAAGAAGAAGAAGAAGAAGAAGAGAAGAAGAAGAAGAGAAGAAGAAGAGAAGATAACGGAGATTGCAAAGAAGAATAGAAGAGAAGAATGCAAGAGGAAGAAGAAGATGAGAAGAATGCAAGATGAGAAGAAGAAGAAGAAGAAGAAGAAGATAAAGAAGAAGAAGAGAAAGAAAAGAAGAAGAGAAGAAAAAGAAAAAGAAGAGAAGTTCAGAGAAGAACAATGCAAAGAGAAGAAGAATGCAACGAAGAAGAAGAATGCAAGAAGAAGAAGAGAAGAAGAATGAAGAAGATAAGGAGAAGAAGAAGAAGAAGACGAACAAGAAGAAGAACAAGAACAAGAACAAGAACAGAACAAGAGAAAAAAGATGCAAAGAAAGAAGAAGAAGAAGTAAAGAAAAAGATGATAAACAAAAATGCCAAAGAAGAGAAGAAGAATGCAAAGAAGAAGAATGCAAAGAAGAAGAATGCAGAAGAAGGAAGAAGGAAGAGAAGAATGAAGAAGAAGTAGAAGATGAAAGAAGATGAAGAAGAAGAAGAAGAAGAAGAAGAAGAAGAAGAGAAGTAGAAGATAGAAGAAGAAGTAGAAGAAGAAGATAAAGATGAATGAAGAATGGAAGAAGAGAAGGAGAGATAAAATGATAGAAGAAGAAGAAGATGAAGAAAAAGAAAAAAAGGGGGGGGGGGTTAGGGGGGGGGGGGGAAAAAGAACAAAGGGGTGGGGGGGGGAAGAGATGAAGAAAAAGAAGAATAAAGAAGAAGAAGAAGAAGATAAAGAAAGAATGCAAAGAGAAGAAGATGAAAGAAGTAAGAAGAAGAAAAAGAAGAAGAAGAAGAAGTAAGAAGAAGAAGAAGAGAAGAGGAAGAAGAAGAAGAAGAAGAAGGAGAAGAAAGGAAAAGCAAAGATAAGAAGAGAGGATTGCAAAGAAGAAGAAGAGAATGCAAGAAAAAATGCGAAACAGGATGCAACAAGGAAGAAGAAGAAGAAAGGAAGGAAGAAGAGAAGAATGCAAAAAGAAGAAAGAAGAAGAATGCAAAGAAAAAGAAAAAGGAGAATGCAAAGAAGAAGAAAAAGATGCAAAGAAGAATGCAAAAAAGAAGAAGAAAATAGAAGAAAATGCATGGAAGAAGAAGAATGATTGCGAAAAAGGAGAGACGAAGGAAAAAGAAGAATGCTCAGAAGAAGAGAAGACTGCAAAGAGAAGAATGTAAGACAACAAGAAGTATGCAAGAAGAATGCAAAAAAAGAAGAATACAAAGAAGAGGATGCAAAGAAGAAGAAAAATGCAAAGAAGAAGATGAAGAAGAAGAAGTATATGAAGAAGAAGAAGAAGAATGCCAAAGAAGAGAAGAATGCAAAGAACAATGTCAAAAAGAATGCAAAGGAAGGGGACGAAGAAGAGAAGAAGAAGAAGAAGAAGAATGAAGACGAAGATGAAGAAGAGAAGAAGAAGAAGAAGAAGAAGAAGAAGAATGAAGAAGAAGAAGAAGAAGAAAAAAATGCAAAGAAGAATGTAAGAGAAAGAAAAAAAAATGCAAAAGAAAAAGGATACAAAGAAGAGGAAGAAGAAGGAGGAATGATTGCAAATAAGAGAATGAAGAAGAGGAAAAAGAACTAAACAAGAAGAAGAAGTATGCTAAGAAAAAGAAGAAGAAGAAGAGAGAAGAAGAAGAAGAAGACGAAGAAGAAGAAGAAGAAGAAGAAGAAGAAGATAAGAAGAAGAAGAAGAAGAAGAAGCAAAAGAATGCGAAGAGGAAGAAAAAGAAGATGAAGAAGAAGATAGAAGAAGAAGTAGAAGGAAGAGAAGAAGAAGAAGAAAAAGAATGCGATGAGGAAGATGAAGAGAAGTGAAAGAAGAAGAAGGAAGAAGAAGAAGAAGAAGAGAAAGAAGAAGAAGAAGAAAAGAAAAGGAAGAAGAAGATCAGAAGCTGAGAACAATGCAAAGAGAAGAAGAAGAAAAAAAAATGCATTAGGAGTAATGCAAAGAGAAGAAGAAGGAGAATGCAAAGAGATGAATGCAAATAAAAAGAATGCCAAAAACGAAAAGAATTGCAAAGAAAGAGAAGTAGAGACGAGAGAAGAAGAAGAAGAAGAAGTAAAGAAGAAGAAGAAGAAGAAGAAGAAGGAGAACAAGAAGAACAAGAAGAAGAAGAGAAGAAGAAGAAGAGAGAGCGAAGTAGAAGACGAAGAAGAATGCCAAAGATGAAGAAGTAAAACAAGAAGAAGAATGCCAATGAAGAATGCAAAAAAAAGTATTCAAAAGAGAAGATGCAAGAAGAAAAGAATGCAAAGAAAAAAAGAGGAAGAGGAAGAAGATGAAGAAGGAAAAAGAGAAGAAAGAAGAAAAATGCAAGAAAAATGTAAAGAAGAAGAAAAAAAAAAGAATGCAAAGAAAAGAATACAAAGAAGATGAAGAAGAAGGAGAGATTGCAAATAAGAAGAATGCAAAGAAAGAAGAAGAAAGGCAAACAGGAAGAAGAAGTATGCCAAAGAAAAAGATGAAGGAAGAAGAAGAAGGAGAAGAAGAAGAAGAGAAGAGAAGATGAAGAAGAAGAAAAAGAAGTAAGAGAAGAAGAAAAGAAGAAGAAGAAGAAGAAAAGTATCAGAAGAAGAGAATGCAATAAAAGAAGAGGAACAACAAAAAAAGCAAAGAAGAATGCAAGAAGAGGAGTAAGCAGAAATGCAAAGAAGAATTTAATAAAGAATAAGAATGTTCAAGAAGTTGAAGCAGAAGAAGAATGCAAAAAAAAAATGCAAGAGAGGAAGAGAAGGAGAATGCAAGTGAATGAAGAAAAGGATGCAAAAGAGTAGAAGAATGCAAAGAAGAGAAGAAGAAGAAGTAAGAAATAAGAAAGAAGAAGAAGAAGAAGAAGAAGAAGAAGAAGTAGAACAAGAATAGGAAGAGAAGAAGAAGAAGAAGAAGAAGAAGAAGTAGAAGAGAAGAAGATAGAAGAAGAGAAGAAGAAGAAGAAGAAAAAGAAGAAGGAAGAAGAGGAAAGAAGAAGAAGAAGAAGAAGAAAAGATCAGAAGAAGAAAAATGCAAAAAGAAGAAGGAACAACAAAAAAAAGCAAAAGAAGAATGCAAAGAAGAGGAAGAAGAAGAATGCAAAGAAGAATGTAAAAAAGACTATTGAATGTAAAGGAAGTAGAAGCAGAAGAAGAATGCAAAAAAAATGCAATGAGAGGAAGAAGCAGGAGAATGCAAAGAAGCAATGCAAGAAAAAGAAGGCTAAAGAGAAGATGAATGTCAAAGAAAGAGAAGAAGAAGAGAAGAGAAGAAGAAGAGAAGAAGAAGAAGAAGAAGAAGAAGAAGAAGAAGAACAATAAGAACAAGAAGAACAAGACTAGAAGAAGAAGATGAAGAAGAAGAGAAGAAGTAGAAAAAAATGAAGATGAAGAAGAAAGCAAGTTAAAGAAGATGAAGAAAAATGCAAAGAAGAAGAAGAAGATGCAAAGAATGTTAAGAAGAAAGTGAAAGAAGAATGCAAGAAGAATGCAAGAAGATAGGATATGAAGAAGAAGAAGACGAAGAAGAAAAGAAGAAGAAGAGAAGAAGAAGAGAAGAAGAAGAGAAGAAGAAGTAAGAAAGAAGAAGAAGAAGAAGAAGATAAAGGAGATTGCAAAGAAGAATAGGAAGAAGAAGAATGCAAAAGGAAGAAGAAGAAGAAGAAGAAGAAGAAGAAGAAGAAGAGAGAAGAAGAAGAAGAAGAAGGAAAGAAGAAGAACGAAAAAGAAGAAGAAGAAGAGAAGCAAAGAAGAAGAAGTACCAATATGAAGAAGATAGAAGAAGAAGAAGAAAGTAGAAGAAGTAGATGAAGAAGAAGAAGAAAGAAGAACTGAATGCAAAGAAGAAGATGAAGAAGAAGAAAGAAGAAGAAGAAGGAAGAAGAAGAAGAGAAGAAGAAGAAGGAGAAGAAGAAAGAAGAAGAGAAGAAGATTGAGAGAAAAAGAAAAAGAAGAAGAAGAGCAGAAGAAGAACAATGCAAAGAAGAAGAAGGAGAAGAAAATGCAAAGAAGAATGACAAAGAAGAAGAAGAAGGAGAATGCAAGAAGAAGGAATGCAAGGAACAAAAAAATGCAAAGAGAAAGTAGAATGCAAAGAAAGTGAAGTAGTAGAAGAAGAAGAAGAAGAAGAAGACGAGAAGAAGAAGAAGAAGAAGAGAAGAAGAAAAGAAGAAGAAGAAGAAGAGATGAAGAAAGAGAAGAAAAAGAAGGAGAAAGAGGAAAAAAGAACAAAAACAAGAAGAAGAAGATGAAGAAGAAGGGGAAGAAGAAGAGGAGAAGAAGAAGAAGAAGAAGAAGGAAAAAGAAAAAGATGAGTAGGATGATGAATGCAAAGAAGAGAAACGAGAGAAGAAAAAAAAAGCCAGGCAAGGAGGAAGAGATGAGGAAAAAAGAAGAAGAATGCAAGGAAGAATGAAAAGAAGAAGATGAAGCAAGAGAAGAGAATGCATAAGAAGAAGAAGAGAAGAAGAAAGAAGAAGAGAAGCAGTGTAGAAGAGGAAGAGAAGAAGAAGAAGAAGACCAGAAGAAGAAACAAGAACAAGACAAGAATAGAGAAAAAAGAATGCAAAGAAGAAGAAGAAAGAAAGTAAAGAGAAAACGATGATAAGAAAAATGCAAAGAAGAGACGAAGGAATGCAAAGAAGAAGAATACAACGAAGAAGAATGCAGAAGAAAGAAGAGTAGAATGCAAAGAATAGAAGAAGAAGAAGATGAAGAAGAAGAAGGAAGAAGAAGAAGATGAAGAAGGAAGAGAAGAAGAGAAGAAAGAAGAAGAAGAAGAGAAGAAGAAAAGAAAAAGATGAAGAAGACATTGCGAAGAAGAAGAAGAAGAAGAAAAATGCAAAGAAGAAGTAGAAGAAGAAGAAAAAGAAGAGGAAGAAAGATGAAAGAAAGAAAAAGTAAAAGAAAAAGAAGAAGAAAAGAAGAAGAAAAAGATGAAGAAGAATGCGATGAAGAAGAAGAAGCAAAGAAGAAGAAGAAGAAGAGAAGAGGAGAAGAAGAAGAATGAAAGAAGAAGAAGAAGAGAGAAGAAGAGAAGAAGAAGAAGAAGAAGAAGAAGAGAAAGAAAGTAAGGCAAAGAGAAGAATGAGTAATGCAAAGGAAGAGAATGAAGAATGAAAGAAAAATGGCGAAACAGGAATTGCAACAAGAAGAAGAAGAAGAGAAGAAGGAAGAAGAAGAATAATGAAAAAGAAAGAAGAAGAATGCAAAAGAAAAAGAAAATGAAGAATGCAAAGAGAAGCAAAAGAATGCAAAGAAGAATGCAAAAAAGAAGAGAAAAAAAAAGAAGAAAAATGCAAGGTAAGAAGATGATGAATGCGCAAAACGGATGAAGACGAAGAAAAAGAAGAGAAAGCACAGAAAGAAAGAGAGTAATGCAAAGAAGAGAATGTAAACAACAGAAGAATGCAAGAAAGCATGCAAAAAAAAAGAAGAATACAAAGAAGAAGGATGCAAAGAAGAGAAGAATGCAAAGAGAGATGAAGAAGAAGAAGAAGCATGAGAAGAAGAAGGAAGAAGCAAAGAAGAAGAAGAACGCAAGAAGAATGTAAAAAAGAATGCAAAGAGACGAAGAAGAAGAAGAGAAGAAGAGAAGAAGAAGAAGAAGAAGAAGAAGAAGAAGAAGAAGACAGAGAAGATGAAGAAGAGAGAAGAAGAAGAAGGAAAACGAATACAAGAAGAAGAAAGAGAAGGAAGATGATGCAAAAAAAGAAGGAATGCAAAGAAGAAGAAAAAAGAAAACAAGAAAAAGACAGTATGCAAAGAAAAAGAAGAAGCAGAAGAGAAGAAGAAGAAGAAGAAGAGAGAGAAGAAGAAGAAAGAAGATAGAAGAGAGAAGAAGAAGAAAAGTAATGCGAAGCGGTAGAAGAAGAAGAAGAAGAAGAAGAAAGAAGAAGAAGTAGAAGAAGAAGTAGAAGAAGAAGAAGAGAAGAAGAAGAAAGAGAAGAAAAGAAAATAGAAAATGAAGAAGAAGATCCGAAGGAGAACCATGCCAAAGAAGAAGAAGAAGAAAAAAATGCAAAGGAGAATGCAAAAGATGAAGAAGAAGGAGAATTGCAAAGATGATAAATGCAAATGAAAAGAATGCTAAAGCGATGAAGAATGCAAGAAGAGAAAGTAGAAGACGAAGAAGAAGAAGAAGAAGAAGGTAAGAAAGTAGAGATATAAGAAGAGAAGAAAAGAAGAAGTAGAAGAAGAAGAAGAGAAGGAATGCAAAGAAGAGAAGAAGAAGAAGAAAAGAAGAAGAAGAAGAAAGAAGAAGAAGAAGAAGAAGAAGAAGAAGTAAGGAAGAAGAAGAGAAGAAGAGAAGAAAGAAAAAGAAGAAGTAGATCAGAAGATGAACAATGCAAAGAAGAAGAAGAAGAAGAAAAATGCAAAGGAAGTAATGCAAAGAAGAAGAAGAAGGAGAATGCAAAGAAGAAGAATGCAAAGAAAAGAATGCAAAGAGAAGAAGAATGCAAAGAAAGAGGAAGTAGGAAGAAGAAGAGAAGAAGAAAAGAAGGAAGAAGAGAAGAGAAGAAGAAGAAGAAGAAGAAGATGAGAAGAAAGAAGAAAAAAGAAGGAGAAAGAGAAAAAGAACAAACAGAAGAAGAAGAAGAAGGAAGAAGAAGAAGAAGAAAAAGAAGAGAGAAGGAAGAAAAGATGAAGAAGAAGGAAAGAAGAAGGCAAAGAAGAAGAAACTGAGAAGAAGAAAAAAAAAAATGCAGGCAACGAGGAAGAAGAAGAGAAAAAGAAGAAGAATGCAAAGAGAAGGCAAAGATGAAGAAGATTGCAACGTAGAAGAAGAATGAAGATGAAGAAAAGCAGAAGAAGAAGAAGAGAAGAAGAGAAGAAGAACCCAAGAAGAAGAAGAAGAAGATCAAGAAGAAGAACTAGTACAAGACAAGAAAAAAGAGAAAAAAGAATTGCAAAGAAGAAGAAGAAGAAGTAAGAAAAAGTATGATAAAGAAAAATGCAAGCAAGAAGAAGAAAGAATGCAAAGGAAGAAGAATGCAAGAAGAAGAATGCAGAAGAAAGAAGAAGATGCAAAGAAGAAGAGAAGAGAAGATGAGAGAAGAAGAAGAAGAAGCAGAAGAAGAAGAAGAAGAAGAAGAAGAAGAAGAAGTGAAGAAGAAGATGAAGAGAGAAGACAGAAGAAGATAGAAGAATAAGATGAAGAAGAATGCGAAAGAGAAGAAGAAGAAGAAAATGCAAAGAAGAAGACGAAGAAGAAGAAAAAGAAGAGGACGAAGAAGAAGAAGAAAAAGAAAGAAAAAGAGGAAGAAGAAGAAGAAAAGTTGAAGAAGAATGCGAAGAAGACAGAAGAATGCAAAGATGCAAGAGAAGAAAGAAGATGAAGAGAAGAAGAAGACGAAGAAAGAAGAGAAGAAGAAGAAGAAGAAGAAAGAAAGAAGAAGAAGAAGAAGAAGAAAGCAAAGAAGAAGAAAGAGAAATGCCAAATAGACGAGAAGAAGAATGCAAAGAAAATGCGAACAGGAATGCAACAAAAGAAAGAAGAAGAAGAAGAGAAGAAGAGAAGAAGAAGAAGAATGCAAAAGAAAGGAAGAAGAATGCAAGAAAAAGAAAAAGAGAATGCAAAGAAGAAGAAAAGAATGCAAAGAAGAATGAAAAAATGAAGAGAAAAAAAGGAGAAAATGCAAGGAAGAAAAGATGAATGCGAAAAAGGAGGAAGACGAAGAAAAAGGAGAATTGCACAGAAGAAAGAGAAGAATACGCCATTTTACAAAGAAGAAGAATGTAAACAACAAGAAGAATGCAAAGAAGATGCAAAAAAGAAGAATACAAAGAAGAAGATGCAAAGAAGAAGAGAATGCAAAGATGGGAGATGAAGAAGAAGAAGAAGATGAAGAAGATGAAGAGAATGGCCAAAGAAAGAAGAAGACGCAAAGAAAGAATGTAAAAAAAGAATGCAAAGATGACGAAGAAGAAGAAGAAGAAACGAAGAAGAAATAAGAAGAAGAAGATAAGATTTGTAGAAGAAGAAGAAGAAGAGAAGAGAAGAAGATGAAGATAAAAGAATACAAAGAAAAGAAGTAAGAAGGAGAAGATTGCAAAAAAGAAGGAATGCAAAGAAGAAGAAAAAGCAAACAAGGAAAAAGAAGTATGCAAAGAAAAAGAAAGAAGAAGAAGAAGAAGAAGAAGAGGAAGAGAAGAAGAAGAAGAAGAAGAAGAAGAGAAGTAAAGAAGAAGAAGCAGAAGAAGACGAAAAAGAATGCGGAAGAGGAAGAAGAAGAAGAAGAAGAAGAAGAAGAAGAAGAAGAAGAGAAGTAGAAGAAGAAGAAGCAGACGAAGAAGAAGAAGAAAAAAGAAAAAGAAGAAGAGATCTGAAGGAGATCAATGCAAAGAAAGAAGAAGGGAAGAAAAAAATGCATGGGAGGAATGCAAAGAAGAAGAAGAGGAGAATGCAAAGAAAAGAATGCAAATAAAAAGAATGCAAAAGCGAAGAAGAATGCAAAGATAAGAGAAGTAGAAGACGAGAAGAGAAGACGAAGGAGAAGATTAAAGGAAGAAGAGAAGAAAGAAGAAGAGAAAGAAGAAGAAGAAAGAGAACAGAAGAACAAGAAGAAGAAGAAAGAAGAAGAAGAAGAAGAAGAATGGCAAAGATGAAGAATGTAAATCAAGAAGAATGATTGGCAAAGGAAGAATGCCAAAAAAAAGGAATAAAAGAAGAAGGATGCAAAGAAGAAAAAGAATTGCAAAAGAAAAGAGGAAGAGGATGAAAAGAAGAAGAAAAAAGAAGAAGAAGAAGTAAAATGCAATGAAAATGTAAAAGAAGATGAAAAAAAAAAAGAATGCAATGAAAAAGAATACAAAGAAGATGAAGAGAAGGAGAGATTGCAAATAAGAAGAAATGCAAAGAAGAAGAGAAAGCAAACAGGAAGAAGAAGTATGCAAGAAAAGAAGAAGAAGAAGAAGAGAAGAGAAGTAGAAGATGAAGAAGAAGAAGAAGAGACGAAGAGAAAAGAAGAAGAAGAAGAAGAAAGAAGAAGAAGAAGAAGGAAAAAAGAAGAAGAAGAAGAAGAAAAGGAAGAAGTAGAGAAAAGATCAGAAGAAGAGAATGAAGAATGCAAAAAAGAAGATAGACAACAAAAAAAAGCAAAAGAAGAATGCAAATGAAGAGGCTAGAAGAAGAAATGCAAAGAAGAATGTAATAAAGAATAAGAATGTAAAGACAGTAGAAGCAGCAGAAGAATGCAAAAAAAAATTGCATTGAACGAGGAAGAGAAGGAGAATGCAAAGAAGAATGCAAAGAAAAGCATGCAAAAGAGAAAGAAGAATGCAAAGAAAGAGAAGGAGAGAAGAAGAAGAAGAAGAAGAGAAGAAGAAGAAGAAGAAGAAGATGGAACATGAAGAAACAAGAATAGTGAAGAAGAAGAAGAAGAAGATGAAGATGAAGAAGAAGAAGAAGAAGAAGAAGAAGAAGAAGAGAAGAAGAAGAAGAAGAAGAAAGATGGAAGAAGAAGAAGGAAGAAAAGAAGAAGAGAAGAAAAAGTAGAGAAGAAGAGAAAGATCAGAAGAAGAGAATGCAAAAAGTAGAAGAACAACAAAAAAAGCAAGAAGAATGCACAGATGAGGAAGAAGAGGAATGGCAAAGAAGAATGCAATAAAGAATAAGAATGTAAAGAAGTAGATGCAGGAAGAAGAATGCAATAAAAAAGGCAATGAAGAGGAAGATGAAGGAGAATGAAAGAGAATGCAAAATGAAAAAATGATGGCAAAAGAGAAGAAGAATGCTAAAGTAAAGAGAAGAAGAAGAAGAAGGAAGATAAAGAAGAAGAAGAAGATCAAGAACAGACTGAACAAGAATGGAAGAAGAAGAAGAAGGAAGAAGAAGAAGAAGAAGTAGAAAAAAAAGAGATGAAGAAGGAAAGCAAAGTAAAGAAGATTGAAGAAAATGCAAAGAAAGAAGAAGAAGAATGCAAAGAATGTTAAGAAGAAGAGTGCAAAGAAGGAAAGAATTGCAAGGAGAAGGCAAAGAAGATAGGAAGAAGATGAAGGAAAAGAAGAAGAAGAAGAAGAAAGAAGATTGGAGAAGAAGAAGAAGAAGAAGAAGAAGAAGTACAAAGAAGAAAGAGTGAAAGAGAAGAAGAAGAAGACGAAGAAGAGAAGATAAGGAGATTGCAACGAAGAATAGGTAGAAGGGAGAATGCATAGAAGAAGAAGAAGAAGAAGAAGAAGAATGCAAGAAGAAGAAGAAGAAGAAGAAGAAGAAGAAGAGAAGACAAAGAGAAGAGAAGACATAGGAAGAAGAAGATGAAGAAGAAGAAGTAGAAGAAGAAGAAAGAAGAAGACGAGAAGAAGAAGAAGAATGCAAAGAAAAGAAAGAAGAAGAAGAAGAAGAGAGAAGACCGAAGAAGAAGAAGAAGAAGAAGAAGAAGAAGAAGAAGAAGAAGAACAAGAAGAAGAAGAGAGAAGAACAAGAAAAAGAAGAAGATAAGAGGTAAGAACCAATGCAAAGAAGTAGAAGAAGAAGAACAATGCCAAGCAGAATGCTAGAAGAAGAAGATGGAGAATGCAAAGAAGAGAATGCAAAGAAAAAAGAATGCAAGAGAAGAAAGAATGCAAAGAAATGAGAAGTAGAAGAAGAAGAAGAAGAAGAAGAAGATAGAAGAAGAAGAAGAAGAAGAAGAAGAGATGAGAAGAAGACGAAAAAGAAGGAGAAAGAGGAAAAAGAACAAAACAAGAAGAAGCAGAAGAAATGAAGGAAGAAGAAGAAAAAGATGAAGAAGTAAGAAGAAGAATGCAAGAAGAAGAAACGAGAAGAAGAAAAAAATGCATGGCACTGAGGAAGAAGAAGAAGAATAATGATGAAGAATGCAAAGAATGAATGCAAAGGAAGAGAAGAATGCAAACGAAGAAGAGAATGCACAGAAGAAGAAGAAGAAGAAGAGAAGAAGAAGAAGAAAGAAGAAGAAGAGAAGAAAGAGAAGAAGAAGAAGAAGAAGAAGAAGACGAAGAAGAACAAGAGGAAGGAACAAGTACAGAAACAAGAAACATGAACATGAGAAAAAATGAATGCAAAGAAGAAGAGAAGAAAGTAAAGAAAAAGATGAATAAAGAAAAATGCAAAGAAGAAGAAGAAGAATGCAAAGTAGAAGAATGCAGAAGAGAAGAAGAAGAAAAGAAGAAGAGAAGAGAAGAAGCAAGAAGAAGACGAAATGATGAAGAAGAAGAGAGAAGAAGAAGAAGAAAGAAGAAGAAGAAGAAGAAGAAGAGAAGAAAAAGATGAAGATGAATGCTAGATGAAGAAGAAAGAAAAATGCAAAGAAGAAGAAGAAGAAGAAGAAAGATAAAAGAGGTAAGAAAGGTAAAAACGTAAGAAGAAGAAGAAGTAAAGAAAAAAAATAAAAAAAAGAAGAAGAAGAAGAAGAAAAAGAAGAATGCAAGAAGAAGAAGAAGAGAAGAAGAAGAAGAAGAAAAAGAAGAAGAAGAAGAAGAAGAAGAGAAGAAGAAGAAGAAGAAGAGAGAAGAAGAAGAAGAGGAAGAAGAAAGCAAGAAGAAGAAGAGGAATGCAAAGAAGAAGTAGAAGAATGCAAAGAAAAAATGCGAACAGGAATGCAACAAAGAAAGAAGAAGAAGAAGATAGGAAGAAGAAGAGAAGAAGAAGAATGCAAAAGAAAGAAGAAGAATGCAGAAAAAGAAAAAAGAAGAATGCAGAAGAAGAAAAAGATGCAAAGAGGAATGCAAAAAAAGAAGGGAAGAAATAAAAGAAGAAAATTGCAAGGAGAAGAAGTGAATGCGAAATAAGGAGTGACGAAGAAAAAAGAAGAATGCACAGAAGAAGGCGAATGAATGCAAAGAAGAAGAATGTAAAAAACAAGAAGAAGCAAAGAAGAATGCAAAAAAAGAAAAGGAATACAAAGAAGAGGATGCAAAGAAGAAGAAGAATGCAAAGAAGAAGATGAAGAGCAGAAGAAGATTGAAGAAGAAGAAAGAAGAATGCAAAGAAGGAGATGGAATGCATAGAAGAATGTAAAAGAATTGCAAAGAAGACGAGAAGTAGAAGAAGAAGAAGAAGAATGGAGATGAGAAGAAGAAGAAGAAGGAAGAAGAAGAAGAGAAGAAAGAAGAAGAAAGAAGAGAAGAAGAAGAGAAAAATGCAAAGAAGAATGTAAAGAAGAAGAAAAAAATTGCAAAGAAAAAAGAATACAAAGAAGAAGAAAAAGAAGGAGAAGATTGCAAAAAAGAAGAATGCAAAGAAGAAGAAAAAAGCAAACAAGAAAAAGAAGTATGCAAAGAAAAAGAAGAAGAAGAAGAGAAGAAGAGAAGAAGAGAAGAAGAAGAAGAAAAAGGAAAAGAAGAAGAAGAAGAAGAAGAAGAAAAAGAAGAAGAAGAAGAAGAAGAAAAAGAAGGAAGAGGAAGAAAAAGAGAAGAAGAAGAAGAAGAAGAAGAAGAAGAAAGAAGAAGAAGAAAGAAGAAGAAGAAAGAAGAAGAAGAGAAAGAAGAGAAGAAGAAAGAAGAAAAAGGGAAAAAGAAGAAGGAGATCAAAAAGAAGAACCAATGCAAAGAAGAAGAAGAAGAAAAAAAAATGCAAAGGAAATGCAAAGAAGAAGAAGAAGGAGAATGAAAAGAAGAAGAATGCAAATAAAAAGAATGCAAAAGCGAAGAAGAATGCAAAGAAAGAGAAGTAGAAGACGAAGAAGAAGAAGAAAAGAAGTCATGATGTGGATGTGGTCCCTACAGTATCAGAAGTCATGATGTGGATGTCGATTTGGCCCCTGCACTGTTAAAAGTCATGATGTGGATGTGGATGTGCTCCCTGCAGTGTCAGAAGTCATTATGTGGATGTGGATGTGGATGTGGTCCCTACGGTTTCAGAAGTCATGATGTGGATGTGGTCCCTTCGTTGTCAGAGGTCATGATGTGGATGTGGATGTGGTCCCTGCCGTATTCAGAAGTCATGATGTGGATGTGGTCCCTGCAGTATCAGAAGTCATGATGTGGATGTCGATGTGGCCCCTGCACTGTTAGAAGTCATGATGTGGATGTGGATGTGCTCCCTGCAGTGTCAGAAGTCATTATGTGGATGTGGATGTGGATGTGGTCCCTACGGTTTGGAA
>CM054153.1:35433729-35468437 GCA_028751875.1 Rapana venosa | reverse complement strand
GGAAATTTTAGGGGTGATCCGTAAAGACTTTTAACTTGGTTTTTGTTTTTTTTCTTTAAACCCCAATTAGAACAGAAATTCTTGCAGTTTATTCAGTTTAGTTTGAAACCATTTTGGTTGTTGATAGCAAGCCAGGTCATCAGCATAGAGTAAAACAAGGAATTCGGGTCTTTTGCGGTTAATATGGCGAATCTTTCTCACATATATTGAAACTATATCATTGACATATACATTAAATAATGTAAACTTAATGTATTTCCCTGATGTACCCCTTTTCTGACCATGTTTTTCATCTGTGTTTTTTGCCTCGTTTTTTTTGAAAATTTTGTTGCGTTGGAAAAAAATGTTTTTAAAAGACTTTAAAATTTTTGCCTGTTTTTCCATTTCTTTTAAACTTTATAAAAAACCCCTCGTGCCACACATTATAAACGTTTTCTGAAAACTACAAAGCACAATAAAGTCTTTTTATTTTTTTACTTTCAGTACACACTTTTAAATTTTTAAGTGGAAATATGGTCCGTTGTTCTGCATGCTTTTTGAAACCGCTTGTTCCTAAAAATACTATTGTTTTTTCAAAATATTCAGAAATTCTAGGGGTTCATTTTGAAAAAAAAATTTTTCCAAATAGTTTTGTAACTTTTTTCCTTGTAGTTTTCGGGTGTATAGCACCCGTTCTTAAATTGGGACATCACCCTATTTTCCGTCACAGGGAATATCCCCCTTTCAATACTAAATTGAAAAATTTCGCATTATCTCTAAACATTAGATAACGATTTGATCATTTCTTTTGTGATTCCATTTTTTCCAGGGATTTGTTTTTTTTTCAATTTTTGATTGTTTTGAATTTCCTCTGTTGTAATTTTGTTTATCTAGCAGTGGGTTATTAGATACTTTTAAGTCATTAAACCTGTTTAAAACTTCTTTTTGTGGTCTGGATCTATTTGCGGGTTTTTTACCCAAAAAGTGTTTTTAAGTGTTCATCCATTACTGCTCAATATGATTTTGAGTTTTAATCCCCTCATCTTCACTTTTTTTTAATTTTTTGAAAGTTTTTTCCCCAATAACTCGGATCTTCGTCAAGGCATCTTACTGGATCCAGTGAATTTTTGAAATTTTTCTTTTTTTTTTTTATTTAAATTTTTTTTTTAAAATTGTTTTCTTTTCAAAAGTATTTTTCTCGAAGTTTAGTTTATCGGGTTTTATTTTTGGGATTTTAAGACTTTACTTTTTTCTTTTACTGTTACATTCCAACAAACCTTTTTTATGTGTTTAATTTTCTTACCGTTTTTACTTTCGGGGCCCCAAGCTTAATTGGCCACTTTGAGAAAGATATCAACAGTTGCTGGGAAAGTTCATTTCTAGTTTGTGGAATCAGGCGCTTTGTACTTTTTTTTATTTTTTTTAATACTGTATTTTTTTCAGTTTTTATTTGTGTTTTGTGTGATTTTATTGCTGGGAGTAGAAGTGCCTTTTCAAATTGCCTTTTGGGTTTGTATCCCCCACAAAACGTGTTTGTTGTGGTGAACTTTAGTAATATACCTGCTTTTGCTCTTTCTATTTTTATAGACCCCTGCAAACGTGTTTTTTTTCTATATTGGTTTTATATCAATCTATGGACAATGATCAAGTATTCCTTAAATCTCTAACTTTCAATGTTTCACCCTTTCTAAATGATTTGAACAAAGAAATTTTAAACCACAACACTAGAACCTTTTAGGTTGAAAAACGTAAACTACCCTGTAAACTCCAATGTTCGGCCTTTTTAAAAATATAATTTTATTGCTTACAAAAATTAACAAAAGCTTCCATATTTTTGTACAATTCATCCTTGACACCTTTTATAACATTGGTCTATAATTATTTTTTCAGGAAAAATGTAGTAACTTGGTTCTGGATTATTTTTAAAGTCGTCAGTCTTCCTGATCGCGCATTTAGTCCCGCACAGTATTATCTGACCTCTTTCAACAAATTTTCTATTTTGTTCTAAATTTTCCCATATTTTTGTGTATAACTTTTCCAAAAGAAAAAAAATTGGGGTTGGAATATAGCACCCTATAAAATATTCTTGTTTGATGATTTTAATGATTTTCCCCTGTATCATTTGCACCCAAAACCATATCTGAACTATTTTGTGGTAAAAATTTTATACTTTTTCGATAATCTTTCCCTTTAAAGAAAACTGAAATACCTCCGAAGCCTGAAAATCTATTTTTTTTTGGTCGAGTAGGGGATGACATATATCCTGGTAGAGTTAACCTTTTACAGATTTTTATCAAATGTGTTTTTTGTAAAATTTTACATCTATAAATCAACATGTCTTTTTGTGTACGTCATTTATTTTTTACATTAAATTTATCCACTTTTCCATAGATACTTCTAATATTCCACGATAATATTTCATGTTTTACTCATTTGTTAAATATCATTTTAACACAGAGATCTTTTTAATTTGGGAAACAAACCATGTGCATTCATTTTTAATGAATTGTAGTTTTTTTTTTCCGTTATAATATCCTAATATAAAAGCTTTCCATTCTTATCATTTTTTAATGTCTACGATAGAAAACAACAAGGCAACAATTATATAACCATTAAAATTTACATAATCAAGAGATCAATTTTACCTTAAGAGTGTATTTATATTTTTAAATTTAGTTAAAGAACCCTTTACAAACCATCCATTTTATCCGAAAAAAACAAATTTTGATAGATATATTAAAAGAAAAAGTTTCAAAAGACTTTAACTGATTGGTTTTGGTCCCCGCAGTGTTAGAAGTCATGATGTGGATGTTGATGTGGGCCTTGCAGTGTCAGAAGTCATGATGTGGAGATGTGTTCTTCTGCGTTTACAGAAGTCATGATGTGGATGTGGTCCCTGCAGTATCAGAAGTCATGATGTGGATGTGTTCCCTGCAGTATCAGAAGTCATGATGTGGATGTTGTCCCCCATAATGTCAGAAGTCATGATGTGGATGTGGATGTGGTCCCTGCCGTATTCAGAAGGCATGATGTAGATGTGGTTGTGGCCCCTGCAGTGTCAGAAGTCATGATTTGGATGTGGATCATGTCCCTGGAGTGTGAGAAGTCATGATGTTGGTGTGGATGTGGTACCTGTGGTTTCAGAAGTCATGATGTGGATGTGGATGTGGTCCTTGTAGTGTCAGAAGTCATGATGTGGATGTGGTCCCTGCATTGTCGGGGGACATGATGTGGATGTGGCCCCTGCACTGTCAGAAGTCACGATGTGGATGTGATCCCTGCAGTGTCAGAAGTCATGATGTGGATGTTGTCACTGCTGTGTCAGAAGGCATGATGTGGATGTGGATCATGTCCCAGGATTGTCAGAAGTCATGATGTGGATGTGGTCTTTGCATACCAAAGTCAATGAAAAAATTTTTTTATTTTTTTTTTTGATGTATTTCGCCATAATGTCAGAAGTCATGATGTGGATGTGAATGTGGTCCTTGCCGTATTCAGAAGTCATGATGTGGATGTGGTCCCTGCAGTGTCTTAAGTCATGATGTTGATGTGGTCTCTGCGGTTTCAGAAGTCATGATGTGGATGTGGTCCTTGCCGTTTCAGAAGGCATGATAAAGATGTGGTTGTGGCCCCTGCAGTGTCAGAAGTCAAGATTTGGATGTGGATCATGTCCCTGGAGTGTCAAAAGTCATGATGTGGGTGTGGATGTGGTACCTGTGGTTTCAGAAGTCATGATGTGGATGTGGATGTGGTCCTTGCAGTGTGAGAAGTCATGATGTGGATGTGGCTTCTGCACTGTCAGAAGTCACGATTTGGATGTGATCCCTGCGGTGTCAGAAGTCATGATGTGGATGTGGATGTTGTCACTGCTGTGTCAGAAGGCATGATGTGGATGTGGTTGTAGCCCGTGCGAATTCAAATGTCATGATGTGGGTGTGGATGTGGTACCTGTGGTTTCAGAAGTGATGATGTGGATGTGGATGTGGTCCTTGCAGTGTCAGAAGTCATGATGTGGATGTTGTCCCTGCATTGTCGGGGGTCATGATGTGGATGTGGATGTGGCCCCTGCACTGTCAGAAGTCACGATGTGGATGTGATCCCTGCGGTGTCAGAAGTCATGATGTTGATGTGGATGTTGTCACTGCTGTGTCAGAAGGCATGATGTGGATGTGGTTGTGGCCCCTGCGATTTCAAAAGTCATGATGTGGAATGTGGATCATGTCCCAGGATTGTCAGAAGTCATGATGTGGATATGGTCTCTGTGGTTTCAGAAGCCATGATGTGGATGTGGTCCCTGCAGTGTCAGAAGTCATGATGTGGGTGTGGATGTGGTCCCTGCAGTGCCAGAAGTCATGATGTGGATGAGGAAGTGGTCCCTGCAGTATCAAAAGTCATGATGTGGATGTGGTCTCTGCGGTGTCAGATGGCATGATGTGGATGTGGATGTGGTCCTTGCAGTGTCGGAAATCATTATGTGGATGTGATCCCTGCGGTTTCATAAGTCATGATGTAGATGTGGTCCCTGCAGTGTCTTAAGTCATGATGTGGATGTGGATGTGGTCCTTGCATTGTCAGAAGTCATGATGTGGATGTGGATGTGGTACTTGCGTTGTCAGAAGTCATGATGTGTATGTGATGCCTGCATGCTCAGAGTCATGATGTGGATTATGTGGTCCCTGCGGTTTCAGAGGGCATGTTGTGGATGTGGTTGTGGTCCCTTCGATTTCAGAAGTCATGATGTGGATGTAGTACCTGCAGTGTCAAAAGTCACGATGTGGATGTGGTACCTGCACTGTCAGAAGTCACGATGTGGATGTGGTCCCTGCAGTGTCAGAAGCAATGATGTGGATTTGGTCTCTTCATTGTCAAAAGTCATGATGTGGATGTGGACGTGGTCCTTGCAGTGTCGGAAATCAATATGTGGATGTGGATGTGATCCCTGCGGTTTCATAAGTCATGATGTGGATGTGGTCCCTGCAGTGTCTTAAGTCATCATCGAGATTATAGAATGTGTCCTTTCGTTGTCAGAAGTCATGATGTGATGTGGCCCCATAATGTCAGGTCCTGATGTGGATTGGTCCCTGCAGTGTCAGAAGTCATGTCATGTGGATGTTTAATGTGGTCCATGCAGTGTCAGAAGTCATGACGTGGATGTGGTCCCTTCATTGTCAGAAGTCATGATGTGGATGTGTATGTGGTCCCTGCCGTATTCATAAGTCATTGTGTGGATGTGGTCCCTTCAGTGTCTTAAGTCATCATGTGGATGTGGCCCCTGCAGTGTAAGAAGTCTTGATGTGGATGTGGTCCCTGCAGTGTCTTAAGTCATGATGTGGATGTGGATGTGGTCCTTGCAGTGTCGGAACTCATTACGTGGATCTGGATGTGATCCCGGCGGTTTCTGAAGCCATGATGTGGATGTGGTCCCTGCAGTGTCTTAAGTCATGATGTGGATGTGGATGTGGTCCCTGCGGTATCAGAAGTCATGATGTGGATGTGGATGCGGTCCCCGCAGTGTCAGAAGTCATTATGTGGATGTGGATGTGGTCCCTGCGGTTTCAGAAGTCATGATATGGATGTGGTACCTGCCGTGCAAGAAGTCATGATTGTGAAGTGGTACCTGCAGTGGTCAAAATTTCACGATGTGGATGTGGTACCCTGCACTGTCCAGAAGTCACGATTTGGATGTGTCCCTGCAGTGTTAGAAGTCATGATGTGGACGTGGTCACTCAATTGTCAAAGTCATGATGTGGGTGTGGATGTGCTCCAAGCAGTGTCAGAATCATTAAGAGGATGTGGATGTGGACATATGTTTTTCCCTACGATATCAGAAGTCATGATGTAGATGTGGTACCTGCAGTGCCAGAATAATGATGTGGATGTGGTACCTGCAGTGTCAAAAGTCATGAGTGGATGTGATTCCCTGGCGGTATACAATAAGTCATGATGTGGAAGTGGTCCCCTGCAGTGTCTTAAGTACTGATGTGGGTGTGGATGTGCTCCATGCAGTTTGCAGAAGTCATTATGTGGATGTGGATGTGGGTCCTACGGTTTCAGAAGTCATGATGTAGATGTGGTACCTGCAGTGTCAGAAGTCATGATGTGGATGTGGTCCCCCATAATGTCAGAAGTCATGATGTGGATGTGGTCCCTGCAGTGTCAGAAGTCATGATGTGGATGTGGTCCCTGCGGTTTTAGAAGGCATGATGTGGATGTGGATATGGTCTCCGCAGTGTCAGAAGTCATGATATGGGTGTGACCCCTGCAGTGTCAAAAGTCATGATGTGGATGTGGTCCTTGAAATGTCAGAGGTCATGATGCAGATATGGATGTGGTCCTTACGGTTTCAGAAGTCATGATGTGGATGTGGTCCCTGCATTGTCGGGGGTCATGATGTGGATGTCGATGTGGCCCCTGCACTGTTAGAAGTCATGATGTGGATGTGGATGTGCTCCCTGCAGTGTCAGAAGTCATTGTGTGGATGTGATGTGGATGTGGTCCCTACGGTTTCAGAAGTTATGATGTGGATGTGGTACCTGCATTGCCAGAAGTCATGATGTGGATGTGGCCCCCTATTATGTCAGAAGTCATGATGTGGATGTGGTACCTGCACTGCCAAAAGTCATGATGTAGATGTGGTACCTGCAGTGTTAAAAGTCATGATGTGGATGTGGTACATGCAGTGTCAGAAGTCATGATGTGGATGTGGCCCCCCTTAATGTCAGAAGTCATGATGTAGATGTGAATGTGGTACATGCAGTGTCAAAAGTCATGATGTGGATGTGGTCTCTGCGGTTTCAGAAGTCATGATGTGGATGTGGTCCCCTGCAGTATCAGAAGTCATGATGTGCATTTGTACTTGCAGTGCAGACTCATTGATGGCGTGGATGTTGTCCTGCAGTAATCAGAAATCATGATGTGGATGTTTGTCCCTGCGGTTTCAGAAATCATGATGTGGATGTGAACCCTTCCATGTCAGAAGTCAATGATGGGGGTGTTGGTCCCTTGCAGTGTCAAGAGTCATGATTTGGGAGGATTGGTCCCTTCATTGTCAGAAGGTCCTGATGTGGATGTGGCTGTGGGTCTCTGTCTGCCGTATATCAGAAGTCATGATGTGGATGTGGTCCCTGCAGTGTCTTAAGTCATGAATGTTAATGGTGATGTGGTCCCTTGCAGTGTCGGACAAATCATTAGTGGATGTGGATGTGGATCCTCTCGGTTTCAGAAGTCATGATGTGGATGTGGTCCCTGCCGTGTTTTAAGATACATTAGATGTGGATGTGGATGTAGTCCCTGCAGTATCAGCAGGTCATGATGTTTGATGGGTCCCTTGCAGTGTCAGGTGTTATGATGTGGATGGTCCCATGCAGTTTTCAGAAGTCATGATGTGATGTGGTCCCTTGCAGTGTCAGAAGTCATGATGTGGATGTGATCCCTGCAGTGTCAGAAGTCATGCTGCGGATGTGTATGTGGTCTCCTCTGCAGTGTCAGTAGTCATGAATTGAGAGATGTGGGTTGCGTCCCCACGCAGTGTCATTAGTCGTGATGTGGAATGTAATCCCTGCATGTCAGAAGTCATGATGTTGATTTGGAGCCCTGCCTATTCAGCAAGTTATCAGGAATGTGGATGTGTCCCTGCAGTGTCTTAAGTCATGAAGTGGATGTGATGTGGTCCTGCAGTATCAGAGTCATGATGTTGATGTATTCTTTGCAGTGTCCATAAGTCATGATGTGGACTATAGTGGTCCCTGCAGTTACAGAAGTCATTGATTGGATGTGGTACCTGCATTGGTCAAAGTAATGATGTGGATGTAATACCTGCAGTGTCAGAAGTCATGATGTGGATGTGGTACATGCAGTGTCAGAAGTCATGATGTGGATGTGGCCCCCCATAATGTCAGAAGTCATGATGTGGATGTCGTCCCTGCATTGTCAAAAGTCATGATGTGGGTGTGGATGTGGTCCCTGCATTGCCAGAAGTCATAATGTGGATGTGGATGTGGTCCCTGCAGTGTCAGAAGTCATGATGTGAATGTGCTCCCTGCAGTGTCAGAAATCATGATGTTGATGTTGTCCTTGCAGTGTCAGAAGTCATGATGTGGATGTGGTCCCTACGGTTTTAGAAGTCATGATGTGGATGTGGTCCCTGCAGTATCAGAAGTCATGATGTGATGTTGTCCCCCATAATGTAGAAGTCACGATGAGAATGTGGATGTGTCAATGCAGTGTCCCTGGAGTCATGATGTGATGTGGTCCTGCAGTGGTCAAAGGTCATAATGCGGATGTGGATGTGGTCCCTGCAGTGTGAAAGTCATGATGTGGAAGTGATCCTCTGTGTCAGAAGTCAATCTATGCGGATTGTAGTGGTCCCCTGGCAGATGTCAGAAGTCCATGAATATTGATGTGGGTTGCTGTCCCCCGCGTGTCAGAAGGAGCGGGGAGGTAATGTGGATGTTTGGTTCCTTGCAGTGTCATAAGGTCACGATGGGATGGTCCCTGCAGTATCAGAAGTCATGATGTGGATGTGGTCCGCGGTTTCAGAAGTCCATGATGTGGATGTGGCTCATCGCACGAATGAAGGTCAGAAGCGTGATGTGGGGTCGTGATGTCACACACATCCTGCAGTGCTAGACGTCATGATGTGAGATGTGATGTAATCCCTGCAGTGTCAGAGGTCAGGATGTGGATGTTGTCCCTTCAGTTTCAGAAGGCACGATGTGGATGAGGATGTTGTCCCGCTGGTGTCAGATAACCGATCATAATGTGGATTGTGCTCCTTGGCGAGTGTCCAGAAGTCGATGATGTGGATGTAGTGCCTGCAGTCAGAAGCATGGGATGTGGATGTTGTCCTGCGTTTCAATAAGGCATGAATGTGGATGTTGGATGTGTCCCTCTATCTAGTGTTCAGAAGTCATTGATGGGATTTGAATCCCCTGCATGTCAGAAGTCATGATTGTGGATGTGGGTTCCTTGCATTGTCAGAGGTCATGGTGGTGTATGTGGATGTGGTCCCCGCAGTGTCCAGAAGTCATGATTGTCTATCATGTGGATGTGGTCCCTCCGGTTTCAGAAGTAAATGATGTGGATGTGGTTCATGCATTGGGGTGTCATAAGTCATGAAAGTGGATGTGGCCCCCCAAAATGTCAGAAGTCCTAGTGGATGTGGACCCTGCAGTGTCAGAATCTGATGAGGTTGTTTAATGTGGTCAATGCAGTGTCAGTAAGTCATATGTGGATGTGGTCCCTGCGGTTTCAGAAGTCAGTGTTGTGGTGTTGTCCTGCCGTATCATAAGTCATGATTCGATGTGTATGTGCTACATACAGTGTCAGAAGTCCCATTATGTGGATGTTGGTGTGGAATTGGTCCCTAACGGTTTCAAAAGTCATGATGTGCATGTGGTACGTACACTGCCAGAAGTCATGATGTGGATGTGGTACCTGCAGTGTCAAAAGTCATGATGTGGATGTGGTACATGCAATGTCAGAAGTCATGATGTGGATGTGGCCCCCATAATGTCAGAAGTCCTGATGTGGATGAGGTCCCTGCAGTGTCAAAAGTCATGATGTGGATGTTAATTTAGTCCCTGCAGTGGTCAGAAGTCATTATGTGGATTGGTCCCTCGTTTTCATAAGTTATGATGTGATGTGGTCCCTGCAGTATCAGAATCATGATGTGGAGTTGTCCTTTGCCGTGTCAAAGTTCAACGATGTGGAGTGGTCCCTGCAGTGTCAGAAGTCATGATGTGGATGTGGTCCCTTCATTGTCAGAAGTCATGATGTGGATGTGGATGTGGTCCCTGCCGTATTTAAAAGTCATGATGTGGATGTGGTCCCTGCAGTGTTCTAAGTCAGGATGTGGATGTGGTCCCGGCGGTTTAAGAAGTCATAATGTGGATGTGGTCCCCCATAATGTCAGAAGTCATGATGTGGATGTGGTCCCTGCAGTTTCAGAAGTCATGATGTGGATGTGGTCCCTACGGTCGCAGAAGTGATAATGTGGATGTGGTACCTGCAGTGCAAGATATCATGATGAGGATGTGGTACCTGCAGTGTAAGAAGTCATTATGTGGATGTGGTACATGCAGTGTCAGAAGTCATGATGTGGATGTGGTACATGCAGTGTCAGAAGTCATGATGTGGATGTGGCCCCCCATCATGTCAGAATTAATGATGTGGATGTGAATGTGGTCCATGAAGTGTCAGAAGTCATGATGTGGATGTGGTCCCTGCGGTTTCAGAAGTCATGATGTGGATAACATAACTTTATAATAACAGCATGACATTATAACAACATGACATTCTTATAACAACATAACATTATAATAAAATGGCATTATAACAACAACATCACATCTTATAACTTAACATCTTATAACTTGACATCTTATAACAACATGACAGTATAATAACAACATAACATTATAACAACATGACATCTTATAACAACATAACATGATAATAACGACATGACATTATAACAACAACATGACATCTTATAACAACATAACATTATAATAACCTGACATTATAACAACAACATGACATTTTATAACAACATATCTTATAACAACATGATATAATAATAACATAATGTTATAACAACATGGCATCTTATAACAATATAGCATTATAATAACCTGGCATTATAACAACAATATGACATCTTATAACAACAAAACATTCTAATAACATGACATTATAACAACAACATTACATCTTATAACAACATAACATCTTATGAGAACATGACATTATAATAACATAATATTATAACATCATGACATCTTATAACAATATAACATTATAACATGGCATTATAACAACAACATGGCATCTTATAACTTAATATCTTATAACTTGACATCTTATAACAAAATGACATTATAATAACAACATAACATTATAAAAACATGACATCTTATAACAACATAACATTATAATAACATGACATTATAACAACATAACATCTTATAACAATATGACCTTATAATAACAAACATTATAACAACATGACATCTTTTTACATAACATTATAATAACAACATAACATTATTACAACATGACACCTTATAACAACATGACATTATAATAACAACATAATATTATAACAACATGACATCTTATAACAACATAACATTATAATAACAACATGACATTATAACAACAACATGACATCTTATAACAACATAACATTATAATAACAATATGACATTATAACAACAACATGACATCTTATAACAACATATTTTATAGCAACATGACATTATAATAACAACATGACATCTTATAACAATATATCTTATAACAACATGACATTATAATAACAACATAATATTACAACAACATGGCATCTTATAACAATATAACATAATAATAACCTGGCATTATAACAACAACATGACATCTAATAACAACATAACATTAAAATAACAACATGACATTATAACAACATAACATCTTATAACAACATGACATCTTATAACAACATGACGATATAATAACAACTGAACATTAAAAGAACATGACATCTTATAACAACATAACATGTTAGAACATCTTATAACAACAAAACATTAGAATAACAACATAACATTATAATAACAACATAACATTATAACAACATGACATCTTATAACAACATAATATATTATAACAACATGACGTTATAATAACAACATAATATTATAACAAAATGACATCTTATAACATAATATTATAATAACAACATGACATTATAACAATATGACATTCTTATAACAACATAACATTATAATAACATGGCATTATAACAACAACATGACGTCTTATAACTTAACATGTTATAACTTGACATCTTCTAACAACATGACATTATAATAACAACATAACATTATAACAACATGACATCTTATAACATAATATTATAATAACAACATGACATTATAACAATATGACATTCTTATAACAACATAACATTATAATAACATGATATTATAACAACAACATGACGTCTTATAACAACATAACATTATAATAACAACATGACATTATTACAACAACATGACATCTTATAACAACATAACATTATAATAACAACATGACATTATAACAACAACATGACATCTTATAACAACATGACATCTTATAGCAACATGGCATTGTAACAGCAACATGACATCTTATAACATGACATCTTATAACAACATGACATCTTATAACAACATGGCATTGTAACAGCAACATGACATCTTATAACTTGACATCTTATAACAACATAACATTTTATTACATGACATTATAATAACAAAATAACATCTTATAACAACATGACATTATAAAAACAACATAACATCTTATAACACAATGACATTATAACAACAACATAATATTATAACAACATTGCATCTTATAACAACATAACATTATAATAACAACATGATATTATAACAACAACATTACAACTTATAACAACCTAACATCTTATGAGAACATGACATTATAATAACATAATATTATAACATCATGACATCTTCTAACAGTATAACATTATAACATGGCATTATAACAACATAACATCTTATAACTTGACATCTTTTAACAACATGACATTATAATAACAACATAACTTTATAACAACATGACATCTTATAACAACATAACATTATAATAACAAAATGACATTATAACAACATGACATCTTATAACATAACATTATAATAACAACATAACATTATAACAACAACGTGACATCTTATAACAACCTAACATCTTATGACAACATGACATTAAAACAACAACATGACATCTTATAACAACATAACATTATAATAACATGACATTATAACAACAATATGACATCTTATAAGAACAAAACATTCTAATAACATGACATTATAACAACAACATTACATCTTATAACAACATAACATCTTATGAGAACATGACATTATAATAACATAATATTATAACATCATGACATCTTATAACAATATAACATTATAACATGGCATTATATCAACAACATGACATCTTATAACTTAACATCTTATAACTTGACATCTTATAACAACATGACATTATAATCACAACATAACATTATAACAAGAACGTGACATCTTATAACAAGTTAACATCTTATGACAACATGACATTATAACAGCAACATGACATCTTGTAACAACATAACATTATAATAACATGACATTATAACAGCAATATGACATCTTATAACCACAAAACATTCTAGTAACATGACATTATAACAACAACATTACATCTTATAACAACATGACATTATAATAACAACATGACATTATAACAACAACATGACATCTTATAACAATATAACATGATGACAACAACATGACATTATAACAACAACATGACATCTAATAACAACATGACATTATAATAACAACATGACATTATAAAAACAACATTACATCTTATGACAACATGACATCTTATAACAACATGATATTATAATAACAACTTAACATTATAACAACATGACGTCTTATAACAACATATCTCATAACAACATGACATTGTAACAGCAACATGACATCTTATAACTTGACATCTTATAACAACATAACATTTTATTACATGACATTATAATAAACAGCATAACATCTTACAACAACATGACATTATAATAACAACATAACTTTATACCAACATGACATCTTATAACTTAACATCTTATTTAACAACATAACATTATAATAACAACCTGACATTATAACAACAACATGACACCTTATAACAAGAAAACATTATAATAACAACCTGACATTATAAGAACATGAAATCTTATAACAACATAACATTCCAATAAAATGACATTATAACAACAACATTACATCTTATAACAACATAACATCTTATGAAAACATAAATTTTAATAACATAATATTATAACATCATGACATCTTATAACAATATAACATTATAACATGGCATTATAACAACAATATGACATCTTATAACTTAACATCTTATAACTTGACATCTTATAACAACATGACATTATAATAACAACATAACATTATAACAACATGAAATCTTTTAACAACATTACATTATAATAACAACATGACATTATAACAACAACATGACATCTTATAACAACATAACATTATAATAACCTGACATTATCACAATAACATGACATCTTATAACAACATATCTTATAACAATATGACATTATAATAACATGACATTATAACAACAATATGACATCTTATAAGAACAAAACATTCTAATAACATGACATTATAACAACAACATTACATCTTATAACAACATAACATCTTATGAGAACATGACATTATAATAACATAATATTATAACATCATGACATCTTATAACAATATAACACTATAACATGGCATTATAACAACAACATGACATCTTATAACTTAACATCTTATAACTTGACATCTTATAACAACATGACATTATAATCACAACATAACATTATAACAAGAACGTGACATCTTATAACAAGTTAACATCTTATGACAACATGACATTATAACAGCAACATGACATCTTATAACAACAAAACATTATAATAACATGACATTATAACAGCAATATGACATCTTATAACCACAAAACATTCTAGTAACATGACATTATAACAACAACATTACATCTTATAACAACATGACATTATAATAACAACATGACATTATAACAACAACATGACATCTTATAACAATATAACATGATGATAACAACATGACATTATAACAACAACATGACATCTAATAACAACATGACATTATAATAACAACATGACATTATAACAACAACATGACATCTTATGACAACATGACATCTTATAACAACATGATATTATAATAACAACTTAACATTATAACAACATGACGTCTTATAACAACATATCTCATAACAACATGACATTGTAACAGCAACATGACATCTTATAACTTGACATCATATAACAACATAACATTTTATTACATGACATTATAATAAACAGCATAACATCTTACAACAACATGACATTATAATAACAACATAACTTTATTCCAACATGACATCTTATAACTTAACATCTTATAACAACATAACATTATACTAACAACCTGACATTATAACAACAACATGACACCTTATAACAAGAAAACATTATAATAACAACCTGACATTATAAGGACATGAAATCTTATAACAACATAACATTCCAATAAAATGACATTATAACAACAACATTACATCTTATAACAACATAACATCTTATGAAAATATAATATTTTAATAACATAATATTATAACATCATGACATCTTATAACAATATAACATTATAACATGGCATTATAACAACAATATGACATCTTATAACTTAACATCTTATAACTTGACATCTTATGACAACATGACATTATAATAACAACATAACATTATAACAACATGAAATCTTTTAACAACATTACATTATAATAACAACATGACATTATAACAACAACATGACATCTTATAACAACATAACATTATAATAACCTGACATTATCACAATAACATGACATCTTATAACAACATATCTTATAACAATATGACATTATAATAACAACATAATATTTTAAAAACATGCCATCTTATAACAATATAACATTATAATGACCTGGCATTATAAGAACAACATGACATTTTATAACAACATAACATTATAATAACCTGACATTATCACAATAACACGACATCTTATAACAACATATCTTATAACAACATGACATTATAATAACAACATGACATCTTACAACAACATGACATTATAATAACAACATAACATAACAACATGACATCTTATAACAACATAACATCTTATAACATAACATCTTATAACAACAAAACATTATAATAACATAACATTATTATAACAACATAACATTATAACAACATGACATCTTATATCAACATAACATCTTATAACAACATGACGTTATAATAACAACATAACATTATAACAACATGACATCTTATAACATAACATTACAATAACAACATGATATTATGACATGACATTCTTATAACAACATAACATTATAATAACATGGCATTATAACAACAACATGACATCTTATAACTTAACATCGTATAACTTGACATCTTATAACAACATGACATTATAATAACAACATAACATTATAACAACATGACATCTTATAACAACATAACATTATATTAACAACATGACATTATAACAACAACATGACATCTTATAACAACATATGTTATAACAACATGACAATATTATAACAACATTTTATTTTAACAACATGGCATGTTATAACAATATAACATTATAATAACCCTGCATTATAACAACAACATGACATCTTATAACAACATAACACTATATAACAACATGACATTATAATAACAACATACCATTATAACAACAACATGACATTTTATAACATCATAATATTAAAATAACAACATGACATTATAACAACAACATGACATCTTATAACAACATAACATTAAATACATACAATAATAAACAATAATGACATTTTATTAAACAAAAACATTCTAATAACATGACATTATAACAACAACTTCACATCTTATAACAACATAACATCTGATGAGAACATGGCATTATAATAACATAATATTATAACATCTTGACATCTTATAACAATACAACATTATATTATGTCATTATAACAACAACATGACATCTTATAACTTAACATCTTATAACTTGACATCTTATAAGAACATGACATTATAACAACAACATGACATCTTATAACAACATAACATTATAATAACCTTGCATTATAACAACAACATGACATCTTATAACAACATAACACTGTATATCAACATGACATTATAACAACAACATGACATCTTATAACAACATCACATTATAATAACATGACATTATAACAACAACAACATGACATCTTATAACAACAAGACAGCTTATAACAAATGACATTATAATAACAACTTAACATTATAACAACATGACATCTTATAACAACATAACATCTAATAACAACATGACATTGTAACAGCAACATGGCATCTTATAACTTGACATCTTTTAATAAGATATCTTTTAACAACATGACATTATAAGAACAACATAATATTATAACATTATGGCATCTTATAACAATATAACATTATAATAACCTGGCATTATAACAACAACATGACATCTTATAACAACATAACACTCTATAACAAAATGACATTATTACAACAACATGACATCTTATAACAACATGACATTATAACAACAACATGACATCTTATAACAACATAACAATATAATATCAACATGACATTATAACAACATGACATCTTATAGCAACATGACGTTATAATAACAACTTAACAGTAGAACAACATGACATCTTATAACAAGATAACATCTTATAACAATATGACATTATAATAACAACATAACATGATAAAAACATGACCTCTTATAACAACATAACATCTTATAACAACAAAACATCTGATAAAAACATGACGTTATAATAACAACATAACATTAAAACAACATGACATCTTATAACATAACATTATAATAACAACATGACATTATAACAACAACATGACAATCTTATAACAACATAACATTATAATAACATGGCATTTTAACAACAACATGACTCTTATAACATAACATGTTATAAAATTTGGGATTTTAAAACATGAACATTATAAATAACAAACATAACATTATAAAAAACATGACATCTATAACAACCTAACATTATAATAACAACATGACATTGTAACAACAACATGACATCTTATAACAACATAACATTATAATAACATGACAATATAACAACAATATGACATCTTATAACAACAAAACATTCTAGTAACATGAAGTTATAACAACAACATGACATCTTATAACAACATAACACTGTATAATAACATTACATTATAACAACAACATGTCATATTATCACAACATGTCATTATAATAACAACATTATACTATAACAACATGACATCTTATAACAACATTATATTATAACAACATGACATTATAATAACAACTTAACATTATAACAACATGATATCTTATAACAACATAACTTCTTATAACAACATGACATTGTAACAGACACATGACATCTTATAACATGACATCATATAACAACATAACATTTTATTACATGACATCTTATAACAAGATAATATTTTATAACAACATGACATTATAATAACAACATAACATTATAACAACATGACATCTTATAACAACATAACTTCTTATAACAACATGACATTACAATAACAACATAACGTTATAACAACATGACATCTTATAACAACAGAACATCTTATAACAACATGACATTACAATAACAACATAACGTTATAACAACATGACATCTTATAACAACAGAACTTCTTATAACAACATGACATTACAATAACAACATAACGTTATAACAAAATGACATCTTATAACAACAGAACATGTTATAACATCTTATAACAACAAAACGTTATAATAACAACATAACATTATAATAACAACATAACAATATACCAACATGACATCTTATAACAACAAAACATCTTATAACAACATGACATTATAACAACAACATGACATCTTATAACAACACGACAGCTTATAACAACATGACATTATAATAACAACTTAACATTATAACAACATGACATCTTATAACAACATAACTTCTTATAACAACATGACATTACAATAACAACATAACGCTTATAACAACATGACATCTTATAACATCAGAACATGTTATAACATCTTATAACAACAAAACGTTATATAACAACATAACATTATAATAACAACATAACATTATACCAACATGACATCTTATAACAACAAAACATCTTATAACAACATGACGTTATAATAACAACATAACATTATAACAGCATGACATCTTATAAAATAACTTTATAATAACAACATAACATTATAATAAAAACATGACATTATAAAAACAATATGACGTTATAATAACAACATAACATTATAACTACATGACATCTTATAACAACATAACTTTATAATAAAAACATGACATTATAACAACATGACATCTTATAACAACATGACATTATAATAACAACATTATACTATAACAACATGACATCTTATAACAATATAACATTATATTAACCTGGAATTATAACAACAAAATGACATCTTATAACAACAGACACTGCATAAGAACAGAAAATTTATAAAAAACAACATGACATCTTATAACAACATGACATTATAAAACAACATAAACTATAAAGAAAAATGAAAATTTAAAAACAATAAACATTATAAAAAACCTGACATTATAACAACAACATGACATTTTATAAAACAATCTTATAACAACATGACATATTAATAACAACATAATATTATAACACAAGGGCATCTTATAACAATATAACATTATAATAACCTGACATTATAACAACAACATGACATTTTATAACAACATATCTTATAACAACATGACATAATAATAACAACATAATATTATAACACAATGGCATCTTATAACAATATAACATTATAATAACCTGGCATAGTAACAACAACATGTAATCTTATAACAACATAACACTTTATAACAACATGACATTATAACAACATGACATCTTATAACAACATAACATTGTAATAACATGACATTATAACAAAACATGACATCTTATAACAACATGACAGCTTATAACAACATGACATTATAATAAGAACTTAACATTATAACAACATGACATCTTATAACAACATAACTTCTTATAACAACATGACATTGCAACAGACACATGACATCTTATAACTTGACATCTTATAACAACATAACATTTTATTACATGACATTATAATAACAACATAACATCTTATAACAACATGACATTATAATAACAACAGAACATTATAACAACATGACATCTTATAACAAGATAACATCTGATAACAACATGATATTACAATAACAACATAACGTTATAACAACATGACATCTTATAACAACATAACATCTTATAACATAACATCTTATACCAACAAAACATTATAATAACAACATAACATTATAATAACAACATTATATTATAACAACATGACATCTTATAACAACATAACATCTTATAACAACATGACATTGTAACAGGCAACATGACATATTATAACTTGACATCCTATAACAAAATAACATTTTATTACATGACATTATAATAACAACATAACATCTTACAACAACATGACATTATAATAACAACATAACTTTATAACAACATGACATATTATAACAACATCTTATAACTTAACATCTTATAACTACATAACATTATAATAACAACACGACATTATAACAACATGACATTATAACAACAATATGACATCTTATAGCAAAAAAGCATTCTCATAAAATGACATTATAACAACAACATTACATCTTATAACAATATAACATCTTATGACAACATGACATTATAATAACATAATATTATAACAACATGACATGTTATAACAATATAACATTATAATAACATGGCATGATATCTTATAACAACATGACATTATAATAACAACATAATATTATAACAACATGACATCTTATAACAACATAACATCTTATAACAACATGACGTTATAATAACAACATAACATTATAACAAGATGACATCTTTTAAAATAGCATTATAATAACAACATGACATTATAACAACATAACATCTTATAACAACATGACGTTATAATAACAACATAACAGTATAACAACATGGCATCTTATAACATAACATTATAATAACAACATGGCATTATAACAATATGACATTCTTATAACAACAAAACATTATAATAACATTGCATTATAACAACAACATCACATCTTATAACTTAACATCTTATAACTTGACATCTTATAACAACATGACGTTATAATAACAAAATGACATTATTACAACAACATCACATCTTATAACAACTTGACATTATAATAACAACATGACATTCTTAAACCAACATAACATTATAATAACATGGCATTATAACAACAACACGACATCTTATAACTTAACATTTTATAACTTGACATCTTCTAACAACATGACATTATAATAACAACATAACATTATAACAACATGACATCTTATAACGACATAACATTATAAAAAAAACATGACATTATAACAACATGACATCTTATAACAACATGACATGAAAATAACCACATTATACTATAACAACATGACATCTTATAACAATAAAACATGACATTAACCTCGCATTATAACAACAACATGACTTTTTAAAAAAACAAACACGTATAAAACATGACATTATAACAACAACATGACATCTTATAACAACATAACCTTATAATAACAACAAGACATTATAAAAACAAAATGACATCGTATAACAACATGACATTATAATTACAACATGACATTATAACAACAACATGACATCTTATAACAACATGACATCTTATAACAACATGACGATATAATAACAACTTAACATTATAACACCCTGATATCTTATAACAACATAACATCTTATAACAACATAACATTATAATAACAATATAACATTATAACAACATGACATATTATAACAACATAACATGTTATAACATCTTATAACAACAAAACATTATACTAACAACATAACATTATAATAACAAAATAACATTATAACAACATGACATCTTATAACAACATGACGTTATAATAACAACATAACATTATAACAGCAAGACATCTTATAACATAACATTATAATAACAAAATGACATTATAACAACATGACATTCTTATAACAACTTGACATCTTATAACATAACATTATAATAACAACATGACATTATAACAACATGACATCTTATTACAACATGACATTATAATAACAACATAACATTATAACAACATGGCATCTTATAACATAACATTATAATAACAACATGGCATTATATCTTATAACGACATGACATTATAATAACAACATAACATTATAACAACATTAAATCTTATAACAACATAACATATTATAACAAAATGACGTTATAATAACAACATAACATTATAACAACATGACATCTTATAACATAACATTATAAAAACAACATGACATTCTAACAACATGACATCTTATAACAACATGACATTATAATAACAACATAACATTATAACAACATGGCATCTTATAACATAACATTATTTAAAAACAAAACGCATTATAACAACATGACATTCTTATACAACAAAACATTATAAAAAACAGCTTTGTAACAAAAAACATGACATCTTAAACTTAACATTATAAAAATTTAATCTTATAACAACATGACAATTTTAATAACAACATCAATTTATAAAAACAACATCACACTTTTAACAACATACATTATAATAAAACATGACATTTTAAAAAACAACAGACGTTATAATAACATGACATCTTATAACAACATGACGTTATAATACCAACTAAACATTAAAACAACATGACATCTTATAAAAAGATAACATCTTATAACAACATAACATTATAATAACAACATAACATTATAACAAGATGACATCTTATAACAACATAACATCTTATAACAACAAAACATTATAATAACTACATAACATTATAATAATAACATAAAATTATAACAACATGACATCTTATAACAACATAACATCTTGTAACAACATGACGTTATAATAACAACATAACATTATAACAACATGACATCATATAACATAACATTATAATAACAACATGACTTTCTTATAACAACATAACATTATAATAACATGGCACTATAACAACAACATGACATCTTATAACTTAACATTATATAACTTGACTTCTAACAACATGACATTATAATAACAACATAACATTATAACAACATGACATCTTCTAACACCATAACATTATAATAAAAATATGACATTACAAAAACATGACATCTTATAACAACATGACATTATAATAACAACATTATACTATAACAACATGACATCTTATATCAATATAACATTATATTAACCTGGCATTATAACAACAACATGACATCTTATAACAACATAACACTGTATAATAACCTGACATTATAACAACAACATGACATTTCATAGCAACATATCTTATAACAACATGACATAATAATAAACTTAATTTTTATAACAAAATGGCATCTTATAACAATATAACATTATATTAACCTGGCATTATAAAAACAACATGACATCTTATAACAACATAACACTTTGAACAACATGACATTATAACAACAGCATGACATCTTATAACAACATGACAGCTTATAACAACATGACATTATAATAACAATTTAATATTATTACAACATGACATCTTATAACAACAAAAAATCTTATAACAACATGACATTGTAACAGCAACATGACATCTTATAACTTGACATCTTATAACAAAATAACATTTTATTACATGACATTATAATAACAACATAACATCTTACAACAACATGACATTATAATAACAACATAACATCTTATAACATAACATCTTATAACAACAAAACATTATAATAAAATAACATTATTATAACAACAAAGCATTATAACAAAATATCTTATATCAACATACCATCTTATTACAACATGACGTTATAATAACAACATTACATTATAACAACATGACTCTTATAAAAAACATTTACAATAAAAAATATGATTTATAACATGACATTCTTTAACAAACTACAAAATATAATAACATGGCATTATAACAACAACATGACATCTTATAACTTAACATCTTATAACTTGACATTCTATAACAACATGACATTATAATAGCAACATAACATTATAACAACATGACATCTTATCACAACATAACATTATAATAACAACATGATATTATCACAACAACATGACATCTTATAACAGCATAACATTATAATAACATGACATTATAACAACAATATGACATCTTATAACAACAAAACATTCTAATAACATGACATTATAACAACAACATTACATATTATGAGAACATGACATTATAATAACATAATATTATAACATCATGACATCTTATAACAATATAACATTAAAACATGGCATTATATCAACAACATGACATCTTATAACTTAACATCTTATAACTTGACATCTTATAACAACATGACATTATAATAACAGCATCATATTATTACAACAACATCACATCTTATAACAACATGACATTATAAAAACAACATGACATTATAACAACATGACGTTATAATAACATGACATCTTATAACAACATGACGTTATAATAACAACATAACATTATAACAACATGGCATCTTATAACATAACATTATAATAACAACATGGCCTTATAACAACATGACATTTTTATAACAACAAAACATTATAATAATATGGCATTATAACAACAACATGACATCTTATAACTTGACATCTTATAACAACATGACATTATAATAACAGCATCATATTATTACAACAACATCACATCTTATAACAACATGACATAATAATAACAACATGACGTTATAATAACATGACATCTTATAACAACATGACGTTATAATAACAACTAAACATTATAACAACATGACACTTATAACAATGATAACATCTTATAAAACAATATTTAATAACAAAATAACATTATAAAACATGAATCTTATAACAACATAACATCTTAATAACTAACATTATAACACAAAACATAAATAAAACTTACACTATAACACATACATTAATAACAACATAACATCTTGTAACAACATGACTATAAAAACAACATAACATTATAACAAATGACATCTTATAACATACATTAAATAAAAACATGACATTCTTTAACAAATAACATTATATAACATTTGGTTATACAACAACATGAAAATCTATAACTTAAATTAATAACTTGACTTTTCTACAAATGACATTATAATAACAACATAACTTAAACAACAAATGCATCATATACAACAGGGCATTAAAAATAAAATATGACATTATAACAACAATGACATCTTATAACAACATGACATTATAATAATAACATTATACTATAACAACATGACATCTTATATCAATATAACCTTATAATAACAACATGACATTATAAAAACAACATGACATCTTATAACAACATGACATTATAATAACAACATGACATTATAACAACAACATGACATCTTATAACAACATAACATCTTATAACAACATGACGATATAATAACAACTTAACATTATAACACCATGACATCTTATAACAAGATAACATCTTATAACAACATGACATTATAATAACAACATAACATTATAACAACATGACATCTTATAACAACATAACATGTTTTAACATCTTATAACAACAAAACATTAAAATAACAACATAACATTATAACAACATGACATCTTATAACAACAATACATCTTATAATAACATAACATTTTTTATAACAACATAACATTAACAAAAACTTATATAACATACACTTATAAACACTTCATTAAAAAACATTAAATATGAAATTATAATAACATAACAATAACACATGATTTATAACGACATTTTTATAAAAATGGCATTTAACAACACTGCATTAAATAATTAATTTATAATTAATTAAGGGAAAATCCCATGAATTCTACATAAAAAATTTTCCCTTATAAAAATATGTCAAATTTATGTGCCCCCTATTAAAAGTCAAAGTGGATGTGGCCCTCGTTTCAAAGTCGATGTGGATGGGCCCCGTAAAGTATATTGATTGGAACTATACTTAACTCATAAGGATGTTCTAATTTGATGTGGTCACAGTCAGATAGATTGATTTAAACCGTGAAGCATATGTGATGAGGCAATTCATAAGATGTTTTGGATAAAAGTGATTGTAAAATGCTTTAAAAGCATGATGTGATCCTGACTTAAAAAACAATTTTGACAATTTATAAATGAATTTTCCCCAATTTCAAAATGATTTAAAATATTACATTTAATTAAAATAATATGTTAACCCAAATAATTATAATGGTATAACAATAAAAATAACAAACATTAAATCAACATTCATTTAAACAACATGAATCTAATAACAAACATATCCAAACCAAATTAAACAAAATTCACATTCTTATAAAAATGAATTTAAACATAAAATTATAACAAATTGAACAATTTAACAAATGATTATAACAAATTATAAAAAAGACATAAAACAAACATATAAAACATAACAAAATAACATTTATAAAAACTACCTTTAAAAACAACATTTATAACTTAAATTTAAAAATAACAAATACTTTATAAAAATAAAAAAACATCATATAAAACAAATCTTAATAAAATATTATAAAACAAAGACATTTAAAACAAATAATTAAAAACAATAACTTTAAAAAAACTATAAACAACATAATTATAACACATTAATAAAACAAACATAAAAACTTATAAAAACATCATTATAAACAACTTATAACAAACTATGACATCTTATACATAACATTTTATAAATAACATAAAAAACATATTATAAAACAAAGACATTTTTAAAAACAACTTATAAAATAAATTTAAAACATACATTTAAAAACATAAATTTATAAACATACATATAACAAATAACTTATAACAACTACATTTATATAAAAAATGAATTAAAAACAAACATATATAAAAACAACATTTTATACAACATAAAATTTTTAAAAAATTTACATAAAAAATAACCTATAAAATAATTTAAATAACAAAATTTTAAAATAATATTAACAAACAAAATAAAACAAATAAAAAAATTTAAAAAAAATTATAAAAACAACATAACAATTAATTAAAAACTAACACTTATAAAAAACAACATTTATAAACAAAATTTAAAAAATTTATAAAACATAAATTTTTAAAAAAAAAATAACCAAATATAAAAAAAACAAATCTAAAACAAATGACATTTAAACACAAAAAATAAAAATCATTATAAAAAAACATTAAATAAAAAATTAAAAAACTAAAAAACATTTTTATAAAAATATTTATAAAACATGACATTTATAACAAATAATATTTATAAACCACATTTAATTATAACAAAAGACAATTTTAAAATACATAATAACATACATTATAACAAAAACTTAAACAAAATTAATAAATAAAATGACATTATAACAACAAAACTTTAATAACAACAATTAAATTAAACCTTAAAAATTTATAAAAAAACAATAAAACCATTAACATTATAACATAAATAATAACAACATAAATTAAACAAATGACATTTATAACAACATACATATAAAACATATTATAAACAAAACATTTAAAAATATTATAACAACAAACATTTTAAAACAAATTTAAAATTTAAAAAACATACAATTTTAAACAAAAATTAAAAACCATGAAAATTATAACAAACAACATTTAATTAATTATAACAAATGACTTTTAAAAAATTATAAAGTAACACAAATGACATTTATAACAAATAACTTTAAACAATGACATTTATAAACATTCTTTTAAAAACAACATACTTATAAATTACATTTTAACAAAAATACTCTTATACAAAAAATAAAAACAACATTATTAAAAAAACTGAACTTATAACAACATAACATTAAAACATAAAAAATAATTTAAAAACAACATCTTTTAAAATAATTTTAACATAAAATATAACAACAAAATTATATACATCATTAACATTATAACAACTAAACAACTTCATTTAAAAACATAAATTATTAAAAAAATTATTTAAAAAAACATTAACAATGAATCTTAAAAAACCTAAAAACATTTAAAAACATACTCTTATACAAAACTTTATAACATTAAAAATAAATAAACAAAACCTTTTTAACAATAACATAACAAATGAAATTAAAAAACAAATACATTATAACAACATTATAACAACAAAAAAAACATAATTATAACAACAAACCTTGACTATAAAATATACCATATAACAACAAATCATATAACACAACATTTAAAAAACTGACATTATAACAACATAAATGACATTTTAAACAACAATTATAATAACAAACATATATAAAACATACACATAAATAACAAAAAAATGAAATATAACAAAATACATTATAAAACAACATTAAATAACTACATAAAAAAATATTAATATAAACAAAAACATTTAAAACATACATTTATAACACACATTTAAACATGAATTAAAACAATATATAAAACAATTAAAAAAAACTTTAAAAAAATTATTATAAAAAACATAAACAAATAACAAACATTATAACAACGACACTATAAAACAAATTATAATAACTGAACTAAACACAAAAATTAACAACAAACCACTATAACATTAAATGACATTATAACAACACATCATCTAAATAATAAAAACAAATCTTTAAACATACATTATAAAACACATATTCCCAAAATGAAACTTAAACAAAAACTAAACATAAAATTTTAAAAAAACATACATTAACAACAACAGACATTTAAAAACAAACTTTTTAAAAAAATACTTTATAACAAATACATTATAAACAAACATAAAATAATAACAAAAACATTAAAAACATTATTTAAAAAATAACTTATAAAAAGACATTAATAAAAACACATACATCTTATAAAATCATTATAAACATAAAAAATAAAACATATTAATAAAAATGACATCTTAACAACTAACATTATAACAAAAATTTTTTTAACAACAAAAACTTATAATTAAAACATAAAAAACAAAAGAACATTTATTTCTAAATGACATAACAATAAGTACACCTTTAAACAAACCAAAAAAATAAAAAATGACATTATAAAAATTAAATCTTAAAATAAATTCAAACAAAATACATTTAACAACAACATACTTTTTAACAAATAACATTAAAACAAAAAAATTTATAAATGACATTAATAAATAAAACATAAATACTTATAACAAAATCATTATAAAAATTATAATTAATTAAAACAAAAGACTTATATTAACATCATAAAAGGGCATATTAAAAAAAAACATTATAAAAAAAATTAACATGACATTATAAAAAAATTTAAAACATGACATTTAAAAAAACATCTTATAAAAACAACATGACATTATAAAACAACAAATTTACAAATTCATAATACCATACACCATACATAATTTTTACATAAAATTAAAAATAAAAAAACAATTATAAAAAACAATAAAACCTTTATAAAAAAATGACATTTAAACATGAATCTTATAACAAACATAAATACACTTAACAAAAACATTTTTTATAACAAATATTATAAAAAAACTTATTAAAAACAATTTTTAACCCTCATTATAAACAACATAACTTTATTAAATTTAAACGACATTTATAACAACATACTTTATAACAACATAAAATTAACAAACCACATCTTAAACAATAACATTAAACACATTTAAACCCCCTTAACAAAAAAAACATTTAATAACAACAAAAAAACATGAATTATAACAAAATACATTTAAAATAAACTTTTTAAACATACATTTTAACAAATAAAATACAAAATATTATAACAAAATAACAAAAAATACATTAACAACAAATGACATTAAACAACAACTAATAACTAACAGAATAAATAACAACAACTTAACAACAATGACTTAACAATACATTTATAACAACTATAAAATAACAACACTTACATTTAAAGGGCATTTCAATAAAATACTATAAAACACATTTTTAAAAACTATCATTATATACACATAAATAACTTTAATTTAAAACATATACATAAAACGAATAGAACACTACAAAAACATTTTAAACATTTAACCCAAAACACAAATCTTATAACAACATTATAAAATACATTAAAAAACACAAAACTACAAAAATAAAAAAAACCTAATAAAAACATGACATCTTATAACAAACATAACATTATCAACAAAAAATTTTAAAAACATTATTAAAACAACATCATTAAACATAAATTTAAAACAATATTTAAACATTACTAAACAAATAACAATAATAATTTTAAAAAACATAAATTTAACCAAAAATATAATGACATCTTAAAAAAAAATTAAATTAAAAAAACTGCATTTAAAAACATAAAATTTTAAACATAAATTTATAACAATCTTTAAAACACTTTTAATACAATAACTTATAAATGATTAAAAATAAAATTATAAAAAACATTTATAAAAGAATTATTGAAAATCTTATAAAAACAATTAAATTTTTACAAAAACTTATAAACATGAATTTAAAACATTAACAAAAAACCAATCATAAAAAAAATACATTATAAACAAAAAATAAAACCCTAAATTTTAAAACAATACAAAAATTTAAACATAAAACTTATAACAACAACTACATCTTATAACAAATACATTATAAAAACAATAAAAAATTTATAAACAACATATACAAATAACATTTATACACAATATAACAAAGAATTTTAACAACAAAACTTTATAACAAATACACAAAACATAACTAAAACTATATAACCCAAAAATTAAAAACAACATTAATATAACAAAACAAACATACATTATACTACACTAAAACTACTTTTAAACAAACAACATCTTATAAACAAACACTTATAACAAAAATTATAAAACATATAACAAACTTATAACAACAACAATAAACATAACAACATGCTATAAAATAAAAATTTCTTTTTAACAAATTTTATATAAAAATAACTAATAACCCTAAACAACATCATACATCTTTAACAATAACACAATATAAAATGACTTAATAACAATATTATAACAACAACATTAACAAAACATATAAATCAAAAACAACATTAATAAACTAAACTTAAACATCTTATAAACATGACATTTAATAACAACTAACATTTAAAAAAATGACTTTAAACAAAACTTAAAAAAACATTTAAAACAATTCAAAAAAAGACTTTAAAAAAAATTTTAAACAACATAACATTAAAAAATGAATTTATTAACCAAAATAACATATTTAAACAAATAACATCATTTAAAATAAACATTATAAAAAACAAAACACTTATAACAACATAACACTTTAAAAAACAACATTAACAAAATAAAATTTAAAATATTTAAAAAATGACTTTTAAACCAACATACTTAAAAAACAAAACATTTAAAAAATAAAATTATAAAATAAAAAAATAAAACAAACAACATAAACAAAAAAACAACATTAAAAAATGACATTTATACAACTTAAAATTTATTTAAAAACAAAAATGAAACATAAAAATTAAAATTTATAAACTTTCATTATAAAAACATATTATAAAAAATAATTAAAAAAACATTAAAATAAAAACATTATATTAAAAAGCATCTTATAAAACTTACATTTAAATACAATAACAACAATAAACAACATAATTTTAAAACAAAAAATTATAAAACATGACATTTAACAAACTTTAAACAATCTAACAATAACTTAAACAAAATACATTTTAAAACAAAATAAAAATCTAAAACAACAACTATAAAAAAAACCATAACAAAAAAAATCAACTTATAAACAAATGACATCTAAAAAAACTTAACACTTATAACAACATAACTTAAACAAAACATTTAAAACAACAAATTATTAAACAAAACAATCTAAACTGCATTTTAAAAAACTTTAAAAAAAATTTTATAAAAAAAAATAAAATTATAAAAATGCCCCCTTTTCAAAATTTTTAAAAAAAACAAAAAATTTAAATAAACAAAACAAAACCCTTTTTTAAAAACAACATTTAAAAAACCATTATAAAAAAACAAACAAAAATCTTAAATAAAAATAAAATTATAAAAAATGACAAAATAACAAATAAAATTTAAAAAAAAAAGATTTTAAAAAAAAACAAAATACATTTTAAAAAAAAATAAAAAAAATTACATTTTTAAAAAAAAAACATTAAACAACAACAAAAAAAATCCCTTTTAACAACATATCTAAAACAAAATGACATAATAACAACAAACTTTTTTAACAACACCATATTATAACAATTAACATTAAAAACCTGCATTTTAACAACAACATACATCTTTTAAAACATAACACTGTATAACAACATCCATTATAACAACAACAGACATCTTTTTAAAAACATAACATTATAATAACAACAGACAGTAAACAACAAAAAACATCCTATAACAACAGACAGCTTTTAACAACATCACATTATAATAAAAACTTAAAATTTAACAACAGACATCTTATAACAACAAAACATCTTTTAAAAACATGACATTTAAAAGCAACATGACACCTGCGGCAGTGGTCATGAGTGGATTGGTCCCTGCAGTGTCAAAGTCATGATGTGGATGTGGTCCCCGCAGTGTTCAAGTCACATGTGAGGGATGTGGTTCCTGCGGGATCAAAGTCATGAAGGGATGGGAGTGGTCCCCAGGTTCAGCATCATGATTTCATGTGGGCCCGCGTGTCAGAAGTCATGAGTGGGTTGGTCCCGCAGTGTCAGAAGTCATAGTGGGGTTGGTCCCCCGCCCCTATCAAATTATGATGGGAATTGGGGCCCTGCAGTACAGAAGTCTGATGGGGATTTCGATTTGGGCCCCGCACTGTTAAATTCTGATGGGAAGGTCCCTCTGTCAGAATCCATGATGGATGTGTCTTTGCGGTCGGATGTCAAATGGATGTGGTCCTTGCAGTGTCAAACTCGTGATGTGGATATGTGCCCGCAGACAGAAAGTCATGATGTGGATGTGGTCGCTGCGGTTTCAAAGGCAGTTGGGTGTGGGTGTGGTCCCGCATGTCCCAAAATTATGATGGAGTGGTCCCCATGTTCTTTGTCATATGGGATTTGGCCCTGGGATGTCAAGGTCATGATGTGGGTGGATCCCCGGTGTCAGAAGTTTGATAAGGAGGGGGTCCCCAGTGTTTTTATCATGATGTATTGGCCCTCAGTGTCAAAGGGCATGATGTGGGGGTCCCTGCGTGTCAGAAGTCAATGTGGATGTGGTCCCCTGCCGATTCAGAAGTTTTTGAGTGGAGTGGTCCCTGCTGTTTTAAGTCATCATTGGATGTGATGTGGTTCCTGCGGTATCAGAAGTCATGAGTTGATGTGGGTGTGGTCCCACGGTTTCAGAAGTCATGATGTAAGTGGTCCCCCTTTGTTGTCAAGGGCATTTTTGGATGTGGGTGTGGTCCCCCGCCGTATTCAAAAGTCATAGTGGGTGTGGTCCCTGCAGTACAAAGTCATGATTGGGTGTCGATGTGGGCCCCCCACTGTTTAAAACTGATTGGAGGGGACCTTCACTGCAAGAAATCAAAAGTGGGGTTGGGCCCTGCAGGCAAAGCAGAGTGGGTGTGGGGTTTGGGGCCCCGCAGTGTCAGAAATCATGATGTGAGTGGCCCCCATAATGTCAGAAGTCAGATGTATGTGGCCCTGCAGTGTCAGAAGCCGATGGGTGTGAATGTGGTCCATGCAGTGTCAAAAGTCTGATGTGGTGTGGTCCCCGGGTTTCAGAAATTGTGGATGTGGTCCCTGCATTTTTAGAAGTCTTTGTGGATAGGGCCCCGCAGGTCAGAAATCATATGTGGGGGTGGATGTAATTCCTTTTTGTGGGAAAAGTCATGATATGGGTGGGATTGTCCCTCAGTGTCGAATCAGATGTGATGGGTCCCGCGGTTTTATAAGTCTTATGTGGTTGTAGTCCCCCGCAGTGTCAGAATCATGATGTGGTGTGGATGTAAACCCCAGGCCAGAATCATATGTGGAGTAGATGTGGGCCCTAAATGTCAGAGGTCATGATGTGGATGTCGTCTTTCCCGGTCGAAACAAGATGTATGTGGCCCTGCAGTTTTTAGAACAATGATGTGGGTTTGGGCTCGCAGTGTCAGACGTCATGATTGGATTGGACCCTGCAGTGTCAGAATCTGATGTGATGTAGTGCCTAATTTCAGAAGCATGATGTGGAAGGGTCGCTGCGGTTTTAGAAGGGTATGTGGATGGGATGTGGCCCCCCCAGTGTCAAATCATATGTTTATGGGTACATGCAGTGCAAAGTCATGATGTGGTGTTGCCCCCCCCATAATGTCAAAGTCCTGATGTGGATGGGTCCGGCATGCAAAAGTCTGATGTGGATGTGAATGGGGCCATGCTTCAAAAGTCAGATGGGGTGGTCCCTGCGGGTTTTAAATCATGATGTGGGTTTGTCCTTTTAAATGTTAAATTTATGTGTGGAAGTGATCCCTGCAGTGTCGAACATGAGTGGGTGTGGTCCCTTCTTGTCAGAATCTGATGTGGGTAGGTAGGGCCCTGCCCTATTCAAAACATTTTTGAGGGCCCTTCATGTCTTTTCATGATTGAATTGGCCCCCGCATGTAAAAGTCTTGATTTGGGGTTGGCCCCCCAGTGCGAAGTTAGATGCTGATTGGATGTGGGCCCGGGGGTTTGAAGTATGATGGGATGTGGTACCTGCTGTTTTAGAAGTCCAAGTGGATGGGGGCCCCCGCAGTGCAGAATCTGAAAGTGGATGTGGTCCCTGAGTGTCAGAAATTATGATTTTGGATGGGATATGGACCCGGCGGTTTTTTGAAGTCAGATGTGGGGTGTGGTCCCTGCTGTTTTAGAAGTCATAATTTGTGTGTACCGGGGGTTTTAAAAATCATAATGTGGATGTGGAAACCCGCAGTGTCAGAAGTCATGAT
>CM054153.1:35430587-35433229 GCA_028751875.1 Rapana venosa | reverse complement strand
CCCCAATTTACCCTCCCTCCCCTCTTTAGTTGTCTTGTCTGTGCGTGTGTGTGTTTGTTTCTATCTTCTATGGCTTCTTTCCTCCTCCTCCTCCTCCTCCTCCTCCTCCTCCTCCTCCTCCTCCTCCTCCTCCTCTTCTTCTTCTTCTTCTTCTCCTCTTCTTCTTCTTCTTCTTCTTCTTCTTCTTCTTCTTCTTCTTTCTTCTTCTTCTTCTTCTTCTTCTTTCTTTCTTTCTTTCTTCCTTCTTCTTTGTTCCTGGTGTTGTTGTTGTTGTTGTTTGTTTTCTTCTTCTTCTTTCCTTTCTTCTTTCTTTCTTCTTATTTCTTTGTCTCCTTTCTTCTTCTTTTTCTCTCTCTGTTTTACACATATCCTTTGTCTTCTTCTTCTTCTTCTTCTTCTTCTTCTTCTTCTTCTTCTTCTCTGACTCTCACTTCTCTCCCCCCCCCCCCTCCCCCTTCTTCGTCTTCTTCTTCCTCCTCTTCCTTTTTTCCTTTCTTCTTCTCGTCCTTTCTTCCCTACCTTTTAGCCAATTAACCGTTTCTTCCTCCCCCCCTCCTCCTCCTCCTCCTCCTCCTCCACCACCACCATTACCACCACCACCACCACCATTACCACCACCGCCACCACCACCACCACCACCACCACTACCATCACCCACACTCCCCACATTGTGATGGTGGTGATTCACACATGTTGACATGAGGACGGTGGTGGAGGGACACAAGCAATAGACACGATGGAGAGAGAGAGAGAACAACTTGGAAACATTGCATACAGTTGGCACAGAGAGACAGACCGACCGACAGACAGACAGACAGACAGACAGAGCTAGAGAGAGGGAAAGCGAGCGAGATTGAGAGAGAGAGACTGGGAGAGAGACTGAGAGAACTCAAATTCGAGCTCGAATGATTTATTCACAAAAAGGCCATTGGCTCATACATGAAGGGGATTGCCGAACTGCTTAGTATTGTGGAGGGGGTAAAAGCAATAGTAACGACAACATATTACTGTATAACAAAAAGTCAGCTACAAAAATATGACTTAGGATAACAATATGAGAGACTGAGAGAGAGACTGAGAGAGAGACTGAGAGAGATATTGAGAGAAAGAGAGAGAGAGAGCGAGAGAGAGAGCAAGAGAGACAGACAGACAGATAGGCAGACAGACAGACAGAGCCACAGAGAGAGAGAGAGCGAAAGAGAGCGAGAGAGAGCAAGAGAGACAGACAGACATACAGGCAGACAGGCAAAACAGACAGATAGACAGGCATAGAGACAGACAGAGATAGAGATTTGACATGATGGTGGACACAACACAAGCAAAAAGGAAAGAGGACTTGTTGAAGAGTTTGATCAGAGACGGACAGACAGACAGAGACAGACAGACTGATAGAGACAAGAGCTGACAGACAGACAGATAGGCAGACAGACAAGAGCTGACAGACAGACAGATAGGCAGACAGACAAGAGCTGACAGACAGACAGATAGGCAGACAGACAAGAGCTGACAGACAGACAGATAGGAAGACAAAGACATACAGACAAGGACAGACAGACAGATAGGAAGACAGAGACATACAGACAAGGATATACAGACAGACAAAGACAGACAGAGAGACAAGGACACACGCATTTAATTATCCACCCTCACCACACACACACACACACACACACACACACACACACACACACACACACACAGAGAAAGAGACAGAGACAGACAGAAAGACAAAGACGAAAACAGAGCGACTCACTCACAGACAACAACAGAGAAGGGAAGCTTGTGACGGCCACTTGCCACCCATTCCAGTGACGGAATAGAGGAAGGGAAGGTCGGCACGATTTCTCTGGCGTCCAACGCCCATCATACCCCATACCCTCCCCTACCCTCCTCTACCCTCCCCTTCCCTGCAGTGTGACAACAGGCGAAGGCGCCTTTAAGCCAAGGTGGACCACTGACAAAGACAGACAGACAGACACAGAGAAACAGAGAGAGAGAGAGAGCGAGAGAGACAGAGACAGACAGACAGATACAGACAGAGAGAAACAGAGAGAGAGAGAGAGTGACAGACAGAGACAGACAGACAAATACAAAGAGAAACAGAGAGAGAGAGAGAAAAGAGAGAGAGAGAGAGCGACAGAGACAGAGACAGAGACAGACTCACAGACAGACACAGACAGAGAGAAACACAGAGAGAGAGAGACAATGACAATGACAAATTCTTTTATTTCGAGGATAATGAATAAGCACCCGTGTGCTTCTTTTTTTTTTTTTACATCGAGTCCCCCACCCTTAGGGATACATGATATCATAATAAAATGATAACAAATAAAACAAACCCAAGGCCAATACACTCACCCAGACAGACAGAAAGACAAAGACAAAGACGAAAACAGAGCGACTCACTCACAGACAACAACAGAGAAGGGAAGCTTGTGACGGCCACTTGCCACCCATTCCAGTGACGGAATAGAAGGAGGGAAGGTCGGCACGATTTCTGTGGTGTCCAACGCCCATCATACCCCATACCCTCCCATACCCTCCCCTACCCTCCTCTACCCTCCCCTACCCTGCAGTGTGACAACAGGCGAAGGCGCCTTCAAGCCAAGGTGGACCACTGACAAAGACAGACAGACAGACAG
>CM054153.1:35355587-35425587 GCA_028751875.1 Rapana venosa | reverse complement strand
TTTTTTTTTTTTTTTTTTTTTTTTTTTTTTTCTTTCTATTTTTTTTTTTTTTTTTTTCCCCCCCTTTCCCCCCTTCCCTCCTTTTCTCTTTTCCTTTCTATTTTTTTTTTTCCCGTTGCAGACGTGACGTTTCCCCTTTATTTAGTCAAGGTGGAATGATACAAACCCGTGAGGTTTGGGCCCCCCCCCCCCCCCTCCCTTCTCCTTCCCCCCCCCCCCCAACCCCCCCCCCCCCCCCCCCCCCCCACCCCACTTCTCACCCCCCACCCTTCGCATCCATCCCCCCTTTCCACCTCCCCCCTCCCTCCTCTTTTTTCTTTTCCCCTTGTGGTTTCCACTTTTTTTACGGTTTAAATTTTGTGGTTTTTCCCTTTTTCCCTGAGTGTCCCTTTTTGACTTTTTTGCCTACCCGTGGAAATCTTGTTTGGTGGGGTTTGGGGGTGTTGGGGTTGGGGGGGGGGGGAGGGGGGGGGTGGAGGTGTGTGTGTGGGTTGAGGGGGATGCGTGTTTTTTGGTTTGTGTGGTGGGGGGGGGGTATGTGTGTTGGGTGTGGGGGTGGGGTGCGTGGTGTGTGCGCGTGCGTGCATGCGTGCGTGGTGTGTGTGTGTTCTCTCTACATTGTCTCTCTATCTCTCTTCTGTCTCTGTCTCTCTCTCTTTGTCCTCTCTCTCTCTCTTCCTCTCTCTCTTCTTGTCTGTCTCTTTTCCGTCTCTTCCCCTTTGTCTCTCTCTCTCTTCTTTTGTCTTCTCTTTTTCCCTCTCTCTCTTTCCTGTCCTCTTCCTCCTCTTTTTGTCTCTCTCTGTTCTCCTCTTTGTCTCTCTCTTCTCTCTTCTTCTTCTGTCTCTCTCTCTCTCTCTTTCTCTCTCTCTCTCTCTGTAAAATAGCAATGGTAATGGCCAACGTATTCGCGTCCCTAAACCCCCGTTGGATGTTTTCGTTTGTCCGTCGTCCCTTAATCTGTCTTTCGGGTCCCGCCCATCCTCTGTCTGCTGCTATCTGTCTGTCTTCTTGTTTTGGTGCCCCCTTTCTGTTGTCCCCACCTTCTCCCCTCTCTCACTCCCCTCTCTCTCTCTCTCCATTCTCCTCCATCTCCTCTCTTCTCTCTCCCCCTCTCTCCTCCGCAAATGCAGTATTTATAGTTTAACAACTTCCATCCTCCACTTCCCCCTTTTCAATTTTAAACCTGACACTCCGCCCCTTCCCTTTCCCCCTAATCTCTTTTTGTCTGTCTGTTCTTTTCTGTCTGTCTGTCTGTCTGCTCTGTCCTGCTGCTTGCCTGCTTTGGCTTGCTTGCCTGCCTGCATGGCTCTTTCTATCTATCTATCTGTCTGTCTGTCTGTCTTGTTTGTCTGTCTATCTGTTTCTCTATCTATCTGTCTGTCTATCTAAATATATATCTGTTATCTCTCTGTCTATCTACCTATCTATCTAACTACCTATCTGTCTATCTATCTATCTTTCAATCAATCAATCAATAAACCTATGAACCTATCTGTCTATTTACCAAATCCACTATATGTCTGTCCTCTATATCTCTTTAAGGGGACGGGATAGCTCAGTGGTCGGAGCACTCGCTTTCCCCCAGCCAAGTTAAGCAGCGTCGATCGTGGTTACCAGTTGGATGGGTGACCGTTTGCGCGCCTTGGCTTCAGTACAGTTCCCCCAGTTCACCCAGCTGTAAATGGGTACCTGCCCTCTTTAGGGTCAGGGAAGGTAAAGCAGCGAGGGAGAGGAGATGGGCGCCGCCCTCAATATGCTGGCCCTGAGAAAAGTTTGGTCTCTTTAACAAATGGTTGGCCTCCCTCATGATACCCAGACGATTTGCTGTGAGAACACCCAATTCACCTCCCCCCCCTCCCTTCTAGTTGTCTTGTCTCTGCGTGTGTGTGTTTGTTTTTATACTTCTATGGCTTCTTCCTCCTCTCCTCTGCTCCTCCTCCTCCTCTCTTCCTCTCCTCCTCCTCCTCTTCTTTTCTTCTTACTTCTTCTTCGTCTTCTTCTTTTCTTCTACCTTCTTCTTTCTTTCTTTCTTTTTCCTTTCCTTTCTGTCTTTCTTTCTTTCTTTCTTCCTTTTCATTTGTTCTTTTGGTTGTTTGTTGTTGTTGTGTTGTTTGTTTTCTTCTCTTCTTCTTTTCCTTCTTCTTTTCTTTCTTTTATTTCTTTGTCTCCTTTCTTCTTCTTTTTTCTCTCTCTGTTTTACACATATCCTTTGTCATTTTCTTATTCGTCTTCATTCTTCTTCTTCTTCTTCTTCTTCTTTTTTCTGACTCTCTCTCTCTTCTACCCCCTTCTTCGTCTTTCTCCTTCCTCCTCCTCCTCTTTCCTTTTTTTCCTTTCTTCTTCCCGTCCTTTCTTCCCTACCTTTAGCCATTTAACGGTTTCTCCACCTCCTCCTCTCCAGCCTCTCCACCACCACCACCACCATTACCACCACCACTCCACCACCACCAACATTTCCACCACCACCGCCACCACACCACCTCCACTGCCATCCACCCACATCCCAAATTGTGATGGGTGGTGATTCACCATGCCTTGACATGAGGACGGTGGTTGGGGGACACAAGCAATTGACACGTATGGAGAGAGAGAGGAGAGCAGTTGGAAACATTGCATAGAGTTGGCACACAGACAGACATGACCGGACGACAGACAGACAGGACAGACAGAGCTAGAGAGAGGGAAAGCGAGATTGAGAAGCGACGAGAGAGAGGAGAGAGACGAGAGTGAGGGAGGGTGAGAGAGGAGAGGGGTGAGAGAGAGAGAGTTGAGAAGATATAGCAAGAAAGACAGGCAGGACAGAGATGGAGCGAGAGAGGAGCTAGAGAGAAGAGACAGATATACACGCGAAGGCAATTAGACAGAAAGACAGGGAGACAGACAGACACAGCGAGAGAGAGAAGAGGAGAGGAGAGATAGATGGGAGAGAGAGAGCTGAGAGATTGAGAGAGAGAAAAGAGAGAGAAAGATAAGCAGAGCGATGAGAGACAGAGAGAGAGTGGAGAGAGAGAGATGAGAGCGAGTTGAGAGCAAGTAAGACAGACATACATCAGACAGAGAGAGAGAGACGAGCGAGAGATGAGAGCGAGAGAGACAGACATAAGGCAGGACAGGCAAACAGACTGATAGACAGGCCAGACTAGGCAGAATAGGTATTTGACATGATGGTGGACACCAACACAAGCAAAAGAAAAAAAAAATGGTTAAAATATATACCAATCATACATTATGTATATATACGTAATTTAAAAAACAACATATTATAATTACTAATAATACATTTTATAAAATTAAATCATAAAGGACGAAAACTTTTGAAATTTAAATTAAAACATAACACGACTTGTTGAAGAGTCTGAACATAGAAGCGACAGACAGCAGACATTACCGACAGACAGAGACAGACAGAGACAGACAGAGACAGACAGACTGATAGGAGGGACAGAGCTGACTCTAAAACAGACAAGTTAGGCAGACAGACTAGAGCTGACTAGACAGAACAGATAGGCAGAGCAGACAGAAGACATACAGACAAGGACAGACAGACGGACAGACAAAGACAGATCAGAGAGGGCAAGGACACGACACAATTAATTAGCACAACCTCAACCACAACACACACACACACCACACAACACACACACACACCAACGAAAGAGAGAGACGAGAGCAGATTAGGACAGAGACAGTCACACAGACAACGGAAGACAGACAAATAAGGGGGGGGAAACCCAGAGACAAAGGCGAGACTGACCCGCTCACCACAAACAAACAGACCAAAAACAGAGGACAGGCGGGGAGAAGATAGCTTGTTGTGGACGACCACTTGCCATTCCATTCCAGTGACGGAATAAGAGGAAGGAAAGGTGTCGCACGATTTCTCTGGTGTCCATCGCCCATCATACCCCCATACCCTCCTTACCCTCCTCTACCCTCCCTACCCTGCAGTGTGGACAACAGGATGGGGCGCCTTCAGACAAGATGGACCACTGACAAAGACACAGAGAGAAACAGAGAGAGACGAGAGAGAGAGACGACAGACAGACAGAGACAGACAGACAGATCAGACAGAGAGAAAGAAATAGGTAGAGAGAGATGTGACAGAGACAGACAGACAAATACAACAAAGAGAGAGAGAGAGAGAGTGAGAGAGAGAGAGCGACAGAGAGCGACAGTGACAGAGACAGACACATAGACCGTCCAGACAGAGAGAAACAGAGAGAGAGGAGAGGGAGGAGAGAGAGAGAGACGAGAGAGTGAGAGAGAGGAAGGGGTGAGAGAGAAGAGAGAGAGAAATGAGAGGAGAGAGAGAGAGAGATGAGAGAGGAGAGATGAGAGAGAGACAATGACAAATTCTCTCTTTTTTAGGAGGATAATTGAATATATGCACCCGTCGTGCTTTTTTTTTTTTTTTTTACATCGAGTCCACCACTTAGCCTAGGATACATGATATCATATTAAATGATATCAAATAAAATAAAACCAATACCAATACACTCACACAGACAGACAGAAAGACAAAGACTAAGACGTAAACCGGAGCGACTCACTCACAGGACAAACAACACGAGAAGGGAAGCTTGGACGGATTAGAGGAAGGAAGGTCGCACGATTTTCTGTGGTTTGTCCAACGCCCATCATACCCCCTACCCTCCCTACCCTCCACACTCCTTACCCACCCTCACCCCTACCCTCCTCTACCCTCCTACCCTGCAGTGTGACAACGGCGAAGGGCGCTCATTCAAGCCCAAGATCGGACCCCTGACAAAGCACAGCTACAGACAGACAGACGACACAGAGAAAACAGAGAGAGAGAGAGAGAGAGAGAGGTTACAGAGACATACACAACTTACTCTCCTATACCCGACCTATAAACATGTATAAACATGTGTGATATATAGCTCTGAAGATTAATACATATAACATACACCAAAGCCATCCCCCTCACATATACTAACCCATCTATATACACTTACAATTTCACTTGAAACACCCAATGACTCCCTTATTACATACATACACATCTAAACCCTATATTTAGCTATATCTTTTGACCCCACGTACAATCTACACCATCCCGCCCCCCATCACAGACAACATTACCCCCCACCATGAACTCCCCCCCCCCCCCCCCCCCCCCCCCACTCCCATCCCCCCACAAATTACATACTGCACCAACTGTGTATCCTATCACACCTATCTCTCTCCACTTGACATCACACATAACCCTACAATTATAAAACATCCCAATTCATCTTCTCCAAGTATTCATCCACTCACACACGCATAAGTTCACGCTCCACTATATGATCACCCATCAATTTAATATAAAAACAATATCACTTATGTCCGGTGATCCTATTTCCAATTACTTCTGAACCTGATTGATTATAGTGTGCCTCACAGTATGTTTCACTAGCTGACATGTCATATCCTGTGAATGACTGCATGTGTCTGTGAATATCATATTCTTAACTTACTACTCTTGTCCATTACCCTCCTGTATGTCTCAGCATGTCCTTCTACATAGCCCTGGTATCATCGTTACATAAACACGCAGCTATGTCACTGTAATCATGTACAAATTAAGGAACCGATTCTCTGACTGTACATTCCCTACATTGTGTGAGTCTATGTCCTCCACAACCATATAGTCCATCTGTGTGTGTTGTAATATTCAAGAATGTGCTACGTCTGTATCACCCTATCTATAGTGAAACAACTCTATTATCTAGAGTGCAATCTCTACACATAGTGCGACCCTACACTATGACGTCATTCTGTCTCGACAGTCGTACTTCCTGTCGTAATCATGCATGTAACTATGTAGCCGTTATACTTGTGTCTGCCCCCACTAAGACTAGTTCATATACACACCAGATGTCTCACTAACTTGCTCAGTGCACCTCCTACGCATGTACATGGCCGTTGTCATCTATGTGCCTGATCTATCACAAATTGTTCCATGTACTTCACTCTCAACGCTGTCGTAGTAGTATCTATCTCGCTAATCTATAGTGCATATACATACTCACAGGATCATATACTCTCGAAGTCCACCCCTCCATACAGTATGACTTAGTCCACCTATATTACCCTACATCCGATATCTCTCATACCCTCAAAATCATTGTCCTAACACAACCACACCTCATCTATATCCATCCTACGCTATACACACCATAATACTACCTACCACATGCTCATTCTAATTGTATACTTCATATACACCACTCACACTTTCCTTCTATGATCGTCCGCCCTCCTCTACCCTCATATAACCGCTCTCACAACATATTATATGTGTTCATTATGATAAAGATCATTCTGAAGTAATTGACACTTCAAGTCACCAGAGGTTCTCTATGGCGTTACTAGTACGCATGCTAATCCACTCCTGTGTTGTATGTGTAGTCATGTTCTCACACATTACTCAAAGTTGTCCACGACAAATGTATCAGTAATATCATGCCCCCTGAGATATGTCTGCTCTACATTGAATTCTCACCCTAATAAGTATAACTGATAGTAAAGATAAACCAAATCCATTGTATACAACCCTAAGTAACTCTCTCGTTATGCTCGTAGTATATACATAGATACCCTGTGTGTGTGTATCATCTTTTTGTGATTTATTGTCCATTGTTCCCACTCCAAGTGCATGTCATGTACTGTACGAATGCTCTCTGAGTAATGTAAGCTGATACGTGTTGACCTTTTCAATCTCTTCGAGATTGAGACTGTCTATTTTCGCCGTGTGACCCAACATCCGTGTGTCTCTTATCACAATTAGATTAACCAATATATGAAATCACCACACTCTTCACTACCCTCCTTCGTACTGTGTCGTGTTTGTCGCGTTTGTTCCCCTACAGTGTTCTCTTTCCCGCTCGTCTGATCCGAATCACTCTCTCCGACTAGTCTCTTCGCTACTAACCTCATGTTGAGTAATCTGCCATGTTTAGATCTTATCTCCTCCTACCAGAGAATGATCATCCCCTGTCCCATAACGCACTCCTATGCACACATGCATAATCACACATTCACTACCAACAATATCATACCATATCCAGAATGAGTCCGAATAGTGATACTCGCTGCTATGAACTCAACAATATACACATGATACCCAAACATCCACACCTCCCACCCTAATCTTAGTGAGGTCCGACATGTATGCCATCACGACGTGTTAATGTGTGTAAGTCATCACATAAAACCCATTTCATAAACCTAAATGAGTTAGTGATGTCTCACAGCTCTGCACCTGTAATAGTGTTCTGTATCCACTTATCTGTCTCTGTCCCTTGTGTATCTCCCCCCTATCTATAGTGTGCCTATACACGCAAGTCCCTCCATTATCTTTATCGTTACGTCAATCTAGATTGTAGTTAGATAAAGGTGCTGTGAACAATCCATCTCAGGCTCGCATCAGAATGAAGTTGTCATACCACAATAGCCAAAATTACGAGTTGAGATTGTGAATATGCACCCAATCGTCCCTGTGTCTCTGTTTATCTATCTGCCGTGCCAGTGTGATTCGTGAGTGATGTAAGAAACAATATAAGTGACCTGAAAGCTAATAATGATCGTATACACAAGTCCTTGATAACCACATAGCCTCTTTGACCCAGTAACTTTTGATATACATACTATCTTAAACCAGACTGTTAACTACTCTCAACAGTTAACCAGTCTGCCACCAGAGCCTCGATCCGAGATCAGTCACTCATTTTGATATGATATTCATGTCCAACAATTAGACATATTTAAATCACACAGTAACTAGTTCCTCTTAAGAATCGACGATATACTGTAGTAGAGATACATACGCGCGACTAACCCAGATGAAAGCACCTAGAATCATCCGACAGTGAGTGATGGTAGAGAGGAGTAGACATCGCGTAGAGCGCTGACGTCATTCGCATTAAGGAGACTCACTCGAGTATGATAGTGATTTCATTGTTAGGTTAGATGGTTACTCGAATGATTCGAAGAGCAGCTGACTGTTGAGTTATAGAGTAGACGTATGAATATACCTGACCCCAAAGCACTTTATGTTATACCAAGCTCGAATAGAACGAGTATGGTAGATCCTAGACCCCTTTATCATTATACGTTCCACTTGAAGTATCCCTTTGTAGTCCACAAATTGATGTAATAGTGTTTGATGAGAGAGAGAGGTAGCAGAATATGTGAGATGCTCACAGAGATCGGGTTGTGACCAAATTGTCCTTAGATATGCTACTTATTCGATGTAAGCTGTATATGAGAGTAATAGAGAGCCTACCTTGTTCCTGTGTGAGACCTTAATATCACTGTTTTTGGGCGTTCACGTTGTCTTGTTTTTATATGTCGCTTTTATGAGCAAATTCGTGAGAGGTCTCTTTCCTCTCTTGTGCAAATGCTCGAGAAGAGTGGACTGGTGATCGGTGATGTTGCTTGCAAGTAATAAAAAAGTTAGGGTTAATATGTTAGAAATAATAGTTATTGAGTTAAATGTTCCTTAAGATGCTGTCTCTATAGTGTAAGACAGATGTCTTGTGAGGCGGAGTCTAAGTATAGAGAAAGGACGCACAAACTCGGTCGACTTAAGAGATGGATCTAGTGAGAGTAAATTAATCGTGTACACGTATGTTCACGAGTCATTGTCACTGCAGCTTAGCTACGACAAGAGTAGATAGGGAACGGGGTTGAGTGCCAGTGTCTCCTGTAGTGTGGTCGCTCTCACACACACTCATTTTTTCATGTGTCGCGACCTTCGTCTCTGCCAGTAGACGCGAGATAGACGCCATATCATTAAGGTGGGGGAAGAGGAGCCCGGCTACATTTTTTGAGTTTTGCACAGGTCCGTGGTGAGCTCGTTTGCGCAGATCTGCCCAACACTGCCAGATTGACCCCATAACCTTTCGTCCTTTCACAAGTCATGTATTCTCGCACGAGTGTGCCATCACCTTGTGAAGACTCAGCGTGTGCGCCACGTAACACCACCGAGCCTAGTGATGCCGCACAAATTGGACGTTAGAAGGCCTTGTCACTCTGTAAAGCCCGGAAGTACCCTTGTAGCGTTGACTTTTCACAGACCCTTGAGGATGCGCTGTATGAGAGTCCCTAAGATGAAGATTCCAGATCGAAGAACCAGAAATCAGATACGTCAAGTGAGAGTAGAATGAGTCGTGCCAAGCATATGAGGTGAGTCTTTGACTGGGGTAGGTAGTTGGAAGAGTGGACATCCGGAGGCTCGGGAGACACATATCTGTATAGTGCCCAGATCGCACATACAGTGAGAGAGCCCCTGAATTGAAGAATAGTATGAGAGGAGTATAGTTTGCGTAGAGAGGTTTTGAGAGAGCTAGCTGTTGATCGTTTAGAGTCTGAGAGTGAGCTCTATGAGTCAGATATATAGTCTCTAATATGAGTGCTCAGAAGCGTGAGTTGTCAGAGTGTCTATCGCGGTAGACGCTGAGACAATCTCGTATTGTTATGGCCAGATAATAGACTAAGAGTGTGTGGGGTCTACTAATGAGATCTGTGTATAGAGCAGGAATAGACGCACGCTAAGAGTCAGTTGGTAGATGTCGTGTCGCCTTGGAGGAGAGAGTATATGTATATGTATGAGTGAGTACGAGGAAGAATAAGAGAGCATTAGAGACGAGAGAGATAGGATATTAGATGGAGAGATGGAAGAGAGAGACAGACAGGACAGATCAGCATCATTAGATAGTGTAACGTGTAACAGGTGCTCCTAATTCCACACATCTCACCCTGAACCTTGAGCAGGATCCTCTCCCCCACTAGTGAACTCAGAGAACGCGAAGAGACGGACAAGAGAGAACGAGACTCGAGAGAGACTGACTCGAATCGATATAACGTAGAAGTAGAGAGAGAGCTAGATATCGATCTGAGAGAGTATAGATGTGATGTGTAAGAGTTTAACTAATGAATCAACAATAAATTCAGATTATACGAGTTAGATGAGATATGATAGGTAGAGAGAGAGAGAGAAATGACCTGTGAACGACTAGATCTACGACAGGAGTCAGACTAGACGTGGGATCAGATAGATACAGATACAGAGTGAGAAACACACTTGTGACTTGAACATGTGTCTTAGAAGAATCGGCTGCAAGGAAACAGGTCTATTGGGAGGATATGGGAACAGAGAGATGAGGAGTGAGAATGATGGGTAGTATGTGGTGAGATGTGATAATGTGTTATGGGATGTGGGAAGGAAGAGAGGTGTGTGGGGGAGTGATGAGGAGAGTGCGTAGTGAGGGATGTGATGTGATAAGATGAGGGGTGATCATGTAGGGTGGCGGCTGATGAATTGTAATCATGGGAGTAAGGGAATGTGTTTTCCTCGAGAGGGTAAAGGGGTGAGCGAGGTATGATGTGTGCAATGGTGTAAATGATGTTGGCTGCAGACGGTTAACGCCTCCCTGATCTTTGAACCTTATCTTCTACAGTAAGATGAGAAAGAGAAGTTAAGAATTGAAGAAGTTATGTATAAACTTATGATGAAGGCAAACCGTATTAGTTTGAAGATAAGTTGGGATTGGTGTTGTGTTTGATGGGTGTTAAGAGCATTTTTTTTGTTGATTTTTGGGTAGAGAATTGGGTGAGGATGTGTAATTGTGTTTGAAGTGCTATTTTTATGTTGTGGAGTAAGTGGTAGTGTGTGTGTGTAGATATAGTGCGTGGGTATTATGTGCGTTGTGTGTGTGGTGAGGGTTTGTGTGTGATGTGTGTGTGTATTGAATTGTTGATATGTGTATGTAGTAGATGTTAGCAGTGTGTGTGTTGGTGTTGATGTTTTTTATTTTTTATCTGCTTTTTGTTAGTTATGTGGTTGTGTGTGGGAGAGGGGGAGTTGGTTATAAATGATATATTGCGTCGTGGCACGCAACTAGTCTCTAGTTTCAATGTACCACATTGCTCACCGTGAAGACGTGTTGGAACCCCAGTGAACCAAGTACACGACTCAAGGTCAATGCGTACGACCCGAGGGAAAGTTTCGGGCTATCAGTGGGGATGGCCCCCCCTCCAGTACTTTTCGCCTTCTCTAGGGCGGGGACGCACTGCGCTGTCCCTTGTTCCGATTTTAGAACAGCTTTTCACTGCTATGCTGTGTGTGTGTGTCTCTGGCCGGCCTTCGGGAATATGCGATTCGTGGGAGGAGAGAGTTGAGTTGTGTGGGGTGGAGGGCCAAAGGTGCTCAAAACGGTCACATCGCTAAAGATCAGCTTCCCTCTCGCCCCATCCCCTTTTAATTAAAAATAAAACCGATCTTCACTCCTCCCCTGCCCTTTCTTCCGAGGTGGGTGCACTTGCATGCGCGCGCACACTCACACACGCACACACACACGTTAAATCCTGTTCCGCTTTTCGTTAGGTGTAGGTATTGTGTGCCGGTGGGAACGGATGACCAAAATTTTACAAACCGCTTTCCACCACGGGGGACTGGACGTTTAAAAAAATGACATCGAGTGTCAGTTCCATTATCCTTCGAGTTTATAGGTATAAATAAATAAATAAATAAAAACACCCACCCACCCCCATACACAATGCACACAACACACACAACACCCACCCCACCCCACACACACTCCCACACTCACTACCACACCATCTACCACCAACACCACTGCAACTCAACGCGACACACTCACTTTTTCACTCATTCTTCTCTTTTCACCACCACCACCACCACCACCTCCACCACCACCACCTCACCTCCTACAACAAAACAACAACAACAAACTACGTCAACTGATACAACACAACACGATCACACCCACTTTTACCCTCTACCTCCATTCGTATCCATTCACCACCACTCCACCTACAAAATGAACACCAACAACAACTCCATCATCACATCTTTCCTACACCACAATCTAACAACAACAAAATTACAACTTACACAATTCATCCCACTTTCCTTCACTCCTTCCTTGAACCACACTCAAACCACCACCACCACAAAAGACTACAACAATAATAAATACACAACAGTTCGTAATCTTTCTCACCTACAATCTAACAACAACTACAACTACTACAGATACAACACACAGCACACACACACACACACACACTTGTCCTTCAGCCATCATTGAGCGCTCTTGATTTGTTGCTTTACCAAGTGGCAGCGCTATATAAATTCCATACAGTATTATTATTATTATTATTATTTATTATCATTTTCATGATTAGGTTTTTTGTTGCCCTTTTTCAGTTTTCCACCTACCACCACCACCACCACCATACAAACTACAACCCCCCCCCCTTTAACAACAACTATTATCGCTCCTTGTCGCACCCACAACATATAGTAACTAAAATCAACAACAACAACAGAATACAAACACACACTTTCCCTCAATCCTTTCCCTCAAACACCACCACCTACCACCAACCACCAACACCACGACCATCAACAACACCAACACCAACACCAACAACATACAATAACAACAAAACAACGAACAACACACCACTTTCCCTCAATCTCCTCTTCCTCAAAACACCTCCACCACACCAACACCATCACCACGGGACCAACACCATCACCAACACCAAACAACACCACCAACTACAATAAACACAAGCAAAAACAGAACACACACACACACTTTCCCTTCAATCTTCTTCCCAAAATCACCAACCCCAACAACAACCACCACCACCACACAAACAACACCAACAACACAACACAAAAACCACGTCCACACCACCAACAACAACAACAATAACACCAACAACACCCAACAAACAACACCAACAACAACAACGCATTACACATCTTTCTCATCTTTGTCACCACGATCTGAATCCTTTCACTACAAGCCTAACGCCTTTTAACAGTAAAAGAAGCGGGCTCCACCCGCATTGAATCGCCTTATTCATGGCTCCTCTCAATCCGCTACTACTAGTAGCTAGCTTAGAACCGTTAGTTTATTTTTTTGTGAGAGTGAGTAGTAAGAGAGAGAGACAGACAGAGAGATACAGAGAGGCAGACAGAACAGGGACATGATTACAAGAGAGACAGTTGAGAGAGTGGCAGACGACAGACAGACAGACATAAGAGACAGCGATATTAGTCTTTTGGAGTGAATAGAGAGAGTGGGGGGTGGGGAGAGACAGATAGACAGAGAGACATACATATCTTATAAGCGCTTTGAGTTCTTTACTTTACAAGATTCAGCGCTATATAAATTACATACATTATTTATTATTTATGTATGATTATTATATATTATTATTATGATTGGTACTACAGAGACTACGGGACAGACAGATAGCTGAGGCAAAGAGGAGACTAGGAAGAGTGAGAATGATCATGTAGTGATTGTATGAGGGTGCTATTTTTGGTAAGGTTATCAGATCTCTCTCTTTTCCAAAGTGTTGGGTGGTGTGGTGTTGGTTGGGTTAGGGTTTGGATGGTAGGTGTGTGGTGTGTTGTGGTGGATGATGTGGTGAAGAGAGTTGGATGTGAATAAGTATATATAAGAACTATTAGTATTAACTTTTTATTGTTATATTTGTTTTTCATATATTAATATTAAATAATATATTAATATAATAATATTATGTTATAATTTATATAAAATATAATATATGTATTTATATTTATATTATTAATTATAATTTATTAATTTATTATTTATATATTATATTAATAGATATTTATTGTATTATATATATTTATATACCTCCCTATATTATTTATAATATATATATATTGTATATTATATATATTATATATTACATACATACATATATATATATATATATATATATATATATATATATATGTTTATCTAATATGTGGTGTGTGTGTGTGTGTGTGTTGTGTGTGTGTGTGTGTGTGTGTGTGTGTGTTGTGTGTGTGTGTGTGTGTGTGTGTGTGTGTTGTGTTTGTTGTGTGTTTTATAGCCATTATCCAATGCATTTTAAGTGTCATTACTTCAGATATGTGATATTTTATGTATTGGCTATCTGTGACATCTTGTGTCTGTACCTATATCAGTAAGTCCATGTGTGCAATTATTAGATGTTTGTTTTAAACTTCTGCATTTAGAGGTATTTTACATTTTGATGATCAACTGTATTTTGGATATTTGTAGGCTTTATGTTTACACTTGATTTTTTTTAATGCATTTATATGTATAGATTTTTTATGTGTATTTTATAAGCCTGTATTCAGATGTCTGAATTGTGAACATCTGTCACCAGATGTTTCTATTTTTATAAGCTCATATTTCAACTTTTACTCATTCTTTGTTTTATTATAACAATAATTGAATGAACACTTTTCCCTGAGGTAAAATATTAAAACGTGCTGTTCCTTAGGACCAACATCCAAATTTTGTGCAGAGGAGTCTGCCATGACTAAGGTAGTGGGTATGAAATACACCGCTTTTAAAAAAAAACACCACAAAAACATACACCACCACCACCACTCTGGGGTCAGTGGTAGCCTTTGGGATGGTTAATTAAAGAGTGTTTTGATCCTTGACATATTTATGATGCCAGGGTTACCACCAAGAGGACGCCTGCCTGGTCATGGGGATTTTTTGTTTCTAGACTTAACTTTAATACTGACTCTATCCCAAGTCTTTTAGATGGGACTTACCCCAAAGTCTTGTGTTACAAACACATGCCAAAAATTCGCCACCACAGAAAAACTTTTCTGTGTTTTGGAGGGAGGGAGGTAGGCCATCATCCCTGAAGTCGGAATGCGGCTAACCTACTGGCGGCAAACGCTCAAACACAAAATTTCACCAATGGAGCTATGACGAGAGGAGAAGAAAAAAACAAACTAAAAAGCATTTTCCCAAATTTTGAAATAGACATCTGGATACAGGCATCTGCAAACTAGCAGCAGTAGAATGCAGTGGTTGTGATGGATTGGTGTTACCATCACTTTTGATTCTGATGTGCAACATCTACCTGTAGGACTTACTGATTCACTCACCTACCCACTCACTTTTTCTCTCTCACACACCACACTCAGCAACACAAAAAACGCACGTCAACAAAAAAACGCAAGTCACACGTGTGTGCATGAACCTCCTGTACAGAAACTGAAAAACAAAAGTTGTCAACTGTTGGGGGTTTTTCTTCATGAGTACAACAAGTCAAGAGAGAGGAGGTTGTGTGGCTGTGGTTATAATGGAGATTTTTTATTTCAGCAGTAAGGGAGGATGGTTAAAAACTCCACTGCACTACTACACTACACAACATTACACTGCACTACACCACAGTACATGTAAAGGAGATATAGAGGCACAATGTGGAGGAGACATCGGTTCTCGTGGCTTAGGCATGTCCATTATATTGAGATGATATGGAGGCACAATGTGGAGAATAACATCAGTTCTTGTGCCTTAGATAAGTCCACTACAACTAATATCACTGAGAGTGAACAGACGTAAAATCGAATCGAAGTCCACTACATTGGGATGATATGGAGGCACAATGTGTTGGATAACATTAGTTCATGTGGCCGGTGGCTACCAATGCCTGGGTCTCTTTCATCATGGACACCATCTGCACACAGAATCATAAGTGACACGTCAGTTAATGAACTATCACAACACTGCTGTCACACTGAACTATGTATCACAACACTTGCCTTGCCCGTTGTTCTAGTTTTGAGGAGAAAATCAAAATGAATGCTAAACTCCTTCAGATGAGACTTAAACTGAGGCTTTATGTGCATATGTACGCATAACATCTTGCACAACAGTTAAAAACCTGGTCAGACTTTTGGTAGAGTAGGCACGGCTGCTCAAAACAGGAAAAACCCGACTCTTCAGTTGTCCGCTGGAACTTTCACTCCGTAAACCTAAACATACCGCATTGGCTTGCTATCTAGAACCGCGCGGTCAGGGGTCAAGTCAGCGTGTCACGGTCCGCAGCACACATTCCTTTTTTGCTGTCTATAGCGACTGGGCGATTTTTATGTGAAAGGCTTATTTATCATTCGCTGTCTGGTTGTCTACTTTGATTTGGTACAGTACTCATCTTTAGTGAAACAAAATATAATACTTGCTTTACTTGTTTGTGGGTGACGTTGTAAGCTACTTTGGTTTAACTAATTTTAACATTTTTTTTCATATTCAGGTGTTTCCCAAGAAACGAAGGGCTGAGTGTTTGTGTGGTTTTCTGTGTGTGTTGTTGTGTGTTGGTGTTGGTGTGTGTGTGTGTGTGTGTGTATGTGGTGTGAGTGTGTGTGTGTGTGTGTGTGGGTGTGTGTGTGTGTTGTGTTGTGTGTGTGTTGTGTGTGGGTATGTGTGTAATATGTGTGTGGTGTGTGTAAGTAAGTAAGTAAGTAGTAAGTAAGTAAGGTAAGTAAATCTTCAATTTTAACGTCTTTCCACTCTAAAGTGATATTAGACAACCTAAAATATGGAAGGACTGACTAGAGAGAGACGAGAGAGGGGGGGGGGGGGGGAAGGCAGGAGTGTAGAGATAGAGAGGGGGGTAGATATATTTGTTGTGATGTGCGTTTGTGTGTTTGATCGAATTTTGGCTGTGTGTGTGTGTAGTCTCTGCAGGCATGCGTGTGTGTGTGTGTGTGTGTGTGTGTGTGTGTGTGTGTGCTGTGTGTGTGTGTGTGTGTGTGTGTGTGTGTGGGTGTTTGGGTTGTGTGTTGTGTGTTGTGTTGGATGTGTGTGTGTGTGTGTATTGTGTGTTGTGTGCAGGGATGTGAGTTGTGCTGCATGCTGGGCGCGCGCGTTGTGCTTTCGCGTGGTGTGTGTTCGCTCACACTGTGTGTGCGTGCGTGTATGCGTATGTGCCCGTGTCTGCATGTGTGAACGAGTGTGTGCTGTTGTGGTTTGTGTGCGGGGTTGTGAGTGTGGCGTGCGCGCGTGGCGCGCGCGTGTGCGTTGCGCGTGGTGTGTGTTCGCACACACGTGTGTGCGTGCGTGATATGCATGTGTGAACGTCGTTTTGTGTGTGGTGCCGCTGAGTGTGCGGGGATGTGAGTGTGCTGTGCGTGGGGCGCGCGCGTTGTGGCTGTTTGCGCGTGGCTTGTGTGTTCGCGCACCACGTGTGTGCGTGCGTGTATGCGTATGTGCCCGTGTCATGGTGTTTTGTGTGGTGTGGCCTTTGTGTGTGTGTGTGTGTGTGAGTGTGTGTGTGTGTGTGTGCTGTGTGTGCTGTGTGTGAGTGTTGTGTGTGTGTGGTGTGTGTGTGTGTTTTCCTTCTGTGTGTTGTTTGTGTGATCGTCCCACAGCCCTACATGTGCCAGAGCTTCCTGGCTGTGTGTCGATTTCAAGTTTTAAGATTCTCAAGCACAGTGTCGTCGTGCGCATCTTCTTGTAGTTACATGGTGTGGTGTGCACACGCACGCGTGTATGAGATGTGCGTGCGAGCACGCAAGTGAGTATAGGGTATGCGTAATGTATTTATGCCATTTTTGTGTGTGTGTATGTTGTATGCTGGAGTGTGTATGTTAGTGTGTGCACGTGTTGTGCTCATGTGTGTGTTTATTTATTTTGCTTATTCTTTTATTTCAAGGATGATGGAATAAGCACTCATGTGCTTTTTTAAAAATCTACTTCCCGTGTATATGCAGTTTTGTAAATTTAGTCATCCGTTTTGTGTGTGTGTTTTTTCTTTCTGCTTTTTTTTGGGTGTTGCTTTGATGTCAAAGTGTAGGCCTGTGTGCAATTTGTTTTTTTTTTACACAACACAGGACTGATAAATAGATAAACATTTGATCACAACAATTTCTTAACAGGATCAAAAAATGCTTTTGTATAGTATCAGAAACATAATAATAATAATGATAATAATAATAATAATAATAATAATAATAATAATAATAATAATAATAATAATAATAATAATAATACATGGAACTTATATAGCGCTATATCTTGAAAAGACAAATCAAAGCGCATGCATTCAACCTAATCTGACACAGTCATGCAATCAATGATAAATGATCAATAGTTTAAACAAACAGATATTTACAAACATAGTGCGCTGCAGACAAAATCTATGAAATAAAATTTCAATAGTCAAATGTTTTACAAAAGCACACACACACACTCACTGAAATAAAAACCTGAGCCATTTGTGAGGTATCTCTGTCTGATGACAGTGTAGGATACTGACAAGACATCTGTTTTCTAGTGTGTTCTCGGGCTATAAATATGAGCTGTACTGGAATTGGTTCATGAACAAACCTTTAGCTGTAGCAAGGATACCACTAAAAGCTGATGAAACAGTAGACTGTGTACGTGCTGTAACGCCTGACCAGCAGGAGTGTTTATAGAGAAGTCGGATAGCTGACACTAATGACTGCCCCAGACTCTCTCCCCACGCTCTCCATCACCCTGCCTCTCACGGGCTGGCCGCTACAGTGTGTTTATTTATGGCCTCGTTCTGCCAACAGGTTCAATGTCGCAGCCCCCCCTAAAGGTTAGTCTGCATGCAGACATGTTCAATGTTTTCTCTATGTTCATTGTTTATATAATATAAACAAATGCATTTTTAGAGAGAGAGTTAGAAATGTCTGTTTTTTTGTGATTGTGTTTCTTCCTGCACCTCTCCTGTTTATCTTCATGTCTGTTTGAACTGCTGTCACATCAACCAGTATGAAAGAAATTACATGGAGTTTGGAGTCAAAAGAAAGCTCGTTTAAAGCTCATTTTAAAGAGTGCTTTGCTTGTCGTTTTTAAACAATTCACTGTGCAAGAGGATGTGTGAAAGACACAATGGTAATTTACGGCTGAACACGGCTACAGCTGCAAGCTGCTAGTGCCGCCTGCCGGCTGCCAGTCATGAAGGTTGGCTGGGAAACTAAACCGAGGGAATGAGAAGCAGTGTAGGCCTTTTTGAGCCGGTAGGAACATATGGCAAAATCTGTTTTCAAAAAAGCATATGCACACTGATGTCATGTATAAATTTGCTATATGTTAATTTTATTACTATGTCAGACAGTTGCATGTGTGTAAATGTTTTCAATGCAAGCGCTTTGATTTGTTTGCTTTACAAGATTCAGTGCTATATAAATATCATACATTATTATTATTATTATTATTGTTGCTGTTGATGTTTAAGGACACTATCCCTAGTCGAAATGCGGCTACCTAAAAATGATCTGGGGAAAAACAGTTGCATAGGCAAAACTCTCACCACTGGTGAACCTCAGGCTCTAGCTGAGGAACAATACAAAACAAACCAAACCAAAACGAATTTTTTTTAAACAAAAAACACAGGCATCTTCAGGCAGGACCTCAAAACGGGGGGCAAAAACGGCCAAAACTTCCAAACAGGACAAACACGAATTGTGAATACCAAATCAGACTTTAAAAAAGTATAAATGTTTCCCTTTTTACAACCAAATGAAAATGACTCTTTTTAAACAATTGAATGATTGTGGGGAAATAACAGCAATTTTTGTACTTTGTATGAAAAAAAAGTTCAACATTTCCATCAGTGGTGTAGAAAAACCTTTGGACCATCCACATGCTTCCCTTCGAAATATAATCCCCCCCCTTGCCTAAGAAACTACATCAAAACCACATAAACTTAGAAAAACCGACATCAGAAACTTAATAAAATTTTAAAAAAAACCTGCCAAAAAAAAAAGGGGTACAACATACAATTCATCAGATTTAGAAACATTGTGCAAAAAATGCGAACATTGTGTAAAAAAAATTTTTTTAAAAATATAATATAAAACTGGTGTAAAAAAGTACAGATTGTTAAAATATTAGGGAAAAAAAAAAAATTCAAAAGGGGTCAATAATATGGCAAATAAAACAAGGAAACATTTGGGAAAAAGGGCTTGACAATGTTACATCATGAAAAGGAAAAATAAAGAGAGGGACCCCCCCCTCCCCCCCAGCCCACACACACACAATGGGTATACAAGCCCTGTAAACACAGATATGAACAAGCTAAAAATGAAGTTTGTAATATGTATGCAAAACAAAACTCCAAAACTCCTCCCCCCCCTATTTCCCCCCCAATACACACTAAACCATCATGTCAAACCCCCTCCCAATTTACAGTATAGATAGTACTAACTTAAAAGGTATTCATTTATTTTTATTTAATTTTTTTTGTGGTAATTAAAACACCTTTTGCTTTTTCCCATCCCCTTGTATGCTTTTGAATTTTCATTGTTTTCCCCCGGCACAAATGGCCTACTCTTGGGCGAAAAAGGGAAAAGGATTTTTAAAGTGGGGGTTTGAGGGGGGGCCCCCGGGCCCCGGAAAGTTTTGCGGACTTTTTTGGGGGGGGGGGGCACGGGGGAAAAGGGGTTTTTGGGGGGGGGTCGGGGGGGGGTTTTAACCACTAGGATGGAATTGTATAGGGGGCTATCCCCGGTATGGATTTTTTATAGTGTTGAAATTTGTAAAAACAAAAAAATCAACCCACATCTTTTATAACTTTTAAAGATATGGACGTCAGTAGGTTTTACCTTTTTGTAAAAAATCCATGATCAACAAACGCGTCCATCCAGTGGTGGTATTTTGGAACAGCCCCTTTTTCAGTGCCCAGTCTGGAGCAAACACAAACACCATCAGCTTCGGTTTCTATGCTCAAAACACAAGTTTTATTCATTCAGAACAACCCGGGACAAATCCTTAAACCTAAACAGCAAAATTTATGGAGTATTTTAACATCTTCAAAAAAAAGGGATGAATTCAAATCATGCAAATAAATGAAAAATATAATTTGAATAAAAAATAAATGCAAGATAATGTACTAAAAGTTTAAAAATTGTTAAAATTTAGGGGAAAAAGCAAAGAAACAACAAAAACACGGGGGAAATGTTCAGGCAATAAAGGAGCAACATTATGGGACACACATCAATCAAGTCGTAATTTTGAAAAGCAAAAAAATCAAAACCAACATCCCCCTCCTTTCCCCCAAAACATCACGCCCGTTGGGTTTGGATGTGGACGCTTGTCAAACCCTCTCGTAACATTTGTGGAAAAAAATGGCTGCAAATCCTAAACAATCCTGCTCAAAATAATGAGGGAAAAATAATACTGGTGTGGTTTTCAAGTGTGTAATTTTTAAAATAATGGGTGTCAATTTGAAGTTTGTTTAAACAATATTAGGAAAAAGAAAAAACAACATTAACAAGGGGGTCACGTGTATTATGGCAATACAACAAGGCAACATTATGGCAAGACAGGCTTGTGACAATATATGTCTACATTATTCAATGAATTGAGATGAACAAACAACACATGAAAAGAAAAAATATCTCACACTACACGCTTCATAAAACGCAGCACTTAACTTAGACAGTTGCTATGTCCAAAACAATCTCCAGATGATGGGTACACAAGCCTTGTGAGACACAGATATTGAACCACACATAAATTTAGGCTGTATTACCTAGGGCAATTACATCAACCCCAAAATTCCCCTTCCCAAATTCCATACACACACACGTTATGTCAATGCCTCTCCCTAATTTCATGTATACTACTACTACTTCTACTGCATGGAAGTTACATAGTGCTGAATCTTGTAAAGCAACAAATCAAAGCCCTTAAATTCAAATAATTTACAAACATGCAATAGTCCATGAATAAGATTAACACATATCAAATTTACACACACACACTTCTGCACAGCTTGCTTAGGCAGGGTGTTGAAGATGAGAGTGGCTTTTGAATAGTATGGGCACATCAAGAGGGGGAGACCTTAGGTAAAAAAAATACATGTGGTTTGAGGATGGATTTGTATACCTACACATAACACTTGTGTACACTAACAACACTCATGATAATACAAACAAGCCCAAAATAACCAATACATTTAGCAAATGTGCAGGCTATTATCTTCATATTTATAGTAAATTTTACAAACAAGTACAAACAATTCCTTTTTTGTAATCAACATGAAAATGATTTTCTCTAACAAATTCTGCTGCAAGTAAAAGAGTAGGCAGTGAGATTTGTAACCTTTGAGTGAAAAATAGAAGTTCAAACATTTCCATCCATTTGCGTGTAGCAAACTTGGAACATCCATCATGCTTTTCCTTATGAGGTGTGAAATCACCCCCACTCTGAACTACAGAACAGGATATTAAAAACACTCTTATACCCATACACGGAATGAAGTAACTTCACAAGCATAGAAATATCAAAACACACATGAGGCAAAGTGTCCATCAGAAATACAGGCACTTGTCATTCACATTAAAATAGTAAGAGTTCAAAACTTTCCTTACTTTCTAACTTACACCTTTTTCGTTGTATATGTTGACCATGGGACACCACTGCAAGATCTGAAACATATCATACACATCAAATAACACAAACAAGAATACCATCCAAACTGGCATTTATTCAATACAACCAAGCATGTTAATCTGGCACCTCATTTCTTCAGAAACAGAAAACAAGGTGCTCACGATAACATGTCCACTCACAATGGAATTGTAATTACATGCCAACTTACGTTCTTGTGTCCAGCCTCTTACACCTATTTCTCCTCCTCAACCTCTTGCAGTGAAAAGTCTGTGAACAAACTCACACATCATCAGCTCTTTGTGTTACTTGTTCAAACACATGTCAATCATTCAGAACAAACTGGCAAAAATCAATAATATGTGTTGCAACATGTCAATGTTTATAAGAGTATCTAAAATTCTGTGCAAAAATAGGATGTAGCTGAACATCATGACAAATAGTTATAAAATAAAAATAATACATTAAATAAATAAAATGTAACTTGTTTCTAAGTGTTTTTTAAACCATGTTCAAATATCAGAATAAATTCCTACAACAAAATTTAGCAAAATCAAACAAGGGGTCCAGATGTATCAAAGCAATACAACAAGGCAACATTATGGCCCACACACAGAAATCTCATGTATGCAACTATCACCAAGCATTTCCCCTACCCCCCCCCCCCCCCAATAACACTTCCACACCCAACACGCTTGGTAATCAATATCGATAATCAATTTGTGCCAAAAAACGTGGGAGCAACTTTACATCCTTGGTACATAGATAATAAGAATTAAATTTTATAAAGGAATACAGGGTGTAGAGTTAAAAAAGGTTGTTAAAAAATATATTGGGGAAAAGGTAAAATCAATGAAACAAGTGGGGGTCTGTTGTGTTTGGCAATACTCAAGGGCACATTATGGGCAAGACAGGCTGTGTCAATGTCTACATCATCAAGGGAATGAGAAGAAAACAAAACAACACATGAGGAGGAAAAACAATTCAACACAAACACACCACACATCACATAAAAACAGAACTTAACTTTCAGACAGTGCTTACTCCACAAGCATCGCACAGTTGTTGGGTACACTAAGCCCTTGTGAGCACAGTTAATGAACACTCCATAATTCAAGGCCGTCATCATGTATGCAATACATCCCATCCCATTTTTCCCCTCCCATATTACACGTAATACACACTCAACATCCGGTATGTCATTGCTTTCCCTTTAATTCCTATGTACAAGTATTTACTTGCTATTATTAATATAAGGAATTTTTATAGCTTATGTCATTTCCATATACACCACACCTTGCGCTACACAACTGCATGCTTAAGCAGGATGTTGAATGCTGGGTGTGGCATTTAAAGAGTATGGGCACATCATGAAGGGGGAGACCTTAGGTAGGAAATAATGTGGTTTGATGATGGATTTGTATACTTACACATAACACTTGTGTGTACACCAACAACACTCATGATAATACAAAACAAGCCACAAAATAACAATTAATACCCACTAGTAAATGCACAGGAAAATATTTCACCTAATAAATAGAAAACAAGTACAAACCATTCCTTTTCAAATCCAACAAGAAAATTACTCTTCTCTAACAATTTTGAATGGAAAGTACAGTAACAGTGAGATTTGTACCTTTGAGTGAAAAATAGAGGATCAACACTTACCATACAGTGATGTAGCAACTCTGGGACATCCATCATGCTTTCGTTATGAGGTGAAATAACCCCACCCTGCAATAAGAAACTAATATGAATAAACACACATATATCAACACACAAAAGAGTGACATTCATGAAACACAGACGGAGGCAAATGTATATCAGAAGTAGGCAATAAGCAAGATCACAAAAAACAAGAAGAGATTCAGAACATCTTTACTTCACCTTCCACCTATCTTGTTGTATTGTAGAACCATGGGGGGCACCAACTGAGATCAGAAACATATCTAACTAATTACACAAACAACGTGGACATCAGAGGACAAGTGTTTATTATAATATACCAAGCAGAGTTATTCAGGTGCCAGCATTCTTCAGACACACATAAACAAGTGTACACTAAACATGTACACACTCAAAGGAATTCTAACTTACATGCTATGCCAACTTCCATTCCTTCTGTCCTGCCTCAAGATACCTATTTCTCCGTCCTCCACCCGGTTGCAGTGCTATGGTCTGTAATAAACACCACACCACATCATCAGCTCTTTCTTCTTTTTTTGAAGGCATTGAAGTACACAATGTCATTCATTCAGGAACAACCTGTCACCAATATCCATAAATGAGTACAACATGCCAATGTTTATAAGAGTTATTCTACTTATCTATGCAAAACAAGTGGCAGCTGAAAGATCATGTCAAAATACATGCAATTGATTAAGAAATAAAATAGATAACTGTGTGTAAGTGCTTAACGATAGTTAAAAATTTTAGGAAAAAAATATAACAACAAAGAAGAAACATAACCAATCAACAATGGGGTCTGTGTATCAAATCAATCCAACAAGGCATCATTACACATACCTAAATAAGTTGTAATATGTATGCAATACATCCAACCCCAAATCCACCTCCCCCCCCCCCTAGCTCATTTTCCCCCTCTACACATCACACCCAACAGGCTTGTTAATCCCTTCTTCCTTAACATTGTGCAGAAAATGGGGGCTGCAAAACATAACATCCTGCAAATAGATTTTTTCTTAATTTCAAAAAAAATGTTTTAAAAAGAATACTAGGTGTTAGTTTAGTTTAAACGTTAAAAATATTCGGAAAAAGAAACAACAATCAACAAGGGGTTTAGTATTTCATGGCAGTACAACAAGGCAACATTATGGCAAGACAGGCTGTAACAATGTTTATATTTAAATGAAGAGAAAAATAAACAACACATGTCAGGAAACATTTCACCACCACCCCACCCCCCAACTAACACATACAAAGAAGCACTTAACTCTTGGACAGTGCTGCTGAAAGCATCTCCGGCTGTGGGGTATGCAAGCTCTGTCAGCACACATACTGAACACAGGTCAGTCAAGGCTGTCATCCTGCTTCCCCTCAGAGGCGAAGTCACCCCCACTCTGCACATACAGAAACTGATATCAGAAACGCACATACATCAGACTATGAAAGAACTACACATCAGAAACATCAAACACACATAACCAAGTGTACATCAGAAACTACAAATATTAAACATACAAAGCACAGGGTTATATAGAAACATACAAATACCAAACTTTACAAAAAAACAAGTGGAATCAAATATATACAAATATCAAACATACAAAAGCAAATGTTACACCTCTGAAAAATATACATACATTAAATACACTGAGGCCAGTGGCCATCAGAAACTTCTTCAATTCACATTTACCTATCTAAAAACATATTAATAGTACACAAAACAAGTGGACTTTTCAAAAAAGGTCTGTATTAAAATACACCAATGCAGTCTACATCAGGAACCTGCGTCTTCTTCAGACACACAGAAACAAGTGTTACACTCAACATGTCCACACCACAACGGAATTGTATACTTACATGCCAACTTCCATTCCTCATGTCCAGCCTCCTATAATGATCTCTCCATCTTCAACTCTCTTGCAGGGCAAAGTCTGTGAACAAACACACACACGTCATCAGCTATTTGTTTTAGGGTTGAAAAACACAATGTCATTCATTCAGAAAAATCTGGCACAAATCATAAAAAGCAGTACAACATGCAAAAGTTTATAAGACTATTAAGAGTATTCTAACATCTGTGCAAAAATCAGATGCAGTTCAACATACTGTCAAATACATGAACAATTATTAAGAAAAAGTTAAAATATTTGTGCGTATGCGTTTGAGGATTGTTGAAATATTAGGAAAAAGAAACAACAAAGAAACAACAATCAACAAGGGGATCAGTGTATCATGGCAATACAACAAGGCAACATTATGGCAGGATCAGGATTGTGACAATGTGTACAGTATAATGAAGAGAAGAACAAACAAAACATGGAGGAAACACTATCACCACAGAAAGAAAAAAACTAAGAAGCACTTATCTCTTAGTGCTGCTGAGAATGCATCTCCAGTGTTGGGTACACAAGGACCTGTGAGCACAGGAAACTGAAACAACTCAGAAATCAAAGCTGTAAACATGTATGCGATGATATCAACCTCACAAAATATCCCCCCCCCAGTCTCCCACCCAAAACTCTTACACATGCATGTCATCACTCTCCTAATTTCATGTACAACTATTTCTACTATGATAAGGTATGGCATTCATATAGTGTGGAATCTTGTAAAGCAAACACTTTGTTTCCAACAGATCAAATTTTGGGTTTTTATTTTTGATGCATTCAGTGGATGAAAAATGGTCTTTTGAAGATTGTTAATGATTGATGTTGTCTAAATGGAGTCCAGCAAGGGAGTTCCACAGCTCCAGGGCATGAGTAAAGTTAGCTAAATTTGAACAAATCTATTCTTGGGATCGGGACACATGGCCTTTTCAGTATTTCTGGAATATGATTCATTGGGAACTGGTCTTTTAAGGATTAGGAAAAAGTTCCTGTCATTATCTTAAAACATCATGATGCCTTTCTTAAATCTTAGTTTTTGGTTGTGTGGGGAGAATTTTTCACTGAGTTTAATCCACTTCTAGTAAGGTAGTATTCTTCAGAATAACAGTTTAAGTGCACGTTTTATACAGACGTAATCGTTGGTTTTAATAGTGTTTGCACTAGCAGAATTCCCACCGGGTTTGAAGCGAATCTATTGAAGATTGTATTAAGCTTGAAAGAATAGTTTTCTTGAATGAAAGTCAAGAAAATGTTTGATTTTAGTCATTTGGTATACTCTTTGAGACATGTCTTTGCCTAGATGGGGATATGTGATGGTACCTGCTGAGATTTTCATCATTGTTACTCTAGAAGATTTGTGGTGTGAGGCTTGTTCTATTGTTTCCTTTTCAATATGGATTGGAGAAAAATTCATTAGATAGATTTTGGTCGCTTTTGTCTGGTAGTGATATGCATGCTCATTTTGTTTTTGGGGGTGTATAGACAAGTGATTTAGTTCAGTCATTTGACACGATCTTCAGCGCTATTTTGCAATGTCTTGGCAAGTGATGTTAAATGTCAGTTTGGCCTTGTATGTAGGGTCGTCAATGTCGTCAGCAAAAAGTTTGCATTAGATTTGATATGGAGAGGGAGGTCATTATGTATATTGTAAAGGGAATTGGTCCCTAAGTGGATCCCTCTGGTACTCCATATGAATGGGTTTTAGTGTGATGTGGACTAGTATTGTAAACTATTGTTGCTGGTTTGTAAGTTAAGAAAGCATGAAGGTTCAAGAGTATTTGTAGAGAGATTATTTAGTCTAAGCTTTTTAATGAGATGGTCTGAGGTCCTAATTGTAATCAAAAAGGCTTTTTTTGAAAGCTATACAACTAATCTTCTAGATAAAATTGAGGATTGGACCTATAATTTGAGGGGGATCCGAAGTATCTCAGACTTGTCGATCGGATATCAACCTAGTAGTTTTGAAGGCGTTGGGGAAATAGTTCCTTATGAAGACAAAGGTTTATAGATTATGTGTCAGAGTTGTCTGTAATAACTGGAGCTGAGATGCTTCAGTATTTCTGCTTCTATTCCATAAAGACAGCGTTACTGATTGTTTAGGTGAGTCAGGTTTTGTAGACCTCAGAAACAGATATAAATAGTGTTTTGATGGAATTCGCTTTTCTTGGCAGAATTTGGTATTCGTTCATTGTGATCTTGGACTGCGATTTACCATTGTTGATTATGTTAGAAGAATATATGAATGAATCTGTGATTGTTTAGTTTTTCTGGGCAGAAATATCTTAAGTACGTTAGATTTTGGTAGCATTTGATGATTTGTTATTTGTTTGATTGCCTTCCTTACAGTCTCTTGAATTTTGTTTGATGAAAGCTAGTATCTTGGAAATATTTCCTATCTCTCGCCGTTTTTTTGTGAGTTTATGGCATTTCGTAATTTTGTTGCCTCCTCCATTAATATTTTATGTTCTTTTAAGATAATCTCTAAGATAAATGCTTTTCTGTTCCTTTGTAACCAAGGTTGGTTTTTGGGACATGTTTGATCCTTCTGGTTTTTAATGGGGCATGGTTGTTATAGATTCAGTAGTAACTATTATCCAGAAACTCAATGGCCAGGTCTGCGATCAGTAATATTGAAGTTTCCGAGAGCAGGTTACTGCTTAACTCTAGTAAGAAAAGCTGCTCATTAAATTTGCCCAATCCAGATCGATAGGTTATAGTTTTATGGCAGGTTTAGGAAATTTTTGTTCCTTGTTTTTTTTACCATGCTGGTAGACTCGGTAGTGTTCGCGACAGTTTATGTAAGGGTTCACACATTCTATGATGTTTTTAGGTTTTTCTGATACATAGATGTGATCAATATTTGAGTTAGAATTTGAGATGTGACTATTGTGGGTGAAGTTAACTATAATTGGTGATGATTGTCTATGAGTCCATAACTTGGGTCATTGGTTCTTTATACTTTATGCTAGGGTCAATATTATAAATCACTTAGTAAGATATTTCCCTAGATTCTAATAGGACTAGTCCATCATGGATGTCAAACTTGTATATCCAAATTTTTTCTTTCTGTTGGGATTTCTGTTGCAGATCCCCATTATCATAGGCGCCGCAACTTTTATAGCTACTTCGATCGGATTGGAATTTATATAACACTCAAGTGGGAAAAAAGACGTTATTGAACATTACAGACTCATAATATAGATTAAGATACCCGTTTCTTTGGGGCTTTTGCGGTCTTTTCGCACGATTTTCATATCTGGAATGGAATTGTCAGTGTTGGTTATGTGTTCTGTAAGTCTTGACTCAGAAAGCCCTTAAGTATATTGAAATGGTTTGCTTGTTGTGATATGAGGTCTTGTATATCTTCGATTTTATTGAATGCATGTTTATAATGTGCTCAAGAAAATACTATAGCTATGAAGCAATCATCAGCTGGTGAAAGACCTGACTTGCACGAAACAGAGAAAAAGGTTTAACATATCAAGACAAAATGGGAAGTGTACTCATGACGACCAGGGGATATTATGAACAGATGGACATGAATACGGCTCCCCGACTGTATAATTATAGAAAACGCAGAGTTCCAGAATGTCCTTAATGTACCCGACAGCAAAGGACACTGGACAGTAACCTATCCTCCGAGAAGAAGTGGAACAGCAGTCAGATCCACGAAAATGGGGAAGTCGCAGGGGCTGACAACATCCCAGCTGAGTTGGTCCAAGCTGGAGGGGGATGCCATGATCAGCGCCCTACTAAGATTCTGCAACATTGATCTGGCAGACAGGAAAAGGGCCAAACACATGGACGCAGTCACTCATCATCACCCTCCACTAGAAAGGAAATCTACAAACAATTGCCAGAATTACCGCCAATCAGGCCTCATTTGTCACCAAGCAAGGTCATGCTGCAGATAATAATGAATAGACTGATGCCACAAGCAGAGACCTTCATTGATCGATGGAACAAAGAAGGTTTCGTGCAGGGGCCGCACAGCACAACCAGAACAGATATTTCAACCTAGAATACTATGTGAGCGGTCCTTCAACATCAACAAGGACCTTTACCATGTATTTATCGATTTTAAGAAGGCATTTGACAGGGGTGGATGCAGCTTTGTGGGGCAACTATGATTTGACAGCTTAAAGGCAAACCTGTTCAGAGTCACTCATAAAGCTGTACAGCGAGGCCACCAGTGCAGTGTACTACAACATACAACATTGGCGATGGTTTCGAACAACAGTTGAGTATGGCAGGGCTGTCTTCTCTACACACTCTTTTCAACATTTCCCTGAGAGAATCATGCTGATGCACTGGCAATCATCATGAAAGGATCAGTCAGCATTGGTGGCAGAACGATCACAAACCTCCGCTTCGCAGATGACATTGATGGATTAGCAGGATCAGAAAAAGAGCTTGCGCCTTAGCCTAACAGTAAACACTTGGATAAGGCCTCCAAAAAACATACGGCAATGGAAATCAAGTGCAGAGAAGTCCAACACCTGATGGACTAATTACTCCATACGGCGATTAGCACTGATATCAGGGTTAATGACAAGAATGGAAACAGTTCATAGCTTCATGTACTGGGAGCCATTGTATCCGACAGGGAACATTACTAAGCCATGCCAGAAGTAGTTGGGCAGGAATGCACAGACAATTACTGCTTTGTCAAAAATAACACCATTCTGGAGTGATATGAATATCTCACTATCTACAAGATCAAGACTAATGCGCTCCCTTGTCATATCCATTTTTTGTATGCCTGTGAATCATGGACCCTGACTGCAGAGATTTGGGAGATGAGAGTCAAGGCAGTGGAGGATGAGATGCTTCGGAGACTCCTTGGCATACTCTACAAAAGACACTTAAGCAACGAAAGCGTGCATAACAGAATCCCAGCAACATTGGACCCTATGAAGTACACCCCCCCCCCTTTCTACCTCGATCGTAGAAAAAGCGTAAAACTTATAGTGGTATGGGCATTGTCACAAGATCCCAAAGGAATTACAAAGAAGTTTTGCAAGGCATGTTCAATGGTGGAAGAAGTGAAAGAGGAGACCAAGGAAGAGTGGAGAGGATAAATCTTGATTGGCATGGCCTAGAAATCAAACAAAACCTGGAGAAAGGCGCAAGAAACAGAGAGAGGAATGGAGGGAACTGGTGCTGAGTCTTTGAGGGTGCCCCCCACGGTCGTCAGGGACTACGGGACTGATAGATAGATAGATAGATTGATAGATGGTTTATAATTTAGGTGGGGGCAAATTCGTTAGCCATCCTTGAGGGCCATGAATTGTGTCTTGAATACATCCATTGAAGTTAGTTTTGTGTGGAAATGTATTAATGTGTTACAAGACTATGGTGTTGATAGGAAGAAAAGAGAGACATTGAATATAATAATAGGAGGGGGGTGGAGGTGAAATACTTGATAGGGGTATAGTGGTGGAGGGTGAAGAAGGAGTAAAACCTTTACACTCTGTAGCACACAATTTGGTATAACTCACGTCTGACTGTAGTCTGATGAGAAAAAAAAAAGAAATAAAAAGGAACTTCCACAGTGGTGTGGCTGGGTTACCGTGGAAAGGGTGAGATTATAGAAAATAAAAAAAATATCCACAACATCAACAGTGCAAACCAAATCACCTCAACAAGCGAGGCCAGGACAATACACGGTAAAGCACCTGGTAAATAAAGATGCCAGAATATGAATAATAAGCACAAATACAATCAGCACAGTTCCTGGAAAATATGATTTACTCTAGAAAATTTTTAAAAAAAGAAGGAACAAAATACTAAAGAATAGAATAAGAGAAAGAAAGTGATGAGCACAATCAGCACTGTTCCAGAAAGCTTGGTCCGAGTGTAGGAGATTGTCAATGGTTTGTCCTAGCTCACTGTTTGCTTCACACTGCAGCACTGGGTGGGCGTGTCTCCAGCACAGAATAAGTTATTTTAATATAAAACTAACTGTCACCAAATTGACATTTCAAGACCATGGGTAGAGAAATAAGGAATAAGTCCGTGTAAGTGGTATGCAGCTTCTAACTATGATTAGTTTAAGGAAGTGATCATACACATGCATGTAGTATGAACCGCACATCATCATATCCTGTTTCCGCACACAACACACTCACAATACACTACTATCGTAGTGCTACATACCACATTAGGTGCACCTGCATACCTACCCACACCTATCCCCACCCATCCCAACACACACTACATACACACACACACACACACACATACACACACCACACACTACACACACACACACACTCACACACACCACACACACACAACCACACACCATTAATGTGGAATATTCGTAGGGGAGATTTTGTCACAACCAGATTTATTTTAGGTTAACCCTAGACAGAAAAGCTGGTTAAGATGGTGTGTGTTGATGTTGTGATTCGGGTGAATTTGTGAGTTTTGTGAATGCTTGGGTGATTGTTGATTAGTTTGAATGAATTGATGAATTTTGATTTGAATTGTTTGTGATGTTGTGAGTTGTGAATGATGGTGTGATTTGAATTGTTGAATTTTGTGAAACTTAGTTGAATACTGTGTGGGTGTGATTTTTGAATGATGAATGGTGAGGTGTTTGGAAAATTGTGAATTGAAGTCTGGTGGCGGACACCGTCTGGGTTAGGGTGGGGGCTGGCGGTGGGGAGGTAGGTAGGGTCGTCACAGAGAGAGAGAGAGAGGAGAGGAGAGAGAGGAGAGAGGGAGGACGGAGAGATGATGAGGATGAGAGGAGAGAGAGATGAGAGAGAAGAGATTGGATGAGAAGTGAGAGAGAGAGAGAGCAGTCAAAATTACTAGACCTTCCACCCCCACCTCCACTCCAACCCACTTCCCTGTGGGGGTTGCGGGTGGTGGGGGGTGGGGGGTGGTGGGGGGAGGGGGGGTGTCTGTCAGTATAAATTGCATCCTCACCTTCTGAAATAAACTCTGTGTCAGGATTTCTTTTTTCTCTCCTCTCTTTTGTTTCAGCCTTGTTCCTTTTTTCCTGTCACCTCCTTACTACCTATTTTCCGGCCCTTCTTGGTCCACATTCTCCTGCAATTTTTGAAACCAGGAAAGATCAAAAGATAACAATTCTCCCCCACACCGAAATGTCGGTGTGCTGGGCTGAATGTCAGCGTTTAGCGCAGCCACAGGCATTTTGGTTCACCTGAAGAAAACAAATTGTGTGCTGTCTGATGCGTTGGGTGAGGAAAGAAAGGATGAAACAGCGCAGCACTTGCAACTTTGGGTACAGTTCATGATAGGACCTGATTGTCTCTGTTCTTTCTCTTTAGATCACATTTTGTCACCAAAGATGATGATGATGTGATGATGATGATGATGATGATGATGATGTATGATGATGATGTTGGTGGTCGGTTGGTGGTGGTTGGTGGTGGTGGTGGTGGTGATTGAGATGGTGTTGGTGGTGTGTGGTGATGATGGCGTGGTGATGATGATGATGTTGATTGATGATGATGGTTGATGATGATGGTGATGATGCTTGATATGATGGTGGGGATGATGACGGCGGGCGGCGGCGTGTGGTGGGGGTGTGCAGAACCTGACCACAAAGTCCAAGACCTGAAGCTTCCTCCAGAAGAAGAGATTCTGGTCACCTTGATTGAGTGCAAATTGCAATGGTGGCGGCCATGTTGTTTTGGAGTTTGGGGGTGGGTGGGGGTTTTGTTTATGTTAGATTGTAGGGTTAGGGGGTGGCGGAGTGGGGTGGGGGTTCGTAGTGTGTATGTGTGGGTATAAAATAAGGGGGATCGTGGGTGGGGGGGTGGTTGTGGGGGAGTGGAGGGGGTCCGTGTGTGTCTGTGAGAGAGAGAGAGTGAGAACTCTGAACTTATATGGTTTGTTAATGGTACATTGACTTATAGGGCCTCAATACACCAAGCGAGAGGGGTGGAGGGTGTTGCGGGGGGTGAGTGGGGGGTAGGGTGGGGGTGGGGGTGGTGGTGGGGGAGGGGGGGGTGTGAGGGTAATAAATAATTATGAAAGCACGGGATACATTTCACACATACTTATTGTCAATGGTAAAATGTGTGTGTGTGTGTGAGACGAGTATATGTGTGTCGTGAGAGAGAGTGTATGTGTGTGTGAGAGAGAGAGAGTGTATGTGTGTGAGAGGAGAGAATGTTTGTGTGCTGGGTGTGTTTGTGAGAGATGTGTTGTGTGTGTGACCCACAGGTCGTGGTTGTGCTTTATGTGTGTGTGTGTGTATGTGCATGTTGTGTCTGTGCACGTGTGTTCCACTTGTGGTGTTCCACATCGTATTATCTATGCATCTGTAGATTATGCGTATGTGAATTTATGCATGATGTGGCTTTTTCTTGCATTCCTACTATATATTTTAATATTTGATTCCTTATATATAATATATATATATTTATATTTATACTATATTTAATTATATATATATATATATATATATATATTATATATATCTGGCCTTTCATGTGTGTGTGTGACAGTCAAGTCAAGTCAAGTCAAAATTGTATTTCCTGACGGTACATTGAACTAAGCAATGCATGTGCTCTTTTCCTGTCCATAAAGCCATTATATAGGAAGGGAAAAAAAAAAACTCCATTCAATTAATATTTCTAACAACATTAGTTTATACATGTAAAAAAATTAAAACAACAAACAGACAAGAAAACTTATAACATGTGTCGTGTGCATGTGCGCGCGCGCGCGCAGCGCGACGAGTGTTCGTGATTTCCAGAGTGGTTGGTGTTTTGTGTGTGTGCTGTGTGTGTGTGTGTGTGTGTGTGTGTGTGTGTGCGTGTGTGTGTGTGTGTTGGTGTGTGTTGTGTGTGCATTGTTGTTGATGTGGTGTGTGTGTGTTGTTGACTCAATTTTACGTCTGTTCAACTTTAGTGATATTTGACGAGAGAGGAGAGAGAGAGACGAGACTTGATAGAGGATTGAGAGAGGAGTTGAGAGAGAGAGAGTGAGAGAGAGTGTGTGTGTGTGTGTGTGTGTGTGTGTGTGTGTGTGTGGGTGTGTGTGTGTGTGTGTTGTGTGGTCATGTGTGTGTGTGTGTGTTGTTGTTGTCTTCAATTTAACGTCTGTTCACACCCAGTGATGATTAGGAGAGGGATGTGGAAAATGTAGTGGAACTAGAAGGGAAATGGATAGAGAAAGGAAGGATGAGGTAACAAGTTGTGTTGGAATTTTCATGCAATCAAATGAAGGGGGGGACGGGATCTTAAACATGGAGCAAAAATTTAAATTCAACAGATGTTAAATGAAAACAACTATAAAGTAACTACAACCAAATAGCTCTATGGTCTGTTCAATAGACATGTAACAATGGCAAAGATAATTTTTGGATTTTTAAAAGCAGTTTCCACAGTACTGCTACAAAAATGTGGGTAAAAAAGGTTTTTTACATTGGACACTCAAACAGGATGTGAGTGTTGGAAAATATGTTCACCACAGAGGGCAACCTGGCATTTTTACAAAATTTTTGTTATAAATGCATTTAATTTTATTCTAATCATAGTGTATTAACTCTTCTCGTGGGTTGCGATACTTTAAGTATGTTTGAGAATGGAGTCCTGTAACATGGATAATAAGGCCATTAGTCATGAACATCTTTAAAGATCGTTACTTGTATTGATCAGTTTCACTCCACTTCTCACGACGTTTGTTCTTATAAAAGGTTATCCCTCCATGTAGATCTGTTAATGGATCATGCAGTTCTATTTGATTCCAAAATGATGTCTTGCCCCCCTTTTTTGCAGCTCGTCAGCACTATTGAAAAAATTCCAACGTGCGAAGGTACCCTACAAAAGGAAAACAGGGAATTCTCCTCTTACTTAAAAGGTGTATGACATATTTAAGTTCAAAAAATGATTCTGGTATACTTTCTGGAATATTTGGGATATTTGATAGCATATAGTACCTGATTAGAGTCTACATCATAGTAAGATAGGAATGTGGGAAAATTGAATCAAGAAATATAGTGATAGAGCCATAAGAATGCACAAGTTCAGCTGTAAATATTGATGAGTTACCAATGATAGTATGATTTCTCTGGTTTTTAGAGCTGGTGATGACGTATGCTGAACCTGCTTCATTATTTTCTAAAACTGACCCATCTGTATTTACTTTTAAGTTGTCGATATACTATTTTCAATTGTGATTGGATATCTGCAACCATGATGTTTTGGTTTCATTCTTTTTTTCACTAAGTATTTCTACTATCAAAGATATGTGCTTTATTTATTTCCAACGAAAGGGCTGGCAAAGTTTCTTTCTGCATTTCCTATTTCATAATCATTAAGTTCAGACGTTTGAAAAAGGTATGTTACATACGTAACTATAGGCGTTAAACACGAATATATTTCTAGGCTCTTTTAGATATTTTGTTTTTTTGATTCGACTTCTATTTCACTAGAAACAAAGTTGTCATTTGTTGTGCTGCGGTTAAAACATATTTGGCACATGAGAGTTGTCTGGTATTCAGCTAGGGAAAAGTTCCCAATTTCGTTATAAGTTCCTATGGTGGAGTGTGGATTGGGACACCAGCCTTCAGTGCATAGTTTGATTTCTTTTCAGTCTACACTTTGGGAGTTTTTTCGTTAAAAAATTAGGAGCATAAAAAATAATTCTGGTCCATACAGACAGCTTGGTTCGTACAAGTGACGTAGCTAAGCATTTCATAGTGACCATATCGTGTCCCCAGACTGTTCTGGTAAACATTTTAAGAAATTAATACATTTTCTTGCTTTTGTTAAAATGTATCAATATGAGCATTCCAAGTCAATTTTTGATTGTAAAAGGATGCCTAAAAAATTTTTTGACTGTATTTGTGTACTGAATTAGCTCCCTCCAATCCTAAACTGTGTTGTGTTTTCTGGATCAATGCCCATTGGTTAAAAAGATTAATATGCGTTTTTTCTGTGATAATGTTCAGACCATTTTCAAAAATATATTTTATATAAAATTATCTAAACTCTTTTTTGATAGATCTTTCTGGTAGAATGAAGCATCCTCTTGGTTGTACTTGCGGTCATAGTGACATTAAGCAACATTCCATTATATCATCTGCATATTGTATAGGGTGATATCTTTGGACATTTTTGTGGGTAGTTCTTTTATCAGTATATTAAACAGTATAGGGGCTATAACAGAAAACCCTGTGGTAAAACCCCATATGAGATGTCCTATAGCGTGTGAATATGTATTCCCTACTCTCACTTGTATACTTATATTTACATAAAAAGCTGTTGATTATTTAATAAACATGCCCAGATATCCAATAGTCTTCAATTTATGCAGTAATTTAGCATGCCTGTCTTGGTCGTAGGCCTTTTATGACAGTCAAAAAAGTTGCATGTATATTTTTCTTCGTGCAAACTGTTGTTTGACTTGTGTCGTTGTTAGTTTAACTAGGGGCATCACACCAACATCCCCCTCTTTCCCCTCTAATACACATCCACGACCTGTTGGTTGTCGAATGTGGACGCATTGTCAATCCTCTCTGTAACATTTGTGGAAAAAAATGGCTGCAAATCCTAAACAATCCTGCTCAAAATAATGAGGGAAAAATAATACTGGTGTGGTTTTCAAGTGTGTAATTTTTAAAATAATGGGTGTCAATTTGAAGTTTGTTTAAACAATATTAGGAAAAAGAAAAAACAACATTAACAAGGGGGTCACGTGTATTATGGCAATACAACAAGGCAACATTATGGCAAGACAGGCTTGTGACAATATATGTCTACATTATTCAATGAATTGAGATGAACAAACAACACATGAAAAGAAAAAATATCTCACACTACACGCTTCATAAAACGCAGCACTTAACTCTCAGACAGTGCTGTCCAAAGCATCTCCAGCTGATGGGTACACAAGCCTTGTGAGCACAGATAATGAACACACATAAATCTAGGCTGTCATTACCTATGCAATACATCAACCCCAAAATTCCCCTTCCCAAATTCCATACACACACACGTTATGTCAATGCCTCTCCCTAATTTCATGTATACTACTACTACTTCTACTGCATGGAAGTTACATAGTGCTGAATCTTGTAAAGCAACAAATCAAAGCCCTTAAATTCAAATAATTTACAAACATGCAATAGTCCATGAATAAGATTAACACATATCAAATTTACACACACACACTTCTGCACAGCTTGCTTAGGCAGGGTGTTGAAGATGAGAGTGGCTTTTGAATAGTATGGGCACATCAAGAGGGGGAGACCTAGGTAAAATAAAAAATACATGTGGTTTTGAGGTATGGATTTGTATACCTTCATATAAACCTTGGGTAACACTAACAACACTCAATGTTATTACAAACAAGCCCAAAATAACCAATACATTTAGCAAATGTGCAGGCTATTATCTTCATATTTATAGTAAATTTTACAAACAAGTACAAACAATTCCTTTTTTGTAATCAACATGAAAATGATTTTCTCTAACAAATTCTGCTGCAAGTAAAAGAGTAGGCAGTGAGATTTGTAACCTTTGAGTGAAAAATAGAAGTTCAAACATTTCCATCCATTTGCGTGTAGCAAACTTGGAACATCCATCATGCTTTTCCTTATGAGGTGTGAAATCACCCCCACTCTGAACTACAGAACAGGATATTAAAAACACTCTTATACCCATACACGGAATGAAGTAACTTCACAAGCATAGAAATATCAAAACACACATGAGGCAAAGTGTCCATCAGAAATACAGGCACTTGTCATTCACATTAAAATAGTAAGAGTTCAAAACTTTCCTTACTTTCTAACTTACACCTTTTTCGTTGTATATGTTGACCATGGGACACCACTGCAAGATCTGAAACATATCATACACATCAAATAACACAAACAAGAATACCATCCAAACTGGCATTTATTCAATACAACCAAGCATGTTAATCTGGCACCTCATTTCTTCAGAAACAGAAAACAAGGTGCTCACGATAACATGTCCACTCACAATGGAATTGTAATTACATGCCAACTTACGTTCTTGTGTCCAGCCTCTTACACCTATTTCTCCTCCTCAACCTCTTGCAGTGAAAAGTCTGTGAACAAACTCACACATCATCAGCTCTTTGTGTTACTTGTTCAAACACATGTCAATCATTCAGAACAAACTGGCAAAAATCAATAATATGTGTTGCAACATGTCAATGTTTATAAGAGTATCTAAAATTCTGTGCAAAAATAGGATGTAGCTGAACATCATGACAAATAGTTATAAAATAAAAATAATACATTAAATAAATAAAATGTAACTTGTTTCTAAGTGTTTTTTAAACCATGTTCAAATATCAGAATAAATTCCTACAACAAAATTTAGCAAAATCAAACAAGGGGTCCAGATGTATCAAAGCAATACAACAAGGCAACATTATGGCCCACACACAGAAATCTCATGTATGCAACTATCACCAAGCATTTCCCCTACCCCCCCCCCCCCCCAATAACACTTCCACACCCAACACGCTTGGTAATCAATATCGATAATCAATTTGTGCCAAAAAACGTGGGAGCAACTTTACATCCTTGGTACATAGATAATAAGAATTAAATTTTATAAAGGAATACAGGGTGTAGAGTTAAAAAAGGTTGTTAAAAAATATATTGGGGAAAAGGTAAAATCAATGAAACAAGTGGGGGTCTGTTGTGTTTGGCAATACTCAAGGGCACATTATGGGCAAGACAGGCTGTGTCAATGTCTACATCATCAAGGGAATGAGAAGAAAACAAAACAACACATGAGGAGGAAAAACAATTCAACACAAACACACCACACATCACATAAAAACAGAACTTAACTTTCAGACAGTGCTTACTCCACAAGCATCGCACAGTTGTTGGGTACACTAAGCCCTTGTGAGCACAGTTAATGAACACTCCATAATTCAAGGCCGTCATCATGTATGCAATACATCCCATCCCATTTTTCCCCTCCCATATTACACGTAATACACACTCAACATCCGGTATGTCATTGCTTTCCCTTTAATTCCTATGTACAAGTATTTACTTGCTATTATTAATATAAGGAATTTTTATAGCTTATGTCATTTCCATATACACCACACCTTGCGCTACACAACTGCATGCTTAAGCAGGATGTTGAATGTGGGTGTGGCATTTTAAAGAGTATGGGCACATTCATGAAGGGGGAGACTTGGTAGGAAATAAGTGGTTTTTGATGATGGATTTGTATACTTACACATAACACTTGTGTGTTACACAACAATACTATGATAATACAAAAAGCCACAAAAGAACATTTAATACCCACTAGTAATTGCACAGGAAAATATTTCACCTAATAAATAGAAAACAAGTACAAACCATTCCTTTTCAAATCCAACAAGAAAATTACTCTTCTCTAACAATTTTGAATGGAAAGTACAGTAACAGTGAGATTTGTACCTTTGTGTGAAAAATAGAGGATAACACTTTCATACAGTGTTGTAGCAACGATGGGACAGTCCATCATGCTTTCGTTATGAGGTGATAATAACCCCACCCTGCAATAAGAAACTAATATGAATAAACACACATATATCAACACACAAAAGAGTGACATTCATGAAACACAGACGGAGGCAAATGTATATCAGAAGTAGGCAATAAGCAAGATCACAAAAAACAAGAAGAGATTCAGAACATCTTTACTTCACCTTCCACCTATCTTGTTGTATTGTAGAACCATGGGGGGCACCAACTGAGATCAGAAACATATCTAACTAATTACACAAACAACGTGGACATCAGAGGACAAGTGTTTATTATAATATACCAAGCAGAGTTATTCAGGTGCCAGCATTCTTCAGACACACATTAACAAGTGTCACTAAACAGGTACACACTCAAAGGAAATTCTAACTTACATGCTATGCCAACTTCCATTCCTTCTGTCCTGCCTCAAGATACCTATTTCTCCGTCCTCCACCCGGTTGCAGTGCTATGGTCTGTAATAAACACCACACCACATCATCAGCTCTTTCTTCTTTTTTTGAAGGCATTGAAGTACACAATGTCATTCATTCAGGAACAACCTGTCACCAATATCCATAAATGAGTACAACATGCCAATGTTTATAAGAGTTATTCTACTTATCTATGCAAAACAAGTGGCAGCTGAAAGATCATGTCAAAATACATGCAATTGATTAAGAAATAAAATAGATAACTGTGTGTAAGTGCTTAACGATAGTTAAAAATTTTAGGAAAAAAATATAACAACAAAGAAGAAACATAACCAATCAACAATGGGGTCTGTGTATCAAATCAATCCAACAAGGCATCATTACACATACCTAAATAAGTTGTAATATGTATGCAATACATCCAACCCCAAATCCACCTCCCCCCCCCCCTAGCTCATTTTCCCCCTCTACACATCACACCCAACAGGCTTGTTAATCCCTTCTTCCTTAACATTGTGCAGAAAATGGGGGCTGCAAAACATAACATCCTGCAAATAGATTTTTTCTTAATTTCAAAAAAAATGTTTTTTAAAAAGATTACAGGTGTTCAGTTTAGTTTAACGTTAAAAAATAATTCGGAAAAAGAAAAACATATCAACAAGGGGTTTAGTATTTCATGGCAGTACAACAAGGCAACATTATGGCAAGACAGGCTGTAACAATGTTTATATTTAAATGAAGAGAAAAATAAACAACACATGTCAGGAAACATTTCACCACCACCCCACCCCCCAACTAACACATACAAAGAAGCACTTAACTCTTGGACAGTGCTGCTGAAAGCATCTCCGGCTGTGGGGTATGCAAGCTCTGTCAGCACACATACTGAACACAGGTCAGTCAAGGCTGTCATCCTGCTTCCCCTCAGAGGCGAAGTCACCCCCACTCTGCACATACAGAAACTGATATCAGAAACGCACATACATCAGACTATGAAAGAACTACACATCAGAAACATCAAACACACATAACCAAGTGTACATCAGAAACATACAAATATTAAACATACAAAGCACAGGGTTATATAGAAACATACAAATACCAAACTTTACAAAAAAACAAGTGGAATCAAATATATACAAATATCAAACATACAAAAGCAAATGTTACACCTCTGAAAAATATACATACATTAAATACACTGAGGCCAGTGGCCATCAGAAACTTCTTCAATTCACATTTACCTATCTAAAAACATATTAATAGTACACAAAACAAGTGGACTTTTCAAAAAAGGTCTGTATTAAAATACACCAATGCAGTCTACATCAGGAACCTGCGTCTTCTTCAGACACACAGAAACAAGTGTTACACTCAACATGTCCACACCACAACGGAATTGTAACTTACATGCCAACTTCCATTCCTCATGTCCAGCCTCCTATAATGATCTCTCCATCTTCAACTCTCTTGCAGGGCAAAGTCTGTGAACAAACACACACACGTCATCAGCTATTTGTTTTAGGGTTGAAAACACAATGTCATTTCATTCTAGAAAAATCTGGCACAAATCATAAAAAGCAGTACAACATGCAAAAGTTTATAAGACTATTAAGAGTATTCTAACATCTGTGCAAAAATCAGATGCAGTTCAACATACTGTCAAATACATGAACAATTATTAAGAAAAAGTTAAAATATTTGTGCGTATGCGTTTGAGGATTGTTGAAATATTAGGAAAAAGAAACAACAAAGAAACAACAATCAACAAGGGGATCAGTGTATCATGGCAATACAACAAGGCAACATTATGGCAGGACAGGATGTGACAATGTTTACATTATAATGAAGAGAAGAACAAACAAAACATGGAGGAAACACTATCACCACAGAAAGAAAAAAACTAAGAAGCACTTATCTCTTAGTGCTGCTGAGAATGCATCTCCAGTGTTGGGTACACAAGGACCTGTGAGCACAGGAAACTGAAACAACTCAGAAATCAAAGCTGTAAACATGTATGCAATATATCAACCTCAAAATATCCCCCCTCCCCAGTCTCCCACCCAAACACTCTTACACATGCATGTCAATCCCTCTCCCTAATTTCATGTACACTATTACTACTCATGATAATGTATGGCATTCATATAGTGCTGAATCTTGTAAAGCAACACTTTGTTTCCAACAGATCAATTGTGGGTTTTTATTTTTGATGCATCAAGTGGATGAAAAAATGACTTTTGAAGATTGTTAATGATTGATGTTGTCTAAATGAGTCAGCAAGGGAGTTCCACAGCACAGGGCCTGAGTAAAGTAAGCTACATTTGAACAAATCTATTCTTGGGATTAGGACACATGGCTTTTCAGTATTTCTGGAATGATTCATTGGGAACTTGTCTTTTAAGGATTAGGGAAAAGTTCCTGTCATTATCTTAAAACATCATGATGCCTTTCTTAAATCTTAGTTTTTGGTTGTGTGGGGAGAATTTTTCACTGAGTTTAATCCACTTCTAGTAAGGTAGTATTCTTCAGAATAACAGTTTAAGTGCACGTTTTATACAGACGTAATCGTTGGTTTTAATAGTGTTTGCACTAGCAGAATTCCCACCGGGTTTGAAGCGAATCTATTGAAGATTGTATTAAGCTTGAAAGAATAGTTTTCTTGAATGAAAGTCAAGAAAATGTTTGATTTTAGTCATTTGGTATACTCTTTGAGACATGTCTTTGCCTAGATGGGGATATGTGATGGTACCTGCTGAGATTTTCATCATTGTTACTCTAGAAGATTTGTGGTGTGAGGCTTGTTCTATTGTTTCCTTTTCAATATGGATTGGAGAAAAATTCATTAGATAGATTTTGGTCGCTTTTGTCTGGTAGTGATATGCATGCTCATTTTGTTTTTGGGGGTGTATAGACAAGTGATTTAGTTCAGTCATTTGACACGATCTTCAGCGCTATTTTGCAATGTCTTGGCAAGTGATGTTAAATGTCAGTTTGGCCTTGTATGTAGGGTCGTCAATGTCGTCAGCAAAAAGTTTGCATTAGATTTGATATGGAGAGGGAGGTCATTATGTATATTGTAAAGGGAATTGGTCCCTAAGTGGATCCCTCTGGTACTCCATATGAATGGGTTTTAGTGTGATGTGGACTAGTATTGTAAACTATTGTTGCTGGTTTGTAAGTTAAGAAAGCATGAAGGTTCAAGAGTATTTGTAGAGAGATTATTTAGTCTAAGCTTTTTAATGAGATGGTCTGAGGTCCTAATTGTAATCAAAAAGGCTTTTTTTGAAAGCTATACAACTAATCTTCTAGATAAAATTGAGGATTGGACCTATAATTTGAGGGGGATCCGAAGTATCTCAGACTTGTCGATCGGATATCAACCTAGTAGTTTTGAAGGCGTTGGGGAAATAGTTCCTTATGAAGACAAAGGTTTATAGATTATGTGTCAGAGTTGTCTGTAATAACTGGAGCTGAGATGCTTCAGTATTTCTGCTTCTATTCCATAAAGACAGCGTTACTGATTGTTTAGGTGAGTCAGGTTTTGTAGACCTCAGAAACAGATATAAATAGTGTTTTGATGGAATTCGCTTTTCTTGGCAGAATTTGGTATTCGTTCATTGTGATCTTGGACTGCGATTTACCATTGTTGATTATGTTAGAAGAATATATGAATGAATCTGTGATTGTTTAGTTTTTCTGGGCAGAAATATCTTAAGTACGTTAGATTTTGGTAGCATTTGATGATTTGTTATTTGTTTGATTGCCTTCCTTACAGTCTCTTGAATTTTGTTTGATGAAAGCTAGTATCTTGGAAATATTTCCTATCTCTCGCCGTTTTTTTGTGAGTTTATGGCATTTCGTAATTTTGTTGCCTCCTCCATTAATATTTTATGTTCTTTTAAGATAATCTCTAAGATAAATGCTTTTCTGTTCCTTTGTAACCAAGGTTGGTTTTTGGGACATGTTTGATCCTTCTGGTTTTTAATGGGGCATGGTTGTTATAGATTCAGTAGTAACTATTATCCAGAAACTCAATGGCCAGGTCTGCGATCAGTAATATTGAAGTTTCCGAGAGCAGGTTACTGCTTAACTCTAGTAAGAAAAGCTGCTCATTAAATTTGCCCAATCCAGATCGATAGGTTATAGTTTTATGGCAGGTTTAGGAAATTTTTGTTCCTTGTTTTTTTTACCATGCTGGTAGACTCGGTAGTGTTCGCGACAGTTTATGTAAGGGTTCACACATTCTATGATGTTTTTAGGTTTTTCTGATACATAGATGTGATCAATATTTGAGTTAGAATTTGAGATGTGACTATTGTGGGTGAAGTTAACTATAATTGGTGATGATTGTCTATGAGTCCATAACTTGGGTCATTGGTTCTTTATACTTTATGCTAGGGTCAATATTATAAATCACTTAGTAAGATATTTCCCTAGATTCTAATAGGACTAGTCCATCATGGATGTCAAACTTGTATATCCAAATTTTTTCTTTCTGTTGGGATTTCTGTTGCAGATCCCCATTATCATAGGCGCCGCAACTTTTATAGCTACTTCGATCGGATTGGAATTTATATAACACTCAAGTGGGAAAAAAGACGTTTGAACATTACAGACTCACTAATATAGATTAAGATACCCGTTTCTTTGGGCTTTTGCGGATCTTTTCGCACGATTTCATATCCTGGAATGGAAATGTCAGTGTTGGTTATGTGTTCTGTAAGTCTTGACTCAGAAAGCCCTAGTATATGAAATGGTTTGCCTTGGTTTGTGATGAGTCTTGTTATATCTTCGATTTTATTGACTGCATGGTTTATAATGGTGCATCAAGAAAAACAATAGCAAGAAAGCATATCAGCTGGTGAAAGACCTGACTAGCACGAAACAGAGAAAAGGTTTAACAATCCAAGACAAAAATGGGAAGTGTCTCACTGACGACCAGGATATTCTGAACAGATGGACAGAATACTGCTCCGACCTGTATAACTATAGAACCGCAGGAGATCCAGAAGTCCTTAATGTACCCGACAGCAAAGACACAGACAGTCACCCTATCCTCCGAGAAGAAGTGGAAACAGCAGTCAGATCACTGAAAAAGGGGAAGTCAGCAGGGGCTGACAACATCCCAGCTGAGTTGGTCCAAGCTGGGGGGAAGCCATGATCAGCGCCCTACTAAGAATCTGCAACAAGATCTGGCAGACAGGAAAATGGCCAACACCATGGACGCAGTCACTCATCATCACCTCCCCAAGAAAGGAAATCTACAACAATGCCAGAATTACCGCACAATCAGCCTCATATGTCACCCAAGCAAGGTCATGCTGCAGATAATATTGAATAGACTGAAGCCACAAGCACGAGACCATCATTGCTGAGGAACAAGCAGGTTTCAGAGCAGGGCGCAGCACAACAGAACAGATATTCAACTCAGAATACTATGTGAGCGGTACCTTCAACATCAACAAGACCTTTACCATGTATTTATCGATTTTAAGAAGGCATTTGACAGGGTTGGCATGCAGCTTGTGGGCAACCATGAATTTGTACAGCAATCAATGCAAACCTGATCAGAGTCATCAAACGCTGTACAGCGAGGCCACCCGTGTGTACTACAACAACAACATTGGAGATGTTTCGAAACACAGTTGGGGTAAGGCAGGCTGTTACTCTCACCCACTCTTTCAACATCTTCCTTGAAGAATCATGGCGATGACTGGAACATCATGAAGGATCAGTCAGCTTGGTGGCAAACGATCACAAACCTCCCTTCGCAGATGACATTGAGGAAAAGCAGGGTCAGAAAAAAAGCTTGCCCTAACAGAACACTTGTAAGTATGTATTTTGGTATTATGAAATTATGTACTACGTATGTATGTATGTCTGCCCTTCTGTCTGTCTGTCTCTGTCTGTCTTTCTGTCAGAAACTGGGTCTGCCTTCCGCGTGTCGATATTTTTACCTGTTTGTCTACCTTTTTTGCCCTGTTTTTTAACTCCTCTGCCCTATCCGTGTGTGGTGTGTGTGTTTTGTATGGTTCGTGCGTGCTGTTTGTATTTTGTTTTGCGCGCGCGCCCCGTGTGTGTGTTAGGTATGTGTGTTTTTTGGTCCGCGCGCGCGGGGGTATGTGTTGCAATATAAATTTATGTGGTGTGTGTGTTGTGTAAAAAACCCAATGTTAAAAGATCCCGGGCTGTACTTACCGCCCCTTTTCCTTTTCCACTTCATTTTCCTTTCCATTTCCCATTAGATCCGTTCCCTTCGATTCCATTCTTTTCATTTTCTGCTGAAATTTTAAACTTCTTTTCAATCCCCCCCCACATCATTACCATCCCCTTCCATGCCCTTCGTGCAGGAACCCCTTTTCCAGTCCCTGTTTGTGCAAAGCACTTTTTTCTACACCCCAAACCCCATTCGGTTCCTTTCCCCGTTTAAATTCGAATCCAACCTTTTCCCAAATTTAAACCCTTTTCCATCCCTTTTAAATTTCAATTTTAATTCCAATGCCAGTCCTTTTCCAATCTTTTTAAATGTTTTTCGGGGGTCGGGGATAACGCGCCGGCTAAAAAGAAAAAAGGGTCCGGGTCTGAAGTGTGCGGCGGTTCGAAACCCCGTTTGGACCGGAAACTTTTCCCCCATCCATTAAAACCATGAGGGGTGGTCTGGGCGCTAGTTTTCCCGGAGGAAACGTTTAAACCGAGGTCCCGTGTGTTACACGAAATTTTATTTAGCGCTTTTTAAAAGAACCCCCCCCGGCAACAAAGATTTGTCCCTCCCAAAATTCTTAAAAAAAAGTCACTCTGATGGGGAAAACAAATACATTTCAGACATAAAAAAAGAAAAAAAATGGGGGGCCCCCTGCGTTTGTGGCGCGCGCTCTCCCGCCCCTTCACCCCGGGGAGAGCACCCAATTTTCCCACGGAGAAAATCTGCCGGATTTAAAAGGGTTATAAAAAATAAAAATTTTAGCGCTTTGATTTTTTGGCTTTACAAGATTCAGCGCTAAAATAAATTCCATAAAAATTTTATTTTTAAATTTTTAAATTATTTTTAAATTTCATTCCATTCTTTTCCTTTTTTAATTTCCCAAAACCAAGTCCTTTCCAATCTATTTTTTTTCCAATCCCAAACCCCTTCCTTCAAATTTCTTCCCAATGCTGTCCCCCCCAAATTCAAAAATTTACATAAGAAATAGCACACTTGCGTACAGAACACCCAGTGTGTATAGTTCAAGGAATGGGGGCTTTTAAAAAATAAAGCAATTTGCTGATGACATGCCCACTGTTTCGGGAGCAGCAAACAGGATAAATTTTTTCCCCTTTTCCAAACTTATTCTTTTAAAAATTGTTTTTCTAAATTTAAAATTTTAAATTTAAATTGAAAACAAAAGCATTGAGAATACAAATAAAAATAAATAAAACCAAAAACAAACCGGGTTTTTTTAAGGGATAAAATAAAAATTTTTAAGGGCCTAAATTTTCAAAAAAATAAAAAGGCAAAAGATAAAAGAAAAAAAATTGGCCCGGGCAAATGGACAAAATGCAACGTTGATAAAAGACTGGAGCAAAAGACATCTAAGTTTTAAAGGCAAAGTTCTCTTTATAAAAAACATAGCGGTCATCATTCATTTTTTGGCCCTAAAATTCTTTTTTTTAAACCAAAGCGGGATTGAAAAAATTTTAAATACTTTCCCTCTCCCAAATCTATTTGGCAAGCCCTTTTAACAGTAACCGTAGGGCGTTTGAAAGAAGAAAACGAAAAATAAGGGAAAATAATAATGATAATCAAAATAAAAAAGGGAAAATTTGGGTTATCGCAAAAACTTGCAAAGAGAAATAAAAAGCGCTTGCTTTAAAACATTTTCTTAATAATAATAAAAATAAATAATAATAAAAATTGAGGGATTAATGTTTAAGAAAATAAAAATTTAAAATAATTTAGGGAAAATTTGTACGGGCGTTTGATTTTTTGGAAAAGCAACAAATAAAAGCCCCTCAGATTTTTTTTTTTCGAGGAAAAAGGGGAATAAGCACTCATGTGTTTTTTTTAACATCCGCCCCGTGTGAAAATGGTTTTGAAAAATTTTGTCATCTTTTTTCCCCACAGGCACATAAGGGCCCTACCCTTTTCGAAAAGAGGAAGGTTTTTAAACGGGTCGAAAGGGATGTTTTTTTCCTGCGTTCCACAGGGGCCCCCTGGGTTTAAAAATCTCTTTCCCGAAGGCCCAAACGGGTCATGCAGCCAATAAGTATAAAAAGGGCTTAAAACAAAATTCAAATTTACCCCTTTAAAACACACACAAAACACACACACCCCCAAAATACACAGAAAAAAGAGAGGGGGAAAGAGAGAGAAGAAGGGAGAGGGGTTTTAGGGCTTTGGCGTGTAAGGGAGATTTGGGCTGTTAAAATGCAGGGCAGTTTTGAGATAAAGGGGAAAAAAGTTAGGGTTTGAAATCAAAATGTCCACCCCCCCTTGGGATTTAAATGTGCCCAAGGGTGGGAGGTTTTTCAAAGAGAGAGAAAAGGGTCTTTTCAGAAGGGGTTTTTGGAACCAGAAAAAAGAAAGGCGAAAACCAACAGGGGATTGGTTAAAAAATCAAGGTTTTCGAAAGCACAGGAAACTGCAGCAGAGCGGAGGAACGGGGAGGGGTCGGGGTAAACCAGGGGTAGGGGGGTTTGCTGTTTGGGGAGCCCTTTGTAACAGGGGGGTACTAAACTTAAGTTTACTCTCGGGGCAAAAGGAAAACCATGGAGAGATGGGCAAAAAATAGGGAAAGGGCCCAAACCCTTTTCCCTTTTCTGGGGACGCGGCGGCTGCAGTAACTTTTAAAATCATCACATTAACCAAAAACACCCAGTGGTGTTAGGCAAGAACCCCAAAAAAGCGCTTCCACTCCCCTTTCCTTTTTCCCGGGGGCCAAAACCTAGTCACTGATCCCAAGAGTGCGCATGGCCTTCTTTCCATTTTTCTACAGTCCCCCTCCACGTTCCCTTTGGTTTCCTTTCTTTCCCCCTTTCCTTCTCGGGTCCAGTGAAATTGCTGTTTTTTGGGGATTGACTGGGGGTTCTCTTCGGGGGAGGTCCCCAACCATTTCCCAAACCATCGCCCGGGTGATAGGGTTCCCATGCCCTTCCGGGTAAACGTTAAAGGGGGATTGGAAAGATGTTGCGGGCAGACCAGTTTAAAAGAGAATTCCATTAGTCCAGACGGAAAAATAAAAAGACGCAACAAGTTTGGATGTTGCTTTAAAGGACAGGTACTTTCGAATTGAAACTCTTTACCCAAAATTGATAGCAGCACGAAGGGCGGGTCCTGGGATAAAATTTTTTTGCAAAAAAGAGTTGTTGTCGATAACAACACCTATAACTTCACAGAAAGGGAAAAGGGGAAAAACCAAGTTTTAAACCGATTTTTATTGAAGTTTTTTTGAAGGGAAAGAGATTTTGTTTTTGGGGTCCCTACAAGCATGGTTTTGGGTTTTTAATCTCGTTTAACTGTAATTTTTTTTTGAAACATCCATTTTTTTGAAAAATCTAAAACAGCAGTAGGCCAAAATTTGTAAAGAGAGAAGGCAAATTTCAGGTGAAAACGCTATTTTGGAACCTAGATCAACTGGGGAAAAATGAATTATATGATGACTTTTTTAAATTATAATTGTGATAGTGGGAAAGTAAAAGAGGTGAAAAGTACAGGGGGCCGAAACTAAACCCCCGGGCCGGGAAAAACCAAATTCCATTTGGCGGGTATTGACAAAAACTTGTTACTGTGACTGCCCCGGGAAAATGGGTCATGAGGTATAAAACTAACCATTAGGGCGGGTGCCAGAAACCCCGGGAATTTTTTTTTTAAGACAAGGGGAGAAGAATTGAATGGCAATAGGGGTCGGGGGCTGCAAAAATCGAGTAGAGGGGAAAAGGGGATTTTTTCCCTTCCCCGATCAGAAGCAAGTAAAGGTATTTATGGTATGGACTGGGGTAGTTTCAGTGCTGGGGGGTTTACGCAAAGGCAGACTAAAACTCGGGAAAAGATTGTTGGGGGTAGGGGGGTTATTGAGTGTTTAGAACTACTTTTTAAAGGACTTTAGAGATGAAAAGTGGGTTTTGGAAACGGGTTAAAAATTCTTCAGAATGTTAGGGCCAAGGTCAAGCTTTTTGAGTAAAGGGAAACCCAGTTTTGAGAGCGGGAAAGGAAAAACTAAAACAAGAGATGAGTTCACAAATTTTCGGGATAGTGGGTATAATTTGTGGTGGGAAAGGTACAAAAGAAGAAAATTTAGGGGATCGAGGTCACAATTTTATACTTTTCCCTTTTCAGAATTAAATCTTATTTCTTCCATTTTGCGGATGAAAGAAAAGGAGAGGAGTCCCAAAAAATTTTGGGGAATCAGGAAGCCCCGGGCTAAAAAAGGAGCCCTGATCCAATCGGGAAGGGAAATTTTAACGGTTTTTGGGCAAAAAAAAATTTCAGAAAATATAAAAAAATTTTCAAGGGTGGCAGGGGGCTTCCCCTTCACAACCCAAAGGAGAGGGGAACTAAAGGGAATAGAGAGTTTATAAATTGAGGGGCATCAAAAATTGAGAAAAATAACTTTGTTTTTCTGAAAAAAAATTTAAAAAATTTTGTTTTGTTTATTTTTTGGGAAAAGAGCTGTTTGTTGATTCCGTTTTTTTGTTCGCCCTGCCGCCTATTTTCCTGCGTTTGCGCGTTGCAACCAGGATTTTTTGGGTGAAACCAGGGTGCAAAAGGGCCTTCAGGCAGGAGACGGCCCAGGGGGAAAGGTGCACCCCCTCAAAAAAGTTGGCTGAAACCCGTATTGTTGTTTCGGGGGGTCATGTTTTAAAGGGGTTAAAGGGGGGAAGGCGTTCACAGTTTTGTGTAAAGAAAGTTTCAAGGCCCTAGGGTTTGAGATTCCCAAAGGGGTGCACTTTTCCCCTTTCTGAAAGTTTTGCAATTTTTGCGAGAAAAAAACAGGGAATGATCAAGTCCTTGGGAATGAGACTATAAACCGAGGCCAGGGTGTGAAAACCCATGCAGAATATCTTGCCACACTTAAATCCTGCCCCCGCTGTTAAAAAAGATGGGCCCAAATTGTGTCCGGGGGGAACCCAAAAAAAAAATTTTTAAAAAAAACCCGCATACACAGGGCAAAAAAAAAAAAATCCTTGAGCGCTTTAAATTTGTTGCTTTACAAAAATTCACGCTATATAAATTCCAAAAACATTTTTTTAATTAATTATTTATCATGTAAAATACAGATAAAACCCAAATCTTGTGATACATCTGTAATGGGGCCCAGTCTAAGATATTTTCCGACTGTGTGTTGCTTCATTTAAACCCACTGTAAAAGAGGGGTTGGGAAAAAGAAAGAAAAAGGGACGTTTGAAAACAGGAGAAACTGTTTTTGGGACGTGGCCCGTTTTAATTTTTGCCGGAAAAATAACTTTCTGGGAGATGGGCCCTGAAAGGGGATCCGGGAGTGACTGAAACTCTTAAAGGAAAGGGGGGGGACAATTAAAATTTTATTCTTAGGGTTTGGAGGGGGATGGTAAGGAACAGCAAAAGTAATCTAGGGGGCCGGGTGTTTTGATTTGGAGTTCACAGACTATAACAAAGGGGGATTAAAAATGAAAATATGGTAAAAGTATCAGATTTTGCTTGAATTTACAAGGGGCGGAAAATTTATTCAATCCAAAGATAAAACGGTGCCAAAAAAAAAAAACCTAAAGGGCACCGGGAGAAAAACTGGGAAGTTATCACACAATTTGTAGGGCAAACTGAAAAGAAAAAAGAGGCAATTAAAGGGGTATCGAAAACCCTTTTTTTGGAAAGATGTATCACAAACGAAATCTAGATAAAAAACCCAAATCCCAATAGGAAAATACAAAAGAAATGATTTGAACAAGTGCTTTTTCAAAAAAACCGTGTTAAATAAAAAAGGTAGAGTACTTTTTTTTTAGGAAATGGACAACAAAGGACATACGATTAAATGACATAATCCCACAGAACAAAAAAAAACGATTTTTTGGCTTTGACAGCCCATACCCGAATTTTTGGGCACAGTGGGGTTTACCACAATTTGGGGGACAGCGCTCTGTACAACGCCTTTCCCAAAAAGTATGGCCCCGAAGGGAAAAGCGGGAACTGCAAGTATGCCCCAAGAAAGAGAACGACTTAACTGTGGCGCAAAAAAATTTAAATTAAAAACCAAATGAAATAGAGAACTGGTTAAAAAACCCAAACTTTAAAACACGTTTAAAGCCAAACCATACTTTCAAAAATTTTTGGAAACCCGGAAATTAAACTACACTTTTCAGTGACTTTAAGGACACCGGGGTCGAGTGGTTTTTTAGGGGGTAAAACTCGTGATCCAGAGGTCGGGGGTTTCCCGATCCCCGCTCGGTCGGTGTTGTGTCCTTGGGAAAGACACTTTATCCTATTTTCCCCCATTTCCACCCAGGGGTACAAGGGGGTACCAGCTCTGCTGGGGAAAAAATGGCGACGACAAAAAGCGTCCTGTCAAAAGGGGGGTAAAAAAACCCCACCCAGTTCCTTAACGCAAACAAAACCCGGGGATAACCCCGGGCCAAAGGGGCCTTTCTGGCTCGAAAGAACATTTTTTTTTCAGGACATTGTTTGGTCTAGCAAGACAAGAAATCAAAAGACGTTTTTTTAAACACAAGCGCAAGGGAAAAATTTAAAATCCCCCGCTCCCCCCATTCTCCCCACCCCATTTTTTTCCCCGGGAAAGCCCTTAAAAGATAGCAATTCCTCTCAGGGCTTAAGTCGGTGCGCTAAGCCTGCCCTTTTCGGGCGTTTAAACGGCAGCGCGATGCTTTTTCCCCGGCTCAAATTAACAACAAAAATTGTTTCTGTCGAGCAATCGAGGAGGAAAAAGGGAATACCCGCCTAGCCGGGGCAAGGGAAAGTACGGGGGTGATTGCCCCCTAAATTTTCGGGAAAAAAGTACGTTGTTTTTAAATTTTTTTTTCATGGAAATTTGGGCCCCTCCGGGAAACTAAAAAATGATATTAGGGGCGAACGCTCACAACATCTGCCCCCCTTTTCAAAAAATTTTCCCTTCCCCTTTTTCCGGGAAAACGGGGCCCCTTTTTTGTGCCGCGGGGAAAGGATGACAACAATTTACAAAACTAAAAGTATAAAAGGAACGGGAACGTAAAAAAAAAAAAATAACAAAGAACCCATGATTGCCTTAATTTTTTTCATTAACCTTTTTCGGAAATTAAAATTGAAATTAAAAAAATTTGGAAATTTTTGAAAACTCCCCCCCTTTTCCCCAAGCTTAATTTTTTCCTTCTGGGGAATTTTTTGGGGGGGGGGGGGGGGGGGGGGGGGGGGGGGGGGGGGGGGTTCCCCTTTTTTGGTTTTTTTTTAATTTTTCACGGTGCCCCCTTTTTAGGGGGGGAGTTTTGTTAAATTTTTATTTGAAAAGGCCAAAAAAGGGCCCCGCCCCAAAAACGGTTTTCCAACCCATCCCAACTGTTTAAATCCAACCCCCCGGAACCCCCTTGGCTTTAAACTTTTGGTTTTTTGGGGGAAAAAAAGCCCCAAAAAAAAAGGTTCTCCTCCAAAAAACACCTTTGAGCCCTTAAATTTCCCCCGAAACCCAAAAAAACTTTTAAACTTTTTGTTTTTTCCCTTTTAAAAACCCCCAAAAAAAAAAGGAAAACCTTTTCCCGTATAACAAATCGGCAAATTCCCCCCCCCCCCCTTTTTTTTTTTTTGAATAATCTAAAGGGGGGGTTCCTTTTGTTTTCCTCTGTTTTGGGGGTTTTGGTTTTTGGTTTTGGTTTTTTTGGTTTTGTTTGGGTTTTGTTTTGGGGGGGGGTTATTTTGGGGAATTCTTTCCGGGGGGTTTAAAACCCCTTTGGGGGTTTTCCCCAAACTAAACAAAACTTTTCTAAACCCCCCAAACCTTGTCAGGGTCTTTCCTCCCTCATTTCCCTTCCCCCACCCTTCTTTTTCCACCCCCCTCCCTTCCTCCTCTCTCTTCCTCCAATCTCTTAATCTGCCTCTCTTTCTCCAACTCTTTCTCCTCTCGGGTAAAATGATTAAAGGGTATATTTTAATTTAGGGTTTTTAAATTTTTTTAAAAATTTATTTTAAATTTTACCCTTAAACGGGGAATTAAATGGAAAACCCCAAAAAAGGGTTTTTTTCCCAGCCTTTAATAAATTTCTACCCAAATTTGCCCCAAATTAAATTGGGGAACCCCCAAAAAATGGATAAACCCAAATTTGGGTTAAAATAACCCTTGGAATTAAAAAGGGGGTTATAGGGGGGAAAAAGTATAAAACCCCCTTCCAAAGTGGGATAAACCCGGGGTTTATAAAAGGGGGTCCAGCGGCCATTTAAGTTTTATATACCCTAAATTGAAACAAAGGGGGGGAAATTCCAATTAAACGGGTAAGGGAACACCAATCAAACTGGAACGGGGCCAAAAAAAACATAAATCTAAAGGGGATATAGGGGTTAAAATAGTTTGGGGGTTTGGGGGTATATAAGAATTGTATATAAAATAAAACTAGAACTGCCAGTTAAAAGGGGGTTTAAGATCAAAAGCTGTTAAAGTGTTAAACCCAAAAAGGGGGTTTTTAAAAGGGGGGAAATTAAAGAAGGTTCACCTAAAAAGGGGGGCACCAACAAAGAGATCAGAAAAAATGAATGGGGCCAAATTTATCCCCAATCTGGGGATTCCCTAAAACTTAATGGGCGGGGAAAAGGGATCCCAAGAAAAAGGGGAAAGGGGTTCCCAGGAACCAAGAAATTTAAAAGAATTCAAAATTAATTTAATTTAACCCAAAACTATCCAAAAAAAGGGAAAGGGCACCAACCCACCCTTTAAAAAAAAATTTTTTTTTTTAAAAAACCTTTTTCCGGCCCCCCCGGGGGGTTTGATCCCTTCCCCCCGGGAAGGAAACAGGGTTAAAGGGGGGTTAAATTAAAATTTATTTTTTACAAAAAGGTGGGGGGGGTTAAACACCATTTTTTTTTAAAATGTCCCCCGGGTTTTTTTGGGGTTTTGAAAATTCTGTCATCTTTTTCCCCACCGGCACACTTTGACCTTTTCTTAGGGAAATTTGGAAAACGGGATTTAAGGGTTGTGCAAGATTTTCTGCGTCCTTTCGAAAGGGGGGCCCCTCTTTTTATAGCCCTCATCCAAAAACTTTTGGAGTGGAGTCTGCACTGATTTTTTAAACCCCTCCAGGGGAAAAAAAACCCCTTGAGCGGGAGTATGTATGTATGATGTATTGGGTGCGGGGGGGGTGCATGTTTTTTTGGGGGCGGCGTGGGGTTTTGGCGCGCGTCCCGGTTGCTGTGTGTTTGTTTTGTGAAAGTGTATTTTTTGGGTTTTGGAAAAGGGCAAAGAACGGCACCCCGTTTTTGGGGAAACATAAAAAAACCGGGTTTTTTAATTTGTGCAAAACTTGTGGACCTTTTTTAAATTTATTTTTTTTGCAGGGCACACGAAAAAGCAGGATTTCATTTTGACACACAGACAAGGAAGGGTAAAGTGGGCACGAAGCCCCAAAACCCCCAACAGACAGACAGACAGAAAAACCCTGGGCCCGTGGGGAATACACTCGATGAACACCCAAAAACCCTTGGGGTATAAAGTAGGAAGGAACTCAACACTCCAACCAACGTTTTTTCTTTTTTCCCCCTTTCCCCTCCTCCTCCCCCCTGCCCCTTTTCCCCTTTCTCCTTCACCTCTTCTTCTTTCTCCCCTCCTCCTCCTTTTCCTCCTCCTTCTTCTTTTTCTCCCCCTTTTTTCCCCCTCCCCCTCCCCTTTCCCCCTCCCCTCCTTCTTCTTTTTCCCTTTTTATCTTTTTCTTCTTCTTTTTTCTTTCCCCTCCTCCCTCCTCCTTTTTCCCTTCTTCTCCTCCTCCTCACCCCCCTCCTCCTCCAAACTTTTCTTCTTCCCACCTTTCCTCACTTTCCCCCCTTCCCTCCTCCTCCTCCTCCTCCTTCCCCCTTTTTTTGTCAACGCTCAGACACAACTATTGCTGTTTTCCCAAGTGAGCAAAAAGGGCGTTTTGCGCGGGCCTTTAAAAAAGCCCCTTTGACTATTTCCAACCCCGCGCATCCATTTAAAGGGCTTTGGAAGAAATTTTTTATCTTTAAAGTTTTTCGGGGGGGGAAAAGGGAAAAGCCCCAAAAGGGCAGAAAATAGACAAAAGGGAGGCAACGGGAAAAAAAGGGAAAAGGGCAGAAAAAAGGGAAAGAGGGGTAGAAAAAAAGGGAATTTCTAGAAACAGAATTTCCAAAAAAGGGTAGGGTTGTTCAAAACGGCAGGCAGGTTTCCCCGGGGCCCTTTTTTAAACGGGGGGGGAAAGGGGGAATGAGGTTTTTTGGGAACTAGCCATGTAGTTTATTCTCATCCAGGTGTGTTTTTACTGTCTCAAATTTCCCCCAGTAAATTCCCCCTGGGGGTGAAGCATGAAATAATTACCCTTTCCCAATACCCTCTTGGGTATTAAGCCACAGAACGCCCAATAAAAACCCCAACCAAAAACATCAACAACCCCCAACAATAACAAAAATCAAAAACAACAACAGCAACCAAAACAACACTCGAACATTTTTAAAATCAAAATCACTTTAATATAAAACTCATCAAAAGGCAATGCCACATGGAATGATTGTTACGTATGTTCAACAGGGAACATAATTTTTTTTCAAATTTTTTTATATAGCTTTTTTGGGTTTTTTTTTTTAAAATATATAAAAATATAAGCAAGAAATATACACAACCCCAAAACAGTACACTTGAGCAGAATGAACCAATTTTCAAAACCCAAAACCCTTATGGGTTTTTCTACCCGGGTATCAATAAAAAAAAACAAAATCCCCCCCCCCCAAATCGGGAAAGCAAACTACTTAAAAGGGGGGTAAAAAAAGGCATGGGAGCGCAAGCCAAAAAACTCCCCATTGGAAAAATTTGGAGCTCTACTGAGGCCCAACAAAAAATAAAACAACAACACCCCAAAAAAAAACTCAAAACCCACCAACCAAATTTATAAAACCTAAAAAAAAACCCCGAAATATATCCCAAAAACAAATGAATTTCATGAAATTATATAAAAAGTATGTGCGTTTTGGAGTGGTCCTTTACGTTAAACCCAAAATTAAGCCTAAATCGTGGGGAAAAAATACAATCAAACCCAAATAAACAAATCTCGCAAAACATTTTGGTCAATAAGAGGGAAAAAACCCGGGGGAAAAACCAAGTCAATCGTGTGATTTTAACAGAAGGCCAATCCAACAAGTCAAACAATTTAAAACTTACAGTGAAAAAAAACAGTCAAACACGGGTTAGTTTAAAAAGCCAAAATCACCTATTAAAAAAGTAAAAGATCAAAAAAATGAAAAGTTACAGAGAAAAAACAATCACCAAAATGATAAAGGGCATATGCCAAAACAAAAACAAAAATTTAAAAAACAACCCCAAATATCAAATCAAATAATGCCAATCACTTATCAATAAGAGAAAAGTTACATGAAAAAACAGTCAATCAAGGATTAAGTCAATTTTCCCCGTCCCTGGTCAATAATTTAAAAGTTTTCAGTGAAAAAACAATCAATTAATTAAGTCAGTATTTCCAATCACTTAAACAATAAGTGAAAAAATTACAGTGAAAAACAATCCCGATAAAATTTAAATCCAAATATGCCAATCACTTATCAATAAAATTAAAAGTTTCCGTGAAAATACAATCAATTAATTAAGTCAGTATGCCAATCAAATTATCAATAAGTAAAAGTTTCAGGAAAATACAATCCGATTAATTAAGTCAGTATTCCAATCACTATCAAAATAAAAGAAAAAGGAAAAAAAACAATCCATAATTTAAATTAAATAAGCCAATCACTTAAACAATAATGAAAAGTTAACAGTGAAAATACAATCCGATTTTAATTTTAAATCCTAGGGCCAAAACACCCTTTTCAAAAATTTTAAAAGTTTTCGGAAAATACAGTCAATCAGAGTAATTAAGTCAGTAGCCAATCAATTATCAATAAGTGAAAAGTTCCCGTGAAAAATACCGTTTTAAAAACCCCAAATGATTCAGTCTGTAAGGGCCCAAACCCTTTTAACAGTAAGTGAAGAGTTAACAGTGAAAAACCAACCAATCAAGTATTTTTGGGGGAAAATTTGGGCCCAAACCTTTGCTCGATCATTTAACCCCTTAAAGGTGTAAACCCCAGGGCCCGGGGAAAAAAATTGCTCCAAAAAAAGTCCTCAGTCAAGGAAAAAAAAGAATTTGAAGAAAACCCCAAAAAAACAAAACGACAAGATCAATGAATGGATGGAGAGAAAGACAAAAGAGAAAAACAGACAGACAGATCCCAAAAGGATAGAAATTTAAAAGATAGATGATAGAAAAATAAAAATAATAGATAGATAGATAAAATAGATAATAGATAGATAAATAATAATAGATAGATAGAAAAGATGGTTAGAAGATAAGAATAGATAATAGATGATAGACAAGAGACAAAGACAACAGACAAATAGCCCGACCGATAGAAACAGACAGACGACAGATGATAGAAAAATAATAGACAGATAGAAAAATAAACAGGCAACAGATAGAAAAGACAATGGGAAAAAAGAGAGATAGACAGACAGACAGACAACAGAAAACAAAAGATATAAAAAATGAAGGAAAAAAGAAGAAAAAAGAAGAAAAGAAAAAAGACAGACAGAAAGACGACCCGAAACCGCGGGGGAAAAAAAAAAAAAAAAACAAACCCAAAAAAAGTATAAAGAAGCCAAAACCCAAAAAAAACTAAAAGCAACCCCTCCCAAAAAAAAAAAAAAACAACAAAAAAAAGCAAGCAAAAAAAATCAAAAAAACTAAAAAAAAACCCAAAAAAAAACTACCAACCAAACACCATAACAGAACACAGCAAAGGGAAAAACAGGCCCAAAAACCTTTTAAAAAAAACCCCCTAAACAGCACACAAAAAAAACACACAGAGTCCAAAATTTTTACAAAGGGGTCATCAAAAATTTAAAAAAAACAAGCAGCGTAAATTAAAGATCAAACAAAACCAAAAAAGCATGCTGCTTTAAAATTTAAAAAGGCAAAAACCAAAAAAACAAAGCAGCGTAAATTAAAGATTTTAAAAAATTTCCCAAAAAAACATGCACAAAAATTTAAAAAGTCCCCTCAAAACCAAAAAAGCAAAGCTGGGGTAAATTAAAGACATCAAATCCCAAAAAAACATGCAGCAAGTAAATGAAAAAACCATCACTACAGGGCTCTCCCCCTGTCTGCAAGCGACAAAAAAAAACGTAACGCTTTTTTTCCATCTATAGTTTTCCCTTTTAAATGAATAGGAGTGAGGTTTGTAAAATCCTTTTTTCTAATAATTTTTTGATAAATTTTGGGTTTTTTTGTTTACTTGTGTGGGGTGTTTTTCTGTACCCCCATTCAGAAGGGGATGTGGCCCCAAACGGGAAAAAACTTTGTTTTTTAAAAGTCAATTCCTCCCTCTTCTGTCTGGGTTTTTCTGTCTGTCCCGTCCTGTCTGTCCCCTCTAAATATCTGTCTTCTGTCGTCTTCTATATAATTCCCGTCTGTCCTTTTTCTTCCCGTCTGTCAGTCCCCTGTCTGTCCCCGTCTGTCATCCCGTCTTCCCTAAACTGTTCTGTCTCTTCCCCTGTCTTTCTGTCTGCAGTCCGTCCCGTCTTCCTGTCTGTCCCGTCCTTCTTTGTCTGCATTCTGCTGTCCCTTTTTTTTCTGTCTGACCTTTTGCTGTCTGTCTATATATCGGCCCCGTCCCCCCCTGTCTATATAAGTCTTCTGTCCCGTCCCATAAAACGTCTGTCCCGTCATCTGTCTGTCTGTCGTCCTGGGCTGTCTGTCTTCTTTCTCTTCTTCTGTCTGTCTATAAAATTTTTCCGCCCGTCTATTATCTGTCTGTCTGTCTGTCCTCTCTGTCCTTTTCCCCCTAAGGTGCCAAAGGGTTTGTATCCCGGGACACCTGCACACGTCCCCCAAAAACAATGAAAACGGCGTCGGGAAAGGATTTACGTGCTGCGCAGGGGGGAGGGGGGGGAGAAGAAGGGGGGGGGCTGGGGTTGCTGCTACTGCCCCCCGGGACGACCACCCCCGTGATTTACCGCCAGGGCCAGGTCCCGGGCCCAGCACGACCCCCCTCACCCTCTGCAGCGCCGTCAGGAGGGGGACCCGAAACAGAGACATGTATGTACTTTTATGTAGTCTGGATTTACCTTGCCGCTTTTGCTCTTTGTGGTTTAAAAGGGATATTTTTTTCCCTTTTCCTTTTTTTTCTTCTCTTTATTGTATTTTTTTTATATCGAAATTTTGGAAAAAGCACTTTTTGCTTTTTTTTACAAACCAATTTCCCCCCTAAAATGTGCATCGGTTTTGGAATTTTGGGCATCCGTTCCCACCGGGACACAATGGCCCCACTCTTCCGGGAAAAACGGAAAAAGGATTTTAAAAGGGTGCGTCCCCGATGTTCTGCTGCGTTCGCCCCACGGGGGCCCGGGTTATAATTTTCCCCTCCGAAGGACTTGGGGTGGTGGTGATGTGTGTGTGTGGTGTGGTGTGGGGTGTGTGTGTGTGTGTGAGGTGTGTTGGGGTTGGGGTTTTGTACAGGGGGGGGGGGCAAGGGGGGAATGTTTGTGGGAAGGGGGGGGGTAGGGATATGTGTGTGTGTGTGGGTATTGTGTAGGGAAGGGGGGTGGTGTGTGGGTGGGGGTTGTGTGTGTGTGTGTGTGTGTATTTTCAATTTAAGGGCAAATTTTTTTTTCCAGATGGCATTGAATAACAATACATTTTGCTTTTTTTTTTATCAAACCATCTACTAAGAAAAAAAATTTCCTGTGTGGGAAGTCGTTTCGTGGGGTGCTTTGTGTGTGTGGTGTGTAAAATGCTGCGTGCGTGCTTGTGTGTGGTGTTTCGTTTTCCCTTTTGGTTTTTTCCCTTTTTTTTTTTATTGGGGGTGTTATTGTTAAAAAATGGGAAATTTTTTCTATGCAAAAACATACACAGCCCAGCGCGCGCGCGCGCACGCACACAAAACAAAGAACCACGCCCCATACACCCACACACTCACAAAATGTGAAAAAAGACGTTGAAAGAAGATAACACCCAAAACAAACAATGATCATTTACTATCAGATACAGTTGTTGCAGTATATGGGTCTGGGAGGGCTGGGGTTTGGTATTTGGGGGGGTTTTTTTTTGTTCCTCGGGGTAGAAACTCCGAGGTTTTACCAATGTGAATTTTGTCTATGCACCATTTCGCCCCCCATGAAGGGAGCCGCAAATTCCCACCTCGGGGGTGAAGTCCAATCACAACACCATGTTCCCAAAGCGCTTTTTTTCCCCAACCGGAAAGAAAAGGGCCAAATTTCCCCAAAAGCAAACGAGAACGGGTTTAAAGTTTGTCTCGCAAGATGTTCTCTGTGCACTTTTCAAAAGGGACCTCATTTTAAAAGTCTCATCCGAAAGCACTTTTCAAAAATGGGGGTCGGCACTGATCTAACCTTTGGGGGGAAAAATTCCCTTGGCAGGTGTCTTGGTTGGGGGTGGAACCCAAGCCCTCAATCGCGAGAACAACAAACCCCCCAAAACCCAAACCCGGGCCCTCTTTCACGTAAAAGGGACACACACACACCACCCCCAAAAAACACACCAACACACACACACAAAACCAAAATTTAAAATATATAAATATTTTATAAAATTTTATATAAATAAATATATATATATATATATATATTTAAAAATAAATATAAAAGAAAAAAAGATAATGAAGATAGAAAAGATAGATAGATAAGAAGTAAAATAAGAAAATATAAAATAATATATATAGATAGATATACTCAACAAAAAAAAAACCAAAGCACAAGCAAACAACGCTACGCCACACACACACACACACCACACAACAAAACACACACACCCCACACACGGACGCCCGCAAGCCCCGGTGCCGTAACCAAAAAAGCGCCCCCGCGCACACACCCCTCATTTAAAATCTTTTTTCTTTCTCGCTCACGCCCCCTCTTTCCCTCTAGTCCTCTCCTCTTCTCTCCTTTTCTCTCTCTCCTCTCTTTTCTCCCCAAACAAACTCTCTCCCCCCTCTCCTACTCCTCCCCTCTCTCTTTTCTCCTCTCTCTCAACCCCACACCGCGGTGCCAAACCGAAAACTCCCCACACACAAAACACACACACACTTTTACACACAACAACACATACGCGCCTTTTTCTCTCTCAATCTCTCTCTCCCCCCACTTTTCCTCTCTCCTCCCCCAAACTCTCCCTCTCTCCTCTCCTCTCATCTCCCCACACAACATCACCACACACATTCCCTTTCTCTCTCTTACACACACACGCTGACTCACACACCCCACACACACACACCACACACACCGCGCGCGCGCGGGGAACGCGAATTTCTTACCTTTTTTTCTCCTCTCTCCTCTCTCTCTCTCTTCAACCCCATCTTTTCTCCTCCTCTCTCCCTTTTCCCCCCCCCCCTCTCTCTCTCTCTCTCTTTCACAAAACACCACCACACACACACACACACACACACACACACACACTGACTGGGCCCGAGGCTGAAATGGTGCCCCCAAAAGAGAAAAAAGGGCAAACAGACAAGAGAAATGACAATGTTCAGTTAGTAAAAACCACACACCACACCCACACACACACACAACACACCACACACACACACACACACACCCGTGTCAAAAACCCCCCAAAACCGGAGCCACACCTTTACTGGCTGAATCACCGTGATTGGGGAACAACACACACCCCGGAATCAAAACTAAACAACACTGCAGAGAAAAATAAAAAACAACAACAACAACAACAGAAAGCAGTTTTTTTCTTTGGTACAAATATTTTTCTGTGTTTGGGCCCCCCCCGGGTTCAGTGAGGAGATGTTTAAGTCTAGCCCGAAAACAAACCCTACCAGGGCTGATTGAGCGGGGGCCCCTCGGAGCACAAGAAGGGTTTTCCTTGTTTCAGTGTAACGCCTAAAGGAAATGGTTAAGTTGTTACAGTATAAACCATACAAAAGAAAAACAGTTTTCAAATTTTTTACAGTTAACGCCCCATATTGGGAAATTTTTATGAATGCCGTGCGGGACATGGGAAATGGTGATATTGTGACTGTTTAACGCCTATTGGAAAAAGGTTTTCAATTTTTTACAGTGTAACGCCAAAAATGGAAATGGTTACGAGTGCAGGCTACATGGGGGAAAAGGGTAAAATTTTGGGGCTGTGTAACGCCCAAAAGGAAATGGTTACAATTTTGGCATGTAACGGCATATGGAAATGGTTTCAATGTTAACAGTGAAAAGCCTATATGGGGAAATGGTTTAAAAGTTCCAAAAGAAAAGCCAATAGGAAATGGTTACGGGGTTACAGTGAACGCCTAAAAGGAAAAAGGGTTTCGTTTTTACGAAATTTAGACCTTTCAGAAAGAAAAGGCTACATTGTTTTCAAACCCAAAAGTGTAAACCCGAATAGGGAAATTTTATATTGTTCCCGTGTCCCGCCCTAAATGGGGAAAAGGTTACAAATTTTTTTAGTTGAGGTCACACAGGGAAATGCTTCATTGTTACAATGTAACATTTTAAAGTAGGAAACAGTTTAAAAAAGTTACAGGTAAATCCTACATAGGGGAAAAAAGGGGACCCTTGTTTCAGGGTAAATTTCCCAATAGGGAAAAGTTACATTATTTTCAGGTAAGGCCCACATAGGGGAAAAGGTTACATTGTTGCAATGTCAACCTTAAAATAGAGACATGGTGATATTTTTTTTCAAAAGTTTAGCCCTGCATAGGGAAAAAGGTTATTTTGTGACAGAGTAAGGCTCCACAGGGGAAAATTTTACACTGTTTTTCATCAGCCTACATAGGGAAAAGGGAACACTGTTAAAAGTTCCCCCTAAAAAGGGAAAAAAGGGAACACTGTTTTCAGTGTCACCCTACACAGGGGAAAAGGTAACACGTTACAGGTCCCCCCTACAGAGGGAAATGGTAACCCCTGTTACAGTGTCCCGCCCCACACAGGGAAAAGGGTTTAAATGTTACAGTGTCAGCGTGAAGGTGGGCCCCCAAAAAAAGGGCCTGGTGAGACAAGGGGAAAAGAAAAGCCAAGGAACCACAGCACGTTTTTGCCCGTTTTTGAAAGATTTGTTGCCTTCAAAGGGTTACGCCGACATGCTACCCAGGACCCCCCACTTTTCCCCAAACCTCCAACAGGCCTTCCCTACCGCTTGCTGCATCACACACAGCGCCCTCCACTGGGCCCCCAAATAACCCCTTAAAATATACGCAACGGAAAAACTCTCTTTTCTCCTCTCTCCCCTCTCTCCCCTCTCCCTTCGCTCCCCCCTTTTCTTTCACACACACACAAAAACACACACCAAAAACACACACACAAACCCCCACCCACACACACACAACCCCAACCCCCCGAAATGTCCGACTTACTGACTGCTGACTGACCCGAGAAACAGAGACAAACATACAAAAATGGAAAAAGGGTCATTAGTAAAGCCACACACCACCCCAACACACACACACACACACACACACACACACACACCCCACAATTACACCCCAGTGTCTACACCCCCAATCCTGTAGCCTACACCTCAAAGGGGGAATCAGCCGTGAGAGAACACACCAGCCCCCGGGAAACAAAAATACCCAAAACACTGCAAGAGAAAATAAAAAACAAACAACAAAACAACAGAAAAGGCCCTTTCCTTTTTGGGGACATATTCTTCTGTTGGGGGCCCCAGGGTTCCGTGAGGAGATGTTTTTTTTCTAGGGCCCACCACGAAACCCGTAAACCCGGGCTGGATTGAAAACAGGCACTCGGGGCACAAAAAATGGTTTTTAATTTTTTCCAAATGTTTAAAGCCCATATGGAAAGGTTAAGTTGTTTTCAGTATAAACCATACATAGAAAAAACAGTTTCATTGTTACAGTGTAACTCCCATAGGGGAAAAGGGTTAAAAGTTTTCAGTGCGAAAAGGGGAAAGGTGATATTTTTGGGCCCGTGTAACCCTAATGGAAATGGGTTTCATTGTTAAATGTAACGCCTTATGGAAAAGGTTTTTTGAAAAGGGAGTGCGAAAATTTGGGGGGAAAGGTGAAATTTTGAAAAGTGTAACGCCTATATGGGGAAAAGGTTCATTAAAGGGAGGTAACGGCTTAAAAAAAAAAGTTTTCCAAAGTTACAGGTAAAAACCTAAATTGGGGGAAAAGGTTTTCAAAGTTACAATTTTAACGCCCAAAATGGAAATGGTTTTCCTGTTACAGGTAAAAAGCCCCATAGGAAATGGTTTCTTTTTTACGGGTGAGACCTAAAACATGAAATGGCTACATTGGGTTTCGCTAAAAAGTGTAAAAACCCGAATAGGGGAAATTTTTTATTGTTACGTTTTCAACCCTAAATGGGAAAATTTTTTACATTTTTAAAAGTGTAGGGCTACACAGGGGAAATGCTTTCAATTGGGGGCAATGAACCCTTTTCGTTTGGGAAAAAGTTTTCTTTTTACAAATGTAAAGCCTACATAGGGAAACAGTTACATTGTTTTCAGTGTAATTCCTACATAGGGAACCCTTACATTTTTACAAAAACCCGCCCTACACAGGGGAAAAAGTTACATTGTTTTCATTGCATTCCCAAAAACAGGGGAAAAAATTACACCCGTTTTCAGTGTCAGCCCTACCCAGGAAAAAAGGTTACACTTTTCATTCAACCCCCACACATGGAAATGGTTTCACGTTTCAGTGGGCAGTCCTTCATGGGGGGAAAAAGGGAACACTTTACGTGTCCCTCCCTACACAGGGAAATGGTTACAAATGTTACAGTGTCAGCCCTCCCGAGGGAAATGGTAACACTGTTACAAATGTCCCGCCCTACCCGGGAAATGGTAAACACTGGTTTCAGGTCAGCGTGAAGGTGGGCCCCCAAAAAAAGGTCCTGGTGAGACAAGGGAACAGACAGCCATGGAACCAGCAGCACGTTTCTGCCCGTTCTGACAGATTCGTTGGCTTCAAGATGACGCCGACATGCTACACAGAACCCCCCAGCTTCCACACCTCCAGACAGACCTGTGCCCTACGCTTGCTGTCATCACACACAGCGCCCTCCACTGGGCTCCAGAGATACCCCACACCTGCACTTTTGGTGCGGTAATGTCAGCAGTATTTTGCATTCCTTCATTCGTGTCAAATAAACACTGAACAACTGGGCATTGCTTTAGCTGGGAGTGTAATCGATGCTGGGTAGGACCTGGTGGGAGCCCAGAGTGTCTTACAAACAGAAAATGTTCTAAGGTTTGAACCCGAAAGGCCCCCAACAAGGAGTTGAATGTTTCACCTACTTCGCCACAGCTGGTGTGGCAAGAATACAATGTTATTGAGTGTTAGTTTGTACTGAGTTAGGACAAGCGATTGAACTGAGAACTTAAGGCATGCATATATATATATATATATATATATATATATATATATATATATATATATATATATATATATATATATATATATATATATTGTGCAAAGTAAACTAAAAACTGAGTGTTCAAGCAGATATGAAACAAAAGCAATAAATCTTCAACATACTTGTCGTGACCGTTGGTTCTGCAAAAATAAACATTATCTCAAGTGTGTATTTTGTATTTACAATACACATTTGGCTAGGAACCCTCTCTCTCTCTCTCTCTCTCTCTCTCTCTCTCTCTCTCTCTCTCTCTCTCTCTCTCTCTCTCTCTCTCTCGTGTTCAGTTTGTAGCTGAGCTGAGACCAGAAATTCTAGTCGTATCCAATTAGAAAGATTCCTTTTCTTTTTTCCTTACGTTAAATGCATCACGTAATGTCTCTTGGATTTCATTTGTATTCACAAAAGAAAGTCACGTGTAACCCCTCCACCCCCACCCCCACCCCCTTGTGAATAGGCCATGTTGGACAATGACAGTAAATAATATTATTGTTCAAAGCATCAGAGCCTCTCTCTCTCTCTCTCTCTCTCTCTCTCTCTCTCTCTCTCTCTCTCTCTCTCTCTCTCTATCTCTCTCTCCCTCTTTCTCTCTCACACACACACATTCTCTCTCTCCCTCTCTCTCTCTCACATACTCTCTCTCTCTCTCTCTCTCTCTCTCTCTCTCTCTCTCTCTCTCTCTCCCACACACTCACAAACACACTCACATGCACATCCGCGCACGAATACTCTCTCCCCCTCATACACACACACGCGCACACACACGCATGCACGCACGCACGCGCACACACACACACACACACACACATATATATGTAATATATATATATATATATATATATATATATATATATATATATATATATATATACGCGAACGAGAATACTTACTCTCCCTCTCTCTCTCTCTCTCTCTCTCTCTCTCTCTCTCTCTCTCTCTCTCTCTCTTCACAACACACACACACACACACACACACACACACACACACACACACTGACTGTCTGACTGACTGACTGACTGACAGACAGAGAAACAGAGACAAACCGACAAGAGAATGACAATGTGGTCAGTTAGTAAAGCCACACACACACACACACACAATTACACACACAGTGTCTACACCCCCAATCCTGTAGCCTACACCTCACTGGCTGAATCAGCCGTGATGAGAACACACACAGCCCCGGAATCAAAACTACCACACACTGCAAAGAGAAAAAAAAAATTTTTAAACAACAACAGAAGAGCAGTTTCTTTGGTGACACTATTCTTCTGTGTTGGTCCCCAGGATTCAGTGAGGAGATGTTTAAGTCTAGCCGACCACGAAACCCGTACCAGGGCTGGATTGAAGCTGAGGCACTGGAGCACAAGAAGTGGTTACATTGTTACAGTGTAACGCCTATATGGAAATGGTTACGTTGTTACAGTGTCACGCCTGTATGGAAATGGTTACGAGTGCGGTGCGTACATGGGGAAATGGTGATATTATGACAGTGGAACGCCTGTATGGAAATGGTTACATTGTGGCAGTGTAACGCCTATATGGAAATGGTTACAATGTTACAGTGTAACGCCTATATGGAAATGGTTACAATGTTACAGTATAACGCCTATTTGGAAATGGTTACATTGTGGCAGTGTAAGGCATGCAAAGAGAAATGGTTACTGTGTATATAACGCCTCTATGGAAATGGCTACATTGTTACAGTTGACAGTCTACATAGAAAAATTGTTTCATTGTTACAGTGTAAGCCTAAACAACAAAATGGCTACATTGTTTCAGTGTAAGGCCTATATGGGGAAATGGTTACATTGTTACAGTGTAAGGCCTAAAGAGGAAAAAGTAACATTGTTGCACTGTAAGCCCTACATGGGGAAATGATTACATTGTTACAGTGTCATCCCTTTATATGAAATGATTAAACTGTTTACAGTGTCAGCCCTATGTGGATAAATGGCTACATTTGTTTTGTTTACAGTGTCAGCCCTACACAAGGTAATGGTAATATTGCGACACTGTCAGCCCTACATGGGAAAATGGTAACACTGTTACAGTGTCAGCCCTACATAGGGAAATGGCAACACTGTTAAAGTGTCAGCCCTACATGGGAAAATGGTAACACTGTTACAGTGTCAGCCCTACATAGGGAAATGGCAACACTGTTAAAGTGTCAGCCCTTCGTGGGGAAATGGTAACACTGTTACAGTGTCAGCCCTACACAGGGAAATGGTTACACTGTTACAGTGTCAGCCCTACATAGGGAAATTGTAACACTGTTACAGTGTCAGCCCTACACAAGGTAATGGTAATATTGCGACACTGTCAGCTCTACATGGGAAAATGGTTACATTCTTAGAGTACCAGCCCTACATAGGGAAATGGCAACACTGTTAAAGTGTCAGCCCTTCATGGGGGAAATGGTAACACTGATACAGTGTCAGCCCTACATAGGGAAATGGTAACACTGTTACAGTGTCAGCCCTACACAGGAAAATGGTAACACTGTTACAGTGTCAGCCCTACACATGGAAATGGTTACACCGTTACAGTGTCAGCCCTACACAGGGAAATGGTAACACTGTTACAGTGTCAGTCCTACATAGGGTAATGGTAATACTGTTACAGTGTCAGCCCTACACAGGGAAATGGTAACACTGTTACAGTGTCAGCCCTACACAGGAAAAATGGTAACACCGTTACAGTGTCAGCGTGAAG
>CM054153.1:35350587-35353087 GCA_028751875.1 Rapana venosa | reverse complement strand
CACACAAGCACCAGAAACAATAAGCATGACACACACACACACACACACACACAACACGCGCGCGCGCGCGCACCAGAAACAATCAGCATGACACACACAAAACACCAGAAACAATCAGCATCACACCACGCACGACGCACGCACGCACAAAACACCAGAAATAATCAACATGCACACACGAAACACCAGAAACAATCAGCTGAAACACAAACACCAGAAACAATCAGCATAACACAAACACCAGACGCACCACGCACACACACAACACACCGAAACACAGCATGGCGCACGCAAAACACCAGAAAACAAAATCAGCATGGCGCACAAAACACCAGAAACAATCAGCATGGCCACACGAAACACCAGAAACAATTAGCATGGCCACACAAAACACCAGAAACAATTAGCATGCGCACAAAACACCAGAAACAATGAGCATGGCGCACAAAACACCAGAAATAATCAGCATGAACCACAAAACACCAGAAATAATCAGCATGAACACAAAACACCAGAAATAATCAGCATGAAACACAAACACCAGAACTAATAATCAACAGGACAAACACCAGAAATAATCAGCATGAACCGCAAACTCCAGGAACAATCAGCATAAACCACTGGCACCAGAGATAATCAGCATCACACACACACACACACACACACACACACACACACACACACACACACACACACACACACCAGAAGTAATCAGAATGACACACGCAAACACCAGAAGTAATCACATTGACACATGCAAACACCAGAAGTAATCTGCAAGAAACACCAGAAATAATCAGCATTGACCACAGACACCGGAAATAATCAGCATGAAACACACAAACACCAGAAGTAATCAGCAAGAAACACCGGGAATAATCAGCATGGACCGCAAACACCAGACAAAATCAGCACACAAACACCAGAAATAATCAGGAGGAATCACAAACGCCTGAAATATATGTAGCACGCACTTGTAGCCCATTGGGTAAGACCGCTCGACTTCAATCCTGAGGGACCATGAAGTCGTGGGTTCGAATCCTGGCGGCGTCTGATGAATTAATTAATGCTGGGGATTTTTTTACGATCTCCCAGGTCAACTTTAAGTGCAGACCTGCCAGTGCTTTAATTCCCTTCGTGTATTATACTCATGCAGAGCATCAAACATGCACGCTAAAAATTCCGCCATTCGTGTCCACGTTCAGTGGGTAACGTAACGGAAACACGAACACACCCAGCTTACATCACCCGAAGTCGTACTGTGGCTACCTTCATGGAGGGCTTGCACGGTCGCTATTCGCCAAATCTGACCCCTGGTGAACTTCGGGGCTCAAGCAAAGAAACGAAATTAATAATTATGATAATACATATCTACATACATACTTTTATATTTCTTTATATATCATCACCATCATCATCATCATCATAGTAATAATAATAAATGGAATTTATGTAGCGCTGTATCTTGCACAGACAAATCAAAGCGTTTGCACTCAACTCATTCTGACACAGTCATGCAACCAATAGCAAGTAATAGTTCTAACAAGTCCAAATGCACACACACACACACACACACACACACACAGAGGTTATACGCTTTGGCAAGGTGATGGAATTTTTGGCTGTTGAAAAGCAGGGATAGCTACGAAATGAAACAGGAGAGGAAATTCTTAGGTTTGAAACAAATATGTCTTGAGGACGGATTTTAAAGTGTCACAAGAAGGCTTTTGGCGAAGAGAGATAGGGAGGCCATTCCAAATCGATGGACCAGAAAGAGAGAAAGAGCGACGGCCGATAGTGGACTGCCTGAATCTAGGTATCGTAAGCACAAGGAATCTGCAGCAGAGTGAAGGGAATGAGAATGAGTGTACAGGTGAAGACATTCACAGAGGTATGAGGGTGCTGCTTTGTGGAGACATTTGTAACAGAGAGTACTGATCTTATAGTTTATTCTTTGTGGCACAGGCAGCCAGTAGAGAGATTGCAAGAGATGGGTACTGTGCTCAGATTTTTTCTTTCTGGGGACTAGTCGAGCTGCAGAGTTTTGAATACGTCGAAGGGAGTGGATAGATGATGCTGGCAGACCAGCCAAAAGAGAATTGCAATAGTCCAGACGTGAAAGAATGAGAGATGCCACGAGTTTAGATGTTGCGTCTGTGGACAGGTACTTTCGAATTGCACTATTACGCCGTAATTGATAGTAGCACGACTGGCAAATCTGGGTGATTAATTTTTGCATAGAGAGTGTGTTGTCGATAATGACCCCTAGATACTTCACAGCAGTGGATAGAGGGACTGATGCATTGCCGAATTCTATTGAAGCTGTTGTAATGGAAGAGAGTTTGTGTTTGGTGCCTACAAACATGACTTCAGTGTTATCAGCGTTTAGTTGTAACTTGTTCTCTATCATCCAGTTTGGGATATCTTGAAAGCAGTAGGCCATATTTGTCAGGGCAGATTTTCAGGAGTGTCACTGCTTAGAATCTGAGAGTCATCTGCA
>CM054153.1:35298505-35350087 GCA_028751875.1 Rapana venosa | reverse complement strand
TTTTGTTTTTTTCTATTTCTTCCTTTCCCTCTCCCTTCCCCTCTTTTTTTTTCTTTCTCTTTCTTTTTCCCTTTTTTGGTTTTTTTTTTTTTTCAAACTTTGTTACTATTCCCACTCTCTTGGATTTATTAATTTCTCCATACTTTATTTCATTTGATTTACACAACAGTTTCCCAAACCCGAACCATAAAAAACCCACATGGAATCCTACATATCCATTTAAAAAATTTCCCTTTGCTTTTGGCATTTACCTTTCCCCTTTTCCTTTCTCAGTTATACACATAAATGCTATTTTTTGGCAAAAGGCATGAATACAAACTACAAAAAACCATAACCGCATCTCCTCAAGCATTACAAAAGCACTGATGATGGTTAAATAACCAACAAACAATTGTTATAAGAGAAAAACTTTTCCAATTAAAATTATCCCACCAAAACAAAATGGGAAAATCTTCTTTAAACCCAACCATATTAAGGCCATAACCACAAACCTTCCCTAAGTCTAAGAGTAACAAGTAAACCACGATACTCTTAACTTTTAAATTAATTCAAAGGGAAAAAAACCCAAAAAATTTTTGGCCCACAAAAAACAAAAGTAAACACCAAAAAAAAGCTAAAGGGGATTCCTGGGCAAAATTATAAAAATTTAATTTTTAAATTAAACGTGCTCTTAAATTGGCCCCGGAAACCCCCCTTGGAAGTGGTTTATTCAGTTCAATTTTTCCCCTCCGAAAGGTTTAAAAGGGCCTTTGTTGCTTAAAGACGGAATTTTCCCAATCCTTAAAAAAATTTCCCATTCTTCAGAAGACTAAAGCGAGTGCCTCCCTTAAATTTTCAAAAAGTTTTTACTCGGCCTTTGCGGACCCCCAAATTTTTAGCACTCATTTTAAAAAAAAAGTTCATCCCCCTCCCAAAAAACCCCCAATTTCCTGGGCTTTTTAACACCCTATAATTTACCCCCAAAAATCTAAATTTCCATTCTTTTTAACTTCCCAAAATTCACTTTTTCCCCTCCTTCTCTTTTTCTTCCTTCACCTCCTCATCCTATCCCGTCCCCGTGTTGGGGAAAAAATAAATTTTGAACCCCCCCTGGGGTCCTTTTTTCATTTGTTCCCCCGGGAACCAACTCTCTGACCCCACGTTTTTTTGGCCCCTTCTCTCCTTTTTACGCCCTTTTAAAGTTTTTTCCCCAGATTTGTGTACTGTACCCTTTGAAGAACCCTAAAACCAAAAAATCAAAATAAAAAAAAATGCCCAAATCTTTAAGGGAAGAAACATAGGCCCCTTTTTTTGGGAGAATTTTGAGGGGGGACCCCCCCCCCCCTTCCTCTCCTCCCCCTAAAAAACTGCATCTCTTAAAACCCTCTAAGCCTTTGTGTCAAAAAGATTATTCCCCGAACAAGCCCGGAAAAATGCCGAAATATTTTGGGGTAATTAGAAAAAGGGCTTCTTTTCTACGTGGAAAGATATCAAAATTCCCCTTTAAAACACGCTTTTTCGTTGGCCTTTACTTCTTTCTACAAGCCTGCCGGAAAAAGTCTACCCTCCTTAACCCAAACTCGCACTCGCTGGGGGTGTGAAGCATTGCAGAGCCACCTGCCGCACATGAGTTGTCCAGCGTGTCCTAGCACGATCTGTGAACGAAGCCTTTTGAAGTCAAAGATTTAACGCATGCTTTGATTATAAAGCTTCACAGAAATAACTTTGTTTCCGAAACCAATGAAACTCTGATGAATTAGCACTTCACCTCACCTTCACCTATCCCGTATCCCGGAACCTGGGGCACTAATGAAGATTTTAAAACCACTTCCTCCACCCCCCGGGGTCCCTGCTTTCCAACATTTCGTTCTCCCAAAGGCCAACCACTCTCTGATTTTTTTCCATTTTTTTCCTTCGGCCCCTTCTCCCCTTCTTTGCACTGTTCCCGTGGGACTTTTTTTGGCCCCAGCCAGATTTCGTGGACGTCCCCGTACACTTTAGCAAGAACCCTGTAGAACCGTAAAACGTAGGCATAAGGTAATGAAAAAGGTGTCCCATAATTTTTAAAGGGGGGGGAGCAAGACACAGAGACCTCCTTCCAGGGCCAGCATATGGGGGGGGCGCCATCCCCCTCTCCCTCCTGCTTTCCCCCCGACCCAAAAGAAAAACGTGGGCATAGAACAATACTATAAAACACCAAGGAAAAAGGGGAAACAAAATGGAGAGAAAAACCAATCTTAGTCGTAACAAAAACATGACCTTACTAACTGCCGAGACAGACCGATCAGAACCACAATGCGGCTAAAGGGGATAGCTTATTCAGGTCATTAGAGAGAAGAGCTAAAAAAGCAAGGCAACTGACCGAACAAATACAAGATTATGAACATCCCTGTAAACAGGAAAGTGCTGAAGCCAAACAGAAGGGCTATCACCAAAGGCCAAACTACGGGAGCGTTGTAACAAAAGTAACAAGACCTGAGAGAGATCCGTAGAAACACTTAAAAACAAGAACAACACAGTAAACGGGGAAAACAGGGAAGGTAAAGAAGAGAAAAAATGTAGAAAACAAAGCTGTCCACACAAAGGGGACTGAACACATCTGGGGTTGTTCAGGGTATCAGAGAAAGAGACAAACCCAAAAACATCACACCTTACGAACAAACTACAAAAACATTTTTTCTTCTTTCTTCTTCTTTTTCCTTTTTTCTTCTTCTTTTTTCTTCTTCTTCCTCTTCTTCTTTGAACGCTCGACAGCCACTATTTTTGTCTGTCATAAAGCGAAACGTGTTGTGCCGCCGTTAAGCGCCTGACTAGTCAGGCCCAGCGCGCATCTTCAGCGGGGGGAGAATTTTTATTTTTCAAGTCTTTCTGGGGGAATAAACAGGGAAATGAAGAAAAAGCGGAAAAAAGACCAGCAAGACGTTTAAACAAGGAAAAGGAAAAAAGGAGAAACAAAAAATGAATATAAAAAAAGGGGGAAACCTACACAAAATTTCCAGAAGTGGGGATGATATTTTTTAATGAAGACACCCCCCCCATTCCCCCCCCCCCCCCCCCCGAATCTCCATGGGGGGAGGGGGGGGGGTCAAAAGACATAAAGAAGTAAACCCCAGGGCCCAAGAAAAATCATCAGAGATGACAAAAAACTCCCCGAGAATATTTTTTTATTTTTTTTTTTTATTAAGTCAAGGGGGAAATTTTTGGTGAAAATTTTAAAGAGAAAGGATTTTTTTTTTTTTTTGGATTAAAATTAAATTTTTAAAGATTTTGAAGATTTGTTGGGGGGGGTTTTTTTGAAAAAAATTGATTGTTTATGATAAAGAAAAATTTTGGGTTTAAATTATTCAATATTATTAATTAAAGGGTTTTTTGGGGGTAGATTGGGGGTTTAAAAAAATTTAAATGTTTGGGGATGGGGGTGGGGGTTGGGGTTAAGAAAATGAAAAAAGATGGGGGTGGGAAATTAAAAGGAGGGAAAAAAAAAGGGACCCCGACTTCCATTGAGAAAAAGAAAGTGTAGATTTTAATTTTTATTTTGTTTATTTTTTTTTTATTCGGGATAATGAAATAATTTTTGGGTTTTTAAATTTGTGTTTGTTAATTAAAGGTTGGGGGCCCGGGTTTTTTTGCTACTATCAGCCGGGTTTTTTTTAAAAAAGGGGTTTTTTTAATTTTTCCTGGTTTAAGCATGAAAGGGGTTTTTGGCCCCCTTCAAAAAAAAACAAAAGATATTTTTTTAAAAAAAATCCCCCAAAAATTTTACAAATAAATAATACAAAAACCCTTTCCCCCAAAAACATCTCAAAAACCCCCCAGCATAAAAAAAACCCCAACAAAAATACTAAATAAAAAACTACCCAAAATTTAAAAATAATCCCAAAAAATTTTAAATTTTTTGCAAAAATTCCCCCAAAAGCAACACTTTCTTCCAAAAAAAAAATTTTCCATACATCTTTACAACTAAAAGAAATTTCCGCCCTTCTTAAAAAAACTAAATCAAAATTTTTTTTTAAAAAAAATTTCCTCTAAAACAAAATAAACTAAAAACAAATTTTTTAAACTCTACAAAAGATTAACTAAAAATTTTAAACCCCATATGTTTTAATTTACCAAATTTAAAAAATCCCACAACATTTTTTGCAAAAAAAAAAAAAAACTCAAATCAAAAACAAAAAAGATTTCTAATAAAAAAATTTTATCAAATATAATAAAACTTTAAAAAAGGTTTTTATTTCCAAAAAAACCCTTAAACATAATTACTACAAATGTTTTTTAAAAATACTCATAAAACCCCAAAAAAAACCCAAAAAAAAAACTCTACAATGGGCAAACTCAACAACAAAATTACCTCCCCTCAAAAAAAAACAACAAAACAAAAAACGCAACAATACAACCCTGCCCTTCGGCTAACCCCGGAGGCCCCCGGAAATCCTCCCCCATTGGCCCCTGGTTTCGCAGAGTGCCAAATTTATTGGTTTTTGTTTTGGTATATGAGTTTTTTTTTAGGGGTTTCCCAGCGTTTTTATTTATTTGAAATTATTGGTTTTGTTTTGGGGTTGGGTGTTTTTTTGGATTTTTTTAAAATGTGGTTTTTTGGGGGTTTGGTTTGTAGGTTTTTAAAGAGTGTTGAATTGGGGTTTTGTAGATTTTTTGGGGGAAATGTTTTTTTTTTAATGGGGGGGTTTTGGGGAAAAAAGGGGAAAGGAGGGTTTTTTTCTTGTCACCCCCCCTTTTGATTCCGGTAAAAAGGCTCCTCCCCGGGGCCCGCATTAAAAGCAGGGCTTTTTTCCGTTAAACGTATTTTTTTCCCCGGTTCCCCCCATTTCCCGGGGGCCCTCAGTCGGGTTAATTTCGCTTTTTTTCCCCCGGGCTGTTGGAAACCGAAGGGGAATCCCCCAATGGGAGGTGGATGGGGGGGGCCCCAAATTTTTCCCGAGAAATTCCCGGACCCCCATTTTGCGGCCCCAACTTTTTTAAAGACCCCCCACCATTTTCAAGACTAGGGGCCGGTTTGAATGCGAATTTTGAAACCTTAATCCCCTTCGGTGAGGCCCGTTTTTTTAAAAAATTCGAACGATAAGGGGAAAAAGGCCCCTGATTTTGAAATTTTTATCATAATTAAATTAAAAACGTTATTTGGTGTGCCCCATTTTTTGAATTTTTTGTCCTTCTTGGTGTTCAAAAAATTTTAATTTTTCTGTAAAGGGTTGTTCTTTTTTGGGCTTGGGCGCCCCTTCGCGGGGGTTTTAAAATGTTTGGTCCTTTGTTGGCCTTTTTTTTTTGCCCCAAATTTTTGAAGTTACTTCGGGTTTTTTTTCCCCCTTTTCCCCTTCGGGAATTTGCCCCTCCCCTTGGTTTCCTTTGGTGGGTTTCCCCTCCCCCCAATTAAATCACTCTTATTTTCTTTTCTTTCTTTATCTCTTGCAGGTTGTTTTTGGGTTTTTTGGGTTTACATATTTCAACCACCCTTTAAATGCACTATTTTTCTTAATTTCCACTTTCAACTTATTTTTTAATTTTTATTTCTTCATTTCTATCCTTTTTACCCCTTTTTTCATCTTTTTTCATCTATCAATTATATATATTTTTGGGTTTAAATTAAATCTTACTTTTTTTGGGCCCCCCGGTTTTTTCTTTAAACCGGGGTTTCCTTTTTTGCGGGGCCCAAGGAGGAGCCCCATTTGGTGACCTTCCCCCAAATTTCCCCCTTTTTTCTGACTTATTTTTTTTTATTCATTGTTTTGTGGGGGATTTTAAGAAAACTCCCCGCTTGCGGGGTTTTCCCCCTATTTTCTTTTTCCACGCTTTTATCTTTCGCTGGTTTTTTTCATTATGAATAAAAAAAGGTCCGGTAGACCCAAATTTTTTTTGGGTTTTTTTTTGAAGCCCCTTTTTAAAGAAAAAATTTTTTAGGGATCTTTGTTTTGGGGATCCCAAGCCTCCTTACTCTTTTAAAAAAATATTCAAAAAACGGGGTGGCAAACCCAGAAAAAAACCCCCTTTTTTTCCTAAAATTCCAAAACTCCCAACTTTCCCCTTTTTAATAGGGGCCCTTTTTTGGTTAAAAATCCCCCTTTATAATAAAGCCTTTTTTTTCATAAGCTCCAAATCTTCTAAAATTCTCTACCTTCTTTCCATGGAATAATTCAAAATTTTTAAATTTTATTTTTTTCCAAAACCCCGATGCTGAAAACCCAACCCTTACACAAACCCCCCCCCACTACTTTTTCTAAAAAAAACCCACTTTTTTGGGGTATTTTCTCGGGGCCCTACCAACTTTCCTTCCACAACACCAAACCCTTTCATCTACCCCATTTAAAATGTCCCTTTTATAAACTAAAAAAATTTTTTTTTTCCCCCCAAAATTAATTCACGTTCCATCCCAATTTTTGTTCTCTAAACTTAAAAATTTTTAACTCCATACACTTTACTTCCACCCTTTTATAAATAAAGAAATACATCATAAAAAAAAAACATCAAAAACCATAATTAACATAAACATAATACATAAACAAAAACCATAAAAAAAAAAACACATACAAACATACATACAACATACTACATCATACAATACATAATACATACATACTACATACATCATACATACAACATACATACTTAAAAATAATCTTTCATACATACAACCTTTTTCCAAAAAAATCTTATTTTAATTCCCTTCCCTTTCCCAAAATTTTTTTCTCTTTTCTAAACAATTTTCAAAACCAAAAAACCCGTTTTTTAAATTTTTTTTTGTTTTTAAAGGACTTAAAAAAAGGGTCCCCCTTTTTCCAATTTTAAAAAATTGAGGGGGAAAACTAAAAAATTTTTCAAAAAAACTTCCTGTGAAAAAGGTGGGGTCCCTTCTGACAAAACACCCGGGTTAAAGAGTGAAAATGAAAATTTAAAATATTAAAATTTTTAAACAAAATTTGATCAAAACGCCATTTAAAAAGGGGCCAAACCATTTTTTTTCAAGAAGTTAATCTTTTTTTGCAAAAAGAATTTTTTGTTGATTAATTTTTTTTTAAATTTTTTTAAAAATTATTATTTTTAAATTTTTAATATTTTTTTAAAAAAAAAATTAAATATTGTTTTTTTTTTAAAAATAATTTAAATTAATCAAAAACCCAAATTAAAAAATTTTAAAAAAAAATGCAAACAACCCACCCCAACCACCCACAACACAACAAAAAACAAAAAAAAAACCCCAACACCACACCAACCACACCCCCCCAAAACACACAACACACAAAAAAAAAAAACACACACACAGGGGAGGATTTTTTTTTAAAAAAGGGGGGCGATATGAGGTAAAAGGAGGGAACTCTTGGTTTTTAAAGTAGGTATTTTTTTGGGTTTTAAAATTTAAGTGGTTGGGGGGGAGAGAGGGGGGTTTTCCAGATTGATGGGCCAAACTAAAGAAAGACGACGGGCCAACAGTGGATTGGTTAATCTAGGGATTGTAAGCACAGGGTTACTCACAGAGCGGGGGGAACGAGAAAGAGTGTACAGGTGAAGACATTCCAGAGATAGGAGGGGGGCTGTTTTATGGAAGCATTTTTTTATAAAAGTACTCTTATAGTTTTTTTCTTTTTGGCACAGGGGAACCAGTAGAGAGAAGCAGGAGAGGATAATGGTTTTATTTTATTTTTGAACTAATCGAGCGCAGATTTTGTTACGTTGAAGGGAGTGGATAAATGACCTGGGGACCCGCCACAGAGAATTACAATAGCCAACTGAAAGAATAAGAGATGGACAAATTTTGGGTGTTACGTCAGTGGGGCAGGGACTTTCTTTAATTTTAGCCCTAATTGATAGTAGGGGGACTGGGAGGTCTGGGTGTGGGTTTTTGCATAGAGAGTGTTATCAAAACAACACCCATATACTTTAAATGCAGTGGGTAAGGAACTGACTATTGCCAAATTCTATTGAAAATGTTGTGATGGAAAGATTTGGTTTGGTCCCTACAATTATGGCTTCTTTTATCTGGTTTTCTGTAACTTGTCTTTTTGTCACCAATTTTGAATGTCTTGAAGGCAGAGTGACTATTTTTCAAGAGAGGCAGATTAAAAAGGGGTGTCCTGCTTTGAATCTGAGAGCCATCACGTAGAAATGTTGATCGGTGACGGTTTTTTTATAAGAGAGTGGGAAAGTGTAGAGATGAACAGAACGGGGGCCCGAACTTATCCCGCGGACCCAATTCCGTTTGGCAGGAAATTATTAAAATCTCTTTACTTACGCGGAATCGGCAGTGAGGCGAACTAAACCAGGTAAGGGGGTTTAACCCTTTTAACAAAAAGTTTTTTTGGATACGGGGAGGAAGAGGATCTATTTGTCAAAGCTGCAGATAAATCGAGAAGAGTGAGAAGGGGGATTTTCCCTGAACAAAACGTTTTTCAAGCGTTTTTAACGTATGGACTAGGTGGGGTTTTAGTCTGTGGTTTACGCGATCGGCAGACTGAAATGCGGGAAGAAGACTATTTGAATGAAGAGGGTGTTGAGTTGTTCGAAATACTTTTCAAGACTTTGGACAAAAAGGAGGTTAAAACAGGCCTGTAATTTTTCGTATTTGGGCGAGGTCGTGCTTTTTGATAAGGTGTAACTTATTGCAGTTTTTAGTTCTGAGGGAAAAATTTTCCCAAAGAAGAGATGGGTTTTCAACTTTGTGATAGTTTAAAGTCGGAAGGCACGTGTGAAAAAGAGAAGCAGCAAGGGTCAAAACACAAATTTATGGTCATTTCATTTAGAATTTCCTGGTTTTTTCCCCACTTGTTGGGTGAAAGGGAAAAGGGGAAGGGGCCAGTGAATTGGGGACGAGGTACAGGTTGGGAAGGGGGTTGATCCAGTCGGATCGAATGTTACGGACTTTTTTTTAGAAAAAAGAAGAAAATATTCAGAAGTTCAGAGTGGCTGTGACATAGGCAAGGGGTTGCCTTTAGACCAAGAAGACTTTTGGTGAGGGAAAACAGGAATTTTATGGGTGTTGCATTGGGAAATTTAGCAGAGTAGTAGGGTTTTTCTGGCTGAGTGGGTTAAGTTTGACTTTTTTGGGTTTTTTTTTCGAAAGAGCTGTTTATTTATTCAGTTTTTGTTTTTCCCCCCACTCCCTTTTAGTTGGCGTTTTTCGCTTTGCCACCAGAAAAATTTAGGGGTACCAGGGGGGAAAAGGGCCATCAGGAGAATGGTCATGGGAGGTTTTTGCCATGAGCATTTGCAAAACAGTGTTATGTTTGGAAGGCCCTGTTCAGGGGGTTGTGATAGGGGTTTAGCGCTCGGGAAGAGAAAGTTTGAATACAATACCTTTAGGTAACGAGGGGTGATAAACTCTCTTTTAAAAGGGGTTTTTCAATATAAAGGGGGGGGGGGGGGGGGGGGGGGGGGGGGGGGGGGGGGGGGGTTTTTTGGGGGGGGGGGGGGGGGGGGGGGGTTTTGGGGGGGGGGGGGGAAAAGAAAAAAAGGAATTTAAACAGGGGAAAAACGTTGTCAAATGGGAAAAAGCCCCAAAAAAAAAGCTTTCAGAAGGGGAGTAGTAGAATGAGTAGTTAAAACTGATGGGGAAAAGAAGGAGTTTTTTTCTTAGGGGAGGTGGGTGGGAAAAAACACAGAAAGTAATAAAGACCGGGTAGGGAGGTGAGTTAAACTCAAAAGGTTAAGGTGAGTGGTAAAGGGCAGAAAGAAAGAGCGGAAGGTGGGTTTTTAAACTAGAATGAATGGGGGCAGGGGAAAAAAAGAGTTTTTAAAACAGTGGGCTTTTTTTTAACTGGCATGACCTTGGGGTTAAAAAGATTTCGTGGGAATTAAACCCTTTTTTCTGTTCAGATATAAAATCAGAAAGAAGGGCGGCTTTTTCCAACTGGGCAAACAGACACGGGATTAAAAACACTGTAAGAAGGGGTTTTAGGAGGGAAAACGGTTTTAAGAGTCCGTGGTGAGTGAGGGTGACTATCAAAGAATCACAAGTCTTTTCATAAAGGTTTTTAATTTAGCTTTCATTATTGGTACAAAACCTTAATTTTTAAAAACAAGAAAGTCTTCGGGGAATTGTTAAATCTGCTTAAAAAAAAAAAAACAAAGAGAACCAACTGACACGATCACACTTGTGGCAAAACGTTTCCATCTTTGGTGATCCATCCCTTTCTAAACTTCAAATTTCATTTGTTCCTTTCAGGACCCATTTCGGGGCCCAACAGTAAAACAAATAGAAAAAGAAATTCTGTTTTCCTACATTCGAATTCTAAATTCAAAAAACACTGACCAAACAGTTTTACATTCTCGATACACCTCCCTAAGCAATTTTGTGTGTGTGTTGTGGTTTTTTGGGGGGGGGGGGTGTGTGGTGTGTGTGTGTGTTTGTGTGTGTGGGGTGGTGTGTGTGTGTGGGGGTGTTTGTTTTTTGTGTGCGCGCCACGCGCGCGCGTGTGTGTGTGCTCATGAAAAAAAGTACTTTTGACTTAAAAGTTTTTTAAAAAGTGTGTATGTTTTCTACTAGCAATAGTCTTTTAAAAATTTTTTTACATAATGGGGGATGGGGTGGGGTGCGCACCTGCGTGCGTGCGTGTGTGCCTGGTATCGCCAGCGTGCACACAAAAAAAATTTTTAAATTTTTTTTTCCACTCAATGGTTTTTCAACATGTATTCCTACGTTTGGGGTGTAAGGTAAAGTGTGTATTGTGTGTGAGGTGTGCGTACGCGTGCGTGTTGTGTGCGCGCGCACCTGGGTTTTTTTTGTGATAATTTTCTTGGAAGCATCTTGGAATGTTTAACTGATTTGAAAGTATTTTTTTTTGGGTCTTTTTAATAAATTTTAACGTACAAAGTGTTTTTCCAGTATTGTAATTGCCCTTTAATTTAATGACGTCACTTCCCTTTTTTCATGACAACACTGCTTCCTCACCAGGGTTTACCTGTCCCCTCCCCTTTAATCTTTTTTTGTGTTTTCTGGTTGTGATTATACAAATGTGTGTGAAAATTCAAATTCCCCAAATTTAACACAGTTCTTTCTACATTTTCTTCTGACCCCACTAAACCCTGTCTGCTCTTCCCCTTTTCCACCGCACCAACACCTTACCTCTTCCCTGAGGTTCCCCCAAATCCCACTTTCTTCTTTAACCTCTCCCCCCCTTTAGATCTCCTTCACATTTCTTTGTTCAATGTTCAGTCTGTCCGTCCGATGGAAAAAAATGTTATGTTTCTATTTCATTCTGAAAAAATACGATTTCACCTTTCTGACTGAAAACCGGCTTAAAACCCCCTTGGCACAAAACTCTTTCTTCCCCCCACTCTCCCCCGGAGGGGGGCATTGCCATTGTCCAAAAACACCTTCATCCAGCTCTTTTAACTGCACCCCTTCTTTTTTCACCCGAATCTTTCGAAGTCTGGAACTCAACCTCACCTTTTCCCGGGCCCCTCTTACTTTCTTTGCCTTTACCGCCACCTCCCAACCGTAGAAACAATTTGACATCTCAGTTTTCCCTCAACATTTTCAGTCACCCTTGACCATTACAGCCTCCTCCCAAGAAACTTATTATACTTGGTGACTTTTTTCTACCACTTTACAACCATAATCTCCTAAAATTTAAACGCTTTCTCTTTTTTTGTCAAAACACTCTCTTTCCCAGCTGGTAAAAGAAAACCCAACACCAGTCAGGGCACATTTAGACGGCTTATCACCGATGTCTCATCCCAGTCTCTACTTCACTTTACGAACTACTGTTGATCATTCTGATATTCTTTCTCCTCAACACGCCAACCTATCAAAAGAAGTGCATTACCCGCGCAACCTCAAGGGCCCTGATAAAACAAAATTTTCTTTCCCAACTGCTGAAGTTATCACAAAACCCCGACCAAATACCCTTCTAAAAACTACAATACCATTTTCCCGCCAATTCTTATAGTAGGGACCTCCTACTGACTATCCCTGCCTGATAGGCCCGTGCACCCTGGTACACCCATACATCTTTGGCGCAAAACGTGAACGCCGACAGCTAAGCAGCAATGGGAAAAAAAAAAAACTGAGATAAACAAACTGCTTTCCCTAAACAAATCAAAAAAGTCAAAACCTTAACCATTCAGCAAAAACAAAGTATTACTCTTCCAAGTTTTGATGCCCGCTATAAACTCTCTTTTCCCTCACATCCCTCTTTGGATCTGCGAAGGGTAGCCCTCTGCCTTCCCTCCACAAACCCCCTGAACTTCCTTCATATTTTCTGCATTCTTTTTTTCCGCAACATTCCTCTAGTTTAGATCAGACTCTTTTTCAGCCTGCAATTTCTGACCCCCAGTTTTCTGGCACTCCCCCTCCTTTTTTCTTTCCCTTCGTAAGGAGAAAAAAAATGCGACAAATTTTGAAAGAAATGACAATAAAAAAAATGTTATCTTGATCCTATACCTGCTTTTCTTTTTTTTACTCAGTGGGGTTCCACAACTTATACCCACTATACAAAAAAAGTAAACCATCACTTTTTTCAGGAATTTTTCCCAAAAGCTCCAAACTGAATATTACACCTCACTCAAAACACAACCCGATCCTAAAACTCTGAAGAATTATAGACCTATATCCACCTACCGTTTATCTCTAAAGTCCTTGAAAAATTGTTCGATACAACTCAACACCACCTTTATTCAAACCCGTCTCCTTCCCCTTTTCAAACTGCCCATCGCGCCAACCACAGACCGAAACTACCCCCATAAATATATATATATATATAAAAATATATAATAATATATTTTAAATTTTTAATATATTAATCTTTATATTGCCAGTCCATTCCGGGCAAACCAATCTACGCTCGTTTAAAGGCATGTAAGAACATTTTTTGGGCCCTACCCTTGGGGTTTTTCCAAACATATTATACCGTTTTTGCAAATTTTCCCCGTTTTGAACCCCATTGTTTTGGGGCCCTTTCATCTCATTCTAACAACAATTTTGGCTTTATGTGGGAATCTTTTAGAATCCAGTGTAAAAATTTAAAAACCAAAATCTTAAAAGCCACAAAATACCAATTCCATAACCCACTAGTAAAATGCAACAGAAGCCAAATTCACACTAAAAAATAGAAACAAGTACAAACCAATCCATTTCAATCCAACAAGAAAAATTACCTTCTCTAACAATTTTGAATGGAAAGTAACAGTAACAGTGAGATATTGTACCTTTGAGTGAAAAATAGAGGATCAACACTTACCATACAGTGATGTAGCAACTCTGGAACATCCATCATGCTTTCATTATGAGGTGAAATAACCCCCACCCTGCACATACAGAAGACCATATATGAAAAACACACATATATCTAACACCAAAAGAAGTGACATACATGAAACACACAGAGGCAAATGTATATCAGAAGTAGGCAATAAGCAAGCACACAAAAACAAGAAGAGATCAGAAACATCTTTACTTCACCTTCACCTATCTTGTTGTCTTGTAGACCATGGGGGCACCACTGAAGATCAGAAACATATTATACACATCAAATACACAAACAAGTGGACATCAGAGACAAGTGTTTATTAAATATACCAAAGCAAGTATATACCAGGAGCCAGCATTCTTCAGACACACAGAAACAAGTGTACACTAAACATGTACACACTCAAAGGAATTCTAACTTACATGCTATGCCAACTTCCATTCCTTCTGTCCAGCCTCCTATACCTATTTCTCCGTCCTCCACCCTGTTGCAGTGCAAAGTCTGTAAATAAACACACACACATCATCAGCTCTTTCTTTCTGTTTTTTGAAGGAATTGAAATCCACAATGTCATTCATTCAGAACAACCTGTCACAAATCATAAAAGAGTACAACATGCCAAAGTTTATAAGAGTATTCTAATATCTATGCAAAAACAGGATGCAGCTGAAGATCATGTCAAATACATGACAAATGATTAAGAAATAAAAAGATAACTGTGTGTAAGTGCTTAAAGATAGTTAAAATATTAGGAAAAAATAAAACAACAAAGAAACAACAATCAACAATGGGGTCAGTGTATCAAAGCAATCCAACACGGCAACATTACACACCTAAATCAAGTATGTAATCATGTATGCAATACATCAACCCCACATCCACCTCCCCCCCCCCCCCCCCCCCTGCCCATTTTCCCCCAATACACATCACACCAACAGGCATGTAATCCCTCTTCTTAACACTTGTCAAAAAATTGGGCTGCAACTAAACATCCCTCAAAAAGATTTTTTCTTACTTTTCAAAAAAATGTAATTAAAAGAATACTGGGTGTTTTAGTTAGTTTAAAACGAGTTAAATATTAGGAAAAAGAAACAACAATCAACAAGGGTTATTGTTTCATGGCAGTACAACAAGGCAAGCATTATGGCTAAGACAGGCGTAACATATGTTTATAATTAAAATGCAGATAAAAATAAACAACACATGTCAGAACATTCACCACCACCCCACACTCCCAACTAACACATACAAAGAAGCACTTAACCTTGGACATTGCTGCAGAAAGCATCTCCGCTGTGGGTATGCAAGCTCTGTCAGCACACAACAGAACACAGGTCAGTCAAGGCCCTGTCCAATCCTGCTACCCCAAAGAGGCGAGTCACCACCCCCCGACGCGCACACACAGGAAACTGATAACAGAAAACGCACATACATCAACATGAAACCACTACACAATCAGAAACATCAAACACACATAACCAAGTGTAACATCAGAAAAAAAAAAAAAAACATACAAATAATAAACATACAAAAGCAAGTGTATATAAGAACAAACAAATACCAAACATACAAAAAACAAGTGCACATCAAAAACATACAAAATATCAAACATACCAAAGGCAAATGTTACCCAGAAAACATACATACATTAAAATACACAGAGGCAAGTGTGCATCAGAAACATCTTCACTTCACCTTTACCTATCTAAAACATATTAAAGTACACAAACAAGTGGACATTTCAAAAAGGTCTGTATTAAATACACCAAAGCAAGTCTACATCAGGAACCTGCGTTCTTCAGACACACAGAAACAAGTGTACACCAAACATGTCCACACACAAAGGAATTGTAACTTACATGCCAACTTCCATTCCTCATGTCCAGCCTCCTATAAGGATCTCTCCATCTTCAACTCTCTTGCAGGTCAAAGTCTGTGAACAAACACACACACGTCATCAGCTATTTGTTTTAGGGTTGAAAAACACAATGTCATTCATTCAGAAAAATCTGGCACAAATCATAAAAAGCAGTACAACATGCAAAAGTTTATAAGACTATTAAAAGTATTCTAACATCTGTGCAAAAATCAGATGCAGTTCAACATACTGTCAAATACATGAACAATTATTAAGAAAAAGATAAAATATTTGTGCGTATGCGTTTGAGGATTGTTGAAATATTAGGAAAAAGAAACAACAAAGAAACAACAATCAACAAGGGGATCAGTGTATCATGGCAATACAACAAGGCAACATCATGGCAGGACAGGATGTGACAATGTTTTACATTATCAATGAAGAGAATAACAAACACACATGAAGAAACATATCACACACACAAACGCAAAAACAAAAGCATTAACTCTTAGTGCTGCTGAGAAAGCATCTCCACGTTGGACACAAGACCCTGAAGCACAGAAACTGACACACAGAAAATCCAAGCTGTAATCATGTATGCAATATATCAACCTCAAAATAATCCCCCACCCAGTCCCTCCCACCCAAAACACTCTAACACAATGCATGTCATCCCTCACCACAAATTTCATGTACACATACTACTCAAGATAATGTCAAGCATTCACATAGTGCTAAGCTTGTAAAGCTCACTTTTGTTTCCAACAGATCAATTGTGGATTTTTATTTTGATGCAACAAGTGGATGAAAAAATTATTTTGAAGATTGTTTATGATTGGTGGTTGTCCTAAATGATCAGCAAGGGAGTTCCCCAGCACAGGCCATGAGTTAAATAATGCTACATTTGAACAAATCTATTCTTGGATAAGGACACATTTTTTTTCAGTATTTCAGGCATGATTCATTGACTGTCCTTTTAATGTATTAGGGAAAAGTTCTTGTCCAATATCTTAAACAGAAACTCATGATGCCTTTCTAATCTTAGTTTTGGTGTAGGGGAAGAATAATTACACTGAGTATAATGCCAAACTTCTAGTAGGTAGTCATCTCAGAAGAACCGGCAGTTTTTAAGAGCACGTTTATACAGACGTAATGATGGTTTCATAGTGTTTTGCATAGCAGAATCCACCACAGGGTTTGAGCGGATAATTCCTATTTACGATTGTAAATACGCTTGAAAGAAAAGTTGCTTAATGAAAGGTCAAGAAAATGTTTGATTTTAGTCCAATTGGTAAACTCTTTGAGACCCTGTCTTTGCATAGATGGATATGTGATAGGTACCAGCTGATATTTTCATCAATTGTTAACTCCTAGAATTTTAGTGGTGAGAGGCTTGATTCTATGTTTCCTTTTCAATAGGATTGGAGAAAATTTAATTAGATAGATTTGTCGCCATTTGGTCTGTAGTGATAAGCATGGCATTTTTGTTTTTATGGGGTGTATATACATGTGATTTAGTTTCAGTCCATAGACAAGGATCATCAGCGCTATTATGCAATGTCCTTGCAAGAGAGTTAATGTCAGTATGGCTTGTATGTTATGTCCCCGTGTCCGTCAGCAAAAAGTTCGCATTTAGATTTGATATGGAGAGGGAGGTCATATATGTATAATGAAAAGAGAATGTCCTAAGATGGATCCCTCTGGTACTACCATAATGAATGGGTTTTGTGTGGAGGTGACGTAGCTATTGAAACACATTGTTGCCTGTATTTGTAAGATAAGAGCAAGAAGTTCAAGAGTATTGTAGAGAGATATATAGGTCCTAGCTTTTAATGAGAAGTCCAGTCGGCAATTGGTATCAAAATGCTTTTTGGAAATCTACAAATAATCTAAAAGATAAAATAGAGATTGGGCCTATAATTTGAGGATCCAGAAGGGTACTTCAGACATGTGGATCGGAATCACCCTTAGTTAGTTTTGAAGGCGTTGGGAAATAGTTCTTATGAGACAAAGGTTATAGATATGGGTCAGAGTGTCTGTATAACTGAGCGATAGCTTCATATTCTGCCATCTTTTCCAATAAAACCACGCGTACTGATTGTATAAGGGTGAGTCAGGTAATTGTAGAACACAGAAACAGATTATGAATGGAGTTTTGATGGAATACGCTTTCTTGCAGAATTTTTTCGTTCATTTGAGATCATTGGACTTCGATTTATCATTGTTGATTATGTTAGAAAAATATTAATGAAGTGAATTGTTTTAGTTATCAGCAGAAATAACTTTGATTACGTTTAGATTTGGAAGACAATAGATTAATTTGTTATTTATTGATTGCCTTCCATACAGTCCTTTGAATTTTGTTTGGATGAAAGTAATTCTTAGGAAATATTTTCCTTTTCTCATCACCGTTTTTGAGTATTTATGGCATTTCGAATTTTGTTGCCGACCTCAAAATATTTATGTTCTTTTTAAAGAAATCTCTAAGATAACATGCTTCTTCTAGTTCCTTGTACACAAGTGGTTTGCGACATGTTTGATCCTTTATGGTTTTTAATGGGGCCGTTTTTTATGATTCAGTAAAAACTTTTATCCTGAAACTCCATGGCCAGGTCTGATCTATAATATTGAATGTTCGAGAGCATAGGAACGCTTTAAATCATAGTAAGAAAAGCTGCTCATTAAATTTTGCAAAAGAACGATAAGTATAGTTTTATGGCTAGGTTAGGAATTTTTGTTCCTTTTTTTTGACCATGTGGTACAGACTCGGTAGTGATCGCTAACAGTTTATGTAAAAGGGACACACATTACAATGAATGTATTTAGGACTGATACATAGATGATTATCAATAATTTGTTAGAATTGATGTGACTCTTGTGGTTGAAGTAACCTACTTGGTGAAGATTGAATGAGTCCATAACTTGTGTACATTGGTTTTCTTTACTTTTGCTAGGTCAATATTAAAATCACCTAGTTAGATAATTTTCCCCTAGAATTCTATAGGACTATACGTCATCATGAGTCAAACTTGTCTTCCCAATATTTTTTCATTCTGTTTGATTTCTGTAGCAGAACCCCAATATATAGGCCGCGGCACCTTTTATAAGCTACTTCGATCCAGATGATTCTACTTCCTAACATTCAAGATGGAAAAGACGTTTGAACATTACAGACTCACTAATATAGATTAAGATTATCACGTTTCTTTGGGCTTTGCGGACTTTTCGCACGAATTCATATCCTGGAATGGAAATGTCAGTGTTGGTTATGAGTTCTGTAAGTCCTGGACTCAAAGCCCTAGTATAAGAAATGGTTTGCCTTGGTTTGTGATGAGTCATGTTATATCCATCGATTTTATTTGACTGCAAATGGTTACATAATTTATGTGCAAAATTTCGTAACCAACCTTGAGGGCCCAGAATTGTGACTTTGAAATACATCCATTGAAAGTTAGTTTTGTGAGAAATGTAAATAATGTGTACAGAATGTGAAGATAAGGAAGAAAAGAGATACTATGAAATAATAATAATAGGAGGGGGTGGAGTGAAATTACTTGATAGGGGTATAGAAGGGTGGAAGGGTGAAGGAAAGGAGTAAAACCAATTACCACTCAGAGCACACAATTTGTGTATAACTCATTCTGACAGTAGTCTGATTAGGAAAAAAAGAAAAAAGAAAATTTCCACAGCTTGCGTGGCTGTTACCGTAGAAATGGGAGATATAGAAAAAAAAAAAAATAAAACCACAACAACAACAAGCAACCAAATCACCCACAATCAACGAGGCAGACAATACAGTAAAAGCACCTGTAAATAAAAAGGATGCCAGAATATGAAATAATAAGCACAACAACAATCAGCACAGTTTCCCTGGAAAATATGATTTTACTAGAAACACTTTTTTAAAAAGAAGGAACAAATAAAAAAGAAAAGAAAAGGAAAGAAAGTGATGATCACAATCAGCACTGTTCCAGAAAAGCTTGGTCCTGGTGTAGAGATGTCACTGGTTTGTCCAGTCACTGATTTGCTTCACACTGGCAAAGCACTGGGTGGGCGTGTCCTCCAGCACAGAATAGAGATATAAATAAAAAACTAAACTGTCACCAAATTTACATTTCAAGACCATGGGTAGCAGAACACAGAATAATTCCTTGTAGATGTTTATGCAGCTTCTAACCAATGATTAGTTAAGGAAGTGTTCATACCCATGCATGAACGTATGAACGCACATACTATCCTTGTTCACACACAAGATACACACACAACACATACACACACACGTAGCTGCAAACACTACGCACACATAGTGCTACCTGCATACCTACCCACACTACACCCACCCACCCCACACACACACACACACCCACACACACAACACTCACACACCACACACACACACACACAACACACACACACACACACACAACACACACACACTACACACACACACCCTTATGTGGAATATCGGTAGGGAGAATTTGTCACACCAGTAGTTTCAGGTAACCCTATAACAGAAAAGCTGGAGCAGGGTGTATCGTGGCGGACACTGCTGGGTATAGGTGGGGGTTTCTGGCGTTGGGGAGGAGGGGGAGGTCCGTCACAGAGAGAGAGAGAGAGAGAGATAGAGAATAGAGGAGAAGAGAAGAGAGAGAGAGATAGAGAGAGAGAGATAGAGAGAGAGAGAGAGAAATAAAGAGAGAGAGAGAGCAGATCAAAATTAAGACCTTTCCCACCCCACCCCACCACCTCCACCCCCACATCCCTGTGGGATTGCGGGTGGTGGGGGGTGGGGTGGTGGGGGGGGGGGGGTCTGTCAGTATAAAATAGCATCCACACCTTCTGAAAACTTCTGTGCTAGAATACCTTTTTTCTCGATCACCTCCCTCTTTTGTTTCGCCTTGTTCCTTTTCTTCTGGCACCTCCTTCCTACCAATTTTTCCGCCTTCTGGTTTCATTCTCCTGCCGTTTTTTATGAAACCAAAAAGACTTAAAAGATAACAATTCTCCCAACGCCGAAGTTCGATGTGCTTGGGCCTGACAAGTCCAAGGCGTGTTAGCGGCAGCACAAGGCATTTTGGTTCACATGAAGAACAAATTGGTTGCTGGGTCTGATGCGTTCGGTGATGATGAAAGGAGAAACAGAGCACACTGCACATCTTTGGTACAGTTCAAGATAGGACTGACTTTCTCCGTTCTTTCTCCTTTAGATTCACAATTTGTCACAAAGATTAGGATGATGATGAGATGATGATGATGATGAAGATGATGATGATGATAGAGGATGATGATGATGATGATGATATGATGATGATGATGAAGATGATGATGATGATGAGATGATGAGATGATGATGATTGATGAAGATGATGATGATGATGATGCATGATGCATTATGATGAAAGGCCGATGATGATGATGATGATGGATTATATGATGATGAATGATAGATGAAGATGATGATGGATGAAGATGAATGAGATGAAGATGATGGTGGTGCGGGTGGTGGTGGTGGTGGTGTGGTGGTGGGTGGTGGTGGTGGTGGTGGTGTGGTGGTGGTGGTGGGGGTGAATGGTGAGGGCGATGATGTGATGATTGTGAGGTGATGGCGAAGATGAGGCGATGGTGATGATGGTGATTGGGATGATGGTGGTGGGGATGATGGTGGGGATATGACGGCGGCGGCGGCGCGGCGGTGGTGGCGGCGGCGGTGGGTGGTGGTGGTGGTGGTGTGGTGGTGGTGGGGTGGTGGTTGTGTGGTGGTGGGGAGGTGGTGGTGGTGGTGTGGTGGTGGTGAGATGGTGATGGTGGTGGTGGAGGTGATGAATGATGGTGATGGTGTGGTGGTGTGATGATGAGGATGTGGTGGTGGTATGCTGCTGCTGCTGCTGCTGCTAGCTGATGCGCTGCGGCTGCTGCTGCTGCTGCTGCTGCTGCTGGCTGCTCGCAGCTGCTGCTGCTAGCTAGCTGCAGATGAGATTATGATGAATGATTGATGATGTTGATATGATGATTAGAAGCACGACGACGACGAGGCGATGATCTTTATTTCCAAGGGCAAAGATAACACTTTTTTAAAAATCCAGCCTTTGAATTGTAGACAGACAGACAGACAGACAGACAGAAAAATAGACAGACAGATAGATAGACAGATAGATAAGATAGACAGACCGACAGACAGACAGAAAGATAAGATAGACAGACAGATAGACAGACAGACAGACAGACAGATAGATTAGACAGATAGATAAACAGACAGACAGACAAATAGACAACAACAGACAGATAGACAGACATAATAGATAGACAGACTGACAGACAACAGACGAAGATAGACAACAAAAGAACGGACAGACAGACAGAAAGATAGACCAGACAGACAGATAGACAGACAGACAGACAGATAGACAGACAGATAGATTAGACAGACTGACAGCCAGAAAGATAGGCAGAAAGACAACCAGATAGACAGACAGACAGACAGATAGATATATAGACAGATAGATAGAACCAGACAGACAGACAGATAGACAGACAGACAGATAGACAAGACGACAGATAGACAGACTGACAGACAGACAGACAGACAGAAAAGATAACATACAGATAGACGGACAACATACAAGAAAGATATGACAAGACAAGACAGAATAGACAGACAGAGCAACCAGACAGATAGACAGACAGATAGATTAGACAGACGACAGACAGAAAATAGGCGAGAAATACAGACAGATAGACCAGACCAGACAGACAGATAGACAGACCAGACAGCCAGATAGCAAACAGATAGATAGACCAGATAGATTAGAACATGACAGACAGACAGACAGAAAGATAACAGACAGACAAGACATACAGACAGAGAGACAGATAGACAGACAGAAAAGTAAACAGGATAGATAGACAGACAGACAGACAGAAAGATAACAGACTGACAGACGACAGACAGTACAGATAGACAGATAGATAAACAGACAGACAGACAGACAGACAGGCAGACAGAGAAAGAAGGAAACAGGGAGATTGTGAGACAAGAGAGTTACGAACAGAACAGCGAGACAGTTGGAAGAACTGAGCAGACAGAGAGGTGACAGCCTGGACAATCATCAGACAGCCCGAAAAAGGAATTACACTGAGAACAGACAGACAGACAGACAACAGAGACAGACAGACAGACAGAGGTGTGTGGTGTAATGAGTAAGAGTGCGTATGTCGTCAAGAGTCAAGTCAAATTTAATATTTCATTGTGTACATTGATAAGCAATGCATTTGCGTTAATTTCATCAAGCCCCATCTAACTAAGAACAAATTCTTAATGATACTACTGAAATACTGCATTATTGCAACTTTTACCAATAAAGGTACCATGAAAAAAAGAAAACCATAAAATAATACACTGCATAATACAAATACACACACATGCATACACAACGCACACGCACGCACACACACGAAAAAAAATCGAAACACACACACACACCACACACACACAACACAACTCACAACACACAATGACACACACATAAACCACACGCACGAATCACAAAAAGTATCCTTGCCGCCTACAATACAAAACACTTGGATTCTGAAAAAATGTAGATGAATAATGTCTACCTTAACTAATGCCATCATTAAAGCTGCTCACTTATCATCCCGAGCCATTAAATCTTAAAAACAAGGAAATTATTATGTTGGACACCTGCTTGTGAGGAAGCAGTGACCAACAAACGTTTTAATTTATAAAACATATTTAAAAAATAAGAACATCAGAAAACCATGAAAAACAGAACAGCAAAAAACTAAAGCAATATGATCATAAGCACAGCGAAATCGACAATTTGGTCTTCGCTTTGTTGGAGCGAAGTATCAATCATAACGATATTAACAAAAGTGTGGAAAAAAAGTTTCATGAAATGATAAAAGGTGTGATTTTACCACATTGTCCTATTAAACTCAAACAATGAAATTTCCATCCAATGCAGAAAGGCCTGAGGCCTGTGCAGATATGTTCACAGAGTCTTTGATGGAATTGAAGGCCACTCACTTAAAAGCACAAAATACGTGAAAGACAAGCTTGAGGAAAGAAAGAAAAATAAAAAAATTCCATGTCTAATAAACTGAATACATCAAAGCTCCAATAACAATCATGAAGTAATAGAAATATTATTTTCCCATCCTAAATAAGGAAAACACTTCTGTATGGATTTAGATGCCATTAACCAATGATAAGCTTAAACGTTTACCAGAAAATTCATTTCTTGTTAATGCATAAACTTTTCCAAAGTGTTGACCAAAGGTGCATTGTGCCATTGAACTGGAAGCAGCTTATTATTGTCCCCATTCATAAGCAAGGAAAGCCTAAAACTGATAAAACAGTTAATAGGCCCATAGCACTGACTTCCAACATTGGAAGCTTATGGAGAAAATTATTCTTAAGAGGCTTGTATATTCTGTCAGAAAAATAAGGTAGTTTCCTGTCAATCAAACAGGATTCAAAAATGTCGAACAGCAATTTTTTTTTTTTGATAACCTAGTTAAAATAACAACACAGTGTAAAACAACAATTTTGCAAGAAGAAAAAAATCTACTCGCATCATTTTTTGATGTAAGGAAAGCCTACGACCAAGTTTGGCATAAACTAAAGACTATTGTTTTCTCTGGGCATTTTTTCCATATATTAAAAGCTTTTTTATGTATAAGAAGTATGCAGAGAGAGTAGGGAATGCATATTCAGACTTCAGATCATTGCATATTGGTTTATCACAGGGTTCATTATATAGCTCCTTTTCTGTTTTAATATATTGCTAATATGATTTACCGCACAAAACTGTCTAAAGATGTTTTTGTTCTTAGAAACAATAAGCAGATGATATATGTATAAGGATGAAATGTCACTATAAGCTGCCAACAACAAAGAGGAATGGTACATTATACCTGAAAAGTAAATCAAAAAAGAGGTAGATAAATGTTACATAAATATATTTTTAGAAAATGGTCTGACATTATCTACAGAAAAAAACGCACATAATGCTTTTAAATAATGGTAGTATCCAGAACACTACCACAGTTTAACGATGGGAGGGGAGCCAATTCAGTATAAAAATAATGTAAAATTTTTAGGCATTCAAACTTACATCAAAATTAACTTGGAATGGCTCATATTGGATACATTTTAAAACAAAAGCAAGGATATGCATTAATTTTCTTAAAATGGCTAGCAGACAGTCATGGGGACAAGATATCTTCACTCTTAAATGCTTGTCTAATCACATTGACGTTCCAAACTGTCTTATTGACAAGAGGTCTTTTTCATTGCTACCTAAAAATTTACTTTAAAAAGCTCCAAAGAAGAGATTGTAAGGCGTACAAACTTGCACTTATGGTACCATTTCCATGCATCCACCATAGGAACTTATAAGGAAATAGGGAACTCCCCCCTAGCTGAATACCACAACTTTCATGCGCCAAATATGTATTACGGTAGCACGAAAATGAACGAAAATTTTTGACTGTAGTGAATTAAAAAGTCAAGCAGAAACGAATTTTTTTCCAAAAGGGCTTAAACAAATGGTCGTGTTTTAATGCCAATAGGCACTGTATAAGAACCCTTTCAAAAATCAAACCATAACCAATATGACCTTAGAAACACAAAAAAGAAGCTTTAACCTGTCCTTCAATGGGAGATGAATAAAGCCTGTTGATATAGAGTATGATTAATGAAACAAAGAATGAAAATCAAACATCATGGTTGCAGTATGTTCGGTCGCATATGAAAATAAGTATGCTGAATGCTTCACACAGTTTTATACAGATGGATCTGTTTAAGAAAATCAAATGACACAGGCTCTGCATTTTTCATACCAGCACTTACAAATTTAAAGAAAACGAACTATCTTGGTAACAACGTTTCAATATTTACAGCTGAACATAAAGGCAATTCTTATGGCTCTTACTTTATATTCTTAACTTTCCATTTTCATTCTTTCATAACTTGCTTTGTTAGACTCAATTCAGAATTTGGTATGCTAAAAAATCCCCAAACTTCAAGAAAGTCTCTAGATATTTGAAATTAAATATGTCATACACCTCTAAGTAAAATAGGTATTCCTGTGTTTTTTTTATGTTGGGTGCCTTCCCAGTTGAATTTTTTCAAATGAGTTGCTGACAAGCTGCAAAAAAAGGGTCAAGAACATGACATGGAATCGATAGAACTGGATGTTCCCTATCTATTACAGGAGTGATCATATATTAGAACAAATTTCATTGGGTAAAGTTTAAAGAATCTGGTCAATCAAGAAACGATTATTAAAAAAATTGCCCGACCACTTTCCATATTTTTGTTAATGGACTCCTTCTCCAAATAGATTCGCGTTTATAACTATGAGAAGGGTTCATTCACTAAATTTTAGAAGAAGTTAAATGCATTCCTTACAAAAATTTGTAAACAGTCAGACGACTATTGGAAGATACAATATCTCCAATACTCAAATCATATTGGAGTGCCCTATTGTAAAACTTTTTTTACCTACAATTTACAGAAGATCTCTGGTAAATATATTTGAAAATTCAAAGTTAGCCCCTTGCCATTGTAAAGAAGATTATTGCATAGTCCAACACGATTATTTATTGTAGTTACATTAATTGTTATTTCATTTTCTTAACGTTGTTGAGATTTAAGTTGCTACTGTTTAAGAGTATTATTATTACTTTTCTAATTCCTAGGTGTGTTTGTTGGTTTTGTTGTTGTAGTTTATAATTATTATTTCTTTTTCTAAAAAAAAAAAAAAAAAACAACAAACAAACACCCAACACGGATGCTATTTCTTAACCCTTTCTCCTTCCAAAACCAAAATTCAGCAAACAACACAAATCACACTACCAAAAAAAAAAAAAACAACCCAAAAACAGCAGCAAAAAAAAAAACACTAAACAGAAAACAAAAACAAAAGAAGCTACAAACGAACAAAACACAACAAAAATCCACAACAACCTATAAAACACAAATCAAAAGAACAAACATAAACACAAATAAACAAAGAAATCAACACTCTCAACTCCAAAACAAAACAAATAACTCCAAACACTATAAATAAAAAGCCAAGACAAACAAAAGCAAAGAACAAACAAACACAAAACCATCATAAAAACAATCAACCCAAACAACCACATAAACACCAACCCAAAAAGAAAAAAAAACTAAATAAAAATAACCCAAAAACACAACACCAAAAAGTTTAGGATATGAGAGTATTCTAACATCTGTGCAAAAATGGGATGAAGTTCAAACTCATGTCAAATAAATGAAAAATAATAATTAATGAATAAAAAATAAATGCAAGATAACTGTATCTAAATGTTTAAAGATTGTTAAAATATTAGAAACAGCAAAGAAACAACAATCAACACGGGGGTCAGTGTATCATGGCAATACAAGGCAGCAACATTATGGCACACACATCAATCAAGTCTGTAATTATGAATGCAATACATCAACACCAACATCCCCCCCTCCTTTCCCCTCAATACACATCCACGACCTGTTGGTTGTGGATGTGGACGCATTGTCAATCCATCTCTGTAACATTTGTGGAAAAAAATGGCTGCAACTAAACATCCTGTCAAATAAATGAGAAAAAAATACTGGGTGGTTATCAGTGTTTAAATTTTTAAAAATACTGGGTGTCAATGTTGAAAGTTTGTTAAAAAATATTAGGAAAAAGAAACAACAATAAACAAGGGGGTCAGTGTATTATGGCAATACAACAAGGCAACATTATGGCAAGACAGGCTGTGACAATATATGTCTACATTATCAATGAAGAGAAGAACAAACAACACATGAAAAGAAAAAATATCTCACACACACGCATCACATAAAACGCAGCACTTAACTCTCAGACAGTGCTGTCCAAAGCATCTCCAGCTGATGGGTACACAAGCCTTGTGAGCACAGATAATGAACACACATAAATCTAGGCTGTCATTACCTATGCAATACATCAACCCCAAAATTCCCCTTCCCAAATTCCATACACACACACGTTATGTCAATGCCTCTCCCTAATTTCATGTATACTACTACTACTTCTACTGCAAGAAGTTAATAGAGCTGAATCTTTGTAAAGCCAACAAATCAAAGCCCTTAAATTCAATAATTTACAAACATGCCAATAGTCCATGATAAGATTTAACCACATAATCAAATTTACACACACACACTTCTGCACACTTGCTTAGGGCAGGGTTGAAAGATGAGAGTGGCTTTTGAATAGTATGGTCACATCATGAGGGGAGACCTTAGGAAAAAAAAATACAGTGTGTATTTGCGATGGAATTGTATACTACACATAAACACTTGTGTACACTAACAACACTCAGAACAATACAAAAAACAAGCCACAAAATAACAATACATAATAGCAAATGTGCAGGCTAATATTTCATAAAGTAAATTTTACAAAACAAGTACAAACAATTCCTTTTAGAAATCAACATGAAAATGACTTTTCTCTAACAACTCTGACTGCAAAGTAAGAAGAGTAGCAGTGAGATTTGTACCTTTGAGTGAAAAATAGAAGATCAACACTTACCATCCAGTGATGTAGCAACTCTGGAACATCCATCATGCTTCCCTCATGAGGTGAAATCACCCCCACTCTGCACATACAGAAACAGATATTAAAAACACACTTATACCATACAAAAAAAAAAAAGAAAAATTTTTTTAATAAAAACACTGAAAGAAGTACACATCACAAGCATAGAAATATCAAACACACAGAGGCAAGTGTACATCAGAAACAGGCACTTGTCAATCACATTAAAATAAGAAGAGTTCAGAAACATCCTTACTTTCAACTTCACCTTTTTCGTTGTCTTGTAGACCATGGGGACACCACTGAAGATCAGAAACATATCATACACATCAAATACACAAACAAGCAAACATCCCAAACAGGCATTTATTCAATACACCAAAGCAAGTATACATCTGGAACCTGCATTCTTCAGAAACAGAAACAAGTGCACACTAAACATGTCCACACACAAAGGAATTGTAACTTACATGCCAACTTCCGTTCCTTGTGTCCAGCCTCTTACACCTATTTCTCCTCCTCAACCCTCTTGCAGTGAAAAGTCTGTGAACAAACACACACATCATCAGCTCTTTGTGTTACATGTTCAAACACAATGTCAATCATTCAGAACAACCTGGCACAAATCATAAAATGAGTGCAACATGTCAAAGTTTATAAGAGTATTCTAACATCTGTGCAAAAATAGGATGTAGCTGAACATCATGACAAATAGTTAAAAAATAAAAATAATACATAAATAAATAAAAGATAACTGTATCTAAGTGTTTAAACCATGTTCAAATATCAGGAAAAATCCAACAACAAACACGCAACAATCAACAAGGGGTCAGTGTATCAAAGCAATACAACAAGGCAACATTATGGCCCACACACAGAAATCATCATGTATGCAACATATCAACCCAAGCATTCCCCCTTTCCCTCCCAAATACACATCCACACCCAACACGCAAGTTAATCCATCTCTTTAATATTTGTGCAAAAAACGGGGAGCAACATAACATCATGGTACATAGATAAACAAGAATTAAATTTTAAAAAGGAATACAGGGTGTTAGAGTTAAAAGGTTGTTAAAAATATAGGGAAAAAGGAACAACAATGAACAAGGGGGTCAGTGTATTATGGCAATACAACAAGGCAACATTATGGCAAGACAGGCTGTGACAATGTCTACATCATCAAGGAAGAGAAGAACAAACAACACATGAGAGGAAACAAATCACACACACACACATCACATAAAAAACAGCACTTAACTTTCAGATAGTGCTCTCCACAGCATCTCCAGTTGTTGGGTACACAAGCCCTGTGAGCACAGATAATGAACACACATAAATCAAGGCTGTCATTATGTATGCAATACATCCATCCCAATATTCCCCTCCTATATTACACGTAATACACACTCACATCTGGTATGTCATTGCTTCTCCCTAATTTCATGTACAGTATTTAACTGCTAATAAAATAAAGGTATTTATATAGCATATGTCAATTACATATACAACAACACACATGCGCACACAATGCCCGCGATAGCAGGATGTGAATGCTGGGTGTGGCATATTAAAGAGTTATGGGCACATCATGAAGGTGGAGAGCCCTTAGGAAGGAAATTAATGTGGTTGATGATGGATTTGTATACTTACACATAACACTTTGTGTGTACTCAACAACACTCATGATAATAACATAACCAGCCACAAAATACCAATTCCATAACCCACTAGTAAAATGCAACAGAAGCCAAATTCACACTAAAAAATAGAAACAAGTACAAACCATTCCTTTTCAAATCCAACAAGAAAATTACTCTTCTCTAACAATTTTGAATGGAAAGTACAGTAACAGTGAGATTTGTACCTTTGAGTGAAAAATAGAGGATCAACACTTACCATACAGTGATGTAGCAACTCTGGAACATCCATCATGCTTTCATTATGAGGTGAAATAACCCCCACCCTGCACATACAGAAACATATATGAAAAACACACATATATCTAACACCAAAAGAAGTGACATACATGAAACACACAGAGGCAAATGTATATCAGAAGTAGGCAATAAGCAAGCACACAAAAACAAGAAGAGATCAGAAACATCTTTACTTCACCTTCACCTATCTTGTTGTCTTGTAGACCATGGGGGCACCACTGAAGATCAGAAACATATTATACACATCAAATACACAAACAAGTGGACATCAGAGACAAGTGTTTATTAAATATACCAAAGCAAGTATATATCAGGAGCCAGCATTCTTCAGACACACATAAACAAGTGTACACTAAACATGTACACACTCAAAGGAATTCTAACTTACATGCTATGCCAACTTCCATTCCTTCTGTCCAGCCTCCTATACCTATTTCTCCGTCCTCCACCCTGTTGCAGTGCAAAGTCTGTAAATAAACACACACACATCATCAGCTCTTTCTTTCTTTTTTTGAAGGATTGAAGTACACAATGTCATTCATTCAGAACAACCTGTCACAAATCATAAAAGAGTACAACATGCCAAAGTTTATAAGAGTATTCTAATAACAATGCAAAAACAGGATGCAGCTGAAGATCATGTCAAATACATGACAAATGATTAAGAAATAAAAAGATAACTGTGTGTAAGTGCTTAAAGATAGTTAAAATATTAGGAAAAAATAAAACAACAAAGAAACAACAATCAACAATGGGGTCAGTGTATCAAAGCAATCCAACACGGCAACATTACACACCTAAATCAAGTATGTAATCATGTATGCTATACATCAACCCCACATCCACCTCCCCCCCCCCCCCCCCCCCTGCCCATTTTCCCCCAATACACATCACACCAACAGGCATGTAATCCCTCTTCTTAACACTTGTCAAAAAATTGGGCTGCAACTAAACATCCCTCAAAAAGATTTTTTCTTACTTTTCAAAAAAATGTAATTAAAAGAATACTGGGTGTTTTAGTTAGTTTAAAACGAGTTAAATATTAGGAAAAAGAAACAACAATCAACAAGGGTTATTGTTTCATGGCAGTACAACAAGGCAAGCATTATGGCTAAGACAGGCGTAACATATGTTTATAATTAAAATGCAGATAAAAATAAACAACACATGTCAGAACATTCACCACCACCCCACACTCCCAACTAACACATACAAAGAAGCACTTAACCTTGGACATTGCTGCAGAAAGCATCTCCGCTGTGGGTATGCAAGCTCTGTCAGCACACAACAGAACACAGGTCAGTCAAGGCCCTGTCCAATCCTGCTACCCCAAAGAGGCGAGTCACCACCCCCCGACGCGCACACACAGGAAACTGATAACAGAAAACGCACATACATCAACATGAAACCACTACACAATCAGAAACATCAAACACACATAACCAAGTGTACATCAGAAACATACAAATATTAAACATACAAAAGCAAGTGTATATAAGAAACATACAAATACCAAACATACAAAAAACAAGTGCACATCAAAAACATACAAATATCAAACATACAAAAGCAAATGTACACCAGAAACATACATACATTAAATACACAGAGGCAAGTGTGCATCAGAAACATCTTCACTTCACCTTTACCTATCTAAAACATATTAAAGTACACAAACAAGTGGACATTTCAAAAAGGTCTGTATTAAATACACCAAAGCAAGTCTACATCAGGAACCTGCGTTCTTCAGACACACAGAAACAAGTGTACACCAAACATGTCCACACACAAAGGAATTGTAACTTACATGCCAACTTCCATTCCTCATGTCCAGCCTCCTATAAGGATCTCTCCATCTTCAACTCTCTTGCAGGTCAAAGTCTGTGAACAAACACACACACGTCATCAGCTATTTGTTTTAGGGTTGAAAAACACAATGTCATTCATTCAGAAAAATCTGGCACAAATCATAAAAAGCAGTACAACATGCAAAAGTTTATAAGACTATTAAGAGTATTCTAACATCTGTGCAAAAATCAGATGCAGTTCAACATACTGTCAAATACATGAACAATTATTAAGAAAAAGATAAAATATTTGTGCGTATGCGTTTGAGGATTGTTGAAATATTAGGAAAAAGAAACAACAAAGAAACAACAATCAACAAGGGGATCAGTGTATCATGGCAATACAACAAGGCAACATCATGGCAGGACAGGATGTGACAATGTTTACATTATCAATGAAGAGAAGAACAAACAACACATGAGAGGAAACATATCACACACACAAAAGAAAAAACAAGAAGCACTTAACTCTTAGTGCTGCTGAGAAAGCATCTCCACCTGTTGGGTACACAAGACCTGTGAGCACAGAAACTGACACACAGAAAATCCAAGCTGTAATCATGTATGCAATATATCAACCTCAAAATAATCCCCCACCCAGTCCCTCCCACCCAAAACACTCTAACACAATGCATGTCATCCCTCACCACAAATTTCATGTACACATACTACTCAAGATAATGTCAAGCATTCACATAGTGCTAAGCTTGTAAAGCTCACTTTTGTTTCCAACAGATCAATTGTGGATTTTTATTTTGATGCAACAAGTGGATGAAAAAATTATTTTGAAGATTGTTTATGATTGGTGGTTGTCCTAAATGATCAGCAAGGGAGTTCCCCAGCACAGGCCATGAGTTAAATAATGCTACATTTGAACAAATCTATTCTTGGATAAGGACACATTTTTTTTCAGTATTTCAGGCATGATTCATTGACTGTCCTTTTAATGTATTAGGGAAAAGTTCTTGTCCAATATCTTAAACAGAAACTCATGATGCCTTTCTAATCTTAGTTTTGGTGTAGGGGAAGAATAATTACACTGAGTATAATGCCAAACTTCTAGTAGGTAGTCATCTCAGAAGAACCGGCAGTTTTTAAGAGCACGTTTATACAGACGTAATGATGGTTTCATAGTGTTTTGCATAGCAGAATCCACCACAGGGTTTGAGCGGATAATTCCTATTTACGATTGTAAATACGCTTGAAAGAAAAGTTGCTTAATGAAAGGTCAAGAAAATGTTTGATTTTAGTCCAATTGGTAAACTCTTTGAGACCCTGTCTTTGCATAGATGGATATGTGATAGGTACCAGCTGATATTTTCATCAATTGTTAACTCCTAGAATTTTAGTGGTGAGAGGCTTGATTCTATGTTTCCTTTTCAATAGGATTGGAGAAAATTTAATTAGATAGATTTGTCGCCATTTGGTCTGTAGTGATAAGCATGGCATTTTTGTTTTTATGGGGTGTATATACATGTGATTTAGTTTCAGTCCATAGACAAGGATCATCAGCGCTATTATGCAATGTCCTTGCAAGAGAGTTAATGTCAGTATGGCTTGTATGTTATGTCCCCGTGTCCGTCAGCAAAAAGTTCGCATTTAGATTTGATATGGAGAGGGAGGTCATATATGTATAATGAAAAGAGAATGTCCTAAGATGGATCCCTCTGGTACTACCATAATGAATGGGTTTTGTGTGGAGGTGACGTAGCTATTGAAACACATTGTTGCCTGTATTTGTAAGATAAGAGCAAGAAGTTCAAGAGTATTGTAGAGAGATATATAGGTCCTAGCTTTTAATGAGAAGTCCAGTCGGCAATTGGTATCAAAATGCTTTTTGGAAATCTACAAATAATCTAAAAGATAAAATAGAGATTGGGCCTATAATTTGAGGATCCAGAAGGGTACTTCAGACATGTGGATCGGAATCACCCTTAGTTAGTTTTGAAGGCGTTGGGAAATAGTTCTTATGAGACAAAGGTTATAGATATGGGTCAGAGTGTCTGTATAACTGAGCGATAGCTTCATATTCTGCCATCTTTTCCAATAAAACCACGCGTACTGATTGTATAAGGGTGAGTCAGGTAATTGTAGAACACAGAAACAGATTATGAATGGAGTTTTGATGGAATACGCTTTCTTGCAGAATTTTTTCGTTCATTTGAGATCATTGGACTTCGATTTATCATTGTTGATTATGTTAGAAAAATATTAATGAAGTGAATTGTTTTAGTTATCAGCAGAAATAACTTTGATTACGTTTAGATTTGGAAGACAATAGATTAATTTGTTATTTATTGATTGCCTTCCATACAGTCCTTTGAATTTTGTTTGGATGAAAGTAATTCTTAGGAAATATTTTCCTTTTCTCATCACCGTTTTTGAGTATTTATGGCATTTCGAATTTTGTTGCCGACCTCAAAATATTTATGTTCTTTTTAAAGAAATCTCTAAGATAACATGCTTCTTCTAGTTCCTTGTACACAAGTGGTTTGCGACATGTTTGATCCTTTATGGTTTTTAATGGGGCCGTTTTTTATGATTCAGTAAAAACTTTTATCCTGAAACTCCATGGCCAGGTCTGATCTATAATATTGAATGTTCGAGAGCATAGGAACGCTTTAAATCATAGTAAGAAAAGCTGCTCATTAAATTTTGCAAAAGAACGATAAGTATAGTTTTATGGCTAGGTTAGGAATTTTTGTTCCTTTTTTTTGACCATGTGGTACAGACTCGGTAGTGATCGCTAACAGTTTATGTAAAAGGGACACACATTACAATGAATGTATTTAGGACTGATACATAGATGATTATCAATAATTTGTTAGAATTGATGTGACTCTTGTGGTTGAAGTAACCTACTTGGTGAAGATTGAATGAGTCCATAACTTGTGTACATTGGTTTTCTTTACTTTTGCTAGGTCAATATTAAAATCACCTAGTTAGATAATTTTCCCCTAGAATTCTATAGGACTATACGTCATCATGAGTCAAACTTGTCTTCCCAATATTTTTTCATTCTGTTTGATTTCTGTAGCAGAACCCCAATATATAGGCCGCGGCACCTTTTATAAGCTACTTCGATCCAGATGATTCTACTTCCTAACATTCAAGATGGAAAAGACGTTTGAACATTACAGACTCACTAATATAGATTAAGATTATCACGTTTCTTTGGGCTTTGCGGACTTTTCGCACGAATTCATATCCTGGAATGGAAATGTCAGTGTTGGTTATGAGTTCTGTAAGTCCTGGACTCAAAGCCCTAGTATAAGAAATGGTTTGCCTTGGTTTGTGATGAGTCATGTTATATCCATCGATTTTATTTGACTGCAAATGGTTACATAATTTATGTGCAAAATTTCGTAACCAACCTTGAGGGCCCAGAATTGTGACTTTGAAATACATCCATTGAAAGTTAGTTTTGTGAGAAATGTAAATAATGTGTACAGAATGTGAAGATAAGGAAGAAAAGAGATACTATGAAATAATAATAATAGGAGGGGGTGGAGTGAAATTACTTGATAGGGGTATAGAAGGGTGGAAGGGTGAAGGAAAGGAGTAAAACCAATTACCACTCAGAGCACACAATTTGTGTATAACTCATTCTGACAGTAGTCTGATTAGGAAAAAAAGAAAAAAGAAAATTTCCACAGCTTGCGTGGCTGTTACCGTAGAAATGGGAGATATAGAAAAAAAAAAAAATAAAACCACAACAACAACAAGCAACCAAATCACCCACAATCAACGAGGCAGACAATACAGTAAAAGCACCTGTAAATAAAAAGGATGCCAGAATATGAAATAATAAGCACAACAACAATCAGCACAGTTTCCCTGGAAAATATGATTTTACTAGAAACACTTTTTTAAAAAGAAGGAACAAATAAAAAAGAAAAGAAAAGGAAAGAAAGTGATGATCACAATCAGCACTGTTCCAGAAAAGCTTGGTCCTGGTGTAGAGATGTCACTGGTTTGTCCAGTCACTGATTTGCTTCACACTGGCAAAGCACTGGGTGGGCGTGTCCTCCAGCACAGAATAGAGATATAAATAAAAAACTAAACTGTCACCAAATTTACATTTCAAGACCATGGGTAGCAGAACACAGAATAATTCCTTGTAGATGTTTATGCAGCTTCTAACCAATGATTAGTTAAGGAAGTGTTCATACCCATGCATGAACGTATGAACGCACATACTATCCTTGTTCACACACAAGATACACACACAACACATACACACACACGTAGCTGCAAACACTACGCACACATAGTGCTACCTGCATACCTACCCACACTACACCCACCCACCCCACACACACACACACACCCACACACACAACACTCACACACCACACACACACACACACAACACACACACACACACACACAACACACACACACTACACACACACACCCTTATGTGGAATATCGGTAGGGAGAATTTGTCACACCAGTAGTTTCAGGTAACCCTATAACAGAAAAGCTGGAGCAGGGTGTATCGTGGCGGACACTGCTGGGTATAGGTGGGGGTTTCTGGCGTTGGGGAGGAGGGGGAGGTCCGTCACAGAGAGAGAGAGAGAGAGAGATAGAGAATAGAGGAGAAGAGAAGAGAGAGAGAGATAGAGAGAGAGAGATAGAGAGAGAGAGAGAGAAATAAAGAGAGAGAGAGAGCAGATCAAAATTAAGACCTTTCCCACCCCACCCCACCACCTCCACCCCCACATCCCTGTGGGATTGCGGGTGGTGGGGGGTGGGGTGGTGGGGGGGGGGGGGTCTGTCAGTATAAAATAGCATCCACACCTTCTGAAAACTTCTGTGCTAGAATACCTTTTTTCTCGATCACCTCCCTCTTTTGTTTCGCCTTGTTCCTTTTCTTCTGGCACCTCCTTCCTACCAATTTTTCCGCCTTCTGGTTTCATTCTCCTGCCGTTTTTTATGAAACCAAAAAGACTTAAAAGATAACAATTCTCCCAACGCCGAAGTTCGATGTGCTTGGGCCTGACAAGTCCAAGGCGTGTTAGCGGCAGCACAAGGCATTTTGGTTCACATGAAGAACAAATTGGTTGCTGGGTCTGATGCGTTCGGTGATGATGAAAGGAGAAACAGAGCACACTGCACATCTTTGGTACAGTTCAAGATAGGACTGACTTTCTCCGTTCTTTCTCCTTTAGATTCACAATTTGTCACAAAGATTAGGATGATGATGAGATGATGATGATGATGAAGATGATGATGATGATAGAGGATGATGATGATGATGATGATATGATGATGATGATGAAGATGATGATGATGATGAGATGATGAGATGATGATGATTGATGAAGATGATGATGATGATGATGCATGATGCATTATGATGAAAGGCCGATGATGATGATGATGATGGATTATATGATGATGAATGATAGATGAAGATGATGATGGATGAAGATGAATGAGATGAAGATGATGGTGGTGCGGGTGGTGGTGGTGGTGGTGTGGTGGTGGGTGGTGGTGGTGGTGGTGGTGTGGTGGTGGTGGTGGGGGTGAATGGTGAGGGCGATGATGTGATGATTGTGAGGTGATGGCGAAGATGAGGCGATGGTGATGATGGTGATTGGGATGATGGTGGTGGGGATGATGGTGGGGATATGACGGCGGCGGCGGCGCGGCGGTGGTGGCGGCGGCGGTGGGTGGTGGTGGTGGTGGTGTGGTGGTGGTGGGGTGGTGGTTGTGTGGTGGTGGGGAGGTGGTGGTGGTGGTGTGGTGGTGGTGAGATGGTGATGGTGGTGGTGGAGGTGATGAATGATGGTGATGGTGTGGTGGTGTGATGATGAGGATGTGGTGGTGGTATGCTGCTGCTGCTGCTGCTGCTAGCTGATGCGCTGCGGCTGCTGCTGCTGCTGCTGCTGCTGCTGGCTGCTCGCAGCTGCTGCTGCTAGCTAGCTGCAGATGAGATTATGATGAATGATTGATGATGTTGATATGATGATTAGAAGCACGACGACGACGAGGCGATGATCTTTATTTCCAAGGGCAAAGATAACACTTTTTTAAAAATCCAGCCTTTGAATTGTAGACAGACAGACAGACAGACAGACAGAAAAATAGACAGACAGATAGATAGACAGATAGATAAGATAGACAGACCGACAGACAGACAGAAAGATAAGATAGACAGACAGATAGACAGACAGACAGACAGACAGATAGATTAGACAGATAGATAAACAGACAGACAGACAAATAGACAACAACAGACAGATAGACAGACATAATAGATAGACAGACTGACAGACAACAGACGAAGATAGACAACAAAAGAACGGACAGACAGACAGAAAGATAGACCAGACAGACAGATAGACAGACAGACAGACAGATAGACAGACAGATAGATTAGACAGACTGACAGCCAGAAAGATAGGCAGAAAGACAACCAGATAGACAGACAGACAGACAGATAGATATATAGACAGATAGATAGAACCAGACAGACAGACAGATAGACAGACAGACAGATAGACAAGACGACAGATAGACAGACTGACAGACAGACAGACAGACAGAAAAGATAACATACAGATAGACGGACAACATACAAGAAAGATATGACAAGACAAGACAGAATAGACAGACAGAGCAACCAGACAGATAGACAGACAGATAGATTAGACAGACGACAGACAGAAAATAGGCGAGAAATACAGACAGATAGACCAGACCAGACAGACAGATAGACAGACCAGACAGCCAGATAGCAAACAGATAGATAGACCAGATAGATTAGAACATGACAGACAGACAGACAGAAAGATAACAGACAGACAAGACATACAGACAGAGAGACAGATAGACAGACAGAAAAGTAAACAGGATAGATAGACAGACAGACAGACAGAAAGATAACAGACTGACAGACGACAGACAGTACAGATAGACAGATAGATAAACAGACAGACAGACAGACAGACAGGCAGACAGAGAAAGAAGGAAACAGGGAGATTGTGAGACAAGAGAGTTACGAACAGAACAGCGAGACAGTTGGAAGAACTGAGCAGACAGAGAGGTGACAGCCTGGACAATCATCAGACAGCCCGAAAAAGGAATTACACTGAGAACAGACAGACAGACAGACAACAGAGACAGACAGACAGACAGAGGTGTGTGGTGTAATGAGTAAGAGTGCGTATGTCGTCAAGAGTCAAGTCAAATTTAATATTTCATTGTGTACATTGATAAGCAATGCATTTGCGTTAATTTCATCAAGCCCCATCTAACTAAGAACAAATTCTTAATGATACTACTGAAATACTGCATTATTGCAACTTTTACCAATAAAGGTACCATGAAAAAAAGAAAACCATAAAATAATACACTGCATAATACAAATACACACACATGCATACACAACGCACACGCACGCACACACACGAAAAAAAATCGAAACACACACACACACCACACACACACAACACAACTCACAACACACAATGACACACACATAAACCACACGCACGAATCACAAAAAGTATCCTTGCCGCCTACAATACAAAACACTTGGATTCTGAAAAAATGTAGATGAATAATGTCTACCTTAACTAATGCCATCATTAAAGCTGCTCACTTATCATCCCGAGCCATTAAATCTTAAAAACAAGGAAATTATTATGTTGGACACCTGCTTGTGAGGAAGCAGTGACCAACAAACGTTTTAATTTATAAAACATATTTAAAAAATAAGAACATCAGAAAACCATGAAAAACAGAACAGCAAAAAACTAAAGCAATATGATCATAAGCACAGCGAAATCGACAATTTGGTCTTCGCTTTGTTGGAGCGAAGTATCAATCATAACGATATTAACAAAAGTGTGGAAAAAAAGTTTCATGAAATGATAAAAGGTGTGATTTTACCACATTGTCCTATTAAACTCAAACAATGAAATTTCCATCCAATGCAGAAAGGCCTGAGGCCTGTGCAGATATGTTCACAGAGTCTTTGATGGAATTGAAGGCCACTCACTTAAAAGCACAAAATACGTGAAAGACAAGCTTGAGGAAAGAAAGAAAAATAAAAAAATTCCATGTCTAATAAACTGAATACATCAAAGCTCCAATAACAATCATGAAGTAATAGAAATATTATTTTCCCATCCTAAATAAGGAAAACACTTCTGTATGGATTTAGATGCCATTAACCAATGATAAGCTTAAACGTTTACCAGAAAATTCATTTCTTGTTAATGCATAAACTTTTCCAAAGTGTTGACCAAAGGTGCATTGTGCCATTGAACTGGAAGCAGCTTATTATTGTCCCCATTCATAAGCAAGGAAAGCCTAAAACTGATAAAACAGTTAATAGGCCCATAGCACTGACTTCCAACATTGGAAGCTTATGGAGAAAATTATTCTTAAGAGGCTTGTATATTCTGTCAGAAAAATAAGGTAGTTTCCTGTCAATCAAACAGGATTCAAAAATGTCGAACAGCAATTTTTTTTTTTTGATAACCTAGTTAAAATAACAACACAGTGTAAAACAACAATTTTGCAAGAAGAAAAAAATCTACTCGCATAATTTTTTGATGTAAGGAAAGCCTACGACCAAGTTTGGCATAAACTAAAGACTATTGTTTTCTCTGGGCATTTTTTCCATTATATTAAAAGCTTTTTATGTAAAAGAAGTATGCAGAGAGAGTAGGGAATGCATATTCAGACTTCAGATCATTGCATATTGGTTTATCACAGGGTTCATTATATAGCTCCTTTTCTGTTTTAATATATTGCTAATATGATTTACCGCACAAAACTGTCTAAAGATGTTTTTGTTCTTAGAAACAATAAGCAGATGATATATGTATAAGGATGAAATGTCACTATAAGCTGCCAACAACAAAGAGGAATGGTACATTATACCTGAAAAGTAAATCAAAAAAGAGGTAGATAAATGTTACATAAATATATTTTTAGAAAATGGTCTGACATTATCTACAGAAAAAAACGCACATAATGCTTTTAAATAATGGTAGTATCCAGAACACTACCACAGTTTAACGATGGGAGGGGAGCCAATTCAGTATAAAAATAATGTAAAATTTTTAGGCATTCAAACTTACATCAAAATTAACTTGGAATGGCTCATATTGGATACATTTTAAAACAAAAGCAAGGATATGCATTAATTTTCTTAAAATGGCTAGCAGACAGTCATGGGGACAAGATATCTTCACTCTTAAATGCTTGTCTAATCACATTGACGTTCCAAACTGTCTTATTGACAAGAGGTCTTTTTCATTGCTACCTAAAAATTTACTTTAAAAAGCTCCAAAGAAGAGATTGTAAGGCGTACAAACTTGCACTTATGGTACCATTTCCATGCATCCACCATAGGAACTTATAAGGAAATAGGGAACTCCCCCCTAGCTGAATACCACAACTTTCATGCGCCAAATATGTATTACGGTAGCACGAAAATGAACGAAAATTTTTGACTGTAGTGAATTAAAAAGTCAAGCAGAAACGAATTTTTTTCCAAAAGGGCTTAAACAAATGGTCGTGTTTTAATGCCAATAGGCACTGTATAAGAACCCTTTCAAAAATCAAACCATAACCAATATGACCTTAGAAACACAAAAAAGAAGCTTTAACCTGTCCTTCAATGGGAGATGAATAAAGCCTGTTGATATAGAGTATGATTAATGAAACAAAGAATGAAAATCAAACATCATGGTTGCAGTATGTTCGGTCGCATATGAAAATAAGTATGCTGAATGCTTCACACAGTTTTATACAGATGGATCTGTTTAAGAAAATCAAATGACACAGGCTCTGCATTTTTCATACCAGCACTTACAAATTTAAAGAAAACGAACTATCTTGGTAACAACGTTTCAATATTTACAGCTGAACATAAAGGCAATTCTTATGGCTCTTACTTTATATTCTTAACTTTCCATTTTCATTCTTTCATAACTTGCTTTGTTAGACTCAATTCAGAATTTGGTATGCTAAAAAATCCCCAAACTTCAAGAAAGTCTCTAGATATTTGAAATTAAATATGTCATACACCTCTAAGTAAAATAGGTATTCCTGTGTTTTTTTTATGTTGGGTGCCTTCCCAGTTGAATTTTTTCAAATGAGTTGCTGACAAGCTGCAAAAAAAGGGTCAAGAACATGACATGGAATCGATAGAACTGGATGTTCCCTATCTATTACAGGAGTGATCATATATTAGAACAAATTTCATTGGGTAAAGTTTAAAGAATCTGGTCAATCAAGAAACGATTATTAAAAAAATTGCCCGACCACTTTCCATATTTTTGTTAATGGACTCCTTCTCCAAATAGATTCGCGTTTATAACTATGAGAAGGGTTCATTCACTAAATTTTAGAAGAAGTTAAATGCATTCCTTACAAAAATTTGTAAACAGTCAGACGACTATTGGAAGATACAATATCTCCAATACTCAAATCATATTGGAGTGCCCTATTGTAAAACTTTTTTTACCTACAATTTACAGAAGATCTCTGGTAAATATATTTGAAAATTCAAAGTTAGCCCCTTGCCATTGTAAAGAAGATTATTGCATAGTCCAACACGATTATTTATTGTAGTTACATTAATTGTTATTTCATTTTCTTAACGTTGTTGAGATTTAAGTTGCTACTGTTTAAGAGTATTATTATTACTTTTCTAATTCCTAGGTGTGTTTGTTGGTTTTGTTGTTGTAGTTTATAATTATTATTTCTTTTTCTAAAAAAAAAAAAAAAAAACAACAAACAAACACCCAACACGGATGCTATTTCTTAACCCTTTCTCCTTCCAAAACCAAAATTCAGCAAACAACACAAATCACACTACCAAAAAAAAAAAAAACAACCCAAAAACAGCAGCAAAAAAAAAAACACTAAACAGAAAACAAAAACAAAAGAAGCTACAAACGAACAAAACACAACAAAAATCCACAACAACCTATAAAACACAAATCAAAAGAACAAACATAAACACAAATAAACAAAGAAATCAACACTCTCAACTCCAAAACAAAACAAATAACTCCAAACACTATAAATAAAAAGCCAAGACAAACAAAAGCAAAGAACAAACAAACACAAAACCATCATAAAAACAATCAACCCAAACAACCACATAAACACCAACCCAAAAAGAAAAAAAAACTAAATAAAAATAACCCAAAAACACAACACCAAAAAAGGGAGCAGGGGTGGAAAAAGGGAACAGGCCCCAGACTGACCCTTTGTGGAATCCACCATTTAAGGGTTTTTATTAAAATTTTGTTACAAAATTTCTGGAACGGTCTTTGAGGTATGAAAAAAACCCCGGGAGGGTGTGCAAAAAAAAAACCCGAATGGTACAATTATTTTCAGATTCATGGAACTGTTTACTTATTTTTTGCAGATGATGGGGTATGATATCAACAAACCAAATGGTTAAAAAAATCGCTGATTTTTTTAAAACATGTTGTAAAATTAATTAACCCTTTAAAAACTTTGAGAAAAAAATGTCTTGGTATTTGAAAAGGGTTTTTTTTAAAAAACTAGCCGTGGTTTACGTATGATAGATGGAAGGGTTTAAAAATCTTTGTTTTTAAAATTTAAATTTCAACACGATCGTGCTAAAAGTGGTACTGCATTTAACAAAAAAAGGCAAAAAGGAATATTTTAGATAAAGTGTTTTAAAAAAAATATAAAAAATGACAGCAAACACTTACTTTAAAATCTTCGACAGGAAAAATAAACCAAATTGCTTATGTGCAAAAATAGGGGAAAACAGGTTAGAACATAAAAAAGTGCATATAAAGTATGTTCTTTCGAGCCGAAGGCATAGAGCCGGAGCTTTCCGGTTTTTTGTACGTTTAAAACGAATGATGGTTTTTCACCCCCCCTGTGCGGACGCTAGTCTGTCGCCCAAAACTTCCCCAGCAGAGCGGGACCCATTGTACCCTGGGTGGATGAGGAAAAATAGGAGTAAAAGGTCTTTCCCCCAAGGGGCACACACCGAGCCGAGCGGGGATCGAACCCCCCGACCTTGGTCCGGTTGGGCCCCCCTAAAAACCCCCGCACGGTGCCTCCTCAAAAAAAAGGGAATTAATTTAAAAGGTTTTTAGGAGGCCAAACTAAGACCCAAAAAAATGGGGTATGGGAATTTTGGGTAGGTATCCACTTTGGAATTCATCGTTACTGCCCAAGATATGGTTTAGATTATTAAATGTAAAACGATTCATATAAGGCCTATCAAAAGTTACCAGTTAAACAGCAGGGGAAGCGGGGGTGGGTATCAAAATGAGAGAAATTTATGTGATGGCTTTAAAAAGTTGGACAGCAAGGGTTAAGTAGTTAAACTTTTTGCAAAATTTTTTAACAGGGTTGTGGATATGTTTATTTAGGAACGACAGATACTTCAGAGAAGGGGGACAATATAAAACCTTTCACATCATTAAGCTGTTTTTTAAAAAAAGCGATCATTTAGTATTTATGTATATTGCTTCCTTGTTGCCATTTCTCAAGTTCGATTCAACGTTCTCCCCCTAAATAACAATGTACATCGCTACAAGGAAGGGGGCAGGATGGTTAAGATGTTCGCCTGCCAACAAGTTAACCGTGAGGTTCTGGGTTCGATTCCCAGCCTCGTCCTTTCTTCCCAATTTGACAAAACAATCGAACTGAATGTCAAAGTCCTTCGGATGAGACTATAAACCGAGGTCCCGTGTTCGAACGAATGCAGAACATCTTGCGCACACGTTAAATCCTGTTCCGCTTTTCGGAAGAGTAGGTGGAAACAGATGACAAAATTTACAAAACCGCATACACACGGGGAATAGATGTAAAAAGCACATGAGTGCTTATTCCATTATCCTAGATATAAAAGAATAAATAAATAAATAAATAAATAAATAAATAAATAAATAAATAAAGGAATCTAACCATGATAAGCTTGTCCATTTTGTAAAAATCATATTGAAAATGAACTGCACTTTTTGTTTGCATGTCCTATGTATGATGACTTGAGGCTTAAAGTTTTAAAGGAATAGAAAGGACTTTCTCTGCACGTTTTGCTTTAAACCACAAACCCCATCCACAAAATAATTGATCAAAAAATGTGCCCTGAATCAAAAATACAGAAGAAATAATTATTTTACATTGGATGTATGATTTTACTTCTTGTGGGTGTGCTTCCATTTATTGGGGGGATCCCCTTTTTTCTTGTTTAGCAAAAAGGCAAACACTGAATAGAAAAAATGCAGGGGTAAAGAAAATGTGCATTATGGTTTTCAATCAGTATCTGTGTCGGGGTAGATGCCAATACTAATTAAATATAAAATGTATTCACACATGTTTTCTCATAGTCTGGGAGAGTGTTTTTTTTTTACTTCGTTTTTAAAAAGTATTTTTTGTTCTAACCTTTTTTTATTTGGTTTAAAAGCTTGTTCATCAGATGAAGAAAAAATGCGGTAGCAATTTTAACAGAAATGTATTCAAGACTAAAAGAAAATACTGAAAAAGACAAAATATTTTGCAAATGTTGTGTTGTAGTATAAAATAAAAAAATGTATAATTTTTTAAGTTTGAGATTTAAGTTTAATATACAAAAGAAAAAAAAAAACCCCTTTCGTCTAATAGAATAACTATAAAGTATGAAACAATGTTTCCCCGTTTTTCCTATGTACGCTAATTTTTTTTTGATAAAACCAGCGAAGCGACAATTAAACAAAACTAAATTTTAAAGTGCCCTTTTAAAAAGTGTTTAGTATACTGAAAACGCATGAAAAAATCGAAAATTAATTACTTGTGTTTTACTGCGTTATATCGTGATTTTCCCAAATCTGTTTGCATTTTATTTTGACCCATGGGCCCATTGCAAATTTAAAACCCTTTCAGGTTCAGAGTCTCTAGTTTCCCCCTCCCCCCAATAAAGGAAACAGACTTACAGGTTGGTCGCTCTCTCGTAAAAACGAACAAAGAGTAAGCAGAAGTTATTTTGCCCGGTCAGGTCCGAGGGTGTTTATGATTAAGAGGTGACCATTTTTGGGCCCATTTAGACATCAAAACCAATTCCCTAAAAAAGGGGCAGCTTTTTTTTCCCAGGCTTTGATGCACACGCAGGTTTTTGTCTGCCAACACACACAACTCCACACACAAAACACCGCCGCGTACTACACACATCCCCCACCCCCCCCTTTTCCCCCAACAGACACTTCACACAACAAAAACCCCCAAGACACCACAGTGCACATTGTGTTGTGTGTGTGTGTGTGTGTGTTGTGTGTGTGTGTGTGTGTGGTGTTTTTTTTTTGTGTGTGTTGTGTGTGTTTTTAAAAGCCCCCTGTATTCACCTATAGCCATATGAAAACTGCATTCATAAGTTTGTTAAAAAAAGCATCGTCGGGGTCTATCATCAACATTACCATTTTTCCCCCTTAGGGGGTAACAAGTGGTTGAACATTGCGTTCGAAACCCTCCCCCCCCGGGTTCGATTCCCGTTAAAGGGGGTATTTTCCCTGGAGTTAACATTAGTGCAGACTCCACTTCCCCAAAAGTCCTTCGGATGAGACTATTAAAACCCAGGCCCGTGTCGAACGCACGCGAACTCTTGCCACAATTAAATCCCGTCCCGCTTTTCGTAAAAGTAGCCAATTTTGGGGTGGTGGGAAAGTGACAATGTACAAAACCGCTACACAGGGGACTGATTAAAAAACCCTAATTTCTTATTTTCCAACATCGATTAAAAATTTTAAAAAAAACCAAAAATCCCCATCGTATTCCTCCCCCAATCTTCATATTTTCCTACCCTCTCTCACTTTTTTCTCACTCACATCCAAAACCCCCACCCAAAAACCCCACCCCCCCCAACCCCCCCTCATATAACACATATTAGGGTTCATGAAAATTGAAAATTTACCGGGGCCACCCCTAACCCAATTTTAAAATTTTAAAAAAAAAACCTTCCCCCCCCCCCCCCCCCCCAAAAAAAAAACCCCCCCCCCCCCACCTTTTTACGCAAAAATTAAAACGAAAAGCACGCTGAAAATTTAAAAGAAGACAACAACCTGATCTGCCCCTGCATCCCTTCCCCAGGATCTTAAAATGGCGTGAACGCCAAAAGTTAGGACAGCCCAGGTTAGAGGGAAAAGGAAGCCACGAAATGAATGATATTCCCCAATAAGAGTAATGCCCTCTGTATAATAAAAAAAAAAAAACCGGGTGTAGTTATTCACTGTAGGAAAGTGATTTTAAAAAGTCGATCCTCAAAAAGCAAGCCCAAAATCTAATTTGAAATGTAAAAAGATTGTAGCTTTTTTTCCTGAGAAAAAAATTGTTATTACAAGGTCCCCCTGTAAAAAACCAAGTTTTCGAGAGGGGGAAAACTTTTCAATGAATGACTTGTGGGGATTATCCCATCTAAACAAGTATCATTGTATCCCATAAAAATTGTACCCCTTTCATTAAAAAGATTCTTTCATTCCAAATGCAAAGGGCTCCGTTACTGGCTAAAAAACTTTGGCAGGCATGTCATGATTTTTTTGGCAACCAGAAAAGGGAGACCAAACCCCAATTTCCCCCCATAAACCATCATCCAGTACCATGCTACGCCTTTGACGCCCACTACCAGCGTACTTGCAACCCAAAGCCTCATCGAATAAAGACAACTTCCAATTCTACGCGAGAAGTAGAAGTAGCAATTAGATCGCTGAAAAAAGGGAAAATCAGCAGGAATCGACAACATTCCCAGCGAGCTAATCCAACACGGGGGAGAAGCAGGGGACAGACATCCTTACAAGTATCTGCAACAAGATTGACAGACCGGAGAGTGGCCTACACCATGGACTCAATTACTCTCATCACTCTCCCCAAGAAAGGAAATCTCCAGCAGTGCCAAAACTACAAAGGGCAATCAGCCTCATAAGTCATGCCAGTAAAGTCTACTAAACGTGATCTGAACAGGCTGAAACCCCAGGCAGAAGAGATCATCGCCGAAGAGCAGGCCGGTTTCCGCCCAAATAAAAGCACCACATAACAGATATTCAACCTGAGGGTTCTGTGTGAGAAATACAGCCCGCATCAAAAAGACATCTTCCACGTCTTCATTGATTTTAAGAAGGCCTTCGATAGAGTATGGCATGACGCTCTGGGGGGCCACCATAAACAAATTCAACATGAGCCAGAAGCTGATTCACACCATCAAGGAACTCTAAATCAAAGGCCCCCAGTGAAATATTTTGTACAGGGCAGGGTAGGGGAATGGTCCGTACCTCAGTTGGGGTCCGACAGGGATGTTGCTGTCGCCGCACTGTTTAAACATTTTCCCGAAGCTCTGACTGACGCCTTGGAAGACCACACAGGTACAGTCGCATTGGAGGGCGAACAATCACCAACCTCAGGTTTGCCGATGACATTGACGGTCTGGCGGGAAAAATGAAGAGGAACTGGCCAAACCCTAGTGAAGCAACTGGACGAAATATCCTCACGATACGCATGAAAATCAGCGCCGAGAAACCAGTCATGTCAAACAGTGTCCAGCCCATCACACCCAAGATCACTCTCAGCGGAAAAGAACTGGAGACAGTTGACCATTTCAAGTCCCTTTGGAGCCATCATAAGTGAGAAGGATCGAAGACCGAAATCCTAAGCAAGAGCGGAACAAACAGCAGCAGCAGGCAAGACTGAAGACCATATCGGAACTTTCCCTCTCGGAACCAGGTAAAGTTATTTAAACGCGCTAGTCACTTCAATCATGCTTTACCGATGTGAGGCATGGACACTGAACGCAGACCTACAAAGGAGGATCCAAGCAGTAGAAATGAGATGCCCAGAAGGCCCCTTTGGGCATCTCATACAAGGACCATGTCCCCAACAATGAAGTCCGCGGGAAAGATCACTCAACAAGTGCGGGACTATGAAGACCTACTGACCACGGCGAAAAAGAGAAGCTCAGATGGTAAAGGGCACGTAACACGCTCAGAAGGACTTGCAAAAACCATCTGCAAGGAGCAGTCCAGGGGAAGAGAAGACGGGAAGACAGAGGAGAAAGTGGGCCGACATCCGTGATTGGACAGGGGAAAGGGCTTTTAGTGTTTACCAGGAACTCGCCCACGACCGGCTAAGTGGAGCCAGCTGGTCCAACGTTGTCCACATGCAGGCCCCTACGACCCTGGCGGGTTACGGGACCAGTGAACAGTGAACAGTGAACCAGGGAGCCAGTGTACAACAGCCACGGTATGAGCATGTCCCCAGCAGGACGACACCCAGTGGAGACAACATGCTCGACATTACAAGTTTTGTGTGGTGAAAAATCAGTTTGAATGGTGACATTTTGTACGTCTTTGCTTTGCACCAGCTGTAGATCTAGTACAGTTAATAGACACTGTGATATCTGCTCGTATCTGCAGCAGCTGCTCTACATGATCTTCAATAATTTGTTGTTTTGTTTTCTTTTATTGCCGTTTAAATTGAATTAACTGACTTTTATTACTAGTGCTCTTGGACTCTTTTAATTAAGATATTATCATTATAATTGTTATTATCATTATTATTATTTTAGTGTTACTTCCAAAACATTTGAAATTTGTGTTTTTATTTATTTATTAGTTAGGTTTTTTTTGGTGTATAATGTCTAAAAAACCCTCACTAATGCTTAACGTCATGCAGTGGAATGCTAGATCCATCTCCACGAATTTACCATATTTAGTTCGACATCTTTCTAGTAACAGCTATCAAGTTCTCATCCTGCAGTCCCTCAATGTAAAGAAGTGTAAATTACCCAGACTTCAAGGTTACTACTACCCACATGAATACGTGGATGCTGTTGGTAAGGTCAATACAGCAATATATATCCAAGAAGGAATAGATTATAGTGCATGTTGTTCACCTATGCCTAATGATATCCCAGATTCATATTCGTGCGCTGCACGTGTAAAGTTTACAGATCAGTTGGTGATGAACATTGTTTCAGTATATTTGCCTAAGGGAGCTAATGACTATAATACAGAATGGTTGCACTCACTACAAGATAATCAGAAATGGCTGGTAGCAGGGGACTTCAACGCTCACGCACCCTTTGGGATAAAGGAAGTATATCCATCTCCTGTAATCGTTTTTTTAGAAAATATAACAGACTCTTGTCTATGCCTACTAAATGATGGAAGTGTCACCAGAATACCTGACATCTCTAATCACAAGGCATCGGCATTAGATCTGTCTTTAATATCTTCTGCTCTTGCACCTGAATGTACGTGGGTAACTTATGAAGACACATTGGGAAGTGATCATTTACCTATTGTTATTACTTTTAATGAAATGCCAGTCTCCTGTAACACTGAAAAAAATAAACTCCCAAAGTTGAACTATAAAGAAGCTAATTGGAAACAATTTAAAAGTGTTCTTGCAGCCTACAATACAAACAGCTTGAATTCTGAAAATATAGATGAATTATGTTCTACCTTTACTAATGCCATCATTCAAGCTGCTTACTTATCGATCCCAACCATTACATCATTAAAATCAAGGAAATGTTCAGGAAATGTTTGGTGGACACCTGCTTGCGAGGAAGCAGTGACCAACAAACGTTTAATGTATAAAACATATTTTAAAAATAGGACGCCAGAAAACCATGAAAAACAGAAGCAGGAAAAAAAACTATAGCAACATGATCATAGCTCAGGCGAAACGACAATTTTGGTCTTCGTTTTGTTTGAGCGACGTATCAAATCATAAAGATCTTAACAAAGTGTGGCAAAAATTTCACGAAATGAGAAAAGGTGTGATTTTACCAACTTGTCCAGTTAAACTTAAAAACAATGAATTTCCAACCATGCAGAAAAGGCTGAGGCCTTTGCAGATATGTTCTCAGAGTCTCTGCGTATTGAAGCCTCACACTTAAAAGCAATAAATACAGACAAGCTGAGGAGAAGAAAGAAAAATATAAAGACCCATGTTCTAATAATACTGAATACATCAATGCTCCAATAACAATCAATGAAGTAAAAGATGTATTATTTTCCTTCCAAATAAGAAAACTTCTGTTGGATTAGATGCCATATCCAATGATATGATTAAACAGTTACCAGAAAACTTCATTCTTCTGATGCATAAACTTTTCCAAAAGTGTTGGACTGAAGGTGCAATGCCAATGAACTGGAAGCAGTCTATTATTGTTCCCATTTATAAGCAAGGAAAGCCTAAAACTGATAAAACTAGTTATAGGCCCATAGCAATTTCTTCTAACATTGGTAAGCTTATGGAGAAAATTATTCTAAAGAGGCTTGTGTATTACTGTCAGAAAAATAATGTAGTTCCTGTCAATCAAGCAGGCTTTCAAAAAGGTAGATCAGCAATCGATAACTTAATTAAACTAACAACACAGGTCAAACAACAATTTGCGAAAAGAAAAAATCTACTAGCAACATTTTTTGATGTAAAGAAAGCCTACGACCAAGTTTGGCATGCTAAATTGCTGCATAAACTGAAGACTATTGGATTTTCTGGGCATTTTTTCTATTATATCAAAAGCTTTTATGTACCAGAAGTATGCAAGTGAGAGTAGGGAATGCATATTCAAACTTTAGGTCATTGCATATGGGCTTACCATAAGGTTCAGTTATAGCCCCTTTTCTGTTTAATGTATTGATGTATGATTTACCCACAAAACTGTCTAAAGACGTTGTCCTGGTACAATATGCTGATGATATATGTATATGGATGAATGTCACTATGAAGCGTGCTACAACAAAGAGGATGATAATCTATACCAGAAAAGTATATCAAAAAGAGCTAAATAATTTACATAAATATATTTTTGAAAATGACCTGACATTATCTACAGAAAAAACGCATATTATGCTTTTTAATAATGGTAGTGATCCAGATACACTGCCACAGTTTACGATTGGAGGGGAGCCAATTCAGTATAAAAATATGGTAAAATTTTTAGGCATTCAACTTACATCAAAATTAACTTGGAATGCTCGTATTGGATACATTTTAACAAAAGCAAGGAAATGCACCAATTTTCTTAAAATGGTTAGCAGACAGTCCTGGAGACAAGATATCTTCACTCTTAAATGCTTGTCTAAGTCACTTGTACGTTCCAAACTGTCTTATGGACAAGAAGTCTTTTTCAGTGCTCCTAATTATTTACTTAAAAAACTCCAAAGTATAGATTGTAAG
>CM054153.1:35276005-35296005 GCA_028751875.1 Rapana venosa | reverse complement strand
ACTACTACTACTCCTGCCGCTGCTGCTACTACTACTACTACTGCTACTGCTACTATTACAACTTCTTCTGATGTTGCTGCTACTACTACCACCACCAGTAATACTATACTACAACTAATGACAATAACGATACCAACAATACTAACAATAGTAACAATCATAGCATATCATCCACGTGTGGATGCCAGGGGCCAGTCAGTATAAAATGTATTCCAACATTCTGGAAATGCTGTGTTTTAATTTCCTCATTTCTATTACTCTCTTTGTTCCTGCCTTGTTCCTTTTCTTGGCAGGCGTCAGTCTTGGAACACTATGTAGTTGCACTCTAGATGTTAGTTCTGGTACAGTCCCTATGGCAGTCCCTATGGCAGAGGGCAAAGATGAAGTCTGGCGCTGGTCTGTCTGCCTGGGTTGCAGCCTTTCATCTCCTCTTTACCTCGTGCTGCTAAGCATGTGTCTCCTACAACTTGGAGAGACCTTTCTGCACAGTCTGTCTCCAGGCTGACCGTTTAAGGGCTGTTGCTTCCCAGTTGTTCTGGTCGATGTTTAGGGCTTTTAAGTCCCTCTTGCACACGTTTTTGAATCTTAGCTGTGGTATGCCTGTGGAACATTTTCCCTGCGCAAGTTCTCCATAGAGGAGTTCTTTCGGGATCTTTGCGTCGCCCATGCTCACAACATGACCTAGCCAACGCTTACGTCTCTGTTTCAGCAGAGTGTACATGCTCGTGCATCCAGCTCTTTCCTGGACAGTGTTGTCTGAGACCTTGTCCTGCAAGGTGATGTTGAGGATGCGTAAGAGGCAACGAATATGAAAAGCATTAGGCTTTCGTTTTTGTCAGGCACACAAGTCCAGGATTCGCTGCCATAAAGAGGGGGGCTCATGATGTAGAGTGGGCAGATCTGGATCTTTGTGTGCTCAGTCAGCATGCTGTTGTTCCATGCTTTCTTTGTCAGTCTGGTCATGGTGGTAGCTGCTTTGCCAATGCGCTTGTTGAGCTCTGCGTCAAGTGAGAGAGTGTCTGAGATAGCTGAGCCCCAAGTACACGAAGTCATGGATGACACCCAGTTCATGGTCATTGATGCTTGTGGCTGGGGGAGAGTCAACATTCTGTCCCATGACCTGCGTTTCCTTCAAGTTAAAGGTAAGCCCAAAGCCTTTGCAGACATCGCTGAAGCAAGTCATGAGCTGCTGTAGGTCCTCAGCTGAGTGGTCGGTTACTGCTGCGTCGTCTGCAAAGAGGAAGTCACGCATCTCAGCTGGACTTTAGTCTTGTGTCTTAGTCTGGAGAGGTTGAGAAGCTTTCCGTTTGACCTGGTTCGGCGGTAGATACCTTCAGCTGCAGGACTAAATGCGTGTTTCAGCATCACAGCAAAGAAGATTCCAAACAGGGTGAGAGCCAGGACACAGCCCTGTTTCACTTCACTCTGTATGTTGAAGGCAGCTGATCTGGAGCTGTCAAAGATGATCGTGCCTTACATGTCTTCATGGAATAATCTGAGAAGTTTGGGAGGACATCCGATCTTGGGAAGGTCATTCCTATTGACCAGATTGAAAGCCTTTGTGAAGTCTATGAAAATAAAGAAAGAGTGGCTGCTTTTATTCTCTACATTTCTCCTGTAGTTGTCTGAGGGAGAAAATCAATCATGTCTATAGTGGATCCATTGGCTCGGAAACCGCTCTGCGATATAGGGTAGACTTGCTCTGCAAGGACCTGGATCCTCTTCAGTACTACTCGAGCAAAGACTTTCCCAACGATGCTGAAGATGGATATGTTGTGAGAACTATTGCAATCCTTTCTGTCACCTTTGCTTTTATAGAGTGTGACGACGTTAGCATCCCTCATGTCTTGTGGTACTTCACCTTCACTCCAACAGAGGCAGAGGATTTGATGCAACTCGGTGATGAGTGTCTCTTTGAACCACTTCAGTACTTTGGTGGGAATACTCTCTTTCTCAGGTGCCTTGCCAGAGGCAAGAGAGTCCAGGGCTTTGCTGAGTTCATCTATGGTTGGTTCTCTGTCAAACTCTTCCAGTTCTAGTAGGCACTCTATTGCATTCAGGGTATCTTCTGTGACTATATTTTACTTTGTATATAGCTAAGTGTAGTGTTCTACCCAGCACTTTATCTGTCGTTCTCTGTCTTGAATCACCACCCCAGTAGCTGATTTCAAAGGGGAGGTTTTCTTTTGCATTGGGCCAATGCCTGGTTGATGCAGTCATACATCGCCTTGATGTTGCTTGTGTCAGCTGAGATCTGAATCTGGTCGCAGAGCTGAACGAAAAGTCATTTGTGCATTGCCTGGAACACTGCCTGACTATACTGCGAGCAGCACAGTGAAATTGGAGAGGCAACACTATTACTACTACTACTACTACTACTACTACTACTGCTACTACTACTACTACTACTACTACTACTACTACTACTACTACTACTACCAATAACAATAACAACAATAATAACAAAAATCATAGCATATGAATCCCTCCACCCCCCCACCCCCACCCCGTGAGGATGCCAGGGGCCAGTCAGTATAAATAGCATCCCCACATCCTGGATATTCTGTACTACAAATTTCTCTTTTTTATTTTTTTAAAAATATTAATCTCTTTGTTTCTGCCTCATTCGTTTTCTTAATGTCACCTCTTTCTTGTCTATTTTCTTCCTTCTTGGTCCACCTCTCTGCCTTTGTCCAGAAAGACTTAAAAGATAACAATTCTCTCTTATGCCGAAGTCAGATGTACTCGGTCTGACTTGTCAGGCGCTTAATGGCAGCTTGACGCATTTTCGCTCATATGACACGACAACAATAGTTTCTGTCCAAGTATTCGACGAAGAAGAAATCACACATTACAATGATGACAACTATATACTACTATCATTGATATCAAGAACAATAATAATGATATATGATGATTATGATGATGATGGTGATCATGACGACGACGTCGACGACGACGACGATGATGATGATGATAATATAATAATAATAATAATAATAATAATACTAAGGAAAAAAATCACTGTAAGAGTAACAGTAATGATAATGAAAATAATAATAATAATAATAATAATAATAATAGTAATGGTAATAGTAACATAATGGTAATAGTAACATAAAATGAAACAGAAATGCTAATGATAACAATCAAAATCAGTTATGATTCCTGATGTAATAAACAGCTAAAAGCCATAGGTGTTTACAAAGTAACTATTTACTTTCAACAAAACAAAGAAGGAAAAGTCTCAAAACAGCTTTGCCAATACACACACACATATACACATACACACAGAGAAACACACCCATTCACAAACACACTCACGCCCTTGCGCACACACATGCACACACTCGCACACACACACACACACACACACACACACACACGTGCCTCATATAATGCAGTGAGTTGCTCAGCAAAATAAAGGAATAATTTATTGTTCATTTTTCTGCAGTGAGTGTCTGCAAATAAAATCTTGTTGCATTATCAAACAACATCTTTGAGAGAGATGGTGGGGAGAGAGAAAGAGGGAGAGAGAGGATGGAGAGAGAGATAGGAAGAGAGAGAGAGAGAGAGAGAGAGAGAGAGGGAGGGAGAGAGAGAGAGAGAGGAGAGAGAAGAGAAGAGAGGGGAGAGCAAGAGAGAGAGAGAGAAAGAAAGAGAGAGAGAGAGAGAGAGAGAGAGAGAGAGACAGACAGACAGACAGACAGACAGACAGACAGACAGAGAAACAGACAGACAGAGACAGTAAAACAGAGACAGAGACAGGACTGACCGATGAAGAATAACATTGTTGCATGGAGAGAAGAAGGCTGAGGGTTTTTCACTGTGTTGCGAAGTTTCATCATAATGAGTCCTGTTCTTCTTGTTGACTGCTTGGTATCTCTCTATCTCACACACCCACACATTTGTCAAATACATTTAGAAGGATTCTTATGAATCATATTTAGAACGTTTTAACTGAAGACCATCATTTGCATTATAAATAGAAACTTGCATAATAAAAAACCTAACACATTTCACTTAATAATTTTCCCTGTCCGATACCACATTTACTCTAGGCCTTGATCACCTGTTCCAGTTTGTTCTATTCTACAAAGCCAAATACATGCTGACTACTCTAGTTTGAGTATTAATCTTCAAGGATGTTGCAGGCCAGGTGGTCAGCAACCATCAGACTGGCACTAGACTGAACTTACCATGAAAGCTGATAGGGCATGCAACAAGCTAGAAGTCTGCACACAAAACAACACCAAGCTGGAAAGGGATTAGGATATCTTGATTCAAAAACCTCAAAATATAAACAGCTGGACCTAGAACAAAAATCTAAACCTGTTTAGGAGCAATTCTGCTTATTGTACTTACTTGATTTACTGCGCTGCTGTCTGGATTATCTTATGGATCTGGACACCAACTGTTTGTGAGCGATTTCTCAAACTTTTGTCACAATGTTTGAGCTTTTTGTGGGTGTATTGGAGAACGTGAGCACCTTTATAAAAGTTTCATTATCTTTTTTGAAAAGCCCAGGCGCTGATGAATAATTATACCAACAATTCTGATCCAGACAAGTGTTCAGCTTCATGAAAGTGGGTTATCAGGTTTTGGACTCACCAATTACTGTTATGAACGCAGACGTCTGTGAGATAAACTGTGGAATGATAAAATCCAGACATTAAATCTTCAACATAGAATTTTCAGACGTCTGCTTTACTAATCAAGATATTCAGAAAAAAATGTATTCTAAATTTGCTTTCAACTTTCACATTTCTTTATCTTTTTGAACCCAAGAGTAACTAGGTTACTATGTTATCTTTAACTAAAATAATCCTAGAAGTTTGGAAGTATACAATTCATAGACAAGCGTTCTTATTTAACATACAGAAAAGACTCGTCACATCATAAACAAACACATCATTGAAGACCACATTAATAAATTGTATGAAATCATCTTTATTCAACGAAAGGAACAGTAAAAAAAAAAATTCTGTAAAAAGCAAAAAACAAAGCATGTAAGGGATTTCTAGTTATCGTAGGCATCAAGAGATTTTACACAGGTGTTCTCAATTACTTATTGAACAAAGCATCAGACAACTCTACACACCATTTGTGAACACTTTCTTTTGCTACTAACTCTTTAAATGGCAAATACTGCAGAATTAAAAAGATTGTTTTAAGTTGTGCTTAGAATGCAACATGTTTTTGTTCTAACGCTTGTATTCCTCAGAGTTTGGTAACCTGTACAGTTGATTTAATTTCTTCTAGAACATAAGCCTAATTTAAACACTATACACTCCTTTTAAGCTCTTTTGCTTTGTTAAATGCAAAGACTTTCAGTTTGCTTCTGAAATAATTTGTGAAAGTTTTGTCAACTCTCTTTGCGTTAAAAAAACCCCTTCAAATTAGACTATCAAACTATCCCTTTTAAAAAATTGAAAACAATAAATACAATCTCTAAAGTCGGTACAACTGTCCTTCTTTGAAGTCGGAGCATGCATGCCTATATGGCGAGGTACCTAAAACAGTCTTACACGCAAACTTCTCATCCAGTGTGCATTTCAGCCTCACAGAGATTCCCCAGTGGGATGAGTGAATCTGAGTAAACATTCTCTGGACCCCTAGGGTGTTAGCTGTGGAATGTGCAACAACAATATCAAGAACAAGAACAATAATAGCAACAAAAAAGCAAGAAGAAGAAGAAGAACAACAATGTTTCAACGTGTCAATAAGGATACCATCAAAACAAAGCATAAAACATCATTTTTTAATTAAACGCAATAAGTAAAGCACATGTTTACTATTTTTAAACATAACAGCATTGAACTGTAATAGCTACACTTAACTACCAGCTATACACAGCCCCATTAAACACCACTTCCCACTTTTGAACACTATGACATTGAAGTGCATACAATCTTTAAAAACAAGATCATTGCACTGCATTAGCTCTGACACACATCGTTTCTGAGCCCATTCATTCTTTTAAATACAAGATCATTGCAACTGCATTAGCTCTGACACAAATCGTTTCTGAACCCATTCATTCTTTTAAATACAACCCCATAGCCGAGTGGTTAATACAGTTCGACTTAAATCTCATGGGTCTATGAAGTCACGGGTTCGAATCTCGGTAGCGTCTTGTAAATTAAGTGTGGTGATTTTTACGATCTCCCAAATCAACTTCATGTGCAAAACTCCCGGTGCCTTCATTCCCTCAGTGTATATACACATGCAGAAGATCAAAAATGCCCGTTAAAGATTCGGCGAGTTACGGGAATACGAACATACCCAGCATAAACGCGTGTGTGGATATATGTTGTGTGTGTGTTGTGTGTGTGTGTGTGTGTGTGTGTGTGTGTGTGTGTGTGTGTGTGTGTGTTTGATGTTGTGTGTGTTTTGAGTGTGTGTGTGTATGTTTATATTGAGTTTGTTAACGCTATTAATTGTTATTGCTTGCATGTGTAAGAATAGGTTGAATGCAAAGCGTTTGATTTTAACCACAGGATATAGCGCTATACGAATTTCATGTCTACTTCTTGTTCTTGTTTTTGTTCTTCTTTGTCTTCTTGTTAAACAGAACAGTCACGTAAAATAAAAGGAATAACAGAACGGAACAGCACGGTGACAGATACACAAGAACAGGAATGCATGTCACACATCAGAGAAGCAGCAACAGTTTATGACAACACGTGAGCCACAGCAGAGCCAGTGCCATCATACAGGTGGTCAGGGAAGTGGAGCGTGCACTGATCAGAAACAAGGTGGAGTCACAAGCGATGGATCTTTGAAAAACGTTTGCACACCTGTTGTGCCTGCACACACACACAACACACACACACACACACCACACACACACACACAACACACACACACACACACACTCATCCATCCATCCATCCATCTATCCATCCATGAATCTGATTAATTGATAGTCTTTAAGTAACATTACAGTGTATGTATATATGTGTGTATGTGTGCACGCGTGCGCATTGTATGTGTGTGATGTCCACTGCCTGCATGTATGCATGCTTGCCTGTAGATGTATGTATGCGGCTTGAGTATTTGTGGGTGGATGGGTGTATGCTTGTTTGAATTCAACCAATTGTGATAGAAGACTGCTGGGCTGAAAGAAGGATGGCATTTGGAAATACGTCTACATATATAAAGAATATATTTGATTGGGTAATCAGGATAAAGTTAAATCTTGATAAACCAAAGGACCCAATTGTAGCAGAAAATTTCAAAGCAACGATCGGAAAGTTTGCCCACTCCTCATTCTTGACACTAAGACAAGCGAAGTAGATACTTGATCAACAGCTTAAACACTGTGGTGACTGAAACAGCTGATGGCATCCTTTGCAAACGCCAACCAACTAAAAAGCCTTGGATACAGAAGACATACTTAAGTTGTGCAACAAATGCAGAGAACTGAAGCAATAAAGAACGAGGATGAAGATGCAAAAAAATATAGAGAAGCCAAACAAGAAGTTAAAAAAGCCATGAGAAAAACTAAGGAGATATGGATTGAAGAACAATGCAAAAGTATCGAAGAGAACCTGCAGAATAACAACATCAAGAAAGCCTACCAGCTTGTGAAAGACCGACAAGATCAAAACAAGGAGAACCACTACCATCCAAGACAAAACATGAAATGTCTCGCACAAGATGGAGATGTTTTAAAGAGGTAGATAGACTACTGTTCTGAATTGTATACTAACACAGCAACAGGAGAGGGCTAGATGTCTCTCCACAACCAACAACCAGTAGCGACCCCATCTTTCGGGATGAAGTTGAAAGGGCAGTAAGAATCAATAAAAAGAGGGAAGTCAGCACGAGTGGACAACATTCCATCAGAACTGGTCCCTGGATAAGGAGGGACCATGACAGAGGCGTTACTCACCATCTGCAATAAGATCTGGCAGACAGGGCCTGGCCAATTACCTTGGACACAGTTCCTGAATATCACTCTTCCGAAGAAAGGCAAATCAAAAACTTTGCAAATACTAACCATACCCTCCAGCCCTGATCAGCCATTCCAAGCAAAGTCATGCTAAGAATCCTTCTGAAAAAGACTAAAAGCCTTAAGTTGAGGAGATCAGCAAGAAGAGCATGCAGATTTCAGAGCAGGACCGAGCGCAACCAACACATTTTTAACCTTAAAATACTCTGTGAGAAATACTTTCAACACCAAGAGATCTTTACCACGTCTTTGTAGACTTTAAAAGGCATTCGATAGAGTCTGGCATGCAGCTCTGTGGGCAACACATGGGGCTGTATAACATCAGTACCAAACTAATGTCCTTCGGATGAGACTATAAACCGAGGCCCCGTGTGCGAACGCATGCAGAACATCTTGCGCACACGTTAAATCCTGTTCCGCTGTTCGAAAGAGTAGGCCATTGTGTGCCGGTGGGAACAGATGACAAAATTTAAAAACCGCATACACACGCATAAATTAAAAAAAAAGTCATCTGAGCGCTTTGATTTGTGCTTTACAAGATTTAGCGCTATATAAATTCCATATATTATTATTATTATTATTATTGACTCTATAACAAGGCAACCAGCACACTCTACTATACTAGCATAGTCTACTATGTCTACACAGTCGTAGGAGATTGGTTCCAAACAACAGTTGGAGTTCGTCAAGGATGTCTGCTCTCTCCCACCCTCTTCAACATCTAGAGAGAAAATGGCTGACACACTTGAAAGTCATGAGGGAGCAGTCAGCATTGGAGGCAGGACAGTTACAAAAAGACTTATGCTTTACCATGACAGCGATGGCCTAGCTGGAGAAAAGCAAGAGCTAGTCAACCTGGTAAATCAACTTGATGAAGCGTCTTCGGCATATGGTGTGCAGATCAGTGCAGAGAAAACCAGCGATGATAAATAGTGCCAATGGCCCCGCACTGGCATAATTATAGACGGCAAGAAATCCATAGCTTCAAATATCTGGGAGCTATAGTAACGAATGAAGGATAAAAACCTAAAATTATCTCCAAGATAGCCCAGACCACAGCTGCAATGACCAAACTAAAGTTCTCTGGAATGACAGAACATGGCCATCAGCTCCAAGATCAGACTGATGTGTTCCCTGGTCATATCCATATTATGTATGTATATGAAACATGGACCATAATAGCAGACATTGAAAAAAAGGGTACAGGCAGTGGAGCTGATGTGTTTTTCACAAACTCATTGGTATCTCATACAGAGATCACATTAATAATGAGGAAGTGAAAACCAGCAATAAAATGCCATCAGTCATATGAAGAGCTCCTGACTGTGAAAAAACGCAAGAGAGTGGTACGGGCACGTCACACGAACATTTGGACTGGCCAAGACTGTCCGACAGGGAGCAGTACAAGGAGGGAGACAAAAAAATCAGAGTGGACTGGCCTTGAGTGGAACGATTTGCTATGGAAAGCAAAAGACCATGGGGAGTGGAGGAAGCTGGTTGCAAAATCTTCAGTGGTGCCACTACGGTCCATGGGACTACGGGATAGGTAGAAGGGAAGGTCATGTCATTATTATGTGTGTTTTATGTCGTGTAGTGCAGTCCAGAGACATTTTTCCATATGTAAATGGACATAAAGGTTCATCTTCTATCTTGATCTGATGGCAACAAAAAGTTCTACTATAACGAATTGTCATTAACACTGAAAAATCTAGGTCAAGTGCATCTACAGAGGAGGAGAGAGAGAGAGAGAGAGAGAGAGAGGAGAGAGAGAGAGAGAGAGAGAGAGAAGAGGAGAGTAGAGAGAGAGAGAGAGAAAGATAAGAGAGAGAGAGAGAGAGAGAGATGAGAGATGGAGAGGAGAGAGAGAGAAGAGATAAACGATAACGATAACGATAAACGTAAGTATATTTATTCAAGAAAGGCCATAGCCCCATTTGAAGGGGTTTACAAAATGACACACATATATAATAATGTTATACTCTAGCACAACAACAACTAACTACAATTTAATACACACCAAAAAGTTACACGTGTTTTCTGTGTTATGAGATCAAACTCTTCTCCTTTTTAAAGACTTATAGATATACACAGCAAGATTTTTCTGACATTTTCATTTTTGGAAGACAGAGTAAAATCATTCTAAAGTGAGCTGGTCTGCGATAATATTTTCTCAGGAATATATTCTCTTCTTAAGTCATCTAGTGCTGGACAAGAAAATGAAATGGACTTCATCCTCTTTATCCCGTCTACACATAGGACATATCAAGTTTTTCTTACCTTTTCTATATCTTTGACTATGAACTATTTCAGAGACACCAAATCTAAATTTAGTCAGCGCACATCTAATAAACTTGTTTACATCATTTCAATATATGGTTCTGTAAGGTTATTCATTTTCAAAGCTTAATACAATGAAAATCGCATGACTATTCTCAATATGACTGGTCCATTCTTGCCACCTGCAATCTATTATGCGCTGCTTTAAAACAAATAAAAACTTTTGATACAACCTACGCTCTGATTATTCCACACACATGAAAACCAATAACTATCTAAACACTTGCGGATATTTGTTGCCCAAGTAATTTTACCTCGGATGTCTATATCAACTAGTGTTTTATAACTTGGGCAGGTAGTCCCCCTTCATCCATACTGACTATTTTAACCAATATTTAATACTTTTTAATATACAGTTTAAGTTTTTGGGAAAATCTTCCAAGTTCACCATAGAGTAAATCATTTTGGAGTTCTTTACAAAAACAAAAAACGCTTTATGGCAAAACAGTGTAATTTTTCAATTTCCCCCTGCTTGAAAGGCCCAGATTTCAGCACCATACTGAACTATTGGCTGAATCTGCGAATCAAATAACCAAACAAATAAACGTGCTGCATATTTTCAAATTTATATGATAAACGAAATTTTCTTCATAAACAGCACGCTTTCCTTTGCTAACAAGATCTTGACAAGCAAGGAAAAAACTTAGTTTAGTAAAAAAGTAGATACCAAGTATTTATATGCATTCAAAATCAAAATTTTTGGGAAATTTTCCGTAGAACCATTTTTCCCTTGCTGCTAAATAACCTCCCTTACAAAAAAATATTAGATTTCTTTTGTCCATATTCAATTTAAGTTCTAATCTTTGAGCTGCATAAAACAGGCTACTCAATTGATTCTTCAAACCAACAACAGTTTTAGACAACAAAACAATATCATCATCAAAGAGCAAGTAAAAAATTCTATAACATCAAATGAAACACCCTGTTTCCTTTTCCAACAATTTCAAGAGCTATTCATTGATAAATAAAGAAAATGGGAAACAGGATTACATACATCTCCTTGTTTCACACCTTGAGTACATGATACAAAATCACTACACTTAGCCCCAAACCCCCTTATTATTGCTTTTACATTTTCATACATTTTTTCACTTTACATATAAAGTTTCCCTGTTACATCATTTTTAGTTAAATAGGCCACAACAATTTTCTAGAAATCGAATCAAAAGCTTTTGGAAAATCTACAAAGGCAACATACAATTTACGTTATTTATAAATTGTTTCTAAAACAGCAGCAAACAAAGTAAATATTTGGTCAACTGTACAGTACCCTTTTTGAAACCCGCCTGGTAATTTCCCCTGTTATATTTTTTAATTCAACCCATTCTGATAATCTTTTGTTTACAATTTGAACTATACGTTTTACTAAATTTGTACATAAAATATTCCTCTATAATAATTTTGGGTTATTGCTATCACCTTTCTTGTACAGCGGAATAATAATTGACTCTGTCCATTTTGTGGATAGCTCCCCTGATCAAACAAAGCACTAAACAATTTAAAAAGAAAATCTACTGCTCTGTCTCCTAGGTTTAAAAAAAAATCTTTTATCAAACCATCAGCCAGCAGGTGACCATTTTTTAATTTTCTTATTGCATCTAGTACTTCCTGTTTTGTGATAGAGTGATCTAAATATTGTGTGTACTGGTTTTCGGTGTAAACTCACTTTCTTGGTCATCAGAATCAGCTGTGATTTCCTTTTCCAGTACGTTTTTTAAAATGTTTATGCCATTCATCTATTGTAATTTATTCTGATATACACACGCTTTTTAAGTATGGCTTTAAAAAAAATTTTGCCAAAAGTTCTGTTTATTACTAACTGAATCAGTTACCTGTTTAAACAAAGAATCATAATAACACTTTTTCTTTCTAACTAACATTTTTTCATATTCTTACCTAGCTATACAATATCTATGTTGATCATAATCTCCCAATATTTTTTTTGCATCTTCTTAATATTTGTCTTACATTTTTTCTTGCATTTTCACACTCTGTATCAAACCAGTTACTTTTTTATATATATTTTACTCCCTGCAGCACTAACCTTTTGTTTCATGCCTTCAGCAGCATGTTTCATATTTTCATTGAATATGTCAAGTGCATCATTCACATTTACATCAAGCATCTCCAATGCATAAGACAATATTTGTTGCACACTATTGAGTACATTTCATTACAATAATCACCAGCACAGTCATCCTTCCACATAAATTTTTCAATACACTCCTTTTTCAGTTTGTTTTTCCTTGTGCATCCTGATATGTTTTGAATGTTTATGTGATTATTGAATAATAATGCTCTTGACTTGTACATTAAGATACTTGATGCTCAAATACAACCCATTGTTATATGGCACAGAAATTTGGGGACTTGATGCAGCTGTAACACGTTGTGAATCAGTATACCTCCTTGCTTTAAGCAGTTTTTAGGCTTAGATAGACGTACACCTAATGATCTTGTTTATAGTGAAACAATAGATATCCTCTCTCTGTTAATGGTGCTGTAAGATGTATTAGATATTGGATTAAGATTCTGCATATGGATGAGTGCAGGTTACCTTTTAAGTCTTACAAGATGCTTTATGATCTAGATGTCAAGGGGAAAGCACCTGGGCTTCACAAATACGTACCTGTTTATGCAACCTTGGCTTTGGGTTTGTTTGGCTCAATCAAGGTGTCGGAAATTGTAGAGAGTTTATCAAGGTTTTCAGGCAAAGACTGACTGCCGTTGGCAGCAGTGAGGTGTCATACACAAAACAGTGAAATATTTCAAATGTACAGAAAATTTATAGGTTCACACAATGTCAAACCTTATCTAAAGCTTGATATGGACATACATTTGAAAATAATTATGTCTAAGTTTAGACTTGGTGTATTACACATAAATGTTCATAAATTTCGATATATACAACAGGACCATGATGACCTCAGGTTGCTATGCAAACAGTGGAAGATGAAGTTCATTTTGTGCTGTGCTGTCCAGTGTTAGAAGATGTAAGGCAGAATTACACTCCGGTAAAGTATAGTAGACAGCCTAATTTATTTAGATTCTGTCTACTAATGGCATCTAGACACCCTGAGGTTGTGCGCAGCCTTGCTTTATATTTGTGTAAAGCTTTTAGAATAAGAGATATCTTAGTTTCTGAAGTAAATGTTTAAAGATTCTAAACTTCATGAATACACTCTTGCTGTTACACCTTTTTCAGACACCCCTGAATGGGAAATGAATAAACCAATATTTTAACATATTATGTCATACAAATCTATCGAAAAAGGATTCACCTAACATCCTTGCCAGCTCAGTGAAATCGCACATTGACACTCAATATTCAGACCACTTAAAAATATACACTGACGGATCAAAACTTGATAACGAACAGGAAGATGATGCCTTCGTTATACCAGCTTTTAACATTGAGAAACATACCATATTAATAGTGTCGTTTCTACCTTCACTGCAGAGCTCTTTGCAATACTAATGGCCCTCAGTTATCTTGTTTCATTATCTCAGCAATATTTAAATATCGTATTATGTGTTGATTCTAAATCTGTGTTGTGCGGGTTAAATCCCTTAAATCAAAATACACGACTAGAAATGATTACTAAAATCAAAACATGTTGTTCATCTACTATCCAGAATGGCACTGGCGTTACTTTTGCTGGGTGCCTCTCACTGTGGGATCATTTCTAATGAATGGGTCGATAGAGCTGGGCAACCAGAAGCAGCAATATTGAAGGATTACTTTTAGTTAATATCTCCGTAGTCTTGCATGAGGGCTATGAACTTTTAAAGTATATATCCTATAGTACGGGAAGGCTGCAAGATTCTTATTGCTATTACTTTGAAAATTACCTAAAATGACGTTTGTAAATCCACTAAACCTCTCTAACTAAAGCCATCTATGTCTGTTTCCAGACAAATTTCAAGCTTGGTTTATACATTCCGTTTGAATGCCCTTCGAACAAAATATTGAAAGAACACACTATGCATGTGTGGAAAACAAATTAATGTTAGGCACCTGCTAACTGGTTGTCCTAGAATCAAAGAAATCATTTCTATCACACTGAAAGAGTCACCTGCAACGCTTAAAAATATCCTAAACAATGATATACTTCACTGCAGAAATTCTGAATGCCTGCTAGGTAGTCCAGTTGGTATCTTTCTGTGATTGATCATTCTGTTTGAAAATCAGTCATTTATGACTTGTTCTGTATACCTCATCAATCGCCTTTTTTCCACTTTGCGCACATATCCACATTATTTTGTGTAAACAATTCCATAGTCCAAATCTGTATGCATGTTATAGTTCTATTGTTAGTTAATTGCGGAGTTCTATTCTAGCTGTTATTATTGACTCGTAGATTTGGAAAAAAATGTTCTTGATTTTTCACCCTATAGTCATAATATCATATATAACATCATAATAACATCATAATAAAAGTGAAGTTGTTTTCTCCTTTAGTTCGCCTTATCAGTTTGTTTTCATAGGCTGTTAAATCGGCACACACACAACCACACCCACACCCACCCACACACATCCACACACACACACACACACACACGCACACACACACGAACGCACGCACACACACACGAACACACGCTCTTCTTTCTTCTTCTTTTTCCTTCATCTGCCGCTGGTGCCCTTCGGCGTCGCGGGGAGACACAGACGTCTGTCTGCAGCTAGGCGGGAGGCTTGATGTAGTGACAGGTCATGGACTCGAAGGGTGTCAGCCACGGAGTCGCTCCGTCTCCTTGGTCTACCTCTGGCTTTCCAGCCATTGTATTTGATGGTGTATGCCCGTAGGGCTGGTTGGTTGGGCGGCATTCTAGTGGAGTGACCAAACCACCTGATCCTTTGTTGTTCGATATGGTGGAGAATTGGTGTTAGTCCAACCATGTCTCTGATCACCTCATTCTTGATCTTGTCGCGTCTGGTCTTGTTGACAGCTTTTCTCAGGCAGCGCATTTCACATGTGACCAGTTTTCTCTCTAAGGCTTTTGTTAGGGCCCTGTCTGACACTGGTATGTGAGTGTTGGAACGAAGATGGCGTTGATGAGTTTTGCCTTGGTGCTCATTGGGATGCTGGGATGTTTTAGAAGGGGGGCAAGTTGGTAACTGACTGCATTCGCTTTCTGGCATCTTGTTTCTATCTCTCTGTCCAATTTTCCATCTTCAGTGAAGAGGCTGCCAAGGTATTTAAATTCTTTGGTCTGTTTCAGCTGGGTGCCGTTGATGTTGATGTCCAGCTTTCCTGGATTTCTGCTGACAGACATAACTTCTGTTTTGGTGATACTGATCTTCATGTTATACCTCTCGCAGCTTGTGTTGAGTTGGTCTGTGTGTTCTTGAAGAGCTGCTTTGTTCTGATTCATCAGGGACTGGTCATCAGCAAATAATAGTTCGTTCAGGGCCTCAGGATCTGGGTTGGCTTCCTTTGTAATCTGGTCCATGTAGATCACGAAGAGAAGGGGGGAGAGTACGCAGTCTTGCCTGACCCCTGATGTAACCGGGAACCAGTCGGATGTTCCACTGGCTGTTCGGACTGCGCTCATACTGTTGGCATAGATTGCTCTGATGTTATCAAGCAACTGCCCCTTCACGTCGTACTGCTCCAGGATCTTCCAGAGCTTGTCTCTGTTGACTCGGTCGAAAGCTTTTTCTTGGTCAACGAATACTGTATGCAGGTCTTGGTTGTATTCGATGGCTCTTTCACACAGCTGTCGGAGTGCGAAAATGGCATCTGTGCACCCTCTTCCTTTCCGAAAGCCAAACTGGGCATTGCTCAGTAGGTGTTCTGCTTTGGCTCTTGTGCGCTGTTCCAGAATCTTTGCATACATTTTCCCTACATGGCTCAGAAGTGAAATGCCTCTGTAGGTGCTGCAGTCTCTCTTGCTGCCCTTCTTCTTCCAAATTGGCACCACTATTGCATTTTGCCAGTCCATTGGTACTTTCCTCTCTTCCCATGCTTTCTGGAAGATGATGGTGAGCCACTTAACTCCCGTTTCCTCCGCATGCAAGGATGGCTTCAGTTGTTATGCCGTCATCACCTGCCGCTTTGCCCTTTGGGCTGGTTTTAATTGCTTTTCTTGTTTCAGCTTCAAGGATTTGGGGCTCTAAACTGGTCTTTGTTAGCGTGGTGAGAACTGCGTAGCTGGAGCTTGTACTCCAGATGGGTTTTAAAAGATCTTTAAAATAGTCTTCCCATCGTTTCAGAATTTCCTCTTCTTTGTGCAGTGCCTCTCCATTTGCATCATTCACTACTGTTGTTGGATTGAATGGCTCATCTCTTACTCTCCTCGCTTCACACTTTTGAAAATTCTCTTGGGGAGTTCTTGCAAATTTCGCTTAACTTCTCTCCATAAGTCGCCCAGATTGTTCTTTGGAGGCTTGCACAACACGATTACTATGTCTTCTTGCGATTCTGTACTTGACGTAGCCCTCTTCTGTCTTGGTCTTGACCCAAGCTTTATATAGCTGCTTTTTTTTCTTGATGGCTTCCTTCACCTCTTGGTTCACCAAGCTGTAGCTTTCCTGTTATTACCTCCACATTTCTTTGTCCCGCAAACTTCCCTTAAGGTGTTCAAGAGAGCTGGCTTGAAGGTGTCCCAGACTTGCTCCATGTTGAGAGGTGTTGTATCAATGGGGTCAAGTTTCACCTTGATAGCACTGTGAATCTTTTCTTGCACTTCTTTCTCTTCCAGTTTGAGGAGGTTGATCTTTTCAGGCTGGTTCTTCCTAGAAGTTGTTATTTTTTTCTTCTGAGTACTGGAGGCTAGAATGACAGGCCGGTGGTCAGTGTCAAGGTTGGCATTGGGGATAGCTTTTGAGTCTTTGATGGCGTAACGTGTTCTAGATCTTGCAAGTATAAAGTCGATTTGAGACGAGATGTTGAGATCGTTCCATTTGTACCAGGTGTAAATTTGGGAGGCTCGATGTTGGAAAAAGGTGTTGGTGATGATCAGATCATGCTCTGCACATAGTTCCAGCACATGGTTCCCATTGTAATTACAAGGTGTTCTGTGGTCACTGTGGGGTCCAAGATGTTTTGTCCACGGGTTTCTTCTCTCACCAACTCTGCCGTTGAAATCACCCATGACATACAGGTCCTCTTCGTCAGGGGTGCTGTTGATGAGGTCGGAGAGCTTGATAGAATGAGTCTTTCTCCTCTTCTGAGTACGAATCATTACACGGTGCATATACTTGGATATAGTAGACAATTTTGTTGGACTTTCTTACACCGATTTTAATCAGTCTTTCTGATATATGTTCTATACTCATGAGATTCTTTGCTATGTCTGGGTGTAGGATGAATCCCACACCATGCATTGCTCTCTGGTCTTTCCTGACTCCACTCCAGATGAGAACAAAGTTTGAATGGATTTCTTTCGTTCCTTCTCCTTTCTTCCTAGTGTCTGAAATGCCCATGATGGAGATCTTTCTTTTGGTCATGAATTCCACAATTTCTGGTTCCTTGTTTGTTAGGCCGCAGGTGTTCCATGTTCCAATGTAGTCACTGTTCCTGTCTCGATGTCCGTTTCCCTTGCGAGGTCGTTTTCCGTTGGTATCCGTCCGTTTATGTCTCTTTTAAGTTTTCTTAGCGTTGTTAAAATCCACTGTCGGCTTGCTAGGCCAGTCACAGCTTCACCAGAGCCCCGTTAGCCAGCTTGACCTGTTTCCGTTTCCCACGACGTGGACGAGGGGTTGGACTTTGGGAAACGAACACACGCACACACACATAAACACATGTACAGGCACACAAGCAGGCAGGTACATACACATACACTCACACGTTTGCAGGCAAGCACGCTCGCGCACACACACATATAAGTACACGTACGCGCGCACACACTCACACACACGCACACACACATACACACAAACACACACACACAATCTCACACACAGTCACACACAATCACACACAATCATACACAAAGACATACACACTCAAACACGCATGCACCCGATGCTCACGCGCTTACAATTTCACGCACTTCTCTCTCTCTCTCTCTCTCTCTCTCTCTCTCTCTCTCTCTCTCTCTCTCTCTCTCTTCTCTCTCTCTCTCCCTCTCTCTGTCTGTCTGTCTATCTCACACAGCCCCAACCATGTGAGGGAACTGAACGGGTGTGCTGTTAGTAAGCTGCTGCAAATTTTTGCATTTTAGCTTCAAAATGTCAGTTACTGGCCTTCCAGCAACTGTAATAACAACTTTAAAAGCCCTGCTGATCGACAACGTGGTATCGAGTTGGAAAGTCGCAGGGGAGAGTGCCAGCTGACAAGTCAGTGTCAACAGAAATGGCGACCAGTGCTGAACCATAACTCCGAGTTCAGTACTATCGCAAAAAGCCCCCATGTCAAATCCGTCGCGACCTCCAAAGAAGCAGAGAACACCAAGAAAGACAGGCAAGTCGCCAATGTGACAATGACAGTGTCTTGGAAGAGCCGTTCTTGTGTAACATTGACTCCCTGCTTGATGTGGAAACAGAAGAAAAACAAACAGTGTGTACACAGAGCTGTGTGTCAGCAGTGCAGTGAATGCCTCGGCCACACAGATTCACTTGATCTACTGTGTGATCCAGCAACAGACAGCAAGAACGGTGTGTCTTTTGAGGCATCTGATGTGCAGGAAGAGCTGACAGTTGGCTGCACAGTGGATGACTATGATACTGGTATTGTGAAACAGTGTGTGCCTACTCTAACTGACAAACGTGTGCAGCTTTGATTATAGGACAGCAAGAGAAACACACGAAACACGGTTTCGAAAGGTTGTGGTACATAGTTCAGGCGATCAAAATATTGTGATGTGTGAATCAGATGACATCGCCCTGGAATACTCTTGTAATGGAGATACTGGCGAGGAATCTAAGTGTGTGTTCTGGTACATCAAGCAAGAAGAGAAAAACATGTTGCCAGAAGAACGTGTCAGGCTTGCCAGACTTCGTAAATGGAAGCAGCTCCTAACACACAACAGGCAGAGACAGTGGAGCATGCTGATTGAGAATTACATCATCTTCAGGACCTGATCCAGTTTTACATGGGCTGACTTCGCTGGAAAAGGAAAGGCTGTTTTGAAAATTGAGACACAACAATAATATATCAATCTTGATGTACATACCACTACGCCATGGTTTCCATGTCATTGTAATCGCGTCACGTTCGATTTTTGTTTGTTACTGTGCCACAGGCTATATGGCTTGATTGCTAAATAGCAATAAATTTTGTCAATTGTCAATTGTCTATCTCTCACACACACACTCACACGCACCTACACACACACACATACAAACTCACGTACACGCACACACACACTCACTCACTCACACTTCGCCAAAAGCCTTCATTTGATACCTTCAAATCCAGCCTCAAACACACTTTTTTCCTACCTGAGACTTTCCCTTATATCTGTCCCTAATTTTCAACAGCATCCTTCACGCCCTAAGTGTGTTCGCGAGTGTGTGTGTGTGTGTGTGTGTGTGTGTGTGTGTGTGTGTGTGTGTGCGCGTGCGAGCAAGCACATGGATTTGAAATCTGTTGTTCATTATGTTGAAGGAGAGCTGCATGCGTGTAAATGATTTGAGTGCAAGCGCTTCTACTTGTCTGTTGTTGTTTTTTTACAAGATTCAGCGCTATATAAATCCAAATATTTATTATTATAATTTTTATATTTTTATTTTTAATATTATTATTATTAATTTACTATT
>CM054153.1:35216274-35275505 GCA_028751875.1 Rapana venosa | reverse complement strand
GGAAAACCGGTTGGTTCTGGGGGTCGTGGGCCACGGTGGATATGGTGGGTTCTCAGAAGGCCATCAGTAAGGATATGCGTTAAACAGGTCTCTTTTGATTTGCAGTGTTCATCTCTTATTGGCACTATTTGCTTAAGATGACTTTGCATCTGGGATGGTCTTGAACGATTCTCTTTGCTTTGAGCAGAAGGTCTTTTGAAGCTGTTGCAGTGTCCTTTGTTTTCAGGCCCTTGATTCCACAATGTATCAGTATTGCCTCGGGTATGATTCATTCTGGAAATTGCTGATATCGACAGCGTTGTGGATATTTTCAATGGTGTGTACCTTGCGGGTGAAGACTTTGATCCCGTATGAGCGTCCTAACCTGTGAGCTTGCACACCATTCATCACGGAATCATGAACGACCAATGCCACATGAAGATCTTGATTTTTGGAGGTTGCTACTTTTGAAGTTTCTAGATCAACAGGTTTGGTACAAGAAGATGTTACGTAATTTGGTTCGTTGGCATTCTTCAACTTATTGTTCTTTCCAGCGATTTTGGCATCATTTGTTTTGTTTTCATTTCTTTTTTCCTGGGTTTTGAGGATTTAAGACTACTTGATTTGGAATGAGCAAAGTCTTGAGTCTTTCCTCTTTTGTTGATATTGGACTTATTGATAATGTAAGTGGGCGATTGTTTTACAACGTCTGCGTATGAATTAACAGTCAGTTTGCGTTTGTGCGTTGGATCTACTGACCTGCTTCACATCCAAAGCTGTTGATTCTGTTTTGTCTTTTAGATCCTGGATGGTGCTTTCCAATGAAGAAATTTTTGTGCACAGGGAAGCAATGATTTGGGCCATCTCTGCAAGTTTATCGTGGATAGATCTATCACTGCTGTCTCCTGTTGTTGAGCACACATTTCCAAACAACCATCGGCTACAGCCTGGTTCCACTGACTGCTTTTTCGAATCGGAGTCAGGTTTCTTTGTCAGGGTGGTTTGGCTGACAGACTTGCTTTTGCTTGTCACTGGGGTTGCTCCTTGCTGTGTGCGGACACCACTCATGCTTCTAGTTCTGGTCATTTTGAGTAAAATGCATAAAACTCTGACAACGAAAAACTAGCTGTTGGCAATTTCCGCCATCTTGATGACGTCTTCATGTTTGAAGGAAGTAAGGACCAATATTTCTATATATAGTACATGACATAATCACACCACAGCACACCACACCACACCACACCACACCACAGTACAGCACAGCACAACACCACACAGGACGTTTCCGCTCTCTCACATGCAAATAGTATCTTGTGCAACAAACCAAGCCAGCCTTGACAGGCAGCTGATGGACCCTAATCATTGCCCAACACCTTTTGCTGGCAAGATTTCTATGATGTTCAATGGACGAGGTTTACAAAAGAGTAGGGTGACTGGTGTGTACACTTTGACTCAATCCTTGTGCAGGAAAGAATTGCTTTGATTTGTCTGTGCAAGATACAGCGCTATATCAATTCCATTTATTATTATTCTTTTTTTTATTATTACTATTATTAATTTGAAGATTGCTATTACTCTAAAATAAGTCTTGAACTTACACCCATGTCCATAGATATAAATTACATCGTGCCCTTTCTTTTAATGATGGAAGAACATCAGACTTGATCTCCCACTTTCCTTTTTCTTCTCCTGCCCTCTTTCTATTTCTCTTTCTTCATCCTGGTTTATTCCACAACATCCCCTGTTCACTTTACAAAAAATGTAAAGGTGCGGTTGTTAGGGAGCAAGGTGTCAGATACCTCAGCTATTCTAGGGGTCAGCGCATTGGGGGTGGCGCCTATCTCCTCTCCCTTGCTACTTTACCTTCCCTGAGCCTGGTGAGCGCAGGTACCCATTTACAGCTGGGTGAACTGGGGGAATAGTACTGAAGCCAAGACACGCAAACGGCCACCCATTCACTTGGTAACCATTCTAAATGCTTCTTAACCTTAGCCTGGAGACAATGAGTGTTCGCTTGTTTCCATTTTAGCTAAGGCTTCTGTGGCTCTTGCTGACTGTTACTGCTACAAACATGATGTTTCCCTTCTTTTGCAGGTTTTCTCTACTATTCCACATAGTGTTTATCTTCTGATTTGTTTTTGGATCTGCTGACACAGTACTGTAGCTTTCTCAATAAGGAAGAGGTCGTCTTTATCTTCAAAACATTTAAGATTATGTTCACTAGAACTAACATATTTACCTAGTTGCTCTTGGGTTGAAAAAGATGAAAAAGTGTGCAATTTAGAACAAATTTGAAATACCTTCTTTTCTTTACTATCTCCATCAGCAAAGAAGATGTTGGATGTCTGGATCTTATCATTCCATAATTTATCTCGAAGACATCTGTGTTTTGACAGTAAAAGGTGGAGTCTGAAACATAAAAGCCCACTTTCATTAAGCCTGAACACTTGTCTAGATTAGAATTTTAGATGTGAGATCACTCATCAGCGTCTGGACTTTTCAAAAAAGATAATGAAACGTTTATAAAGGTGCTCACGCTCTCGAATACAGCCACATAAGAGCTCAAAGTAGTGACAAAAGTTTGATAAGCTCACTCCAAACAGTTTGTGCTCAGATCCATACAACAATCCCGGCAGCTGAGCAGTAAACAAGTAAGTCAACTTTACAGTAAGAAGAATTGCTTCTAAATGAATTAACATGTTTGTGCTAGGTCCAGCTGTTTAAACATTGAAGTCTTTCAATCAAAGTACCATAATCCCCTTCCAGTTCGGTGGTGGTTTTGTGCGCAGACTTCTAATTTGTTGCCTGCCCCCATCAGCTTTCATGGTAAGTTAAGTTTAGCACCATTTCTATGGTTGCAGCCTTGCTGCCCTCTAAAGCCATAACTGGCTTACAACCTCGTTGAAATTTAAGGCTCAAAATAAAGTGGCCAACATGTCTTTGGCTTTGTAGGACAGAACAAAGTGGAATCAATGATCAAGGCCTAAAGTGAATGTGATATCAGAGGAAGGAAATGATGAAAATTAAATGTGTTCTTTTATCCCCAATGGAGTGCCAGGGGCCTATCAGTATAAATAGCATCCCCACATTCTAGAAATTCTATGCTAGAAATTACCTCTTTTCTATCGCTCTCTTTGTTTCTGCCTTGTTCCTTTTCTCCCTGTCACCTCCTTCTTGTCTATTTTCTGCCTTCTTGGTCCATTCTCCTGCCTTTTTCCAAAAAGACTTAAAAGATAACAGTTCTCTCTTGTGCCGAAGTCGGATGCACTGGGCCCGACTTGTCAGGCACTTAACGGCAGCCCGACGCATTTTCGCTCATGTAACAGAGGACAATAGTTGCTGTCTGAGCGTTCGACGAAGAGGAAGGAGAAGAAATGTGTTCATTTATCATTGCTAGCTTGTGCTCATAATGCAAACGATGGTCTTCAATGGAAATGTTCTAAATATGATAAATAAGACTCCTTACAAATTTGTTTGACAAACTTGAGTGTGTGTGTGTGTGTGTGGTGTGTGGTGTGTGTGTGTGCGTGGTGGTGGGGTGTGTGTGTTGTGTGCGCGCGCGTGTGTGTGTGTTTGATTCCAACAGTCAGCCAAGACACAGGACTCTTTTATGATGAAAGTTTTCAAAACAGTGAAAAATCTCAGCCTTCTCTCCATGCAACAAATTATTCTTCACGGTCAATCCCTCTCTCTCTCTCCTCTCTCTTCTCTCCCTCCTCTCTCTCTCTCTCTCTCTCTCTCTCTCTCTCTCTCTCTCTCCTCTCTCTGTCCCTCTCTCTCTCCCTCTCTCTTCTCTCTCCATCTCTCCCCTCTCTCTCTCTCTCTCACTCTCTTCTCCTCTCTCTCTCTCTCTCCCCTCTCTCTCTCCCCTCTCTCTAAGGCGGTGTTTGCTATTGCAGCAAGATTGTATTAGCAGACACTCATTGCAGAAAATGAAGAATAAGATACCCCTAATTTACTGAGTAACTCATTGCATTATGTGAGGCACATATATACAAGAACATAGGTCTAGAACTTTTCTCGCTCGTGGTGTGTGAGTGTGTGTGTGTGTGTGTGTGAGCGTGTGTTGTGTGTGTGGGTGTGTGTGCGCGCGCGCGCGTATGTATGTGCGTGCAGCGTGTGTGTTTTTGTATAGGCGTATAGCTGTGTAAATGTGTGTGCGTGCATGTGTGCGCGTGCGCGCGAGGAGCGGTTTTGGTTTTGAAATTTGGGGTGTGTGTGTGTGTGCAACCGTGCATGCATGCGACTGCAAAGCTGTTTTGAGACTTTTCCTAATTTGTCTTTGTTGCAAGTAAATAGTTACCTTGTTCTACTTATTACCTTAGGCACCATAAATGGGTTTATAATTTTTATGTCAATATTTGTAATTTTACTGTTACTATTATTATCATTAGTTTAATTGTCATTAGTGTTACTCTAAGAGTTATCATTATTCTTGTTATTATATCATCACTTATCATCCTACTTGTTGAATTTAATGTTAATGATTATCAATGTAAATGTTTATCATGTTATTATTTTCTTGTTACATTATCGTTTTTGGTTTCTTCTTCTTTTTCTTTTTCTTTTTATCATTATTATTTATTATATTGTTTTTGTTATTATTGTTATTTTCTTAACCAGCCGCCAAGGCGCAAGGTTAGCGCCTTGTGTTTCGGGACTGGAAGTCCCCCAGTTAAATTTCCCCAAAGATCATAGGTTTTCGGCTCCGGCCGGCTCCTACCCAGTGTGATGTGTGTGGGCCATGGGAAAGACTGGGACCACACATCGAGCTTCACCCCTTTAACGATAGATTTGAGAGTGTTCCAGATTTACCTGACCAACACCCCGGTGTTGTTCTCCGGCCCGGGCGACCCGGGATTTTTAAAAAGAAGAAGAGTAAAACCCTGTCAATATCTCAAAGCAAGCACTTCCCCAGCAGCATAAACTCTCCTCATTTCATTGATCATCTGCAATTAAAAATAATTGCCTCTATTCAGTGGTCCCAGTTCCCTTGGTTCATGGTGACCTCAGATTTGGTTCCCCAAAACATTTTGGGCCTGTGGAATTTGTGTCAAAACCCTTTTGGGGTTGGAGGCTCGGGGGGAAAGGCTTTGGAGGGGTTGGGGTGGTTGCCACCTCGGGTGGGAAAACTCCTCGTCGGGAAACCGCGAAAACTAATACTGTCGTTTAGGGGGGCTTAGTAGGTGGTGTCCTGCGCATGTTGCTCAAAAACAGCCCCATTTAACCCACCAAAGGACCTGCAGCAGTGCTGGGGCCCCACGGGGGCCTGAATGAGGGCTCCCTGTGGCTTCCGCCCCGGGGGATTAGACAAACAAACTGGAGGGATTGGGGGGGGAATTGGAATGTGGGGGGAAAAAGCGGGACGGGGGGGCATCAGAAGATGACGCAGCAACAAACAGAAACTATTGTTCTCGTCATTATTGTTGTCATTGTTGTTCTTGTCGTCGTCGTCGATATCATCATCATCATCATCATCATCATCATCATCATCATCATCATCATAGTCGTTGTCATTACAAGGCACTGACGGTTCTACAGCACTCAGTTTGATCTTGGAGACTGTAAGAATTCCCTGTTGTACTGCATGCAGTAAAGCATAGCACACCACGGCAGAGCACAAACACCAGTATAGAGAGATAGAGAGAGAGATATAGATAGATAGATAGATAGATAGAAGAGATAGAGAGATAGAGAGATAATAGATAGATACATAGAGATAGATAGATAGAGAGAGAGAGAGAGATAGATAGATAGATAGATAGATAGATAGATAGATAGATAGATAGATAGATAGATAGATAGATAGATAGAGAGAGAGGAGAGAGAAAGAGAGATGGATAGAGATCAATAGAGAGATATATATAGGTAGAGATAGAGAGAGAGATAGAGATAGATAGATAGATAGATAGAGATAGATAGATAGATAGATAGATAGATAGATAGATAGATAGATAATAAGATAGATAGATAGAGAGGGATAGACAGAGAGATAGATAGATATATAGAGATAGAGAGAGAGATAGAAAGAGAGAGAGAGAGAGGGATACTGAGAGAGATATTTATCTTATTTATTTATTCTTTTATATCGAGGATAATGGAATAAGCCCTCATGTGCTTTTTTACATTCAGTCCCCGTGTGTATGCGGTTTTGTAAATTGTGTCATGTTTTCACCGGCACACAATGACCTACTCTTCCGAAAAGCGGAACAGGATTTAACGTGTGCGCAAGATGTTCTGCATGCGTTCGAACACGGGGCCTCGGTTTATAGTCTCATCCAAAGGTGAGAGAGAGAGAGAAGGAGAGAGAGAGAGAGAGAGAGAGAGAGAGGAGAGAGAGAGAGAGAGAGAGAGATGGATAGATCGATCGATCGATCGATCGATCAGTGGTCGGAGCACTCGCTATTCCCCATGCAAGTTAAGCAGCATCGAGCATGGTTGGATGGGTGACCGTTTCAGCGCCTTAGCTTCAGTACAGTGCCCCAGTTCACCCAGCTGTAAATGGGTACCTGTCCACTTTAGGGTTAGGGAAGGAAAAGCAGAGAGGGAGAGGAGATGGGCGCCGTCCTCAATATGCTGGCCTCTTGAGAAATGAGGTCTCAGACGCCTCGCTCCACTACGACCTTATAGGTTATGGGACACCTTTACTTTATTTAATATATAGAATATATATATATATATATATATATATATATATATATATATATATATATATATATTATATATATATATAATGTGTCTGTGTGTGTCTGTGTGCCTGTTAGTTCAATTTTACGTCCTTCCATTAAATAGTGATGCAATAGTAATAATAATAATAATAATAATAATAAAAATAATAATAATTATAATAATAATAATATTTGGAATTTATATAGCGCTGAATCTTGTAAAAAAAACAACAACAGACAAGTAGAAGCGCTTGCACTCAAATCATTTACACGCATGCAGCTCTCCTTCAACATAATGAACAACAGATTTCAAATCCATGTGCTTGCTCGCACGCGCACACACACACACACACACACACACACACACACACACACACTCGCGAACACACTTAGGGCGTGAAGGATGCTGTTGAAAATTAGGGACAGATATAAGGGAAAGTCTCAGGTAGGAAAAAAGTGTGTTTGAGGCTGGATTTGAAGGTATCAAATGAAGGCTTTTGGCGAAGTGTGAGTGAGTGAGTGTGTGTGTGCGTGTACGTGAGTTTGTATGTGTGTGTGTAGGTGCGTGTGAGTGTGTGTGTGAGAGATAGACAATTGACAATTGACAAAATTTATTGCTATTTAGCAATCAAGCCATATAGCCTGTGGCACAGTAACAAACAATATCGAACGTGACGCGATTACAATGACATGGAAACCATGGCAGTAGTGGTATGTACATCAAGATTGATATATTATTGTTGGTGTCTCAATTTTCAAAACAGCCTTTCCTTTTCCAGCGAAGTCAGCCCATGTAAAACTGGATCAGGTCCTGAAGATGATGTAATTCTCAATCAGCATGCTCCACTGTCTCTGCCTGTTGTGTGTTAGGAGCTGCTTCCATTTACGAAGTCTGGCAAGCCTGACACGTTCTTCTGGCAACATGTTTTTCTCTTCTTGCTTGATGTACCAGAAACACACACTTAGATTCCTCGCCAGTATCTCCATTACAAGATATTCCAGGGCGATGTCATCTGATTCACACATCACAATATTTGATCGCCTGAACTATGTACCACAACCTTTCGAAACCGTGTTTCGTGTGTTTCTCTTGCTGTCCTATAATCAAAGCTGCACACGTTTGTCAGTTAGAGTAGGCACACACTGTTTCACAATACCAGTATCATAGTCATCCACTGTGCAGCCAACTGTCAGCTCTTCCTGCACATCAGATGCCTCAAAAGACACACCGTTCTTGCTGTCTGTTGCTGGATCACACAGTAGATCAAGTGAATCTGGTGTGGCCGAGGCATTCACTGCACTGCTGACACACAGCTCTGTGTACACACTGGTTTGTTTTTCTTCTGTTTCCACATCAAGCAGGGAGTCAATGTTACACAAGAACGGCTCTTCCAAGACACTGTCATTGTCACATTGGCGACTTGCCTGTCTTTCTTGGTGTTCTCTGCTTCTTTGGAGGTCGCGACGGATTTGACATGGGGGCTTTTTGCGATAGTACTGAACTCGGAGTTATGGTTCAGCACTGGTCGCCATTTCTGTTGACACTGACTTGTCAGCTGGCACTCTCCCCTGCGACTTTCCAACTCGATTTCCACGTGTCGATCACAGGGCTTTTAAAGTTGTTTTTACAGTTGCTGGAGGCAGTAACTGCATTTTGAAGCTAAATGCAAAAATTTGCAGCAGCTTACTAACAGCACACCCCGTTCAGTTCCCTCACATGGTTGGGGCTGTGTGAGATAGAAGACAGACAGAGAGAGGGAGAGAGAGAGAGAGAGGGGAGAGAGGAGAGAGAGAGAGAGAGAGAGAGAGAGAGAGAGAGAGAGAGAGAGGTGCGTGAAATTGTAAGCGCGTGAGCATCGGGTGCATGCCCTGTTTGAGTGTGTATGTCTTTGTGTATGATTGTGTGTGATTGTGTGTGACTGTGTGTGAGATTTGTGTGTGTGTGTTTGTGTGATGTGGGGGTGTGCGTGTGTGTGAGTGTGTGCGCGCGTTTCGTGTACTTATATTTTGTGTGTGCGCGAGCGTGCTTGCCTGCAAACGTGTGAGTGTATGTGTATGTACCTGCCTGTTGTGTGCCTGTACATGTGTTTATGTGTGTGTGCGTGTGTTCGTTTCCCAAAGTCCAAACCCTCGTTTCCCCGTGTGGGAAAAAGGAAACAGGTTTAAGCTGGCTAACGGGGCTCTGGTGAAGCTGTGACTGGCCTAGCAAGCCGACAGTGGATTTTAACAACGCTAAGAAAACTTAAAAGAGACATAAACGGACGGATACCAACGGAAAACGACCTCGCAAGGGAAACGGACATCGAGACAGGAACAGTGACTACATTGGAACATGGAACACCTGCGGCCTAACAAACAAGGAACCAGAAATTGTGGAATTCATGACCAAAGAAAGATCTCCATCATGGGCATTTCAGACACTAGGAAGAAAGGAGAAGGAACGAAAGAAATCCATTCAACTTTGTTCTCATCTGGAGTGGAGTCAGGAAAGACCAGAGAGCAATGCATGGTGTGGGATTCATCCTACACCCAGACATAGCAAAGAATCTCATGAGTATAGAACATATATCAGAAAGACTGATTAAATCGGTGTAAGAAAGTCCAACAAAATTGTCTACTATATCCAAGTATATGCACCGTGTAATGATTCGTACTCAGAAGAGGAGAAAGACTCATTCTATCAAGAGCTCTCCGACCTCATCAACAGCACCCTGACGAAGAGGACCTGTATGTCATGGGTGATTTCAACGGCAGAGTTGGGAGAGAAGAAACCCGTGGACAAAACATCTTGGACCCCACAGTGACCACAGAACACCTTGTAATTACAATGGGAACCATGTGCTGGAACTATGTGCAGAGCATGATCTGATCATCACCAACACCTTTTTTCCAACATCGAGCCTCCCAAATTTACACCTGGTACAAATGGAACGATCTCAACATCTCGTCTCAAATCGACTTTATACTTGCAAGATCTAGAACACGTTACGCCATCAAAGACTCAAAAGCTATCCCAATGCCAACCTTGACACTGACCACCGGCCTGTCATTCTAGCCTCCAGTACTCAGAAGAAAAAAATAACAACTTCTAGGAAGAACCAGCCTGAAAAGATCAACTCCTCAAACTGGAGAGAAAGAAGTGCAAGAAAAGATTCACAGTGCTATCAAGGTGAAACTTGACCCCATTGATACAACACCTCTCAACATGGAGCAAGTCTGGGACACCTTCAAGCCAGCTCTCTTGAACACCTTAAGGGAAGTTTGCGGGACAAAGAAATGTGGAGGTAATAACAGGAAAGCTAAGCTTGGTGGAACCAAGAGGTGAAGGAAGCCATCAAGAAAAAAAAGCAGCTATATAAAGCTTGGGTCAAGACCAAGACAGAAGAGGGCTACGTCAAGTACAGAATCGCAAGAAGACATAGTAATCGTGTTGTGCAAGCCTCCAAAGAACAATCTTGGGCGACTTATGGAGAGAAGTTAAGCGAAATTTGCAAGAACTCCCCAAGAGAATTTTTCAAAGTGTGAAGACGATGAGAGTAAGAGATGAGCCATTCAATCCAAAACTAGTGAATGTGCAAATGGAGAGGCATGCACAAGAAGAGGAATTTCTGAAACGATGGAAGACTTTTTAAAGATTTTTTAAAACCCCATCGGGAGTACAATTCCAGTCGCAGTTCTCACCCGCTACAAAGACCAGTTAGAGCCCCCAAAACCTTTAACTGAAACAAGAAAAGCAATTTAAAACCCAAGGGCAAAGCGGAGGGGATGCGGCATAACAACTGAAGCCTCCTTGCGCGGAGGAAAGGGAGTTAAGTGGCTCACCATCATTTCAGAAAACGGGAAAAGAGGAAAGTACCAATGGACTGGCAAAATGCAAAGTGGTGCCAAATTTGGGAAAAAAGAAGGGCAGCAAGAGAGACTGCAGACCTACGAGGCATTTCCTTTGGCCAGTAGGGAAAATGTATCAAAGATTTGGAAAAGCGCACAAGACCAAAGCAAACACCACTGACAATGCCCAGTTTGGCTTTCGGAAAGGAAGAGGGTGCCAGAGCCATTTTCGCATCCCACAGCTTGTGAAAAGCCCTCGAATAAACCAGACCTGCAACAGTATTCGTTGACCAAAAAAAAAGCTTTTTGACGGTCAACAGAGACAAGCTTGAAGATCCCGGGCTTTCACGTGAAGGGGGAGTTGCTTTATAACATTTAGAGCAATCTTGCCAAAAAGATGAGCGCAGTCCGAACAGCCAGGACATCCACTGGTTCCCCGGGTTCACAGGGGTCAGGCAAGATGGTACCTCCCCCCCTTCCTTCGTATACATGGACCAGATTAAAAGGAAACCAACCCCAAACCCGAGGGGCCCTGAAAAAAACTTTTTTGCTGATGACCGTCCCCGATGAATCAAACAAACAGCTCTTCAAGAACACACAGCCAACTCAAAACAAGCTGGGGAAGGGATAAAAAAAGAAGATCAGTATCACCAAAACAGAAGTTATGTCTGTCAGCAGAAATCCAGGAAAGCTGGACATCAACATCAACGGCACCCAGCTGAAACAGACCAAAGAATTTAAATACCTTGGCAGCCTCTTCACTGAAGATGGAAAATTGGACAGAGAGATAGAAACAGATGCCAGAAAGCGAACGCAGTCAGTTACCAACTTGCCCCCCTTCTAAAACATCCCAGCATCCCAATGAGCACCAAGGCAAAACTCATCAACGCCATCTTCGTTCCAACACTCACATACCAGTGTCAGACATGGGCCCTAACAAAAGCCTTAGAGAGAAAACTGGTCACATGTGAAATGCGCTGCCTGAGAAAAGCTGTCAACAAGACCAGACGCGACAAGATCAAGAATGAGGTGATCAGAGACATGGTTGGACTAACACCAATTCTCCACCATATCGAACAACAAAGGATCAGGTGGTTTGGTCACCTCACTAGAATGCCGCCCAACCAACCAGCCCTACGGGCATACACCATCAAATACAATGGCTGGAAAGCCAGAGGTAGACCAAGGAGACGGGAGCGACTCCGTGGCTGACACCCTTCGAGTCCATGACCTGTCACTACATCAAGCCTCCCGCCTAGCTGCAGACAGACGTCTGTGTCTCCCCGCGACGCCGAAGGGCACCAGCGGCAGATGAAGGAAAAAGAAGAAGAAAGAAGAGCGTGTGTTCGTGTGTGTGTGCGTGCGTTCGTGTGTGTGTGCGTGTGTGTGTGTGTGTGTGTGTGGATGTGTGTGGGTGGGTGTGGGTGTGGTTGTGTGTGTGCCGATTTAACAGCCTATGAAACAAACTGATAAGGCGAACTAAAGGAGAAAACAACTTCACTTTTATTATGATGTTATTATGATGTTATATATGATATTATGACTATAGGGTGAAAAATCAAGAACATTTTTTTCCAAATCTACGAGTCAATAATAACAGCTAGAATAGAACTCCGCAATTAACTAACAATAGAACTATAACATGCATACAGATTTGGACTATGGAATTGTTTACACAAAATAATGTGGATATGTGCGCAAAGTGGAAAAAAGGCGATTGATGAGGTATACAGAACAAGTCATAAATGACTGATTTTCAAACAGAATGATCAATCACAGAAAGATACCAACTGGACTACCTAGCAGGCATTCAGAATTTCTGCAGTGAAGTATATCATTGTTTAGGATATTTTTAAGCGTTGCAGGTGACTCTTTCAGTGTGATAGAAATGATTTCTTTGATTCTAGGACAACCAGTTAGCAGGTGCCTAACATTAATTTGTTTTCCACACATGCATAGTGTGTTCTTTCAATATTTTGTTCGAAGGGCATTCAAACGGAATGTATAAACCAAGCTTGAAATTTGTCTGGAAACAGACATAGATGGCTTTGTGTAGAGAGGTTTAGTGGATTTACAAACGTCATATTTAGGTAATTTTCAAAGTAATAGCAATAAGAATCTTGCAGCCTTCCCGTACTATAGGATATATACTTTAAAAGTTCATAGCCCTCATGCAAGACTACGGAGATATTAACTAAAAGTAATCCTTCAATATTGCTGCTTCTGGTTGCCCAGCTCTATCGACCCATTCATTAGAAATGATCCCACAGTGAGAAGGCACCCAGCAAAAAGTAACGCCAGTGCCATTCTGGGATAGTAGATGAACAACATGTTTGATTTTAGTAATCATTTCTAGTCGTGTATTTTGATTTAAGGGATTTAACCCGCACAACACAGATTTAGAATCAACACATAATACGATATTTAAATATTGCTGAGATAATGAAACAAGATAACTGAGGGCCATTAGTATTGCAAAGAGCTCTGCAGTGAAGGTAGAAACGACACTATTAATATGGTATGTTTCTCAATGTTAAAAGCTGGTATAACGAAGGCATCATCTTCCTGTTCGTTATCAAGTTTTGATCCGTCAGTGTATATTTTTAAGTGGTCTGAATATTGAGTGTCAATGTGCGATTTCACTGAGCTGGCAAGGATGTTAGGTGAATCCTTTTTCGATAGATTTGTATGACATAATATGTTAAATATTGGTTTATTCATTTCCCATTCAGGGGTGTCTGAAAAAGGTGTAACAGCAAGAGTGTATTCATGAAGTTTAGAATCTTTAAACATTTACTTCAGAAACTAAGATATCTCTTATTCTAAAAGCTTTACACAAATATAAAGCAAGGCTGCGCACAACCTCAGGGTGTCTAGATGCCATTAGTAGACAGAATCTAAATAAATTAGGCTGTCTACTATACTTTACCGGAGTGTAATTCTGCCTTACATCTTCTAACACTGGACAGCACAGCACAAAATGAACTTCATCTTCCACTGTTTGCATAGCAACCTGAGGTCATCATGGTCCTGTTGTATATATCGAAATTTATGAACATTTATGTGTAATACACCAAGTCTAAACTTAGACATAATTATTTTCAAATGTATGTCCATATCAAGCTTTAGATAAGGTTTGACATTGTGTGAACCTATAAATTTTCTGTACATTTGAAATATTTCACTGTTTTGTGTATGACCACTCCACTGCTGCCAACGGCAGTCAGTCTTTGCCTGAAAACCTTGATAAACTCTCTACAATTTCCGACACCTTGATTGAGCCAAACAAACCCAAAGCCAAGGTTGCATAAACAGGTACGTATTTGTGAAGCCCAGGTGCTTTTCCCCTTGACATCTAGATCATAAAGCATCTTGTAAGACTTAAAAGGTAACCTGCACTCATCCATATGCAGAATCTTAATCCAATATCTAATACATCTTACAGCACCATTAACAGAGAGAGGATATCTATTGGTTTCACTATAAACAAGATCATTAGGTGTACGTCTATCTAAGCCTAAAAACTGCTTTAAAGCAAGGAGGTATACTGATTCACAACGTGTTACAGCTGCATCAAGTCCCCAAATTTCTGTGCCATATAACAATGGGTTGTATTTGAGCATCAAGTATCTTAATGTACAAGTCAAGAGCATTATTATTCAATAATCACATAAACATTCAAAACATATCAGGATGCACAAGGAAAAACAAACTGAAAAAGGAGTGTATTGAAAAATTTATGTGGAAGGATGACTGTGCTGGTGATTATTGTAATGAAATGTACTCAATAGTGTGCAACAAATATTGTCTTATGCATTGGAGATGCTTGATGTAAATGTGAATGATGCACTTGACATATTCAATGAAAATATGAAACATGCTGCTGAAGGCATGAAACAAAAGGTTAGTGCTGCAGGGAGTAAAATATATATAAAAAAGTAACTGGTTTGATACAGAGTGTGAAAATGCAAGAAAAAATGTAAGACAAATATTAAGAAGATGCAAAAAAAATATTGGGAGATTATGATCAACATAGATATTGTATAGCTAGGTAAGAATATGAAAAAATGTTAGTTAGAAAGAAAAAGTGTTATTATGATTCTTTGTTTAAACAGGTAACTGATTCAGTTAGTAATCAACAGAACTTTTGGCAAAATGTTAAAGCCATACTTAAAAAGCGTGTGTATAATCAGAATAATATTACAATAGATGAATGGCATGAACATTTTAAAAACGTACTGGAAAAGGAAATCACAGCTGATTCTGATGACCAAGAAAGTGAGTTTACACCCGACAACCAGTACACACAATATTTAGATCACTCTATCACAAAACAGGAAGTACTAGATGCAATAAGAAAATTAAAAAATGGTCAACCTGCTGGACCTGATGGATTGATAAAAGATTTTTTTTTAAACCTAGGAGACAGAGCAGTAGATTTTCTTGTTAAATTGTTTAGTGCTTTGTTTGATCAGGGGAGCTATCCACAAAAATGGACAGAGTCAATTATTATTCCGCTGTACAAGAAAGGTGATAGCAATAACCCAAATTATTATAGAGGAATATCTTTATGTAGCATAATGAGTAAACTGTATAGTTCTATTGTAAACAAAAGATTATCAGAATGGGTTGAATTAAATAATATAACAGGGGAATACCAGGCAGGTTTCAAAAAGGGTTACTGTACAGTTGACCAAATATTTACTTTGTTTGCTGCTGTTCAGAAACAATTTATAAATAACGTAAATTGTATGTTGCCTTTGTAGATTTTCAAAAAGCTTTTGATTCGATTTCTAGAAAATTGTTGTGGCCTATTTTAACTAAAAATGATGTAACAGGGAAACTTTATATGTATGTGAAAAAAATGTATGAAAATGTAAAAGCAATAATAAGGGTTGGTGCTAAGTGTAGTGATTTTGTATCATGTACTCAAGGTGTGAAACAAGGAGATGTATGTAATCCTGTCCTATTTTCTTTATTTATCAATGAATTAGCTCTTGAAATTGTTGGAAAAGGAAAACAGGGTGTTACATTTGATGTTATAGAATTATTTACTTTGCTCTTTGCTGATGATATTGTTTTGTTGTCTAAAACTGTTGTTGGTTTGAAGAATCAATTGAGTAGCCTGTTTTATGCAGCTCAAAGATTAGAACTTACATTGAATATGGACAAAAGAAATCTAATAGTTTTTCGTAAGGGAGGTTATTTAGCAGCAAGGGAAAAATGGTTCTACGGAAATTCCAAAGTTTCGATTGTGAATGCATATAAATACTTGGTATCTACTTTTCTACTAAACTAAGTTTTTTCCTTGCTTGTCAAGATCTTGTTAGCAAAGGAAAGCGTGCTGTTATGAAGATATTGCGTTTATCATATAAGTTTGAAAATAATGCAGCACGTTTATTTGTTAGGTTATTTGATTCGCAGATTCAGCCAATAGTTCAGTATGGTGCTGAAATCTGGGCCTTTCAAGCAGGGGGGAAATTGAAAAATTACACTGTTTTGCCATAAAGCGTTTTTTGTTTGTTGATAAAAGAACTCCAAATGATTTACTCTATGGTGAACTTGGAAGATTTCCAATATACTTAAACTGTATATTAAATGTATTAAATATTGGTTAAAATAGTCAGTATGGATGAAGGGAGACTACCTGCCCAAGCTTATAAAACACTAGTTGATATAGACATCCGAGGTAAAATTACTTGGGCAACAAATATCCGCAAGTGTTTAGATAGTTATTGGTTTTCATGTGTGTGGAATAATCAGAGCGTAGGTTGTATCAAAAGTTTTTTATTTGTTTTAAGCAGCGCATAATAGATTGCAGGTGGCAAGAATGGACCAGTCATATTGAGAATAGTCATCGATTTTCATTGTATAAGCTTTTGAAAATGAATAACCTTACAGAACCATATATTGAAATGAATGTAAACAAGTTTATTAGATGTGCGCTGACTAAATTTAGATTTGGTGTCTCTGAAATAGTTCATAGTCAAAGATATAGAAAAGGTAAGAAAAACTTGATATGTCCTATGTGTAGACGGGATAAAGAGGATGAAGTCCATTTCATTTTTTCTTGTCCAGCACTAGATGACTTAAGAAGAGAATATATTCCTGAGAAATATTATCGCAGACCAGCTCACTTTAGAATGATTTTACTCCTGTCTTCCAAAAATGAAAATGTCAAGAAAAATCTTGCTGTGTATATCTATAAGTCTTTAAAAAGGAGAAGTAGTTTGATCTCATAACACAGAAAACACGTGTAACTTTTTGTGTGTGTATTAAATTGTAGTTAGTTGTTTGTGTGCTAGAGTATAACATTATTATATATGTGTGTCATTTTGTAAACCCCTTCAAATGGGGCTATGGCCTTTCTTGAATAAATATCATTATCGTTATCGTTATCGTTATCGTTATCTCTCTCTCTCTCTCTCTCTCTCTCTCTCTCTCTCTCTCTCTCTCTCTCTCTCTCTCTTCTCTCTCTCTCTCTCTCTCTCTCTCTCTCTCTCTCTCTCTCTCTCTCTCTCTCTCTCTCTCTCTCTCTCTCTCTCTCTCCTCTGTAGATGCACTTGACCTAGATTTTTCAGTGTTAATGACAATTCGTTATAGTAGAACTTTTTGTTGCCATCAGATCAAGATAGAAGATGAAACCTTTATTGTCCATTTACATATGGAAAAATGTCTCTGGACTGCACTACACGACATAAAACACACATAATAATGACATGACCTTCCCTTCTACCTATCCCGTAGTCCCATGGACCGTAGTGGCACCACTGAAGATTTTGCAACCAGCTTCCTCCACTCCCCATGGTCTTTTGCTTTCCATAGCAAATCGTTCCACTCAAGGCCAGTCCACTCTGATTTTTTTGTCTCCCTCCTTGTACTGCTCCCTGTCGGACAGTCTTGGCCAGTCCAAATGTTCGTGTGACGTGCCCGTACCACTTCTTTGCGTTTTTTCACTAGTCAGGAGCTCTTCATATGATCTGATGGCATTTTATTGCTGGTTTTCACTTCCTCATTATTAATGTGATCTCTGTATGAGATACCAATGAGTTTGTGAAAACACCTCAGCTCCACTGCCTGTACCCTTTTTTTCAATGTCTGCTATTATGGTCCATGTTTCATATACATACATAATATGGATATGACCAGGGAACACATCAGTCTGATCTTGGAGCTGATGGCCATGTTCATGTCATTCCAGAGAACTTTTAGTTTGGTCATTGCAGCTGTGGTCTGGGCTATCTTGGAGATAATTTTAGGTTTTTATCCTTCATTCGTTACTATAGCTCCCAGATATTTGAAGCTATGGATTTTCTTGCCGTCTATAATTATGCCAGTGCGGGAGCCATTGGCACTATTTATCATCTGCTGGTTTTCTCTGCACTGATCTGCACACCATATGCCGAAGACGCTTCATCAAGTTGATTTACCAGGTTGACTAGCTCTTGCTTTTCTCCAGCTAGGCCATCGCTGTCATGGTAAAGCATAAGTCTTTTTGTAACTGTCCTGCCTCCAATGCTGACTGCTCCCTCATGACTTTCAAGTGTGTCAGCCATTTTTCTCTCTAAGATGTTGAAGAGGGTGGGAGAGAGCAGACATCCTTGACGAACTCCAACTGTTGTTTGGAACCAATCTCCTACGACTGTGTAGACATAGTAGACTATGCTAGTATAGTAGAGTGTGCTGGTTGCCTTGTTATAGAGTCAATAATAATAATAATAATAATATATGGAATTTATATAGCGCTGAATCTTGTAAAGCAACAAATCAAAGCGCTCAGATGACTTTTTTTTTAATTTATGCGTGTGTATGCGGTTTTTTAACTTTTGTCATCTGTTCCCACCGGCACACAATGGCCTACTCTTTCGAACAGCGGAACAGGATTTAACGTGTGCGCAAGATGTTTTGCATGCGTTCGCACACGGGGCCTCGGTTTATAGTCTCATCCGAAGGACATTAGTTTGGTACTGATGTTATACAGCCCCATGGTTGCCCACAGAGCTGCATGCCAGACTCTATCGAATGCCTTTTTAAAGTCTACAAAGACGTGGTAAAGATCTTCTTGGTGTTGAAAGTATTTCTCACAGAGTATTTTAAGGTTAAAAATGTGTTTGGTTGCGCTCGGTCCTGCTCTGAAATCTGCATGCTCTTCTTTGCTGATCTCCTCAACTTAAGGCTTTTAGTCTGTTCAGAAGGATTCTTAGCATGACTTTGCTTGGATGGCTGATCAGGCTGAGGGTATGGTAGTATTTGCAAAGTTTTGAGTTGCCTTTCTTCGGAAGAGTGATATTCAGGAACTGTGTCCAAGGTAATGGCCAGGCCCCTGTCTGCCAGATCTTATTGCAGATGGTGAGTAACGCCTCTGTCATGGTCCCTCCTTATCCCTGGACCAGTTCTGATGGAATGTTGTCCACTCGTGCTGACTTCCCTCTTTTTATTGATCTTACTGCCCTTTCAACTTCATCCCGAAAGATGGGGTCGCTACTGTTGTTGGTTGGTGGAGAGACATCTAGCCCCTCTCCTGTTGCTGTGTTAGTATACAATTCAGAACAGTAGTCTATCTACCTCTTTAAAACATCTCCATCTTGTGCGAGACATTTCCATGTTTTGTCTTGGATGGTAGTGGTTCTCCCTTGTTTTGATCTTGTCGGGTCTTTCACAAGCTGGTAGGCTTTCTTGATGTTGTTATTCTGCAGGTTCTCTTCGATACTTTTGCATTGTTCTTCAATCCATATCTCCTTAGTTTTTCTCATGGCTTTTTTAACTTCTTGTTTGGCTTCTCTATATTTTTTTGCATCTTCATCCTCGTTCTTTATTTGCTTCAGTTCTCTGCATTTGTTGCACAACTTAAGTATGTCTTCTGTTATCCAAGGCTTTTTAGTTGGTTGGCGTTTGCAAAGGATGCCATCAGCTGTTTCAGTCACCACAGTGTTTAAGCTGTTGATCAAGTATCTACTTCGCTGTCTTAGTTGTCAAGAATGAGGAGTGGGGCAAACTTTCCGATCGTTGCTTTGAAATTTTCTGCTACAATTGGGTCCTTTGGTTTATCAAGATTTAACTTTATCCTGATTACCCAATCAAATATATTCTTTATATATGTAGACGTATTTCCAAATGCCATCCTTCTTTCAGCCCAGCAGTCTTCTATCACAATTGGTTGGAATTCAAACAAGCATACACCCATCCACCCACAAATACTCAAGCCGGCATACATACATCTACAGGCAAGCATGCATACATGCAGGCAGTGGACATCACACACATACAATGCGCACGCGTGCACACATACACACATATATACATACACTGTAATGTTTACTTAAAGACTATCAATTAATCAGATTCATGGATGGATAGATGGATGGATGGATGGATGAGTGTGTGTGTGTGTGTGTGTGTGTGTGTGTGTGTGTGTGTGTGTGTGTGTGTGTGTGTGTGTGTGTGCAGGCACAACAGGTGTGCAAACGTTTTTCAAAGATCCATCGCTTGTGACTCCACCTTGTTTCTGATCAGTGCACGCTCCACTTCCCTGACCACCTGTATGATGGCACTGGCTCTGCTGTGGCTCAACGTGTTGTCATAAACTGTTGCTGCTTCTCTGATGTGTGACATGCATTCCTGTTCTTGTGTAGTCTGTCACCGTGCTGTTTGCCGTTCTGTTATTCCATTATTTTACGTGACTGTTCTGTTTTAACAAGAAGACAAAGAAGAACAAAAACAAGAACAAGAAGTAGACATGAAATTCGTATAGCGCTATATCCTGTGGTTAAAATCAAACTGCTTGCATTCAACCTATTCTTACACATGCAAGCAATAACAATTAATAGCGTTAACAAACTCAAATATAAACATACACACACACACTCAAACACACACACATTCAAACACACACACACACACACACCACACACACACACACACACACACACACACACACACACACACACACACACACATATATCCACACACGCGTTTATGCTGGGTATGTTCGTATTCCCGTAACTCGCCGAATCTTTAACGGGCATATTTGATCTTCTGCATGTGTATATACACTGAGGGAATGAAGGCACCGGCAGTTTTGCACATGAAGTTGATTTGGGAGATCGTAAAAATCACCACACTTAATTTACAAGACGCTACCGAGATTCGAACCCGTGACTTCATAGACCCATGAGATTGAAGTCGAACTGTATTAACCACTCGGCTATGGGGTTGTATTTAAAAGAATGAATGGGTTCAGAAACGATTTGTGTCAGAGCTAATGCAGTGCAATGATCTTGTATTTAAAAGAATGAATGGGCTCAGAAACGATGTGTGTCAGAGCTAATGCAGTGCAATGATCTTGTTTTTAAAAGATTGTATGCACTTCAATGTCATAGTGTTCAAAAGTGTAAGTGGTGTTTAATGGGGCTGTGTATAGCTGGTAGTTAAGTGTAGCTATTACAGTTCAATGCTGTTATGTTTAAAAATAGTAAACATGTGCTTTACTTATTGCGTTTAATTAAAAAATGATGTTTTATGCTTTGTTTTGATGGTATCCTTATTGACACGTTGAAACATTGTTGTTCTTCTTCTTCTTCTTGCTTTTTTGTTGCTATTATTGTTCTTGTTCTTGATATTGTTGTGAAACATTCCCAAGCTAACACCTGGGGTCCAGAGAATTTTAACTCATGATTCACTCATCCCACTGGGGAATCCTGTGAGGCTGATGTCCACACTGGAGGAATTTTGCTGTAAGACTTTTTTTAGGTACCTCGCCATTTGCATGCTGCCCCGACTTCAAAGAAGGACAGTTGTACCGACTTTAGAGATTTATTTATTGTTTTCAATTTTTTAAAGGATAGTTTGTTCTTTTGAAGGGTTTTTTTATACCAAGAGAGTTGACAAAACCCTTTCACAAATTATTTCAAAGCAAACTGAAGCTTTCATTTAACAAGCAAAGACTAAAAGTGTAAGTGTTTAAATTAGCTTATGTTCTAGAAGAAATTAAATAAAATGTACAGTTACCAAACTCTGAGGAAAATAAAGTTAGAACAAAAAAAATGTTGCATTTAACAAATTAAACATTTTTTTATCTGCATATTGCCATTTAAAGAGTTAGTAGCAAAAGAAAGTGCACAAGGTGTGTAGAGTTGTCTGATGTTTGTTCAATAAGAAATTTGAGACCGGTAAAATCTCTTGATGTTTACGATACTAAATCCCTTTACTGTTTGGGGTTTTTGCTTTTTAGAATTTTTTTTTACTGTTCCGTTTCGTTGAATAAAATGATTTCATACAATTTATTAATGTGGTCTTCAATGATGTTTTTGTTTAGATGTGACAGTCTTTTCTGTATGTTAATTAAGAACGTTGTCTATGAATTTTTACTTCCAACTTCTAGGATTATTTTTAGTTAAAGATAAAATTATAACAATTTTACTTTTTCAAAAAGATAAAGAAATGTGAAAGTTGAAGCAAATTTAGAATACATTTTTTTGAATATTTGATTTAAACAGACGTCGAAAATCTATGTGAAGATTTAATGTCTATTTTACATTCCCACAGTTTAATCTCAAAACTCTGCGTTCATAACAGTAATTGGTGAGTCCAAAACCTGATAACCCACTTCATAACTGAACACTTTCTGGATAAATTGTTGTAATTATTCATCACGCTGGCTTTTCAAAAAAAGATAATGAAACTTTATAAAGTTGCTCACGTTCCAAAACACCCACAAAAAAGCCAAAAAATTTGTGACAAAATTTTTGAGAAATCGCTCAAAAATTTGGTGTCCAACCATAAGATAATCAGACAGCAGCCAGTAAATCAAAGTAAGTACAATAAGCAAAATTTGCTCCTAAACATTTTAGATTTTGTTCTAGGTCCAGCTGTTTATATTTGGTTTTGAACAAATATCTAACCCTTTCACTGGTTTTTTTGGTGCAACTTCTAGCTTGTTGCACCCTATCCTTTCATGGTAAGTCAGTCTGGGCCCAGTCTGATGGTTGCTGACCCCCTGGCCTCAACACCCTTTAAGATTAATACTCAAATAAGTAGTCAGCATGTTTTGGGCTTTGTAGAATAGAACAAACGGAACAGGTGATCAAGCCTAAGAAAATGTGGTATCGACGAAAAAAAAATATTAAGTGAAATGTTTAGGTTTTATTACAATTTCTATTTAAATGCCAAATGATGGTCTCAGTTAAACGTTCTAATATGATTCAAGATCCTTCAAAATGTATTTACAAATGTGGGGGTGTGAATAGAGAGATACCAAGCAGTCAACAAAAAGAACAGACTCATTATGATGAAAACTCGCAACACGTGAAAAACCCCAGCCTTCTTCTCTCATCAACAAGTTATCTTCATCGGTCAGCCTGTCTCTGTCTCGTTTACTGTCTCTGCTGTCTGTTTCTCTGTCTGTCTGTCTGTCTCGTCTTCTCGTCTTCGTCTCTCTCTCCCCTCTCTCTCTCTCTCTCTTTCTTTCCTTCTCTCCGCTCCCCTCTCCCCCCACCCCCTCCTCCCCTCCCCCTCCTCTCCTCCTCTCCCTCCCTCTCTTTTCTCTCTCTCTCTCTCTCTCTCCTCTACCTCTCATCTCCTCTCTCTCCTCCCCTTTCTCTCCCCCACCCTCCCAAAATGTTGTTGATAATGCAACAAATTTTTTGCAGCACTCACGCAGAAAAATAACAATAAATATTCCTTATTTGCACAACCCCACCATTATAGAGCACGGTTGTTGTTGTGGTGTGGTGGCATGTTGCATGTGTGTGCCAAGGCGTGAGTGTTTTGTGAATGGGGTTTTTCTCTGTGTGTAGGTTAGTGTGTGTGTATGGCAAAGCTTTTGAGACTTTCCTCTTTGTTTTGTTGAAATAAATATTACTTGTAAACCCCCAGGCTTTTAGCTGTTTTACATCAGGAATCATAACTGATTTGTTTTTCATTACATTTCTGTTTCTTTTATGGACTATTACCATTATGTACTATTACCTCTATATTTATTATATATTTTATTATTTTCTTATCATCGTTACTCTTACAGTGATTTTTTTCCTTAGTATTATTATTTTTAAATTTTTTATTATTATATTATCATCTCATCATCGCGTCGTCGTCGACTCGTCGTCTTTGATCACCATCATCATCATAATCATCATATACATTATTAATTGTTCTTGATATCAATGATAGTAGTATATAGTTGTCATCATTGTAAGTTGTTTTCTTCTTCGTCGAATACTTGGACGAAAACTATTGTTGTCGTGTCATATGAGCGAAAATGCGTCAAGCTCCATTAAGCGCTGACAAGTCAGACCGAGTACATCTGACTTGGGCATAAAGGGGAATTGTTCTTTTAAGTCTTTCTGGACAAAGGCAGAGGGGTTGACCAAAAAGGGAAGAAAATAGCCCAAGAAGAGGTGACATTAAGAAACGAATTGGGGCAAACAAAGAGATTAATATTTTAAAAAAAAAAAAAAGAGAAATTTGTAGTACAAAATATCCAGGATGGGGATCTATTTATACGGGACGGCCCCTGGCATCCTCACGGTGGGGTGGGGGGTGGAGGATTCATATGCTATGATTTTTGTTTTTATTGTTGTTATTGTTATTGGTATAGTATTTATTAGTAGTAGTAGTAGTAGTAGAGTAGTAGTAGAGTAGTTTATAGTAGTAAAAGTAGTGTTGCCTCTCCAATTTCACTGTCTGCTCGCAGTATAGTCAGGCAGTGTTCCGGGCAATGCACAAATGACTTTTCGTTCAGCTCTGGACCAATTCAGATCTCAGCTGAACAAGCAACACAAGGCATGTATGACTGCATCAACCAGGCTTTGGGCCCCAATGCAAAAGAAAACCTCCCCTTTGAAATCAGCTACTGGGTGGTGATTCAAGACAGAGAACGACAGATAAAGTGCTGGGTAGAACACTACACTTAGCTTATACAAAGTAAATATAGTCACAGAAGATACCTGAATGCAATAGAGTGCCTACTAGAACTGGAAGATTTTTGACAGAGAACCAACCATAGATGAACTCAGCAAAGCCCTGGACTCTCTTGCCTCTGGCAAGGCACCTGAGAAAGAGAGTATTCCCCCCAAAGTACTGAAGTGGTTCAAAGAGACACTCACACCGAGTTGCATCAATCCTCTGCCTCTGTTGAGTGAAGGTGAAGTACCACAAGACATGAGGGATGCTAACGTCGTCACACTCTATAAAACAAAGGTGACAGAAAGGATTGCAATAGTTCTAAACAACATATCCATCTTCAGCACGTTGGGAAAGTCTTTGCTCGATAGTACTGAAGAGGATCCAGTCCTTGCAGAGCAATCTACCCTAATCGCAGAGCGGTTTCCGACCCAAGGGATCCACTATAGACATGTTGATTTCTCCCTCAACAACTACGGAAAATGTAGAGAATAAAGCAGCCACTCTTTCTTTATTTCATAGACTCACAAAGGCTTTCAATCTGGTCAATAGAATGACCTTCCCAAGATGGGATGTCCTCCCAAACTTCTCAGATTATTCCATGAAGACATGAAAGGGCACGATCATTTTTGACAGCTCCAGATCACTGCCTTCAACATACAGAGTGAAGTGAAACAGGGCTGTGTCCTGGCTCTCACCCTTTTTGGAATCTTCTTTGCTGTGATGCTGAAACACGCATTTAGTCCTGCAGCTGAAGGTATCTACCGCCGAACCAGTCAAACGGAAAGCTTCTAAACCTCTCCAGACTAAGACACAAGACTAAAGTCCACTGAGATGCGTGACTTCCTTTTGCAGACGACGCACAGTAACCGACCACTCAGCTGAGGACCTACAGCACTCATGACTTGCTTCAGCGATGTCTCAAAGGCTTTGGGCTTACCTTTAACTTGAAGAAACGCAGGTCAGGGGACAGAATGTTGACTCTCCCCCACCACAAGCTCAATGACCATAAACTGGGTGTCATCCATGCTTCGTGTACTTGGGCTCAGCTATCTCAGACACTCTCTCACTTGACGCAGAGCTCAACAAGCGCATTGGCAAAGCAGCTACCACCATGACCAGACGACAAAGAAAGCATGGAACAACAGCATGCGACTGAGCACACAAAGATCCAGACTGCCCACTCTACATCATGAGCCCCCCCTTTATGGCAGCGAATCCTGGACTTGTTCCTGACAAAAAACGAAAGCCTAATGCTTTTCATATTCGTTGCCTCTTACGCATCCTCAACATCACCTTGAAAGGAAAAGGTCTCAGACAACACTGTCCAGGAAAGACTGGATGCACGAGCATGTACACTCTGCTGAAACAGAGACGTAAGCGTTGGCTAGTCATTTTTGTAGCATGGGCGACGCAAAGATCCCGAAAGAACTCCTCTATGGAGAACTTGCCAGGGAAAATGTTCCACAGGCAACCACAGCTAAGATTCAAAACGTGTGCAAGAGGGACTTAAAAGCCCTAAACATCGACCAGAACAACTGGGAAGCAACAGCCCTTAAACGGTCAGCCTGGGGGACAGACTGTGCAGAAAGTCTCTCCAAGTTGTAGGAGACACAGCTTAGCAGCACGAGGAAAAGAGGAGATAAAGGCTGCAACCCAGCAGACAGACCAGCGCCAACTTCATCTTTGCCCTCTGCCAAGGACTGCCATGGGGACTGTACCAAACTAACATCTAGAGTGCAAACTACATAGTGTTCCAAGACTGACGCCTGCCAAGAAAAGGAACAAGGCAGGAAAAAAGAGAGTAATAGAAATGAGGAAATTAAAACACAGCATTTCCAGAATTTTGGGGAATACATTTTATACGACTGGCCCCGGGCATCCACACGTGGATGATATGCTTGATTGTTACTATTGTTGGGTATTGTTGGTACGTTTTTTGTCATTATTTGTATATAGTATTACTGGTGGGGGTAGTAGTACAGCAACATCAAAGAAGTTGTAATAGTAGCAGTAGCAGTATAGTATATAGCAGCAGCGCAGGAGTAGTAAAAGTAGTAGTAGTAGTAGAAATATTATAGTATAGTATAGTATAGTAGTAGTGGTGGTGGTGGTGGTGGTAGTAGAAGTAGTAGAAGTAGTAGTAGTATTATATTTGTTGGAGAAAGTATTTGTATAGTATATAGTAGTAGAAATTTATAGTAGTAGTAGTAGTAGTAGTAGTGCTATTATCATTATATCATTCTGCCTTCGGCCGCCTAGCCTTTTTGTCACAGTTTCTTGGGGGCAACAACAAAGTGACGGGCTCTATGACCAGTGACTTTCCCACTAATGGAATTTTACTTTACAACTGGGCCTTAGTGATCACTATTACTCTCTGACTAGATGTTTAGCCTGTACAGTCCGTATGTCTGCAGCCCTGGGGGCTAGTTGGCCTTGGAATATATCGCCAATGCTGACTACCCATACACCCTTTTGGGCCGAAGAATAGGGAGAGCTGTGCTGTGGGAAAGGCATCTCCACTATAATCAAATTTCTGTTCGATTTCGAAACAGCAGCTGGCTTTTGAGGTCATCGTCGAACACGACGGACAAACATATTTTAAAAAAATTATAACCATCACCATCACCATCATCACCATCACCATCCCCCGCCCGTCGTCGTCGTCGTCGTCGTCTCATCATCATCATCATCATCATAAATCATAAATCATCATCATCATCATCATGGTGATGGTCAGGGTCAGGTCATGGTCATTACAAGGCCTGACATTCCTGTAGCACTTGGGTTGATCTAAGAATGCCCAGTTGTCTGCATGCAGTAAAGCAAAAGCACAGCACAGCAAAAAACCACCATTATTGCTGGAGATATATATAATTTATATCTGTGTGTGCGTGTGTGTGTGTGTGTGTGTGTGTGTGTCCTCTGTTTTGCTGATCACCTTCTGCTCCACAGTGTTGGGAAAAGCATGCGTTAAAGGTAAGCCAATGTCTGTGTGTGTGTGTGTGTGTGTGTTTGTTTGTGTGTGTTGTTGTTGTTGTTGTCTTCAATTTAACTTCTGTTCACTTAAGTGATATTAGACGAGGAAATAAAAGTATAATGAAAGTTAAAGAAAGAGAGGAAGGAGTGAAAGGAAAAGGTTAAGAAATAGCATCAGTTTTGGGCATTTTTTGGGGGGGGAAAAAAAAAACACCTAGAAAAGTAAGGATAATACTTTAAACAGGAAAAAATGTAAACTCAACAATGTGGAAACAGAAATAAAAATAATGTAACTACAATAAATTCAAGTGGACTATGCAATAAACATCTGGCAATTGCAAAGCTACTTTGAATTTCATATACATTTTCCAGAGACTTCAGAAAATGAAAGGTAAAAAAGTTTTACAATAGGCACTCAAATATGATATGATATTAAAATATGGAAATTCCCCACATAGACATTCGACATGTTTACAAAATTTTGTAAAGAATGCTTTAACTTCATTCAAAATATATGAAATTAACCCTTCTAACGGATACAAAACCAAAATTATTTGAGAAGACCATATAACGAGAAATGGTAGTCAGACAACTTTTTAAAAAATCGTTTCTTTGCATTAAATTTTTAAACACCCCATGGAATTGGTTCTAATATTCGGTATCCCTCCTGTAAGAAAAGGGGTACATCCAGTTCTATCGATTCCATATCATGTCTTCCCCCTTTTTGCAGCTCTGTCACCCCTTTTGGACTAAATTCCAACGTGAAAGGGCACCCAACAAAAAAGAAACAGGAATACCTCTTAAACTTAGGGGGTGTATACATATTTAATTCAAAAAAAATTCTGGAGACTTTGAAGTTTGAGGATTGTATAGCATACAATCTGACCTTGGAGTCAACACAAAGCAAGATATGAAAGAAGGAAAATGGAAAATCAAGAATATAGTTAAGAGCCATAAAACTGCAATCGTTCAGCGTAAAATTGAACATGTTTACCAAGATAGTACTTTTCTCAATTTTAAGTGCGGTATGACAAATGCAGAGCCTGTGTCAGATTTTCTAAAACAGATCCATCTTATAAACTTTTAAACAGTCACATACTTATTTCATATGCGACTGAATATCTGCAACCATGATGTTTTGATTTTCATTTTTTTTTTTTCATGTATAATTCTATATCAAAACAGACTTTATCCATCTCCCATGGAGGACATGGTAAAGTTTCTTTTTGTGTTTCTAAGTCATATTGATTAATTTTAGATTTTGAAAGAGATCTGATACATAAGTCCCAAATGGCATTAAACACGAAATTTGTTTAGCCCTTTTTTGGAAAATTCGTTTCTGCTTGAATTTTTAATTTCACTAAAGACAAAAATTTCGTCATTCGTGCTTGTAAAACATTTGGCGCATGAAAGTTGTCGGTATTCAGCTGGGGAAAGTTCCCAATTTCCTTATAAGTTCCTATGGTGGATGCTTTGAATGGTACCCCAATTGCAAGTTTGTAGCCTTACAATCATACTTTGAGTTTTTTGAAATAATTAGGAGCACTGAAAAAGACTTTTTGTCCATAAAAACATTTTGGGGAACGTACAATGACTTAGACAAGCATTTAAGGTGAAGATATCTTGTCTCCAGGACTGTCTGCTAACCATTTTAAGAAAATTGGTGCATTTCCTTGCTTTGTTAAAATGTATCCAATACGAGCTTTCCCAAAGTTAATTTTGATGTAAGTTGAATGCCTAAAAATTTTACCATTTTTTTATACTGAATTGGCCCCCCTCCAATCGTAAACTGTGGCAGTGTATCTGGATCACTACCATTATTAAAAAGCATAATATGCTTTTTTCTGTATAATGTCAGGTCATTTCAAAATATATTTATGTAAATTATTTAGCTCTTTTTGATATACTTTTCTGGAAAGATTATCATCCTCTTTGTTTGTAGCACGCTTCATAGTGACTTTCCCACCCATAACATATATCATCAGCATTTGTACCAGGACAACGTCTTTAGACAGTTTTGGGGTAAATCATACATCAATACATTAAACAGAAAAGGGGCAAATAACTGAACCTTATGGTAAGCCCATAGCAATGACCTAAAGTTTAAATTTATCATTCCCTACCTCACTTGCATACTTCTGGTACATAAAAGCTTTTGATATAATAGAAAAAATGCCCAAAAATCCAATAGTCTTCAGTTTATGCAGCAATTTAGCATGCCAAACTTGGTCGTAGGCTTTCTTTACATCAAAAAAATGTGCTAGTAGTTTTTTCTTTTCGCAAATTGTTTTTTGACCTGTTTTGTTGTTTAATTAAGTTATCGATTGCTGATCTACCTTTTTGAAAGCCTGCTTGATTGACGGGAAACTACATTATTTTCTGACAGTAATACACAAGCCTCTTTAAATAATTTTTTTCCATAAGCTTACCAATGTTAGAAGAAATTGCTATGGCCTATAACTATTTTATCAGTTTTAGGCTTTCCTTGCTTTTTAAATGGGAACAATAATAGACTGCTTCCATTCTTGGCATTGCACCTTCAGTCCAACACTTTGGAAAAGTTTATGCATCAGAAGAATGAAGTTTCTGGTAACTGTTTAATCATATCATTGGTATGGCATCTAATCCAACAGAAGTTTTCTATTTGGAAGGAAAATAATACATCTTTTACTTCATTGATTGTTATTGGAGCATTGATGTATTCAGTATTATTAGAACATGGGTCTTTATATTTTTCTTTCTTCTCCTCAGCTTGTCTGTAATTATTGCTTTTAAGTGTGAGGCCTTCAATACGCAGAGCCCTCTGAGAACATATCTGAAAAGGGCCTCAGCCTTTTCTGCATTGTTGGGAATTCATTGTTTTTAAGTTAATTGGACAATTGGTAAAATCACACCTTTCTCATTCGTGAAATTTTTGCCACACTTTGTTAAGATCTTTATGATAATGATACGTTGCTCAAACAAAACGAAGCAAAATTGTCATTTCGCCGAGCTATGATCAGTTTGCTAAGTTTTTTGCCTGCTTCGTTTTTCATGGTTTTCTGGCGTCCTTTTTTTTAAAATTTTTATACATTAAACTTTGTTGTCACTGTTTCCCTCGAAAGCAGGTGTCCACCAAAAATTCCCGAACATTTCCTTTGTTTTTAATTGATGAAATGGTTGGGATCGATAAGTAAGCAGCTTGAATGATGGCATAGTAAAAGGTAGAACATAATTCATCTATATTTTCAGAATTCAAGCTGTTTGTATTGTAGGCTGCAAGAAAAATTTTAAATTTTTTCCCAATTAGCTTCTTTATAGTTCAACTTGGGATTTTATTTTTTTTCAGTGTTACAGGAGACGGCATTTCATTAAAAGTAATAACAATGGGTTTAATGATCACTTCCAATGTGTCTTCATAAGTTACCCACGTACATTCAGGTGCAAGAGCAGAAGATATTAAAGACAGATCTAATGCCGATCCCTTGTGATTAAGATGTCAGTATTCTGGTGCACTTCCATCATTTAGTAGGCATAGACAAGATCGTTTATTTTCTAAAAAAACGATTACAGGATGGATATATTTCCTTTATCCCAAAGGGTGCGTGAGCGTTGAAGTCCCCTGCTCCCAGCCATTTCTGATTATCTTGTAGTGAGTGAAAACCATTCTGTATTATAGTCATTACCCCCTTAGGCAAATATACTGAAACAATGTTCACACCAACTGATCTGTAAACTTTACACGTGCAGCGCACGAATATGAATCTGGAAAATCATTGGCATAGGTGAACAACATGCACATAATCTTTTCCCTTTCGGATATATATTGCTGTATTGACCTTACCAACAGCATCCACGTATTCATGGGGGTATAGTAACCTTGAAGTCTGGGTAATTTACACTTCTTTACATTGGGGGACTGCAGGATGAGAACTTGATAGCTGTTACTAGAAAGATGTCGAACTAAATATGGTAAATTCGGGGAGATGGATCTGCATTCCACGCATGACGTTAAGCATTAGTGAGGGTTTTTTAAAACATTATACACCAAAAAAAACTAACTAATAAATAAATAAAAACACCAATTTCAAATTTTAATTTTTGGAATAACACTAAAAAAATAATAATGATAATAACAATTATAATATAATATCTTAATTAAAAATCCAAGAGCACTAGTAATAAAAGTCAGTTAATTAAATTTTAAACGGCAATAAAAGAAAACAAAACAACAAATTATTGAAGATCATGTAGAGCACTGCTGCAGATACGAGCAGATATCACAGTGCTTATTAACTGTACTAGATCTAACAGCTGTGCAAAGCAAAGACGTACAAAATGTCACCATTCAAACTGATTTTTCACCACAAAAACTTGTAATGTCGAGCATGTTGTCTCCACTGGGTGTCGTCCTCTGGTGGACATGCTCATACCGTGGCGGGTTGTACACTGGCTGCTGTTCCCACTGTTCACTGTTCACTGGTCCCTAACCCGCCAGGTCGTAGGGGCGCTGCATGGTGGACGAACGGTGGACCAGCTGGCTCCACTTAGCGCGGTCGTGGGCGAGTTCCTGGGTGACACTGAAGTCCTTCCCTGTCCAATCACGGATGTCGGCCCACTTTCTCCTCTGTTTTCCCCCGTCTTCTCTTCCCTGGACTGCTCCTTCAGGATGGTCTTTGCAAGTCCTTCGACGTGTTACGTGCCCAACCATCTGGCTTTCCCCTTTTTCGCCGTGGGCATAGTCTTCATAGTCCCGCACTTGTTGAGTGATCTTTCTGCGGACTTCATTGTTGGTGACATGGTCCTTGTATGGATGCCAAGGAGCCTTCTGGGGCATCTCATTTCTACTGCTTGGATCCTCCTTTGTAGGTCCTTTCGTTCAGTGTCCATGCCTCACATGCGTAAAGCATGATTGAATGACTAGCGCGGTTTGTAACTTTACCTTGGTTTTCCCAAGGGATTTTCTCGATATGGTCTTCAGTCTTGCCATTGCTGCTGTGTTGTTCCGCTCTTGCAGGATTTCGGTCTTCGATCCTTCCTCACTTATGATGGCTCCAAGGTACTTGAAATGGTCAACTGTCTCCAGTTCTTTCCGCTGAGAGTGATCTGGTGGTGATTGGCTGGGCACGTTTGACATGAGCTTGGTTTTCTCGGCGCTGATTTCCATCCGTATCGTGAGGGTATTTCGTCCAGTTGCTTCACTAGGTTGGGCCCGTTCCTCTTCATTCCTGCCAGAAAACCCTCAAAAGTCATCGGGAACCGAGGGTTGGTGATTGTTCGCCCCTCCAATGCTACTGTACCTGTGGTCTTCCAAGGCGTCAGTCATGATGCGTTCGAGAAAATGTTAAACAGTGTCGGCGACAGCAGACATCCCTGTCGGGCCCCAACTGAGGTACGAACCATTCCCCTACCGTGCCCTGTACAATATTGCACTGGGGGCCTTTGAGTAGAGTTCCTGATGGGGTGAATCAGCTTCTGGCTCATGTTGAATTTGTTTTATGGTGGCCCACAGAGCGTCATGCCATACTCTATCGAAGGCCTTCTTAAAATCAATGAAGACGTGGAAGATGTCTGTTTATGCTGGCTGTATTTCTCACACAGAACCCTCAGGTTGAATATCTGTATGTGGTGCTTTTATTTGGCGGAAACCGGCCCTGCTCTTTGGCGATGATCTCTCTCCTGTGGTTTCAGCCTGTTCAGGATCACGTTTTTGTATGACTTTACTGGCATGACTTATGAGGCTGATTGTCCGTAGTTTTGGCACTGCTGGGGAAATTTTCCCTTTTTTGGGGAGAGTGATGAGAGTAATTGAGTCCATGGTGTAGGCCACTCTCCGGTCTGTCAGATCTTGTTGCAGATACTTTAAGGGTGTCGTCACTGCTTCTCCCCCGTGTTGGATTAGCTCTGCTGGATGTTGTCGATTCCTGCTGATTTTCCTTTCTTCAGCGATCTAATTGCTACTTCTAAATTCCTCGCGTAGAATTGGGGAAATTGTCTTTATCCCATGAGGGGTGGCTGCAAGTACGCTGGTATGGTCGTCAAAGGCGTAGCATGGTCTGGATGATGGTTCAGGGGTGAAATTGGCGTCTTGGTCTCCTCTTTGCTGTTGCCAAAACAATGCATGAACTGCCTGCCAATGGGTTTCTAGCCCGTATACTGGAGCCCTTTGCATTTGGATGAAATGAATCTTTGTAATTAAATGGGTGTACATATTTTCATGGATACAAATGATACTTGTTTAGATGGTATAATCCCGAGCAAGTCATTTCATTGAAGAGTTTTCTCTTCATCTGAAGACTTGGGTTTTTTACAGGGCACCTTGCTAATAACAATTTTGTCTCAGGGAAAAAAAAACTACAATCTGTTTTACTTTCGAATAGATGTTGGCTTGCTTTTTGAGGATCTGACTTTTTTAAAAACACTTGTCCTACATGAATAACTACAGCCTGGTTTTTTTTTTTATATATTTTCAGAGGCTTACTCATTATCTGAGGAATATCATTCATTTCGGAGACTTTCTCTTTCCACTCTTAATCCATAGGACTGTCCTAGACGTTTGGCGGGTTCCCGCCATTTAGTACAGATCCTGGGGAAGGAACAGTGGGGAGATCAGAGTTGTTGTCTTCTGTACTACATGCTGTGACGTCAGATAATTTTTTGCGTCAAAGTCGTGTTCTTGGTCTGGTCAGGTTTTTCTTTTTTGGTACTAGGTGCTTTATTTAACTGCACTGACCTATTGGGCCTAAGGGGTAGGCCTGGCTGACTTTCCAGACTTTTCATGAACCCTACATATGATGCTTATGATGAGGAGGATGAGGAGGGGGGGAGTGATGAGGATAAGGATGAGTAGGATGATGACGATGATGATGAAAAAGATGATGACGATGAGTAGGAAGATGATGAAGATATGGGGATAGAATGACGATGAGGAGTGTGTTTTTTTTAAATTCTTTTATATCGATGATAATGGAATAAGCACTTATGTGCTTTTTACATCTAGTCCCCGTGTTATGCGGTTTTGTACATTGTCATCTGTTCCCACCGACACACAATGGCCTACCTTACGAAAAGCGGGGCAGGATTTTAAAGTTGCGCAAAATGTTCGCGGCGTTCGCACACGGGCCTCGGTTATAGTCTCATCCGAAGGGCTTTTGGGGAAGTGGAGTCTGCACTAATGTAACTCCAGGGAAAAAACCCCTTGAAAGGGGAAACGAACCCGGGTTTTTGAGGTTGGGGAACGCATGTTCTAACCACTTGGTTTTCCCGTAAGGAGGAAGAAGATGGTAATGTTGATGATGAGACCACTGACGATGCTTTTTTTATACAAAACTTGATGAGATGCAGTATTTCAGTATGGCTATAGGCTGAATACAGGGACTAAAACACACACACACACACACACACACACACACACACACACACACACACACACACACACACACACACACACACAATGTGCACGTGTGTGTGTCTGTGTGTGTGTTTTTGTCTGTGTGTATGTGTCTGTGTGTGGGTGAATGGGTGGGTGGGTGGATGTGTGTATGTACGCGCGCGTGTGTGTTTGTGTGTGTGTGTGTGTGTGTGTTGTGCAGACAAAGCCTGCGTGTGCATCAAAGCCTGGAACAAGAAAGCTGCCCACTCTTTAGAGATTGGTTTTGATGTCATAAATGGGCCCAAACAATGGTCACCTCTTGAATCTATCAACACCCCTACTGGACCTGGACCTTGGCAAAATAACTTCTGCTATACATCATTTGTCTCGTTTTACGAGAGAGTCGACCAACCTGTAAGTCTGTTTCCTTTATTGTTGGGAGAGGAAACTAGAGGACTCTGAACTCTGAAATGGTTTAATTGCACATCGGCCATGGGTCACAATACAATGCAAAGCAGAGTTGGGAAAGCATCACGATATAACGCAGTACATAACACACAGTAATTAACATTCGATACATATTCATGCGTTTTCAGTATACATAAACACTTCTAAGGTGCACATTAAATTTAGTTTTGCTTAATTGTCGCTTCGCTGGTTTTATCAGAAACAAGATTAAGAGTACATAGGAAAACGGTGAGAACATTGTTTCATACTTTATAGTTACTTCTATTACGACGAAAGGGTTTTTTGTTTTCATTCTGTGATATTAAACTTAAATCTCAACACTTAAATAATTATACATTTCTTCTATTATATACTACAACACAACATTTGCAAATATTTTGTCTTTTTTCAGTATTTTCTTTTAGTCTTGAATACATTACTGTTAATATTGTCTACCTGCATTTTGCTTCATACTGATGAAGCAAGCTTTTATCCAAATAAAGAAAGGTGAGAACAAAAAAGTACTTTAAAATCGTAGTAAAACAAACACATCTCCCAGACTATGAGAAAACATGTGTGAAGTACATTTTATATTAAGTTAGTATTGAGGCATCTACCACGACACAGATACTGATTTGAAAACCAGTAATGCACATTTACTTTAGCCCTGCAGTTTTCTATTCCAGGTGTTTGCTCATTTTGCATAAACAAGAGAAAAAGTGGATACCCCCAATCAATAGGTAAGCACACCCACATAGAAGTACAAATCATGATCATCTCAATGTTAAAATAATTATGTTCTTCTGTATGTTGATTGCATGGAACACATTTTTTGATCAATTATGTCTGTGGATAGGGTTTGTGGCTCTAAGCAAAACGTGCAGAGAAAGTCCTTTCTATTCCTTTAAAACTTTAAGCCTCAAGTCATCATACATAGGACATGCAAACAAAAAGTGCAGTTCATTTTCAATATGATTTTTTACAAAATGGACAAGCTTATCAGGTTAGAAATTTCCTTATTTATTTATTTATTTATTTATTTATTTATTTATTTATTCTTTTATATCTAGGATAATGGAATAAGCACTCATGTGCTTTTTACATCTATTCCCCGTGTGTATGCGGTTTTGTAAATTTTGTCATCTGTTTCCACCTACTCTTCCGAAAAGCGGAACAGGATTTAACGTGTGCGCAAGATGTTCTGCATTCGTTCGAACACGGGACCTCGGTTTATAGTCTCATCCGAAGGACTTTGACATCAGTTTGATTTTTTTGTCCCAAAATTGGAAGAAAGGACGAGGCTGGGAATCGAACCCAGAACCTCACGGTTAACTTGTTGGCAGGCGAACATCTTAACCATCCTGCCCCCTTCCTTGTAGCGATGTACATTGTTATTTAGGGGGAGAACGTTGAATCGAACTTGAGAAATGGCAACAAGGAAGCAATATACATCAATATCTAGAATGTATCGCTCTTTTTCAAAAACAGTCTTGAATGATGTGTAAGGTTTATATCTGTCACCTTCTCTGAGAGTATCTGTCGATTCCTGAATAAACATATCCACCAGCCCTGTTCAAAATTATGCAAAAATGTTTTACATACTTTAAAACCTTGCTGTAACCAATCAATATTAAAGCCAGTCACATAATATTTCTCTCATTTTGATAAACCCCCCGCTTCCCAGTGCTGTTTTAACTGTAGTAACATTTGGGTAGGCCTTATATGGTAATCGTTCTGTATTCATTTCTAATAATCTAAACCATATCTTAGGCAGGTAACGTATGAATTCCATAAGTGGATACCTACCCAAACTCCATATACCATTTTATTGGTGTCTTAGTTTGGCACTCCTAAAAACCTTTTTCATGTCACATTGCACTTTTGAGAGGCACCGTGGTCGAGTTTTTTAGGCGTCACTCGTGATCAGTCCGGTTCGTTCCCCCTCGGCTCGGTTTGTTCCTTGGGAAAGAAAACTTACCCTTTCCTCACTCCACCCGTGGTACAAGTGGGTACCACTCTGCTGGGGGAAATATCTGGCGACAGACTAGCGTCCTGTCACAGGGGTGGTGAAAAACCATCAGTTCGCTTAACGCTACAGAAACCGGGATAAGCTCCGGCTCTATGGGCCTTCTGGCTCGAAAGAACATACTTTACTATATGCACTTTTTATATGTTCTAACCTGTTTTTCCCCATATTTCTGCAGCATAAAGCAATATTGGTTGTATTTTCCTGTCGAAGATTTTAAAGTAAGTGTTTGCTGTCATTTCTTTATATTTTTTTAATACACTATTAATCTAAACTATTGCCTTTTGCTTTTGTTGTAAATGCATACCACTTTTAGCACTGATCGTCGTTGTAAATTTAATTCTAAATAACAATAGCTATTAACCACTCCAGTCTATCCTATCGAGAAAACCCCGGCCATGTTTTTAAAAAAATCCCCTTTCTATAATACCATGACATTAGTTTTCTCAATGTTTAAGGTTAACTTATATTTTTCACAACATGTTCGTAAAAAATTCAGCTGATTCTGTAGACCATTTGTGTTGTTGATATCAGTACCACATCATCTGCAAAAATAAGATAAACATTCCCTGATATCTGAAAATAATTGACCCATTCTTTGGTAGTAATTGCACAGCCCCCCACCTGGGTTTTTTTCATACCTCAAAGACCGATTCCAGAAAGTTATTTGTAAACAAATTTATAAAAAACCCGTCAAGATGGAATGTGGAGTTCCCCAAGGATCAGTCCTGGTCCTGTTCTCTTAAATCTCTACACTGCTCCACTCTCACGTATAATAAACAACCACTATATTGATCATCATTTCTATCTGACGATACTCAGCTTTAGTGCAGTGATACGTTTAAAACTTGCCTTCTCTCCTGACAAATGTGTTCTAAACCTTCAAGACATTAAAAACTGGGTGACTCAACAAGTACAACTTAATGCCGTTAAAACTGAAGCCATGCTCATAGGACCGAACATGAACTGTCCTCCATCACAACAACTTCAATAGAATTCGGCAATACATCAGTTCCTTTGTCCAACTCTTTGAATATTTAGGTGTAAATTCTTTACAACACCCCTCTCTAAAAAAAAAAGTCCCTCATCCAGACCTGCCAGTCTTGCTACTATCAATTACGGGGCATAAGCGCAATTCGCAGGGACCTGTCCACTGTGCAACTTCCAAGCTTGTCACATCTCTCATTCTCTCACGTTTAGACTACTGTAATTCTCTTTTGGTGGCCTACCACTTTATCCTCCACTCTTTTCAAACGCATACAAAACTCTGCAGCTCGACTGGCCCTAAGAAAGAAAAAATCTTAACACACACTCCCCTTCTGAGATCTCTTCACTGGCTGCTTGTCTCACAAATCTGCACCCTCTTATCTTTGTAACTGTCTTCACCTGTACACTCCAACCCGTTCCCTTCGTTCAGCTGCAGATACGTTGTGCTTTCGAAACCCAGATTCAAACAAACCACTGTTGGCGTCGCTCCTTCTCTGTTTCTTGTCCATCCCCCTGGAATGACCTCCCTCTTTTACTTCGCCAAAATCTTCATTTGATTTCCTTTAAAACCAGCCTCAAAAACACTTATTTCCTACCTGAGACTTTTTCATATCCGCCCCTACTTTTAACAGCATCCTTTACTCCCGAAATTGTTCGCGCGCGCGCGTGCGTGCGTTTCGTGCGGGGGGTTTTGTGTGTGTGTGTGTGTGTGTGGTGTTGTGTGTTGTGTGTTTTTGTGACGCGCGTGCATAAATTTGAAATATGTTATTCATTATGTTTTAGGAGAGTTGCATGCGTGTAAATGATTTTGAGTGCAAGTGCTTCGTTTATTTGTTTTACAACATTCAGCGCTTTTATAATATCCATATATTATTATCATTATTATTATTATTATTATTATTAGGTCAGCTAGCTGGTTTATGAACAATGAAAAAAGTGTGGGGCTGAGAACACAGCCCTGCCGTACTCCAATAGGGCAGTCAAACATTTCGGTTAATTCGAAATTTGCACGTACACATGATTTAAATGACTTGTACATAGCTTGAAGTGAAGCAAAGAATTTGCCTTTTACTCCTTGATTTTGAATACACTGCAATAGACTATCATGCTAAACAAAATCAAAGGCCTTTCTAAATTCAACAAAAGCTACATGAAGTGTTCTTCCTTTTTTACTCATGTGGTTCTGGATGACAGCATATAACGTAAATATATGATCACATGTTCTTCTAAATCCTGCTTGGCATTCTGATATTAAGTTTTGACTTTCTAACCACGTTACGCCTGTTCAATATTGAAATATAACATTTAAATATTGTGAATAGGAGATTGATTCCTCTGTAGTTATCTACATCATTTGAGTGTACTTTTTACGTAATGATATTATTATGGCCTTCGGCTTTACTTGTGGGTAAACTCCTTGATCAAAGACAACATTAAATAATTTTGTTAGAAATATAATAAAATTATTACCGCAACATTTTGAAATTGTAGCTAAAATATCATGTATTCCACCGGCTTTTCTATCTTTGTTTACTGCCTGAATGTAAAGGATCTTCCAATTCCCTGAGTGCATGCTGAAGATTAAGGTCAGTTTTGTTTGGGAAATTTTCTCCTTCTAAAGGGAAACCAATATGCCCATTTGAACAGAGTACCTTTTGTGAGATCTGTATTTATCACCCTAGCTTTTTGTAAAGAATCTTTTCATTCTGACAATCACCTGTGGGCCAGGGTCATTTTCTTCACTTAATCTGCCAGTTTTACAACATCACTGTATGAAAAAAATACCAGGAACCACTGGCACAGATCCTTTTCTCTGTGGTCTTGCTGACTTGATGAAATCAAACCTCTGGACCTGTCTTTTATTTGGAACTGTTGCTTGAGCGCTCCTACAGGTCTGCTTCTCATAATGGTGTTTGTCACACCACATGCTCTGGGATGGATGGTGATCTGGTCCCATTGAAACCATGTCTTGGAAACAGATCTCACCATCCTGATGGGCACTGTCAAACGGCGTCCTCTCTGGCCTGTGCCTGTCTTTGGGTGGAAACCTCTAGTCGGTAGCCACTTGTGTGCCAGGCATTCCCATTTGTTTTGAGCTAGCACGTTTACCACCTGAACTTGTGGCCACCATTTTCTTTGTGGGTGCTACTGAAAGCTTGGCTGCTCCTTTTCTTGCACATACAACTCTCCACCATGGGAAATATGCGGTCTTGCCTTGACCACCATGAAACTCCCGCAAGTCCGCTGGCGTGAGGTTTGGTCAGCAGCGACCGAATACCACTTGTTTTTCAGATTGTCTTGAGCTTTTTGTCATGCAGAACAGCCATCTTGTCAGTCCCAGCGACAAAAATGGACAAGTATGGGCCGGGTCCTCACTGCGAAGCGAGGTCTGCCCATGCGGAAGCCTAGCAATGTATGTTTGTTGGCCCAGATGGGGAAATATGAAGACTGTTCAGTAAAATCACAATCACCGATTGTCAAATGTTCATCTTCCCACCTTTGCTCCTCAACACCAATAAACTGAGGTTAAGAGCCTTGCATCCGTTCGTAGACTCTAGTTTTTCAGCCCTTCTATCTGTCTGAAAATAATGCTTTGTCTTTTTGGGGTTCTTAATATCTTCTGTATGCACATGTCCAGTGTCTTTCATTGGCTGACTTCAGTAAGAAACGTAAAGAAATTGTCTTAGACTACAAAACTTTTCATCAATATTGGTTTTATGCCGCGTACAGCTGTAAACCTTGCTGCATTGATCAAATCGCCAGTCAATGAAATATAGCAAGTTGCCTTGTGGGGGAAAGCATTTTTTAAAGGTAACTTTTAGGGGCTTGTGTTTTAATGTCAGTCCCAAAGTCCACTACAAATTAAATCTAGTGTTACACACAGTATCCCAAACACATCAGAGATGCAAGATTTAGCCTGTAGGTAACAAAGGGGTTCAGAAACTAAACACGTGCAACTTTTACCCATCTACAATGAAGGCCATAGACTGAGGTAGTTCTGTTAAGGGAAACTGGCTAGGTTTCCTCTTTATATGATGAAATATTCAAGTGTTAATTGAAGATCAACAAATGACCTTTTCAACATCTCGATATGATCTTTGGCGCACATATGTACTATACATACGTCAGCCAAATTTCGAAAGACAACTGCACTCAAACTGTCAAGCTGTCAAACATGTCCAAGGCTCTCCAATGAAAGCTGATTTTCCCCTTTGATATCAAGGATTGTGATACAACAAAGGTCAGGAGTGTATCCCGGATTTGTCGACGAAAAAGTGATATGGTCTAAAAGAACAGTGATGAAATATTAGCATAACCATATTCCGTAAAGTTTCTTTATTTTCTTACTTTCAACCAAGTCAGTGGTGAGTAACAGCTAAGCCTACGCGGGGAACAATGTAACCGTTCAATGGACTCTGTCGTAACCCGGCCACCACAGTGGTCTGAAGAGGAAGTGTTTCTTTTGTCAGGATGTGGACCAGATGCCCTTGTGTTCTGTAGCCTAACTGTTTTTGTGCTTTCAAGCTGAAGTGCTCCTTTTGTGAGGCATGGGCCAGACTCCATTGTGTTCTGTGTTGTCTATCTACACCCAAACACAGGTCAGTGCTGCAACCAGTTCCTTATTTATAAAACCATACAATGTGGGGCTCGCTAGCGAATGTGATGGCCATTAAAATGGCACACAGCAGATGACATCAATCTTCATCTTTTCTCATTTTATTGTTTCGCGGGTTGGGTTTTGTTGTTGTTGTTTTGATTTTTTTTTCTCTTTTGTCTCCTTCTTCTCCTAAGATAACTATGACAACAATCAAAAAAGTGACGATACTTCAATGATGGGACCCACAACTCGCTCTATGAGTTCCCAACGTCTGTGCAAGGAGACAATACAATTTACCAAAGACTCCTGCCAGATTACATTTGAGGCTATTCATGCTAACTTGCCTTTATGGCGATTTGTATTATAAAGGTACTGTGGCAATACCACCTCGAAATATTACTGCCACAATAAAAGAATATGAAAAAATAACAAAGAGATAATGTCCCAGCAGTATTAAACTCTACATTTGTCAAATGAACTTGGAGATCATCATTCAAGTTTTTCTCTAGTGAAGCAACTCCTGACAATTCTGTGTACCCCCTCCACTGGCACAATACCGTTCAAGGAAACGTGGGGTCAGGAGGGTGGAAAAGGAGTTCGAACCTTAAAACTCATAGCAAACGAGCTGGCAGCAATAATTCACCGCAGCAACTGCGACTAACGCCCTTTATTCCGCAGGTCCTCGGACCGTCACGCTCTACTGGGCCCTACATTCGGGCCGTCACGCTCACTGGCCAAGGAGTGACAAACCCTTGACGACCAGCCATGTCAGCCACCCAGACAACAGGGAGTGATGCCCCATCTCCTCCCTCTCTTTACTTTCCACCCTCCCTTTCCCTTCACCACTCCATACCCCTCACCCCCAAAGTTCACCTGTTCCCGCTGCTACAAAACCCCCTACCCCTACCAGTAATGTGACCCTTTACCTCCCACCCTCCCTCCAACCTCTAGCATCCCCAACCCCCCTTCAACCAGTGCTTGTTCCACAGAGGAAGAAAAGTAAAACCGTCACTCTCCCCTGCCACCCTTCTCTTCAGTAGACCAAGTTTCTATTCGGGCCCCTCCCCTCCCCTCTTTCCCACAGTGATCATGAATCTCACCCCCTCCACTCCCATTCAACCAACCCACTCCCCCCCAAACCTCCTAACACCAAAGACCCACAATGCCACATGCAAGAAACCACACACTCTTCTTCAACGACAAAAGTTGCAATAACGATGCTCACAAACACCCTGCAGCCAATTCACTACTCCAACGCATAAGAAATCAACCACTCAAACTCAAATATCACAATATCCACAACAAACCACCATCTCTGACTCTGGAATAAGAATAAAAACTCATTAAGATATGAAGAGTGATACAGAAACGACAGAACTCCAAAACAGCCTAGAAAACCGTCACATTTATTGAAAGAAATCTGCTCAAAACTACAGGCATTCAAAGCAGTCAACACATCAAAACCTACCAAGAAACAGATACAACACTCAGCACAACCGACATACACTCCTCGGGAGTCACTGATACAACACTGAACCACTCAAGACACCCACACAAGTGGATACATTATCAACACTTCCACAGATACGCTTTTTGCTGACAGACCAGACTGACACTTCCTCACACTCTGTTTCACACACACAAACAAACAAACGGGGAACAATTCACCCAAATTCACACAACAACAGCAAGCAAGCCTTTCTCACAAACAATTGCTCATTTCAATCCACATCCTTCCCCTCTCACCAAAACACACACTCCATCCCCTTTCACAAATTCCCAATAGACACCCCCTTTCCATCCCCTAAACGTCTCCAAAAAAAAATCAGCCCCCAGCGATTGTCACCCTTTAAGGTGACTCATGCTAAAGGGTGTGGACGAAAAAAGATGTCATTGGCGGCCGGCTAGCCCAAACCTGATTGCCCGCCTGACAGTCCAACACCTGTGTCAGGGCGGGCAACAAGCGCCCCTTTCCGCACTTTCAGGCGTCACCTTCACGTGGGCATCAACAGTTTAAAGGGGGCCCGTCCAAACAAGTGGACCAAACGATCCACCTGCAACAAAGCCCCCCCCCCTTGCCACTCTACAGGCCTCCTCCATCCTCCCTCCCTTTTGGACGCACCCTTTTTAAGAGACTGGCTTCAAATCGAGGGTTTTCTCTTAGGGAATCCTGCGGCAAGGGGGGGTTGTGTTTTTGACAACACCCCCTGCTTCACACCGGGGCGGGAGCACCTAAAAAGCACTTCCCAAAAAGCCCCTACACCCACCCCCAGGGTAACAGAAAGTTTGCCCTCAACTTTCTTTTCCCCCGGGAAAACCACCAACCATGCCCCCAGCCATGAAGCCCGAGACAACCACCGACCTATACAGACCGCTGCAAAGGGGGGAGACTACACAACCTCTGCCTACAACAAAAAGACGACACCCCCCCCGACCTTGTGACCAACACAATATGCCCATATCCATGACACACATTCCCCTCCCCTCACCCGGGGGAACCCCCAATTTTCAGAAGTCGCCAGGTGTTAGGGAACATCACACCCCCTCCCCAACACAACCATTATCAATGTCTTTCGAGCTATTTAAATATTTGACAAAAAATGTAGGTGTGCATGTGTCGTGAGTGCATGTGGGACATTGTTGATAAATGCTGGAAAGAACTTTTGGGTGTTTTTTATTTGTCTTTTATTTTTTTTTATAAAATTTTTTTAATAAAGGATAATGGAAAAAAGCACTCGGGGTTTTTTTACACCATCCCCGGGTAGGCGGTTTGTAAATTTGCATCTGTTCCCACCAGCACACAATGTTCTGCTTTGGCACAGGGGGCCTGGGTTTAAGTCTCTCTGAAGGACTTTGGGGGTATAGAGTGAATAAAAGAGTGTTTATGGTACGGCGTGGCATGCGTGCGTGCACTGTGCTTGGGCAATTTGGTGTATGGGGGTGTGAATGCCTGTCTCCTGCACCCAAAACAAAAGGGTATATTATCACAAAATTATAAATGATTTTTCAATTTTTCCCTCAAAAATTTCCCCCCCCTTCTCTCATATTTTTTTCCACCCTCCCCTCCCCCCCCCCCCCTTTCTTTTTCTTCTTTTCCCAGTAAATTAAAATGATTTTGAACAATGTCGGCGTGGTGGTTATAAAGCGTTCCCCCTGACGAACTTTGACTTTGTGACACACATTTTTGCCGGATTATAAAGCAGTCTTTTGATAAAAATTTTGACTTTTGGACTCACTATATGCGGGTTTAAAGAGTCGCTTGCTGAAAAAAAGATTTGGATAAGTATTTTTGGGGGGTTTTTTTTTAAAAGGATGTTGATAAAGAATTGAATTGGATACAGTATATTGAAAAAGAGATAGATAAAGAAATTGTTTGAGAAATTTTTAAAAATATTGATTTAAAAAATTTTATTTTTATTTTGTTTATTGGGGAGTACTTCCTTTTTTTAGAGCTTTATAGAAAGTTTTTGTGAAAATGATAGTTTTTGATTTGAAAAAAAGGGTAGTATCTCCTTTAAAAATTCTACACTTAACACGGTGGTACACTTTGAAATTTAGTGTAGAAAAAAAAAGGGACGGGGATTTAACACTTTTTTATATAACAACGATTTTTGCAGACCCAGAGCAGTTTTTTGAAAAGATTTTTGTATTTCTCGTTTTTTTTTGGGGTTTTCCCTTTATTTCATATATACCCTTTTTGTTTAAAAGAATTGAAAACCTACAAAACGGGTTTTCTTTTTTGATAGATTATTAAACGAACAGAACAAGAAAAAAAATATATAAATTACAAATCAACCGACATTTTATGTCTCAAATTTTCAGAAAAGGCCAAAAAAACGGGGCCTCCAAAGGGCACCTAATACAACAGTGCAACAAACAAAAAAGATGACTTTGCAACCAACTATACAACAGGGGGAATCATTTTCATTTTTTTGCCTACTGAATCCCGACTTTCTCCAAATGTAACAGTGCACACATAATTTCCAGATATAAAATCTTCCGGAAGATTATTGTGATTTTTCCCTCAAAACCCGGGGTACTTACATATAAGCCTCCTCGCTCAGGTAAAAAAATAAAAAACCCTTTGAGGTTTATGACATTGAACCCATGGAATTGAAATAAAATTAAAACAAAATAGCCCAAATTTAAATGGGATTTATATACAGAAATCCTTCAAAACCCAAGACTGGTTAAAAAATTCAACTCCCTCATGGGGGGTAATATTTTAAAAAATGAAACAATTATTCGGGGGATTTTAAATAGACTTCTAAAACCAAAAAACAAAAATGGAGCCCCCACATTATTTTTTGGCCAAAAACAACTAAAGATAGACCAATTTGGGATAACAAATAACTCTAAAAATTTAATAACAAATCTGTTTCTGTTACTGTTATCTGATTTTCCCTCTTTTCACCGTGGTAAAGGGCTCATAGTCCCGCCTTTTTGATGACCCTTCTGGGGACTTCTTTGTTGGTGAAAGGCCCCTTGTATGAATCCAAGGACCTTCTGAGGCATCTCACTTCTACGTTTGGGATCCCCCTTTGTAGGTCTGCGTTCATGTCCATTGCCTCACATGCGTAAAAGCTGTTGAGATGACAGCGCGTTTTAGTAACTTTACCTTTGGTTCCGAAGGGATGTTCCTGTCTCTCGATATGGCTTCATTTTTTCATTCTGCGCTGTTTGTCCCGCCTTCTGGGATTTGGGTCTTAAAGGTCAACTCCTTTTCATTTTTTTCCGCTGAGAGTGATCTTTTTTGGGTTTGGCTGGGCACTGTTACATGAGTTTGGTTTTCTCGGCACGATTTCCATGCCTATCGTGAGGATATTTCGTCCAGTTGTTCACTGGGTTGGCCAGTTCCCTTCTTTTCCCTGCCAGACCGTCAATGTCACGAAAACCCTGAGGTTGGGATTGTTCGCCCTCCAATCTGACTTGCCGTGGGGCTTACAAGGCGTCAGTCATGACGTTAAAGGGGAAAAATGTTAAACGTGTCGGCGACAGCAACATCCCTGCGGACCCCAACGAGGTAAAAACCATTCCCCACCGGCTCTTACGAGTATTGCACTGGGGGCCTTTGAGTAATTTTCCCTGATGGGGAATCATTCTGGCCCATGTTGAATTTGTTCAGGGTCCCACAGAGCGTCACCCATACTCAATCAAGGCCCTTCAAAATAAATGAAACGGGAAGAGTCTTTTTGATGCTGGCTTATTTCTCACACAGAACCCCGGGTTGAATATCTGTTATTTGGTCTTTTTTTTTGGGCGAAACCGCCTCTCTTCGGCATGATCCTTCTCCTGGTTTCAGCCTTTTCAGGACACTTTCAGTATGCTTTACTGCATACTTATGAGGGATTGTCCGTGTTTTGGGCATGCGGGAGACCCTTTTCTTGAGGAAGGATATGAATGATTGAGCCCAGGGTGGGCCACTCTCCATCCCCAATCTTGTTGCAGATACTTGTAAGGATGTCCGTCACTCTTTTCCCCCCGTTTTTGATCAGCTCTCTGGGAGTTGTCAATCCTGCTGATTTTCCTTTCTTCACGATCTAATTGCTACTTCTACTTCCGCGTAGAATTGGAAGTTTCTTTTTTCGATGAGGCTTGTTTGCAATACGCTGGGGTCCCCTTGTCTATGTTTTGTAGAGTTGGGAACAGTTTTCCGCCCAAACTCCCAAACGATTCCTTCTTTTTTTTTTGGGAAATTTCCCCTTTTTTGTCCTGGATTTACTGACTTTTGGGCGTTTCTTTTGGTGACTCTTTCACAATCGGTATGCTCTTCTGCTATTATTCTTTGTCAGGCTCCTTCGATTTCTGTACATTGTTTCTCTATCCATTCCCCTTGTCTTCCTCATCCCCTTTTTTGATTTTCTTTTTACTTCTCGACTCATCTCTCCTGATTGTTCTTGCTCTTCTTCAGGTCTCGTCTTTTGTCACACATTTTCAAGATTCACTGTACCCAGGGTTGTTTTTTTTGGGCGATGTTTGCCAAAGTATGCTTGTTTTTTTCAGTCATCACGCTTTTTAAAAACTGAGGGTTTCTTTTGGGGCACTTCTTAAATCCCAGCAGGGGTGCGAATTTCCCTCCATTGTTGCTTGGAAGGACTCGGCGATGGGGTCCTTCAGTCTGTCCAGGTTGAACTTATCTGATTTTTTTGTCTTATTGATCTTCTCAATCGGGCTCTAAAATTCAGGGGCACAGTAGATCGTGCCCATCTGCACCGGGGAAGTCCTCGACTTGGCTCGTTGATGCCTAAACAAACCGGGGGGTTTTGTTCCCCCGGGGTGTAGTCAAAAACTGGTTGTGAGGGTTTCCCTTGGGGTGTGCCATGCCACGTCGGGGCCTTTTGCCCAAGGGTATTGGCGACACCGTGTCATTGTAGCTGGGGAATTCCAGTAGTCGAGTCCTTGCTCATTGGGGGATCGATACAGAGGGGCCGCAGAAATTTTCTCCAGCTTTAGTCGTCTCCCCCCACTTGGGGTTCCCCTCCCCTGATGTCAAGATGTCTTTTTTGTCACCTTAATGATCTTTTGTTGGGGGTAGAACCTTACTTTATATCGTGATTTTTTTGGGGGGAGGCTTGATCATGTGATGTTAATGGGCGCCCTGGGGATGGCCAAAACCGGGGTTTATGGGGATATCCTATTTCCCAATTTTGTGTTTTGTTTGGTATAGCCTTTATATGTTTTTGGGGATAAGGGGCATTTTGTTAAAAGGTGGAAAAAGTATTTTTAAAAAAAAAAAAAAAAAAAAAAAAAGAATTTTTATGGGAATGGGTTTTAAAAAGGGTTTTTTATTGTTTTTAAAAATTGATTTTAAGTAGGTAAAATTTTTTAGGAAAAATTAAAAATTTAAAGGGGAAATTTTTTTAGTTTTAAAATGAAAATTTAATAAAAATTTAAAAAAGGATGATGAATGTTATTTTGGATTGGGAAATTTATTATTAGAAAAATTATTGGTGAAAAATAAAATTGGATAAAAAAAAATGTTGAAATTTTGGGAAATATTTTAAAAAAGGGGAAAAAGGGGATTGTAAAAAAAAAAAAAAGTTTTAAAAAGTAAAAAGGGTTATTTTAAAAAAAATTTAAATAGATTGGGGAAAATATAATTTTTAAAAATATTGTGGGGTTAAGATTATGGTGAAAAGATTGAAAAATTTTTTTGAAAAATTATAAAAGAAAATAAAAGAAAATGTTTATTTTAAAAAATTTTTGTCAAAAAATAAAAATTTTAAAAATGAATGAAAAAAGTTTTTGGAAAGGTTTTAAAAAAGTTGAAATGGTTTAAAAAATTTTTGGGGAAAAATTTTAAATTTTTGGGAAAGTTTTGGTGGAAAGAAAATTTTTTTTTATAGAAAAAAATTTTGTTTTTAAAAAGGAAAAATTTAAAATAAAAAAGGTGAATTTTGTTTTAAATTAAAAATTTCAAATTCTCATTTTAAAACCCACAAAAACATATCCAAAAACCATTTCCTATTTGTAAACAATTATCTATTTAAAAGAAATCAAATTTTCTAAAAAATTTTCCCGTCACCAGCTCTTACACAAATTACGGGCATCTCCACACAATATCAAAGAAAAATTTAAAATACCAGGCCTTCTTTGGTTGACTTGAAAAAGCATTGAGTAATCAAATATTCCATCATTTCGTAAACTTCACTTGTATAACTACCAGAAAGATAAATCTTTTGAAAAGCTTTTTTCGAATAGGGAACAGCAGTAACTGCAAAAACAAACACAGAACTAGTACCATAAACATGGGGTACCCAAAAGGGTCGTATTGGTCCACTTTTATTTTTCAAACTTGAAAATGACTTACCCTAATTTTTTAGAATGGCTGTGAAATGTTTTTCGATGACACATCCCTCTATTGTAGTAATTCTGACCCCCACAAAACACCTCAAACTCAAAAAAGTATTTACAGTGGGTTTCTTGGGCTCAGCTAAACCAATTCCCTAAATACCCAAAAAATAGGGGTTAATTGTCTACAAACAAAAATACAAAAAAGAAAGATAAATTTAAAACCCCTGTTTATAGTAAAAGAGTAATTGAAGAAGTTAATCCCACAGAATTATGGGTGTAATTATGACAAAAAAACTACTTGGGGGACCATGGAGGGGCAGGGGAAAAAGCTCGCTTTTAAACTACTTTAGTTATAAAAAAAAAAACATTTTTTTGAATAACCACTCTCGCAAAACTCTTTTTTTTGCGCCAATTTTTGCCTATATTTACTATGCTTCACTCTTTGGACAGCTCAGTGATACAAATTTAAAATTGAACATCGATATATAAAAAGCACTGAAACTTTTTTCAACTGAAATCAAACTCCCCAACCATCAACATTATAAACAAAAAAATATCCTAACCTCAAAAACAAAACTTTAACTAAATAAAGCTCTATTTTTCCCCTAAAAAAGCACTGGGAAAAGCCCCTCCAAAGATCACCAAAGCTTCAAATCAATGAACACAGACATAACATCTACAACATTTTCCCAACCAAGAAAAAAAATCCCCCTTACAAAAAAAAAAGCTCTTTTACTCGTAGTGATTTTTTGGGAAAAGCTCCAAAAGCTTAAAATGACAAAAACAAAAATCATTCGACACAGCAATAACCATCTAATGCAGAATGCCTAAGAATACTAATAAGGCGAACAACCATGACAAACACCTAATCCCATACTTACATTTTCAGCACTTACGGCATTTCTTTTTTTTAATTTTTTTTTTTAAATTTAGTATGTTTAATGGACTAAAAATTCACATCACACGCTGTATTGGTGGGGGGGGGGGAGGCAGGAAAGAGGCCACTAATTTTTGCAAAGAAGTAAGAGTAAACTTTCTACAAATTTTAAAACAACGGGAAAGGAGGAAAACATTTTTAAATGGGCCTGGTAGCCTGATAGTGTCCTCTCTCTCTCTCCTTTTACTCCCCTCTCTCTCTCTTCTCTCTCTCTCTCTCTCCCCTCTCTCTCCTTTTCCTCCCTTTTCCCCTCTCTCCTCTCTCTCCTCTCCCACCCTCCCCTCCCTCCTCTCCTCTGCCCTCTCTTTTCCAATTTAATAGATTTTATCGGGATGTTTTTTTTATTTCATTAAAGATGAGATTATTTGAAATGTTTAAGCAATTCATATTGTTTTAGTTTTATATTGTTTTAGTTTTATAGTCCATTTTTTTATGGGGTTTTGAATTTGTACGTATAGGGGTTTTACCTGTTTGAAAAATTGGGTTTTTTTTTATATTTTCATTGATGGAATTTTTTTTTTTTCCCCTTCCCCCTTGAACTCCCCCCCCCCCCCCCCTTCCCCCCCACCTTTACAATACTTTTCTGTTTTTCATCGTTAGTTGTTGTCTCATGGGGATGGGGATTTTTGTTATATTGTTGTCTCGGGATGGGGATTGTTGTTTTTATTTTTCTCTTTATAATAATCATAGATTGCTTATTTGACTTATATTGCAGTTTGAGATAAGGTAAAGTAAAAGGGAAAGGAGCCCGTAACCTATAAGGTCGTAGGGAGAGAGGTGTCAGAGACCTCACTTTTCTGGCCCCCAAATTGAGGGCTGCGCCCATCTCCTCCCCTCCTCTTTACCTTCCCTTACCCTAAAGAGGGGAGGTACCCCTTTAAAACTGGGGGAACTGGGGGGAAATGACTGAAACCAAGGCCGGGAAACGGTCACCCTCCAACTGGGGAACCACCCACGCTGCTTAACTTTGGGGGTAATATTGTTGAATATATTATTTTTTTAAAAACGCTATTTGAAAGTAGGCGCATAAAAGCCACGTTTGCTGGGTGGAGAGAGAGGAGGGGGGTCATTAAGGCAATATTGTCAGAAGACGCAACGAATGCCCAGTATTTTCTAACGTTTTTGTTTCCGTCCTTTTTATTATCAAAAGTATAAACGTAAAGAATGGATGAAACATAGGGGAAGTAATTTTTCCGATGTTTTTTGATTTTTTTCTTTTAAATTCCTAAAACATTCTTTTCTAATGTGTGTGGACGTGACGCTCACGCGCGCAGTGGTATGAGTTGTGTTGCTGTAAGTATATGGGTAATTTGATTTTTCAATGATTTTCCTTTAACATTTTCCTTTTACTGGTTTAATTTAATGGTAAAGGAGCAAATGTAGTATTTCAAAATAACATTAAGAAATTTGTTTTTAGATAGATAATGGCTTATGAAAAAAGGCAAAATACATTGTTTATTCAATGTACCACTGGAAAAAAAATTTTGATTTTTACTTTGTTTTTACATAATACACCGTCACCAAATTCAGAAAAAAAAGCCTCAAACTGTCCATAATTTCGTAAAATTTAACACAGCAGATTAACACATTCCCACTTGCCACTGAAGTGTGTGTTGTGTGTGTGTGTGTGGTGTGAAAGTCAAAACAAAGTCAAAGTTTTTTTTCCAGAGGAAACATTGAAAACGATGACTTTATGCCTTTTGGTTTCCCTTGGGGGAACATGGGGCTTCGTTTTTTCGTAAACACTTCTGCGCCAGGTCTGTTTTGGTGACCAATTTCCGCTCCCTTGGATTCCACAGGGCCTGTCTGGTGACTTTTGATGCAGCTTGCAGAGTGTAGGCCGACCACCCCCCTTTCCCTTTTGTTTAAAATGACTTAAAAAATTGGGTTTGTCGGGTCCTGTCCCACATTTTTTTGTTGGGAAATATACTTCCCGGGCCCACCTTGTTGAGGAGTACCTGAGCATTTTTTTGGTAAAAGACTGGTTTTTGTGGTTTTGGGTTTTTTTGTTACCCGCCGGGTTTTCGACCCTAAAGTGGGCCCCCGTTTGACTTTGGTGTTGTAGACCCAACTTGTTTTGAAATGAGGGCTGTTGACCCCCAAAATTTTGGCCGAAGGGTGAAAAGGCGTGACGGGCTTTTTTGATTCGGCATTGAGTCTTCATCTGTTCCCCCATTTTTACTGAACACTGCCCAGGTAAACAAACTTGGTACTTCTTTGTGGTTTTTCTTGCTCAGTCGCACTGGTCATGTGTTTTTTGTTCACCCTCATGTCCCCGTCTTCCCGATTTTTTTATTTGGAGGCCAGTCTTTTTCACTTCGCACAACACGACAAAGCTTTCTCTTGTGCGTTTTTGTTGCCTGTGGGAGAAAGCTGATGCGTCTGCGAAGTCCAGGTCTTCCAGCTCTTCTGGGGGTCCACTGTACCCGGGTTCTCCTGCCGCTGGGGCCTCCCCGCATTATCCAGTCAACCCCCAAACAGGAAGAGGGTTGGGACAACAGACAGCCCGAGAACACCGGTCTGTAGGGAAAAGGGGTTCCTCAGCCCCCTTTTATAATTTGCTTGACAGGGCATCTTCAATAGCTGCTGGATGTGGTGATGAATTTTGGTGAAAGCCATAGGATGATCATTTTCCCAAAAATCTCTGTCAAATTCCTTCTGAAGCGACAAAGAGGAATAAGGGGGGGTCGGCACCCCGGGGGACTACTCAAATGATGCGAATGTGGCGATTTGATCTGTGAAATATCGTTTGCCTAAAGCCTCCCTGTTTTCATCCCAAGTGTCTTGTCCAGGCTGTCTTCAGTCTGTCTAGCATATCCTTGTCAGTATTTTACCCTGGGAGGGACAGTACCAGATCCTCTCCATTTTGTGCAGGAGGACAGGCCCCCTTTTTTTTGGCATTTTTTACAGCAAAGGGGCCTTTCTCCTCTTCTGTTACACCCCTTGCCCCAATCTTTATAGGGGGGTAAAAACACTCTGAATTTTGGATTCCCTCATGCTTCGGGTGGTATACCGTCGGGGCTCGTTTTGCCGTTTTGAGTGACTTGAGGCTTTGGTGATCTCTTTTTTGGGTAGGGGGGCCAGTGTTGACCCAAGGTTTTTCGTAGGTGGGGGGTGCAGGGTGGGGTGAGGGCTGTTGAGCGTTTTTTTTGAAGTGTCTCCCACTTTTTCCCCCGGTCCTCCTCACCTGGAATAGATTGCCCTTCTCATCTTTTTCAGGGAGTAGGGTTTTTTGTTTTTTCCCTTTGAGAGTTTTTCTACTCGTACAGTCTCTTCAAAATTTCTTTGGCCTGCTGCAGCTCGCTTCCTGAGTCATTTTTTCAATGAATTTTTTTCTTTTTCTCTTTTTGCATTTCTCTTTACGCCCGGTTTTTTCCCAACAGCTTGCAGTTCCTGTTTTTTTTCTTGACTTTGTTTGGTTTATCTGTCTTTTAGCTTTTTTTCCCCCTCGGTGATCAGTGCCCAGTTTTGTTGTCAGCCACCCTTGTTTTTTTTTGTTTTTTTCCCAGTATGTTTGGCAGTTGGGCTTTCCCGGTCTACGAACTCTGCCTTGCTCTTTGACTGTTTCCCCTTGGGAGCTGGGAAACCACGAAAGTTGTTCCTCAGTTCGAGCCTGAATTCTATTTTTTCTCTTTTCCTTTAGGGTTTGCACATTGACTTGTGTGATGGTCTTCCTCCCGGGCGATTAGGGTTTGACTTGTCTTGAGGAGGCAACACAAGATGAGGTCTGATGCTGCATCTCTCCCGCTTACCCTACATCAGCAGGCTCCTTCTCCACTTTCGCCCCCTGGGATAGGTCAATCGGTTTTCTGTCTTCCATCGGGGGAAGTCCCCTTTGGGTCTTGTGGACTTTCTGTAAGGAAAGATGGTGCCTCCAAGACCAGGGCCGTTTAAAAATGCAAAATTCCCATTAAAAGTTTTCCATTTTTATTTTGTTCCCCAGGCCAGTCTGCCCTGATCAGTTCTTGTTTGTTTTCTGTCCCCACTTTTCTTCATTCTCCCATTAGTATTTCTGGTCCCTTTTGGGGCTTTTCCTATGGTCTGGGCTTGTTCGAAGAAGTTTTTTTACTTCTAATCTGCTGTTTTGTTGGAGCGTAGCCGAAGGGTGGTAACCTTCTTTGGGCCTTGAGTTGAAACTGCTGTAGGGCCTGTACACGGTTTCCCCGGCAAGCGGTGCTTGCGTTGCTTCGGGTCTCTCAGCGCGCTACCCATTGTGTGGGGGTGGCCTTTTCCTTCCCAAATAGATTAGTGTCCCACCCAATTTTTTTTCTGCCCTTCCATTTTTTTTCTGGTCTCGCACAGGGCCCAAAGGCTTTTAGGGTTTTACCCGTGCATTTCTCTACCCCGTGCTGTTTTTTAACGGTTTTTGTACGGTTCTGATGTTCCAGGGCCCTATCCTGGGTTTTTGACTTGGTTTTAAAAAGTTTTTCGGCGGACGGCTTCCCGAAGGCTTTTTACCCAAAAATGCAAGGCTCTACCAAGAGGACTCTTTCCCCAAACCTTTCGCCGTAAGAGGTACTGTTTTAGTTTAGTAACAGGTGGGTTTTTAAGTGAAGGGTCGTTTGCCCAAGACAACCCCCAACCTGGAGGACCAGGGTGCATGGGGTTTAGTTGGCCCCCCCCCCAGAGTTTTAATGGGGTTTAATGAGAGGAGAAAAGGACGTTGGGGGGGGAAAGTGAAGTAACGACAAAGGGAAAATGGGGGAAAAAGGGAATTTTTTTTTTTAGATTATTAAAAAAATTTTTTGATAAGAAATGTGGGGGGGGGGGTTGTGTGGGTGGGGAGGGGAGTATAATTTTTTTTTTTAAAAAAAATTTTTCCCCCTCTCTTCCCCTCTTTTCTCTCTCCTCGGGGGGGCGTTTGTAGTTTATATTAAACGCTTTGAATGAACTCCGCTCAAATGTAAAAATTTTTTGTTCCTGTGCCTTTGCCCGAACTGTAGGGACTAGAAGACTCAGCCAGAGGTGGCTTTAATTTTAGGGGCCCATGGTGGGGTGCTTTGTGGCCACCTTCATGGCATTTATGTCTCAACGGGAAAGTTGAAAAATCTTGTACATTCCGACATTGAAGTTGGCAGGCTGCTGACGGGTTGCTACAGTGGCTTCCTCCTCGCCTTTTTTCCTAGCGTTTTTTCTACATCGTGTGGCATGTGGGGCGAAACCCGGGCCTGGGCCCGTGGAAGGAAGGACATCCGCCAAACCCGCTGAACCCATGCCGGGTTTCCCCTTCACATCTCCTAAAAGGACAAGTCGGGAGCCACGCGAAGACATCGCAGCAAACCTGCAGGGCTACCTCCTGTTTAAAAGCTGAAGGAAATGGAAAAGTCAAGAGCATGCAGGATTCGATGAAATGGGATCATGAAAAGACTGTTTCTGAACGAAACAGGAAAACCAAAAACTGAAAGAACAAAATGAAAAATTGTGTGAAAAAGTTTAAAAACTGGAATTAAAAACTGATGACTTGGAGGGGGAACTAAAAAAACAACATCCTTTTCTATGGCATACCAAAACAACAAAGAAACTCGGGACGACTGGAAAAAATGATCAAAAACTTACTGACGACAAAATAGACCGAGTCATGACATGGATTTTGACAGGATCCATCGTCTAAATGAAACCCAAAACTCCCCTATCATAGGGAGGTGTGCATTCTACAGGGATAAGGAAATGGTTCTGAAGGCTAAACCGCAAACTCCGTTAAAAAGTGGAATGATTCTTCATTGGAGAAGACTTCACTCCACGTGTGCGTGATATCAGAAGGAAACTGTTCCTCATTTGAAGGATGCCAGGAAAGATGGGAAAAGAGCATTCATGGGCTTTGATCATCTGATTTATTGAGGCGGAAACGCTATCTGGACGAAAGTCCCCGATCCCACAAATACCGTCAGGGATCTGGCTGGCCTACTTTAAAAACTAAACCCATGCTACATTATCAGTCTGGTTTGGGGTTGTTTTTTTACTGGGTTTTCTGTTTTGCAGTCAGAGGGAACAAATTAAAATCAGTCACCGCCTGCATTAAATTTTTCCCCCTCTCCTCCACGTGCAAACTGCACGAATTTTGCATGGGCTGTCCCACAGGCTGCTGACACGTAACTGTGCCCAACGTTGCCAGCTAATGTCAGTGCCCACGTAAAGTGTGTGAATCACCTCCTTTTTTTCGGGCCATTCAAATTGAAATGCACGATCTAAAACGAAACTAATATAATTATGTGAAAAAAAACAGTTTTGATCATGATAACGCTAATAGGTGTGTGGGGTGCGTGCGTGTGTATGCGCGCGCATGTGTGTGTTGTGTGTGAGAGAGAGAAGAGAGAAGGGAGAGAAGAAAAGAGAGAGAGGGGAGAGGAGAGAGAAATCAAATCAAATTTAATCCATGTTGTGCTTACCTTGGGATTGGAATGTCAGTGGGTTGGTGTCTGAGATAAAAAATAAAATAAAATAAAATTGTTACATTATAAAGTTGGTCCAGATACTGTATAGAAACTTTTGGGGAAATTTATAGTTGAACATGTTTTTGGGCGTTGTCGTTGTTTTTCTTAAAATTGCAGTGCATTAGAAACCAGCTAGCTATTCAATTCATAAACAAAAAAGGGTCCAGAAAGATAAATTGTTGGATCAAGAAGGAACTTTTGTTATATATTAAAGGAATAAAACATCACTGAAGTAATGTTAGTAGGTTGATTTTATCAAAAGGTCATTTAAGGTTTAGAAAAGGATGTATTATGTGCTTGTGTTTATCTACTACTAGAAAATCATTTTGATATTAATAGTGGTATGCTTATGTCTGAAAGATAGTTCCAGATAAGATTTTAGAGCTTTAAGATGTGCATGTATTGAAGAAAAGAGATTTAATTAAATTGACTGTAACTATTGTCCCAGATATCATAGATAAAGTTTCTCATTGTTTTTAGTATTACATGCACGTCACCATGTTTGGATGACAGTTGCTCCGGTGAGTGTGTAGTGTGGAAATATGGCAAATATAATGATAATATGTGTATAAGTCTGAATGTATGTATTCTAATTTGGTAAATTTGCTGGATTTGATCATGTTGTTTTGTGTGTATCAGACACAGGTAAAAGTGTAATGATTCTATTTTGTTATCTGCTGATTTGTATAAAGTTTATAGATAGATGACACAACTGAAATGAACATAATCAAACAACGAAGATTTTCCTTTTCAGGTTATTTGAACCTTTTACTGTCAAAGATATCTTGTGCTTTATGTTGATCTACATATTGTAAATGACATGTTTATAGATTAAGTTTTGGAACACCTGGCCACTGTTTGGCTTTGAAACTGGTGTATTGTACCCCCTTCAGTAATGGGCCGTGGCCTATACTGAATAAACCAGTTCGAGTTCGAGTTCGAGTTCTCTCTCTCTCTCTCTCTCTCTCTCTCTCTCTTCCCCGCTGTTCCCACAATGCTCATTTCACTCTCCCCGCCACACCCATACCCAGGTGCGTTATGTCGCATCCTCAGGGTGGGAAGTCCACAGGGAACAATATTTGTTCTCTTTATGCCAAGTATAGCAAACTGGTGATAAAAGCATTGTATTGCAAACTGTTAATAAAGCTTTACAGACAGAAACGATGTCGGATGTTTGGAGGACTGCATTTTATGACAAAGGTGTAACGCTAGTGACATGTACAGAATCACTTTTCACTTATGTATCAATATCATGTTGTTTATTTTGTTTAATAAATAAGATGCTTTAGGAAAAGCAGGCAGGGTTCGGAAAGCATTTTCAACAGATCATTGTTTTAAATTAATCTGTCTTTTGGGTACGTTTCTTAGGAAAAGCAAAAACAGTTTAATTGTGCTTTTGATGATTATCAAAAAAGCTTTTCATTCTGTATGATGTTATTGTATTAGGTGTAAACATGCAAAAGTTGAGGGAACCTATTGTTTTATTGCTTCATCTTCTGTGACGTCTCCGTCGTTCAGTTCCCACGCCGCTGATCCGAATCTTCCCGCCACAGCCATTCCCAGATTCGTTGTCATCCCCAGGGTCGGTTGTTCGCAGGGAGCATATCAATATCACGCCGCCGTGGGGCCACCAGCCATAGGGGCCCTACACTACTGCTGGGTCACTTTGGTAGTGTTCAGTGGTGTCTGTTTTGAGCCAACATACGCAGGACACCACCTACTAAGCCCCCTAATAACGACAGTATTAGCTCAGTCGTAGAGCGAGTCAAAGTCAGTTGCCCTCCCGAGGTGGCAACCACCACAACGTCCCTCCAACGACAGTCCCCCCTGAACCTCCAAACCCAATGTCATTGACACAAACTCACCACAGGCACACAAGTGTATGGGGAAACCGAATCCGAGGTCACCATGAGACTAGAGCAACTGGGACCACCGAATCAGAGGCCACTTTTTTATTGCATGATGATTAATGACAATGATGATGACGTAATGATGATGCTGTATAGGTGCAGGTGCTTTGAGACTACTTGACGGGGTTGTAATCTATGCATACTATCATTATATATCCGGGCTTCAACCGGGCCAGAGAGATACAGACACTTGCAATGTTGGTCACGTAATTTGAGCATCACTCAAACTCGAATCCGTTAAGTGGATGGAGCTCGACTGTGTGGTCCCAGTCTTCCCACTGAGCCCACAGCACACTCACTCTGGGTAGGAGCCGGCCGGAGTCTGAAAAATCCCTATGATTCTTATGGGATTCAAACCCGCGACCCTCTGGTCCCATATCTAAGACGCTAACCACTA
>CM054153.1:35206274-35211274 GCA_028751875.1 Rapana venosa | reverse complement strand
CGTACAAAAGGGTGGAAAGTACAGCTCTGGTATAGACTTAGTTTGGTTCGACGTTCTGGACGATTTCCACACATTATAGATTTCTATAAGCATTTCTTGCTTTGCTAATCCGGTTTTGATGTCGCTCCCTGCTCGTCGTCATGCCTAACAGTGCTCCCGGGTAAACGTGAACTTTCATTTGTTAGTAAATTTCCTTTTACTGTGACCGGGTGAGGGGTTCTAACGTTCGTTACACCCTGTCTTCTTCTGACTGATTTTCAGGCCTACTTGCTGGGGCAAAAGTGCTGAGACGGGATGCTTCTCTTGAATGTAGGTTTGGTTTTGGGAAGAGTCCAGATCTTTGGGAAAATTAGGTCTTCAAGCGTTGAGAAGGGGGCCCCATGATGCCCCTGCTGGCCGCTGTTTTTTTGTCTACCCCCCCAAATCAATTGTCAGGTTGAAGAGTAGTGCTGACGGGGGCACCCTTTGTCTGACCCCGGTTTGTACACTGAAACTGGTTTTTTGCTGTTTCCACTGCTAATTGTTGAAAAGTTTTTAAAAGACTTGGATAACTCCTGTGGAATTCCATATGCTCGGAGTATGCGCCAACACTTTCCGATAATGCTGTCAAAGGCTTTTAAAATTACAAAGTTGATAACACGTCTCTGCCATTCCGTGCACTTTTCGATGATGTTGCGCAGGGTGAAAATCTGTCTATGCATCTTCTTCCTGGTCTAAAACCTGCCTGTTCCCTTTCTATTGTTTTGGTCCACTGGCCGAATTCTCCGATGAGACTTTTTCCAAATCTTCTGGGAACAGATAGCAGAGTGTTCCCCCTCCAGTTGTTACAATAATCAGGGGGTTTCTTTTTGGGATCTTCACGAGACTCCTTTTGTCCAATCGCGGTAGTGTTTTCCTCCCTATACTGCAAGAGTGGTTTAGAATTGAAATGCAAATTGGATTGCCTTGAAAATTCTGCGTTGGGTTGTCCTGGGCCGGGGGTTTTCCATTCTTTTAGAAGCTGATTGCTGTATAAAACTCTTCCCCTTTTTTGGTGGGGTGCTGTCACATTGAGTCACACAGGGTTTTGTACATCTGCCTCTTTTAGGTTGGGGTGGGGTTTTTGTAACTTCGCTGAAATGTTCTGCCCTCTTTCTCTTGTTTTTTCTGTGGGGAAGTATTTTTCCGTTTTTCTAGGGTTTGTTTTGGTGTTACTTTCCCGGAAATTTCCCCTGACAGTCTTAGTGATCTTATACACCTGTCCTTTTCTCTCCCTTTGCAGCAGCCCCTCTGTTTCTTTCAATTCATCCAGTAGGTACGTTGTCTGTTGTCATTCTTTCACGTTTGGTTTGCCCCCTGTCTGTTTTTGTTCCTCTCTCTTTATCCGCTCTGACTTTGTCTCTAAGATTTTTTTTTTTTTTCTCTCCTGTTCTCAATGGCTTTCCGGGGTCTCTGTAATCCCCTTTTTCTCTCCCCTGTCTCTGTCCTAAACAGTTTCAGGCTTGTGTGTGGCTTCCGACTTGTTTCCACATGGTTTTTATTAGTCAGTCGGGGGTGTGTAGTTTTTAGTATCCACCAGTGCTTGGAACTTGTTTTTGGCTGGAGGGTAAAGAACTTTTTTCTTTTGGGGTTGCGCAGCTTTTCCACATCAAAAATGTTGTTGTCTTTGGTTTTCCCCAATCCAAATTTTTTCTACTTCACTTTTTAGGGGGGTTTAGTGACAAGGGGTGATCACTGCCAACATTGGCTCCCTCCTTATTTTACATCTAAGCGATCTCCTATGTCCCATTGATCATCAGGTGGGCATCTGGTTTTTGTCTCTTCATTGGGAACACAGGGAAGCTTGGGACTCGGGTGTGCAAATAAGTCCCTCCAAGGCCGGTTTTTTTTTGCATGCAGAATTCCCCAATCTTTCTCTGTTTCATTTATGCTGCCACATCCCTTTTTTTCCCATGGCTCTTTTTGGTTTTTTGTTGTCTTTTCCGACTTTTGATTTAGGGCCCCATCACTACCCATGCATGGTTTGGTTGTTTTCCCTTTAGCCTGTAATTGTTCATTAAAATATCTTTGCTTTTTTTCCCACTGTCGTGGTTGGTGCATACACTGTATGAAAGTGGTATTAGCTGTTTACCTTTTTATTCTTATCTATCTCCTGCTGTTGAATTTTTTCCCCTCCATCAAGCACTTCTCCATTCCTTTCTTAAAAGATAATTGCATCCCTCATTGTTGGTTTTCATCCTACCACGTACACCGTCCTCCGTGCGGCCGTATTTGCCTGATCCTGCCATGGGTTTTCCCGAAGGAAATTTAAAAGTGGTTTTTCCGCGAACTTGCGCCCGTTTTCCTGCCCAAAATGGTTTTCTTGAACCTAGCTTTTTTTTGTCGCTTGCCCTTCCTGCAGTGGTTCCTTTTGGTTTCCCCCTGCTAAGAACTTCCTTTCCTGGAAAACCCCCCACAAAAGGGGGGGATTTTTTGTTGCTGTTTTCCGTAAACAAATGTTTTTTTTTACAAACGGGGTTTTAGCCCTGTGTCAAACCCCCTTTTGGGGAATTTTCTCCCTTTCGCCTTTTACGAAACCCTGGTTGGGGGGGGAAACCCTTTTTGCGTGCCGCTTTCCCAAGCTACCCGGGGGATCCAGGGGGGGACGGTACGGTAGTTTGGGCATAATTTTAGTTACCTTTCCCGGGTGAGTATAATCGGGGACTGTTCCAAGGTTTTGGTAACTCCCCCTGCCCCAGATCTCCTTGCAAATGGGAACACCTTTTCAGGCCTCCCCTCCTCCCTGACGAATTTGATGGAAGTTGTCCCACCCCTGCTGATTTTCCTTTTTTTTTGGACTTACGCCTTTTCAATTTCTTCCGTGGGAGGGGGTGTTTGTTGTTGGTTGGCGGAGGGACATCTAGCCCCGGGGGGTCACTATTGCGTGTTGGAAATTTGAAAAGTTTCTCTGTCTACCTTTTTAAAAAATATTTTAAACTTCTTGAGACATTTCATTTTTGTTTGATGTAGTGGTTCCCCCTTCTTTTGAATTTGTCATTTTTCCCAAAAGCTGGTAGACTTTTTGTGTTGTAACTCTGCGGGTTTTCTTCCGAAACCTTTGCAATTTTCTTCAATCCAGTTCTCCTTTGTTTTTCTCAGGGTTTTTTTTACTTGTTGATTGGTTTCCCCTTCAATAATTTTGCACCTTCATCCCCTTTTTGATTTGCTTCATTTCACTGCGTTTGTGCAAACAGAGATGTCTTCTGTGACCCGGGGCTTTTGACATGGGGAGTTTTGCCAAAACTTTTAGCTGTTTCAGTCACGGCATGTTAAAGCTTTGATCAAGGTCTACTTCTTTGCTTATTGTCAAGAATGAGAGTGGGGGCAAACTTTTCCTTCCCATTTTTGCTTTTAAATTTTTCTGCTACAAAGGGCCTTTAGTTTATCTAGTGGAATTTTATCCCTTATTACCGAAACATATACTCCTTAAATGTAGAAGTATTTTTCCAAATGCCCTCTTCCTCAGCCCAGCACCTTCTATCACAATTTTTGGGAATTCAAAACCCCGGGCCCACCTTTCCCCAAAAAATCCAGCGCAATGTTTTCACCCCAAGTAACTCATGCAGCCCGGAATGCACATAAATTTCAACCACAAAAACTACAGAGGTAGAGAAGAAGATAGAGAAAAGAGAGAGAGATAGAGAGAGTAGAGAGAGAGAGAAGAGAATGATAGATGATAATAGATAGATAATAGATAGATGATAGATAGATAGAAAGATAGATAGATAGATAGATTGTGTATGTGATTGTGTTGTGTGTGCATGCAGGAAACCCCCGGGGATACAATTGCTTTTCAAGGACCAAATTGATGTGCCTTACCTACTGCCGTGTGATCATCACGCCCCATTCCACCCCCTATATGAGGGGCACTGGCTCGTTTGGGGCTCAACGTTTTGTCATAAAGTTGCTGCTCTCTGATTGTGCATGCATTCCGTTTTTTTTGTGTGACTGTTTTTGCTGTTTGAGGGTTCCGTTGAATGAAAGCAGAAAAAGACGAAGAAAAAGAAAAAAAAGAAGGAAAAGAAGAAGGGAAGAAGAAGAAGAAAATGCGAAGAAAAGAAGCAAAGAAGAAGAAGAAGAAAAAGGAAGAAGAAGAATGCGAAGAAGAAGAAGAAGAAAAAAAAGAAGAAAGAAGGAAGAAGAAGAAAAAGCGAAGAAAAAAGGGGAAGAATGGAAGAAAAAAGAAAAATGGAAGAAAATGCGAAAAAAGAAAAGAATGCGAAGAAGAAGAAGAAGAAGAAGAAGAAGAAGAAGAACAAGAAAAAGAAGAAGAAAAAGGGAAAAGAAGAAAAAAAGAAGATAAAAATTAGACTAGAATAGACAAAACTCTGTTTAGCTTATATTTTTAAAAAAATAAATAAATAAAAAAGCAAGCAAACAAATCAAAGCGCTTTGATCAATTTAAATTTTCACACATATAACCAATAACAGCAATATGTTAACAAATTCAAATGTAAAAAACCCCCAAAGCTCGCACGCACGTCACACGCCCCCCCCCACACACACACACACACACACACACACACACACACACACACACACACACCAACACACACACAACACACTCCCCCCACACACACATTAAGTTCCCCCCACTTTAGTTTCTGTGTTTTTAAAAACGTTGACACGTTCAATATTTTGTATTTAAAGATTCCCCACAGGGGCGTGGTGTTGTCTCTTTAAAAGTTTCATAGTATTTCTTTAGCTTAAAAAATTTTGACACAGTTCAATTTCGGGGCATTTAAAAGGTTCCCCCAGTTTTAATTTTTTTATTTAAAAAAATTTTTACACAGTTCATTTCGTTGTATTTTAAAAGATTCCCACTTTTAATTGCTTTTTCTTTAAACATTTGACCAGTTAATTTTGTTGTATTTAAAAAAGTTGACACGGTTTAATTTTGTTGTTTTTTTTTTTTAAAAAAGTTCTTGAGTTCTACTTCGTTAGTTGTAAAAAGAAAAAAATGCGTTTAAAAGACGTTTACA
>CM054153.1:35179309-35205774 GCA_028751875.1 Rapana venosa | reverse complement strand
AAAAAAAAAAAAAAAAGAAAAATCTGTAAACTTACGTGCAGCGCACGAATAAAAAATCGGGATACATTGGATAGGTGAACAACATGCACTAATCTATTCCTCTTGGATTTATTGCTGTATGACTTACAACAGACACGATTCATGTGGGTAGTAGTAATTAAAGTCTGGGTAATTTAACTTTTTTAATGAGGGATGAGGATGAGAATTATAGTGTTACTAGAAAGATGTCGAACTAAATAGGGTAAATCGTGGAGTGGATCTAGCATTCCAGCAGAGTTAAGATTGTGAGGTTTTTAGAATTATCAAAAAAAACCAAAAAAAAAAAAAAAAACACTAACTAATAAATAAAATAAAAAAAAAAATTTCAAAGTTTGGAAGTAACCCCTAAATAATAATAAGATAATAACAATTTAATGATAATATTTAATTTAAAGAGTCAAGAGCAAACTAGTAAAAAGTAAAGTTAATCAATTAAACGCAATAAAAGAAACAAAAAACAAATTATTGAAGATCATGTAGAGCAGCTGCTGCAGATACGAGCAGATATCACAGTGTCTATTAACTGTACTAGATCTACAGCTGGTGCAAAGCAAAGACGTACAAAATGTCACCATTCAAACTGATTTTTCACCACACAAAACTTGTAATGTCGAGCATGTTGTCTCCACTGGGTGTCGTCCTGCTGGTGGACATGCTCATACCGTGGCTGGTTGTACACTGGCTGCTGGTTCACTGTTCACTGTTCACTGGTCCCGTAACCCGCCAGGGTCGTAGGGGCGCTGCATGGTGGACGAACGGTGGACCAGCTGGCTCCACTTAGCGCGGTCGTGGGCGAGTTCCTGGGTGACACTGAAGTCCTTCCCTGTCCAATCACGGATGTCGGCCCACTTTCTCCTCTGTCTTCCCCGTCTTCTCTTCCCCTGGACTGCTCCTTGCAGGATGGTCTTGCAAGTCCTTCTGAGCGTGTTACGTGCCCATACCATCTGAGCTTCTCTTTTTCGCCGTGGTCAGTAGGTCTTCATAGTCCGCACTTGTTGAGTGATCTTTTCTGCGGACTTCATTGTTGGTGACATGGTCTAGTATGAGATGCCAAGGAGCCTTCTGGGCATCTCATTTCTACTGCTTGGATCCTCCTTTGTAGGTCTGCGTTCAGTGTCCATGCCTCACATGCGTAAAGCATGATTGAAGTGACTAGCGCGTTTAGTAACTTTACCTTGGTTCCGAGAGGGATGTTCTCGATATGGTCTTCAGTCTTGCCATTGCTGCTGCTGTTTGTTCCGCTCTTGCTAGGATTTCGGTCTTCGATCCTTCCTCACTTATGATGGCTCCAAGGTACTTGAAATGGTCAACTGTCTCCAGTTCTTTTCCGCTGAGAGTGATCTTGGTGGTGATTGGCTGGACACTGTTTGACATGAGCTTGGTTTTTCCGGCGCTGATTTCCATGCGTATCGTGAGGATATTTCGTCCAGTTGCTTCACTAGGTTGGCCAGTTCCTCTTCATTTCCTGCCAGACCGTCAATGTCATCGGCAAACTGAGGTTGGTGATTTGTTCGCCCTCCAATGCTGACTGTACCTGTGTGGTCTTCCAAGGCGTCAGTCATGATGCGTTCGAGGAAAATGTTAAACAGTGTCGGCGACAGCAGACATCCCTGTCGGACCCCAACTGAGGTACGGAACCATTCCCCTACCGTGCCCTGTACAAGTATTGCACTGGTGGCCTTTGAGTAGAGTTCCTTGATGGTGTGAATCAGCTTCTGGCTCATGTTGAATTTGTTTATGGTGGCCCACAGAGCGTCATGCATACTCTATCGAAGGCCTTCTAAAAATCAATGAAGACGTGAAGATGTCTTGTTGATGCTGGCTGTATTTCTCACACAGAACCCTCAGGTTGAATATCTGTTATGTGGTGCTTTTATTTGGGCGGAAACCGGCCTGCTCTTCGGCGATGATCTCTTCTGCCTGTGGTTTCAGCCTGTTCAGGATCACGTTTAGTATGACTTTACTGGCATGACTTATGAGGCTGATTGTCCTGTAGTTTTGGCACTGCTGGAGATTTCCTTTCTTGGGGAGAGTGATGATGAGTAATTGAGTCCATGGTGTAGGCCACTCTCCGGTCTGTCAGATCTTGTTGCAGATACTTGTAAGGATGTCTGTCACTGCTTCTCCCCCGTGTTGGATTAGCTCTGCTGGGATGTTGTCGATTCCTGCTGATTTTCCTTTCTTCAGCGATCTAATTGCTACTTCTACTTCCTCGCGTAGAATTGGGAAGTTGTCTTTATTCGATGAGGCTTGGCTTGCAAGTACGCTGGTAGTGGTCGTCAAAGGCGTAGCATGGTACTGGATGATGGTTCATGGGATGAAATTGGCGTCTTGGTCTCCTCTTTGCTGGTTGCCAAAACAATGCATGAACATGCCTGCCAATGTTTCTAGCCAGTATACTGGAGCCCTTTGCATTTGGATGAAATGAATCTTTGTAATGATAATGGGTGTACATATTTTCATGGGATACAAATGATACGTTGTTTAGATGGTATAATCCCGAGCAAGTCATTGCATTGAAGAGTTTTCTCTTCATCTGAAGACTTGGGTTTTTTACAGGGGCACCTTGCTAATAACAATTTTTGTCTCAGGAAAAGAAGCTACAATCTGTTTTACATTTCGAATTAGATGTTGGCTTGCTTTTTGAGGATCTGACTTTTTAAAATCACTTGTCCTACAGTGAATAACTACAGCCTGGTTTTTTTTTTTTATATATATCAGAGGCATTACTCATTATCTGAGGAATATCATTCATTTCGTGAGACTTTCTCTTTTCCACTCTTAATCCATAGGACTGTCCTAGACGTTTGGCGTTCACGCCATTTAGTACAGAGTCCTGGAGAAGGATGACAGTGGGCAGATCAGAGTTGTTGTCTTCTGTACTACATGCTGTGACGTCAGATAATTTTTTGCGTCAAAGTCGTGTTCTTGGTCTGGTCAGGTTTTTCTTTTTTGGTACTAGGTGCTTTATTTAACTGCACTGACCTATTGGGCCTAAGGGGTAGGCCTGGCTGACTTTCCAGACTTTTCATGAACCCTACATATGATGCTTATGATGAGGAGGATGAGGAGGGGGGGAGTGATGAGGATAAGGATGAGTAGGATGATGACGATGGATGATGAAAAAGATGATGACGATGAGTAGGAAGATGATGAAGATATAGGGGAGTAGAATGACGATGAGGAGTGTGTTTTTTTTAAATTCTTTTATATCGATGATAATGGAATAAGCACTTATGTGCTTTTTTACATCTAGTCCCCGTGTGTATGCGGTTTTGTACATTGTCATCTGTTCCCACCGACACACAATGGCCTACTCTTACGAAAAGCGGGACAGGATTTAACGTGTGCGCAAGATGTTCTGCGTGCGTTCGCACACGGGCCTCGGTTTATAGTCTCATCCGAAGGACTTTTGGGGAGAGTGGAGTCTGCACTAATGTTAACTCCAGGGAAAATACCCCCTTGAACGGGAATCGAACCCGGGTTGTGAGGTTGCGAACGCAATGTTCTAACCACTTGGTTATCCCGTAAGGAGGAAGAAGATGGTAATGTTGATGATGAGACCACTGACGATGCTTTTTTTATACAAAACTTGATGAGATGCAGTATTTCAGTATGGCTATAGGCTGAATACAGGGACAAAAAACAACACACACACACACCCACACAACCACACACACACACACACACACCACACACCAACACACACCAAACAATGTGCACGGTGGTGTTTTTGTGCGTGGTTTTTTGTCTGTGTGTATGTGTCTTGTTGTGTGGGTGAATGGTTGGGTGGGGGATGTGTGTATGTACGCGCGCGTGTGTGTTTGTGTGTGTGTGTGTGTGTGTGTTGTGCAGACAAAGCCTGCGTGTGCATCAAAGCCTGGAACAAGAAAGCTGCCCACTCTTTAGAGATTGGTTTTGATGTCATAAATGGGCCCAAACAATGGTCACCTCTTGAATCTATCAACACCCCTACTGGACCTGGACCTTGGCAAAATAACTTCTGCTATACATCATTTGTCTCGTTTTACGAGAGAGTCGACCAACCTGTAAGTCTGTTTCCTTTATTGTTGGGAGAGGAAACTAGAGGACTCTGAACTCTGAAATGGTTTAATTGCACATCGGCCATGGGTCACAATACAATGCAAAGCAGAGTTGGGAAAGCATCACGATATAACGCAGTACATAACACACAGTAATTAACATTCGATACATATTCATGCGTTTTCAGTATACATAAACACTTCTAAGGTGCACATTAAATTTAGTTTTGCTTAATTGTCGCTTCGCTGGTTTTATCAGAAACAAGATTAAACGTTTCATAGGAAAACGGGGGAGAACATTGTTTATATTTTAGTTACTTCTATTCGATGAAAGGGTTTTTTGTTTTCTTTTTGTGATATTAAACTTAAATCTCAAAACTAAATAAATTTTACTTTCTGTCTATTATATACTACAACACAACATTTGCAAATATTTTGTCTTTTTTCAGTATTTTCTTTTAGTCGTGAATACATTACTGTTAATATTGTCTACCTGCATTTTGCTTCATACTGATGAAGCAAGCTTTTATCCAAATAAAGAAAGGTGAGAACAAAAAAGTACTTTAAAATCGTAGTAAAACAAACACATCTCCCAGACTATGAGAAAACATGTGTGAAGTACATTTTATATTAAGTTAGTATTGAGGCATCTACCACGACACAGATACTGATTTGAAAACCAGTAATGCACATTTACTTTAGCCCTGCAGTTTTCTATTCCAGGTGTTTGGGCATTTTGCATTAAACAAGAGAAAAAGTGGATACCCCAATAAATTTAGGTAAGCACACCCACATAGAAGTACAAATCATGATCATCTCAATGTTAAAAATAATTATGTTCTTCTGTATGTTGATTGCATGGAACACATTTTTTGATCAATTATGTCTGTGGATAGGGTTTGTGGCTCTAAGCAAAACGTGCAGAGAAAGTCCTTTCTATTCCTTTAAAACTTTAAGCCTCAAGTCATCATACATAGGACATGCAAACAAAAAGTGCAGTTCATTTTCAATATGATTTTTACAAAATGGACAAGCTTATCATGGTTAGATTCCTTTATTTATTTATTTATTTATTTATTTATTTAAATTTATTCTTTTTTTATTAGGATAATGGAATAAGCACTCATGTGCTTTTTACATCTATTCCCCGTGTGTATGCGGTTTTGTAAATTTTGTCATCTGTTTCCACCTACTCTTCCGAAAAGCGGAACAGGATTTAACGTGTGCGCAAGATGTTCTGCATTCGTTCGAACACGGGACCTCGGTTTATAGTCTCATCCGAAGGACTTTGACATTCAGTTCGATTGTTTTGTCAAATTGGGAAGAAAGGACGAGGCTGGGAATCGAACCCAGAACCTCACGGTTAACTTGTTGGCAGGCGAACATCTTAACCATCCTGCCCCCTTCCTTGTAGCGATGTACATTGTTATTTAGGGGGAGAACGTTGAATCGAACTTGAGAAATGGCAACAAGGAAGCAATATACATCAATATCTAGAATGTATCGCTCTTTTTCAAAAACAGTCTTGAATGATGTGTAAGGTTTATATCTGTCACCTTCTCTGAGAGTATCTGTCGATTCCTGAATAAACATATCCACAAGCCTCTGTTCAAAATTATGCAAAAATGTTTTACATACTTAACACCTTGCTGTAACCAATCAATATTAAAGCCAGTCACATAATATTTCTCTCATTTTGATACCCAGCCCTGCTTCCCAGTGCTGTTTAACTGTAGTAACATTTGATAGGCCTTATATGGTAATCGTTCTGTATTCATTTCTAATAATCTAAACCATATCTTAGGCAGGTAACGTATGAATTCACATAGAGTGGATACCTACCCAAATCTCCATATACCATTTTATTTGGTGTCTTAGTTTGGCACTCCTAAAAACCTTTTACATGTCACATATGCACTTTTTGAGGAGGCACCGTGGTCGAGTGGTTTAGGCGGTCAACTCGTGATCCAGAGGTCGCGGGTTCGATCCCCGCTCGGCTCGGTGTTGTGTCCTTGGGAAAGACACTTTACTCCTATTTTCCTCACTCCACCCAGGTGTACAAGTGGGTACCAGCTCTGCTGGGGAAGTATCTGGCGACAGACTAGCGTCCTGTCACAGGGGTGGTGAAAAACCATCAGTTCGCTTAACGCTACAGAAACCGGGATAAGCTCCGGCTCTATGGGCCTTCTGGCTCGAAAGAACATACTTTACTATATGCACTTTTTATATGTTCTAACCTGTTTTTCCCCATATTTCTGCAGCATAAAGCAATATTGGTTGTATTTTCCTGTCGAAGATTTTAAAGTAAGTGTTTGCTGTCATTTCTTTATATTTTTTTAATACACTATTAATCTAAACTATTGCCTTTTTGCCTTTTGTTGTTAAATGCATGTACCACTTTTAGCACTGATCGTCGTTGTAAATTTAAATTCTAAATAACAATAGCTATTAACCACTTCCAGTCTATCACTATCGTAGAACCACGGCTCATGTTTTTAAAAAAAATCCCCTTTTCTAAATACCATGACATTAGTTTTCTCAATGTTTAAGGTTAACTTATATTATCACAACATGTTCGTAAAATATTCAGCTGATTCTGTAGACCATTTGGTGTTGTTGATATCAGTACCACATCATCTGCAAATAATAAGATAAACAGTTCCATGATATCTGAAAATAATTGTACCCATTCGTTTGGTAGTAATTGCACAGCCCTCACCTGGTTTATTTCATACCTCAAAGACCGATTCCAGAAAGTTATTGTAAACAAAATTCAATAAAAACCTGTCAAGATGGAATGTGGAGTTCCACAAGGATCAGTCCTGGGTCCTGTTCTCTTTAGTCTCTACACTGCTCCACTCTCACGTATAATAAACAACCACTATATTGATCATCATTTCTATGCTGACGATACTCAGCTTCAGTGCAGTGATACTGTTGAAAACTTGCCTTCTCTCCTGACAAATGTGTTCTAATGCCTTCAAGACATTAAAAACTGGATGACTCAACAAGTTACAACTTAATGCCGTTAAAACTGAAGCCATGCTCATAGGGACCGAACATGAACTGTCCTCCATCACAACAACTTCAATAGAATTCGGCAATACATCAGTTCCTTTGTCCAACTCTTTGAAGTATTTAGGTGTAGTTCTTGACAACACACTCTCTAAAAAAAAAAGTCATCATCCAGACCTGCCAGTCTTGCTACTATCAATTACGGCGCATAAGCGCAATTCGCAGGTACCTGTCCACTGATGCAACTTCCAAGCTTGTCACATCTCTCATTCTCTCACGTTTAGACTACTGTAATTCTCTTTTGGCTGGCCTACCAGCATCATCCATCCACTCTTTTCAACGCATACAAAACTCTGCAGCTCGACTGGCCCTAAGAAAGAAAAAATCTTAACACATCACTCCTCTTCTGAGATCTCTTCACTGGCTGCTTGTCTCACAAATCTGCACCCTCTTATCTTTGTAACTGTCTTCACCTGTACACTCCATCCCGTTCCCTTCGTTCAGCTGCAGATACGTTGTGCTTTCGAACACCCAGATTCAAACAAACCACTGTTGGCCGTCGCTCCTTCTCTGTTTCTTGTCCATCCACCTGGAATGACCTCCCTCTTTCACTTCGCCAAAAGTCTTCATTTGATACCTTTAAATCCAGCCTCAAAACACACTTATTTCCTACCTGAGACTTTCTCTCATATCCGCCCCTACTTTTTAACAGCATCCTTTATCTCCGAAATATGTTCGCGCGCGCGCGTGCGTGCGTGCGTGCGTGTGTGTGTGTGTGTGTGTGTGTGTGTGTGTGTGTGTGTGTGTGTGTGCACGCGCGTGCATAAATTTGAAATATGTTATTCATTATGTTTGAGGAGAGTTGCATGCGTGTAAATGATTTTGAGTGCAAGTGCTTCGATTTATTTGTTTTACAACATTCAGCGCTATATAATATCCATATATTATTATCATTATTATTATTATTATTATTATTAGGTCAGCTAGCTGGTTTATGAACAATGAAAAAAGTGTGGGGCTGAGAACACAGCCCTGCCGTACTCCAATAGGGCAGTCAAACATTTCGGTTAATTCGAAATTTGCACGTACACATGATTTAAATGACTTGTACATAGCTTGAAGTGAAGCAAAGAATTTGCCTTTTACTCCTTGATTTTGAATACACTGCAATAGACTATCATGCTAAACAAAATCAAAGGCCTTTCTAAATTCAACAAAAGCTACATGAAGTGTTCTTCCTTTTTTACTCATGTGGTTCTGGATGACAGCATATAACGTAAATATATGATCACATGTTCTTCTAAATCCTGCTTGGCATTCTGATATTAAGTTTTGACTTTCTAACCACGTTACGCCTGTTCAATATTGAAATATAACATTTAAATATTGTGAATAGGAGATTGATTCCTCTGTAGTTATCTACATCATTTGAGTGTACTTTTTACGTAATGATATTATTATGGCCTTCGGCTTTACTTGTGGGTAAACTCCTTGATCAAAGACAACATTAAATAATTTTGTTAGAAATATAATAAAATTATTACCGCAACATTTTGAAATTGTAGCTAAAATATCATGTATTCCACCGGCTTTTCTATCTTTGTTTACTGCCTGAATGTAAAGGATCTTCCAATTCCCTGAGTGCATGCTGAAGATTAAGGTCAGTTTTGTTGGCATTGTCTCCTTCTAAAGGAACCAGACTATGCCCATTTGAACAGAGTACCTTTTGTGAGATTCTGTATTTATCACCCTAGCTTTTTGTAAAGAATCTTTCATTCTGACAATTCACCTGTGGTCCAGATCATTTTCTTCACTTAATCTGCCAGTTTGTACAACATCACTGTATGAAAAAAATACCAGGAACCACTGGCACAGATGCCTTTTCTCTGTGGTCTTGCTGACTTGATGACTCAAACCTCTGGACCTGTCTTTTATTCTGGAACTGTTGCTTGAGCGCTCCTACAGGTCTGCTTCTCTATATGGTGTTTGTCACACCACATGCTCTGGTATGGATATGGTGATCTGGTCCCATTGAAACCATGTCTTGGAAACAGATCATCACCATCCTGATGGGCACTGTCAAACTGGCGTCTCTCTGCCTGGTGCCTGTGCTTGGCTGGAAACCTCTTAGTCTGGTAGCCACTTGTGTGCCAGGCATTCCCAGTTGTGTTTGAGCTAGCACGTTTACCAGCCTGAACTTGTGGCCACTCATTTTCTTTGTGGCTGCTACTGAAAGACTTGGGCTGCTCCTTGTCTTGCACATACAACTCTCCACCATGGAAGTATGCGGTCTTGCCTTGACCACCATGAAACTCCAGCAAGTCCTGCTGGCGTGAGGTTAGGTCAGCAGCGACCCGAATACCACTTGTTCTCAGATTGTCTTGTAGCTTTTTGTCATGCAGAACAGCCATCTTGTCAGTCCAGCGACAAAACTGGACAAGTATGGGCCGGGGTTCCTCACTGCGAGAGCGAGGTCTGCCGATGCGGAAAGCCCTAGCAATGTATGTTTGTTGCCAGATGGGTAAATATGAATGACTGTTCAGTACATCTACAATCACCTGACTTGTCACATGTTCATCTTCCCACCTTTGCTCCTCAACACCAATAAACCTGAGGTTAAGAGCTCTTGCATCCTGTTCCGTAGACTCTAGTTCTTTTCAAGCGCCTCTATCCTGTCTGACATTAATGCTTTGTCTTCTTTGAGTTCTTTAATATCTTCTGTATGCACATGTCCAGTGTCTTTCAGTTGGCTGACTTCAGTAAAGAAACGTAAGAAATTGTCTTCTAGACTACAAAACTTTTCATCAATATTGTTTTATGCCTGCCAGATACAGCTGTAAACCTTGCTGCATTTGATCAAATCGCCAGTCAATGAAATATAGCAAGTTGCCTTGTGGAGGAACAGACATTTTTAAAGGTAACTTTTAGGTGCTTGTGTTTGAATGTCAGTCCCAAATGTCCACTACACTTTAATCTAGTGTTCACAACACAGTATCCCAACACACATCAGAGATGCTAGATTTAGCCTGTAGGTAACAGAGGGATCTCAGAAACTAAGCACGTGCAACTTTGACCCATCTACAATGAAGGCCATAGACTGAGGTGAGTTGCTGTTACTGGAATCTGGCTAGGTTTCCTTCTTTATATGATGTAAATATTCAAGTGTTAATTGAAGATCAACAACTGACCTTTTCAACATCTCGATATGATCTTTTGGCGCACATATGTACTATACATACGTCAGCCAAATTTCGAAAGGACAACTGCACTCAAACTGTCAAGCTGTCAAGACATGTCCAAGGAGCTCTCCAATGAAAGCTGATTTTTCCCTTAGATATCAAGGAGTTGTGATACAACAAAGGTGCAGATGAGTGTATCTGGATTTGTCGACAGAAAAAGTGATATTGGTCTAAAAGAACAGTGATGAAAATATTAGCTATTAACCATATTCCGTAAAGTTTCTTTATTTTCTTTACTTTCAACCAAGTCAGTGGTGAGCTAACAGCTAAGCCCTACGCGGAGAACAATGTAACCGTTCAATGGACTCTGTCGTAACCAGGCCACCACAGTGGTCTGAAGAGGAAGTGTTTCTTATGTCAGGATGTGGACCAGATGCCCATTGTGTTCTGTAGGCCTAACTGTGTTTTGTGCTTACAAGCTGAAGTGCTCCTTTTGTGAGGCTATGGGCCAGACGTCCATTGTGTTTCTGTGTTGTCTATCTACACCCAAACACAGGTCAGTGCTGCAACCAGTTCCTTATTTATAAAACCAAACAATGTGGGGCTCGCTAGCGAATGTGATGGCCATTAAAATGGCACACAGCAGATGACATCAATCTTCATCTTTTCTCATTTTATTGTTTCGCGGGTTGGGTTTTGTTGTTGTTGTTTTGATTTTTTTTTCTCTTTTGTCTCCTTCTTCTCCTAAGATAACTATGACAACAATCAAAAAGTGGGCGATACTTCAATGATGGGCCACAATCGTCTATAAATTCCCCCGTCTGTGCAAAGGGGCAATACAATTTAAAAGACTCTGCCCCGATTCTTTTTAGAAATTTATGCTAATTTCCTTTTGGGGTTTTATTCCCAGCGTCCTGGCCCGTCAGCTCTACGGCCATACATTCGGACCGCCGTCACGGCCTTGCAACCCGACGACCACCATGTCAGCCCCCCAGCAACAGGCGTGATGCCCCATCCCCCCTCTCTTCACTTCACCCCCTTTTCCCATTTCACCCACTCCATACCCCTGAAACCCCCCAATTGTTCACCCCCCCTGCCCCCGTGCAAAAAAACCCCCCCCCTCCCAGAATGTACATCACCCCCCACCCTCCCCCCAACTTCAGTTTCCCCCCCAACCACCCCCTTAAACCTGCTTTCCCAAAGAGGAAAAAAAGTAACCCCCGCACTCTCCCCTGCCACCCCTTCTTCTTCAGAAACCCAAGGTGCTTTTCAGCTCCCCCCCCTCCCCTCTTTTTCCCCCCCGTGTCATGAATCAAAACCCCCCCCCACCCCCATCCCAACCACCCCTCCCACTCCCAAAAACCTCCCTAACAACCAAAGACCCACAATGCTCCAGCAAGAAACCACCACCCCTTTTTCAAACAAACGTACAACATAACGATGCTCCACAAACAACTCCTGCAGCCAATCTACTACTCCAAATGCAAAAGAAATCAACACACTAAAAAACTCAAATTCACAAATATCTCAACAGAAAAAACTCCCCATCTCTGACCTGAAATAAATAAAAAAACCTCCATTAAGATAACGAAGAGAGCATCACAGCAAAACACAGAACTCCAAAACACCCTAAAAAACCATCACATCAATTGAAAAAAATCTGCTCAAAACTACAGTCATTCAAAACAGTCAAACTCAACAACTCCAAGAAACAAAACAAAAAACTCAGCACAACCAAGACATACAATCCGGGAGTCGCGATACCAACACTGAACCTCACGAACAACCCAAAAGTGGGAAACATTAACAAACATTCCAACAGAACGCTCTTTTGACGACAAACCATATACACTTCCTCCAAATCTGTACAACCCCCCCAAAAAAAACAAAACGAAACAAACCAAATTCACACAAACACACAAGCAAGCGCCCCTCCCCACAAACACATTGCATCATACACATCCCAAATCCCTTCCGCTCTCACCAAAACACACAACTCCATTTTCCCCTTCCCAATTTCACAATAGGAGCACCCCCTTTCCAGTCCCCCCCAAAATCCTTTCCCCAAAAAAACAGCCCCCGACGAGGGACACCTTGTTATAGTGCTCAGTGCTGAAAAGGGGGTAACGAGAAAAAGGTTTTCAGGGCGGCCGCCTATTGCAACCTGATGGTACCAACCCGAATCCAACACCGGTGCGTGGCTGGAACAAGCGCCCCTCCCGACCAACGCCCTTTCCCCCGTGGGTAAAAAAGCTGTAAAGAGGGGCCCCAAATAAGAGGAAAAATGATCCCCCCTTAAAAAAAAATTTTCCCCCTGCCATCTCGGCCCCTTCACCCCCCTTTCCCTTTTCACGGGCACTTGAAGAAAAATGGCTAAAGGGCGGTTTTCAAAAAAACTGGAGAAAAAGGGGTTTTGGGAAAAAGAAACAAACCCCTTTTAACCACCCGGGGAAGATAAAAAAATTTCCCCTCTACATCCCAAAAAAAACCCCAAGGGGGAAAAAACAGAAAACTTCCCAAAATTTGGGAAACCCCAAAAATCGAATTTAAGCCCGAGATAAACCCCGGGATACAGACCGGGTGGGGGAAAGGTGGAGAAAATACCCAACCCGGCCTAAACAAAAAAGAACCCCCACCCCAAAACCTTGGCCAAAAACAAAGCATATTCCAGAACACCTTTTCCCTTTCTACCCAAAACCCCCAACAAAGTCCCTGTTTAAAACTCAAACTCCCTCTCCCAAAACAACCATTTTCAATGGTTTCGAGCACAGAAATTTACAAAAAATTGGTGTCTGTTTGGAGTATTCGTTTTTTGGGTGAAAGGGTGTGAATGAAATGTGGGGGGTTTTTTTTGCTATTTATTTTTTTTAATAAATTTTAACAAATTTGAATGCACTCGTGGTTTTTTTTTCCCCTCCCCGGTGTAGGCGGGTAAATTTTGCACTGTTTCCCCCCCAACAAGTTCCGGCCCAAAGGGGGCCCCTTTTTTAGCCATCAAGGACTTGTGTGGGGATAGAGTGAAAAAAAGAGTTTTGTATGGTACGGCTGCCATGGGGCGGCACATGTCGTTGGGCAAGTGGTGATGTGTGGTGAATCCTGTCTGCCTGCATCCAAACAAAAAGGAAATTTTCACAGAATTATAAATGATTGTTTCTTTTCCTCAAAAATTTCCCCCCTTCTCTCATACTTTTTTTCCACCTCTCCCCTCCCCCCCCCCCCCCCCCTTTTTCTTTTTTTTTCCCAGTAAATAAAATGTTGATAATGTCGTGCGGTGTGGTTTTTATAAAGGTTCTGCTGACTGAAGCTTTGACTTTTGTGACTACGCTATTTTCCCGGTTTTAAAAAGCATCTGCTGACTGAAACAAGACTTTTGGCACAGCTATATTGTGGTTTATAAAGCTTTTTGTTTGACTGAAAAAATTGACATTGTGAAAGCAGCTATATTGCGGTTTTATATAAGCAGCTGTTTGAAGCAATTGACTATTTGACTAGCACTAAAATTGCAAACCCAGAGACTTAGCATCAGAAACAGTTTATTAGAGACTTTTTTTGAATATATTTTCCAAAAAATTCTATATTTTTATTATTGTATCTACTGCTTTGGATTTTATCTTCCCCTTTTTTAGAGCTTTATATGAATATGTATTTGTAAATGATAGTTATTGTTTAAAAAAAAATGGTATATTCTTATCAAAATATTCACATTTTAACGTACGTGTGGTACACTTTGATAATTTGTGTATAAATATAAAAAGGACGATTTATACACTGTTTGATATAACAGATCGATTTTTGCAGATCCAAACACGTTTGAAAAAGACTTTTAGTATTGTCCGTTTTAAATTTGGGGGTTCCTTTTTTTTCATATTAATTCCCTTTTTGATTATTGAATTGAAAACCCACAAACGGGTCTTCGTTTTGTAGATTACTTAAAAGAAAAAGAACAAGAAAATATATATTAAATTAGCAAAACAATCCTGACATATTTGTCCTTAACTTCAGAGAAGTGGCCAAAAAAACAGGCCTCCATATAGCACCGAAAATCAACAGTGCAACAAAAAAAAAAGATGCATTTCAAACCCTATATACAACATGGGGGAAACAGTTTCTTTTTTTTCCTAGCTGAATCCCGACTTTCCCCCAAATTAACGCCACATGAATATTCCCGAGTATAAAATCTCCCCGAAGATTTTTGTGATCTTCTCACAAACCGGGTTTCTTAATATAACCCCTCGCTCAGTTGTAAAGAATATTAACCTTGAGGTTTTTTGACATTGAACCATGTGAAAATTTAAATAAAATTAAAACACAATAGACCAATATTAAAGGGTTTTAACAGAAATCCTTTAGAAACCAAGACTGGTTAAAAAAATTCAACTCCCTCTGGGCGAGGTAAACTTTTAAACAATAAACAATTTTCTTGGGGATTTTAAAATAGACTTTCAAAACCCCAAAAAAAAATGGAGCCACCACATTATTAGTTTCCTAGAACAAAATAAAGATAACCAACTTGGATAACAAATAACTCTAGAAAATTAAAATATATCTGTTTACTGTTACTGTTACGAGTTCCTCTTTTTTTCCGTGGGCAGTAGGTTTCATATCCCGCCTTTTTGATGATCCTTCTGTGGGCTTCATTGTGGGGACATGGCCCTTTTTTGAATCCAAGGGCCTTCTGAGGGACTCACTTCTACTGCTTTGGGTCCCCTTTGTAGGGTTGCGTTCAGTGTCCTTTCCTCAAAGCGAAAGCAGATTTAGTGACTAGCGCGTTTAGAAACTTTACCTTGGGTTTCCCAAGGGGGGTTTGTCTCCGATATGGGCTTCATCTTTCCCTTCTGCTGCTGTTTTTGCCCCCTTTTTGGGGGGGAAAAACCCCCAAAAAAGGGGGTGGTTTTTGGGGGCCCCAAAAAAAAAAAAAAAAAAGGGGGGCCCGGGGTTTTTTTTGAAAAAAAATTTTTTTCCCCCAAAAAATATTCCCCTTTTTGGGGGTTTTTTTGTGGTTTTTCCCCCGGGGGATTTTTAAAAAAGGGGGGGGTTTAAAAAATTAAAACCTTTTTAAAAAATTTATGGTTTTTTTTAAAAAAAAAAAAAACCAAAAAAAAATTTTTTTTTTTTTTTTTAAAAGGGGGGGGTTTTTTTTTTCCCCCCCCCCCCCAACTTTTCAGGCCCAAAAATTTTTTCCCCTTTTTTTTTTGGGGGTTTTTTTGTTCTTAAAAAAAAAAATTTTGGGGGGAAAAAAATTAATTTGGGAAAAACCCAAAAAAAAATTTTTAAAAAAAAATTTTTTTCCCTTTTTTTAACCCGTTTGTTCCCTTTTTTTTTCCCTTTTTAAAATTTTTTTCCCCCTTTGGGGAAAAAATTTTTTTTTTTTGGGGTTTTTCCTTAAAAGCCAAAAGGGCCCCCTTTTTTTTTGGGAAAATTTTGGGTTTTTTCCCCCCTTTTGGGGTTTTTTTTTTGGCCCCCGGGAAAAAATTTTTTTGGGGGGTTTTTTTTATTTTAAAGGGAACCTTTTTAATTTTTTTCTTTTTGGTTTCTGGTTTTTTTCCCCTTCCCTTTTTTTAAATTTTTTTTTTTTTTCCCTGGTTTTTTTTTTTTTTTTTTGGTTTTAAAAATCCGGGTTTTTTCCCCCCTTTTTTTTTTTTTTTTAAAGGTTTTAATTTTTCCCCCCAAAAAAAAAAAAAACCTTTGGGGGTTCGGCCCCCTTTTGGTTTTTTGGGGGGGTTTGGGGGGTTTAGTTTGGGGAAAAAAAAAAATTTTTGGGGGCCCCCCCCTTTTTTTTCCCCCAAAAAAAATTTTTTTTTTTTAAAACGGGGGAAAAAACCCCCGGGGAAAATTTTTTTTTTTTTGGGGGGGGGCCCCCCCCCCCCCAAAAAAAAAAAAATTTTTGTTTCCCGGGTTTTTTAAAACCCAAAAACCCCCCCCTTTTTTTTTTTTTAATTTGGGGAAACCCCCCCAAAAATTTTTTCCCCTTTTCCTTTTTACCGTTTAAAAAAAATTTTTAAAAAATTAAAAATTAAAAAAAATTTCCCAAAAAAATTTTTTTTTAAAAAATTTTTTTTAAGGGGAAAAAAATTTTGAATTTTTTTCCCCTTTTTAAATTTTTTTGGTTTTTTTTAAAAAATTTTTTTTTCTTTTTTCCCCCCCCCTTTTTTTTTTCCCTTTTTTTTTTTTTCCCCCTTAATTTTTTCCCTTTCCCCCCAAAAAAAACCCCAAAATTGGGGCCCAAAAAAAAACAAAAGGGTTTTTTTTTTTAAAAAAAAAGTAAAAAAAAAACCCCCCAAAAAAAAAAAAAACCCTTTTTAAAAATTTCCTTTCCCTTTTAAAAAAAAACTTTTTCCCCCCCTTAAAAAAAAAACCCCCCCAAAAATTTTTAAAATTTTTAAAATTTTCCTTTTCCCCAACCCCCCCTTTTTTTTTTTTTTTCCCCTTTCCCCCTTTTTTTTCCCCCCCCCCCTTTTTCCCCCAAAAAAAAATTTAAAATTTTTTTTTTCCCCCTTTTCCAAAGGGGGTTTTTTAAAAAAAAAAACCCCCCCAAAAAAACCCCTTTTTTAAAAAAAAAAAAAAAACCCCCCCAAAAAAAAAAAAAAATTTTTTTTCCCCCCCCAAAAAAAAAGGGCCCCCCCCAAAAAAAAAAAAAATTCCCTTTAAACCCCCCCCCTTATTCCCCCTCCCAAAAAAAAACCCCAAATTTTTTTAAAACCAAAAAAAAAAAATTTCCCCTTTTTTCCCCCCTTTTTCAAACCAACCCCCCTTTTTTCCCCCCTAAAAACCCCCCCTTTTTCCCCCCCCCAAAAAAACCCTTTCCCCCCCCCCCAAAAACCCAAAAAAAAAAACCCCCCCCTTTTTTCCCCCCCCTAAACCCCCAAAACCCCCTTTTTTTTTCCACCTTAAAAATTTTTTTTTTTTAAAAAAACCCCCCCCCCAAAAAAATTTTTTTTCCCCCCCAAAAAAAAAAAAAAAAAAAAACCCCCCCCCCCCCCTTTTTTTTTTACCCCAAAAAAAATTTTTTTTTTTTAAAAAAACCCCAAAAAAAATTTTTTTTCCCCCCCCAATTCCCCCCCCCCCTTTTTAAAAAAAAATTTTTTTCAATTTTAAAAAAAAAAAAAAAAACAAAAAAAAAAAAACCCCCCCCCCCTTTTTTTTTAAAAAAAAAATTTTTTTTTAAAAAAAAAACCCCCCCCCCAAAAAAAAAAAAACCCCATTTTTTAAAAATTTAAAAATTTTCCCCAAAATTTCCCAAAAAACAAACACCCCCCCAAAAAAAAAAAAAAAACCCCCCCTTTTTTTTTAAAAAAAAATTTTTTAAAAAAAAAAAAAAAAAAATTTTTAAAAAAAAAAAAAAAAAATTAAAAACCCCCCCCCCAAAACCCCAAAAAAATTTTCCCCCAAAAAAAAAAAACCCCCCAAAAAAAAAAACCCCCCAAAAAAAAAAACCCCCCCCCCCAAAAAAAACCCCCCCAACCCCCAAAAAAAATAAAACCCCCCCCCAAAAAAAAAAAAAAAAACCCTTTAAAAAAAAACCCCCCCCCCAAAAAAAAACCCCCCAAAAAAAACCCCCAAAACCAAACCCCCCCAAAAAAAACCCCAAAAAACAAAAAATTTTTTTTACCCAAAAAAAAACCCAAAAAAAAAAACCCAAAAAACAAAACCCCCCAAAAAAAAAATTTTTAAAAAAATTTCCCCCAAAAAAAAACCAAAAAACCCCCCCCCCAATTTTTCCCCCCCCAAAAAAAATAAAAAAAATTTTTAAAAAAAAAAAAAACAAATTTTCAAAAAAAAAAAAAAAACCCAAAAAAAAAAAAATTTTTTTTTTTTTTTTTTTTCCCCCCCCCCCCAAAAAAATCCTTTTCCCAAAAAAATTTAAAAAAACCCCAAAAAAACCCCCTTTTTTTTTTAAAAAAGGGGTTTTAAAAAATTTTTTTTTTCCCAAAAAATTTTTTTTAAAAACCCCTTAAAAAAAAAACCCCCCCTTTTCCCCCCAAAAAATTAAATTTTTTGGCCTTTTATTTTCCCCTTTAAAAAAAAAAACCCCCGGGTTTTTTTTTTAAAAAAAAAATTTTTTTAAAAAAAAAAAAAAAATCTTTAAAAAAAAAAAAAATTAAAAAAAATTTTTAAAAAAAAAAACCCAAAAAAAAATTAAAATTTAAAAAAACCCTTTTTTAAAAAAAAAAAAATTACTTTTTAAAAATTTTTTTTTTTTTCCCCCAAAAACCCCCAAAAAAAAAATTTCCCCCCCCTTTTTTTTTTTTAAAAAAAAAAAAAAAAAAAAATTTTTTTTTAAAATTTTTAAAAAAAACCCCCCCAAAAAAAAAAACAAATTTAAAAAAAAAAAAAAATAAAAAAAAAAAACCCCCCCCAAAAAAAAATTTTTTTAAAAACCCCCCCCCAAAATTTTTAAAAAAAAATCCCCCAAAAACAACCCCCCCAAAAAAACCCCCTTTTTAAAAACCCCCCCCCCAAAAAAAAAACCCCCCCCAAACCCCCAATTTTTTTCCCCCCCCCCCCCCCCTTTTTTTTTCCCCCCCCCCCCCCAAAAAAATTTTTTTCAAATTTTTTAAAAAAAAAAAAAAATTTTTTTAAAAAAAAAAAAAAATTTTTTTTAAAATTTTTTTCCCCCTAACCCAAAATTAAAAAAAAAAATTTTCCCAAAAAAAAAAAAAAAAACCCCCCTTTTTTTTTTAAAATTTCCCCCAAAATTTTCCCCCCAAAAAAAAAAAAACTTAAAAAAAAAAAAACCCCCCAAAAAAAAATAAAAAAAATTTTTTTTAAATAAACCCCCCAAAAAATTTTTTTAAAAATTTAAAATTAAAACCCAAAAAAAAAATTTTTTAAAAAAAAAAAAAAAAAAACCCAAAAAAAATTTAACCCTAAACCAAAAAAAAAAATTCCCCCTAAAAACCCCCAAAACCCCCAAAAAAAACCCCCCCCCAAAAAACCCCCCAAAAAAAAAAATTTTTTTTTTTTTTCCCCCCCCCTTAAAAATTCCCCCCCCCCAAAAAAAAAAAAAAAAACCCCCCCAAAAAATCCCAAAAATTTTTTTTAAAAAATTTTTAAAAATTTTAAAAAAAGGAAAAAAACATTTTAAAAACCCCTTTTTTTTCCCCCCCCCCCCCCTTTTTTTTCCCCTTTTTTCCCCCCAACCCCTTTTTTTTTTCCCCAAAATCCCTTTTCCCCTCCCTTTTTTTCCCCTTTAACCCCCCCCCCTCCCCCCCCCCAAAAAAAAAATTTTTCCCAAATTTTTTTTAAATTTTTTTAAAAAAATTTAAAAAAAAAAAAAATTTTTTTTTTAAAAAAATTTTTTTTTTTTTTAAATTTTTTTAATTTAAAAACCTTTTTAAAAATTTTTTTTTAAAAAAAATTTTTTTAAAAAATTTTTTTTTTTTTAAACCCTTTTTAAAAAAAAACCCCCCTTTTTTAAAAAACCCCCCCCCCCCCCCCCCCCCCAAAAAAATTTTTTTTTCCCCTTTTTTTTTTGGGGGGGGAAATTTTTTTTTTTTTTTTCCCCCCTTTTTTTTTTTAAAATTTTTTTTTTAAAAATTAAAAATTTTTTTTTTAAAAAATTTTTTTTTTTTTAATTTTTTTTTAAAAAAAAACCCCCCCAAACCCTTTTTAAAAAAAATTTAAAAAAATTTTTTTTCCCCCCCCCCCCCCTTTTTTTTTTTTTTCCCCCCCCCCCCTTTTTTCCCCCACCCCCAAAACCCAAAACCCCCAAAAATTTCCCAAAAAAAACCCCCAAAAAAAAACCCCCCCCCCTTTCCCCCCCCCTCCCAAAACCCCAAAAATTTTTTAAAAAAAATTTTTTTTTTTTTTCCCTTTTAAAATTTTCCCCCCCAAAAAAAAAAAAAAAACCCCCTTAACAATATTTAACCCAAAATTCCCTTAAATTTCCAACCCCTTTTTTTTTTCCCCCCCCCAAAAAAAAAAATTTTAAAAAAAAAAAATTTTTTTTTTCCAAATTTTTTTTAAAAAAAATTTTTTAAAAAAAAAAAAATTTTTTTAAAAATTTTTTTCCTTTTTCCCCCCTTTTTTTTAAAAATTTTTTAAAAAATTTTTTTTAAAATTTTTAAAAAAAAATTTTTTTTTTTAAAAATTTTTTTTTTAAAAAAATTTTTTTTTTTTTAATAAAAAAAAATTTTTTTAAAAAAAAAAAAAAATTCCCCTTTTTAAAAAAATTTTAAAAAAAATTTAAAAATTTTTTTTAAAAAAAAAAAAAAAATTTTTTAAAAAAAAAAAAAAAAACCCCCCAAATTTTTAAAAAAAAAAAAAAAAAAACCCCGAAATAAAATTTTTTTTTTTTAAAAAAAAAAAAAAAAAATTTTAAAAAAACCCCCCCTTTTTTAAAAAAAAAAAAAAAAAACCCTTTTTAAAAAAAAATTTTTTTTTTTTTAACCCCCAAACCCCCTTTTCCAAACCCCCTTTTTTTCCCCAAAAAAAATTAAAAACCCCAAAAAAAAAAACAAAAAAAAATTTTTTTTAACCCCCCCCCCCAAAAAATTAATTTTTTTCCCCCCCCCCATTTTTTTTTAAAAAAACCCCCCCCCCTTTTTTTTAAACCCCTTTTTTAAAAAAATTTTTTTTTAAAAAAAATTTTAACCCCCAATTTTAAAAAAAAAACCTTTCCCCTTTTTTTTCAACCCCTTTAAAAAACCCCCCCTTAAAAAAAATTTAACTTCCCCTTTTTTAAAAAAAAAACCCCCCCCCAAATTTTTTTAAAAAAAAAAAAAAATTTAAAAAATTTTTTTTTTCCCCCCCCAAAAAACCCCCTTTTTTTTTTTTTAAACCCCCCCTTTTTTTTCCCCCCCTTTTTTTTTTTCCCCCCCCCCCCCCTTTAAAATTTTTTTCCCCCCCCCCCGGCCCAAAATTTTTCTTAAAACCCCCCCCCCCTTCCCCCTTTAAAAATTTTTAAAAAAAAAAAATTTCCCCAAAAAAAAAAAATTTAAAAAAAATTTTAAATTTTTTAAAATTTTTTTTTTTTTTTTTTATTTTTAAATTTTTAAACCCCTTTTTTACCCCCAAAAAATTTTTTTTTTTTCCCCCCTTTCCCAAAAAACCCCCCCTTTTTTAAAAAATTTTTAAAAAAAATTTTTTTAAAAACCCCCCAAAAATTTTTTTTTTTTTTTTAAATTTTTTTTCCCCCCCCCCCCCCCTTTTTTTTTTTCCCAGGAAACCCCCCCTTTTTTTTTTCCCTTTTCCTTTTTTTAAAAAAAAATTTTAAAAAAATTTTTTTTTTAAATTTTTAAAACCCCCCCCACCCCCCCTTTTTTTTTTTTTGGGGGGTTTTTTCCCCGGGGTTTTCCCCCCCGGCCCCCAAAAAAAACCCCCCCCCCCCTTTTTTATTTTTTATTTTTTTTTTTTTTAAAAAAGGGGGAAAAAATTTTTTTTTTCCCCCAAAAATTTTTTTTCTTTTTTTCCCTTCCCCCCCCCTTTTTTTTTTTCCCCCCTTTTTTTTTTTCCCCCCCTTTTAACCCCCCTTTTTTTTTTTTAAAAAAAAACCCCCCCCGGGGTTTTTTTTTTGGGGGTTTTTCCCCGGGGCCCCCCCCCCCTTTTTTCTTGGGTTTTTTTCATTTTTTGGGGGGGGCCCCACCCGGGGGGGGTTTTTTTTTTTTTTTTTTCCCCTTTTTTTTTGGGTTTTCCCCGGGAAAACCCCTTTTTTTTTTTCTTTCCCAAAAAGGGGTTTTTTTCCCCTTTTTTGGGGGGAAAAAATTTTTGGGGGCTTTTTTTTTGGGGGGGGCCCGGGGGTTTTTTTCCCAAAAAAAAAACCCCTTTTCCCCTTTCCAAAAAATTTTTTCCCCCCTTAAAAATTTTTGGGGCCCCCCAAAAAAAATTTTTAAACCCCGAAATTTCCCCCCCCTTAAACCCCCCCCCGGGGGCCCCCCCCTTTTTTCCCCCCTTTTTTTAAAAAAATTTTTTTCCCCCAAGGTTTCCCCCCCCCCCCTTTAAAAAAAAAAGGGGGGGAAAAAAAAAAAAAAAAAAAATTTTTTAAAAAAAAAACCCTTTTTTTTTCCCCCCCCCCCTTTTTTTTTTTTGGGTTTTTTTCCCCCACTTTGGAAAAAAAATTTTTTGATTTCCCCCTTTTTTTTTGGGGGGGGGGGAAAAAAATTTTTAAACCAATTTTTTTTTGGGGGGGGGCATTTAAGGGGGGAAAAATTTTTTTAAAAAAGGGGGGGGTAATTTTTGGGGGGGTTTTTTGGGGTTTTGGGAAAAAAGGCCCCCTTTTTTTGGGGGGGGGGGGAAAAAAAAAAAAAAAAGGGGGTTTTTTTTTGGGGGAAAAAAATTTCCCCCCCAAAAAAAAAACCCCCCGGTTTTTTTTTAAAAAAATTTTTTAAAATTTTTTGGGGGGGTTTTTTTTTTCCCTTTTTTTGGGGGGTTTTTTTTAAAATTTCCCCCCCCCCCCCCCAGGCCCCGGGGTTTTAAAGGGTTTTTTTCCCCGGCGGGAAAAATTTTTAAATTTCCCAAATTTTTTGGGGGGGTTTAACCCCCTTTTTTCCCCCCAAAAAGGGGGGGGCCAAAAATTTTTTTAAAAAAAAAATTTTAACTTTCCCCGGGGGGGCCCCCCCCCGGGGGGGGGGGGGGAAAAAGGGGGAAAAAAAAAGGGGAAAAAAAAGGGGGGGGGGCCTTTTTTTTTTAATCCAAAGGGGTTTTTTTTTTGGGTTTTTTTTTTTTTAAAAAAAAAAAAATTTTTTTTTTTCCCCTTCCCCCCAAAATTTTTTGGTTTTTTTTCCCCTTTTTCCCCTTTTTTTGGGTTTTTTTTTTAAAAAAAAAAAAAAATTTTTTAAAAAAATTTTTTTTTGGGGAAAGGGGGGTTTTAAAAAATTTAAAAAAAAAAATTTTTTTGGGGGGGGGGGGGGGGGGCATTTAAGGTTTTTTAAAAAAATTTTTTTTTTGTTTTTTGGGGAAAAAAAATTTTTTTTCCAAAGGGTTTTTTTAAATTTTTTTTTAAAAAAATTTTTAAAAAGGGGGGAAAAAAAAAAAGGGGAAAAAAAAAAAAAACCCCCCCCCAAAAGGAAGTAATGTTTTTTGGGAAAAGATTCACCCCAGTGTGCGTGTATAGAAGGAAACTTTTTCCTCATTTAAAGGATGCCAGGAAGATGGGAAAAAGAGCATTTCATGGTCTTTGATCATCTGGATCATTGATGGCGAGAAACGCTATCGGGACGAAAGTCCAGATCCACAAATACCGTCTAGCATTCTGGCTGGCCTACTTTAAAACTAAACCCATGCTACATTATCAGTCTGGTGGGTTGTTTTTTTTACTGGGTTTTCTGTTTTGCAGTCAGAGGGAACAATTAAAATCAGTCACCGCCTGCATTAAATTTTTTCCCCCTCCCCTCCACGTGCAAACTGCACTGAATTGGTCATGGGCTTGTCCCACAGGCTGCTGACACGTAACTGTGTCAACGTTGCCAGCTAATGTCAGTGCCCACGAAAAGTGTGTGAATCACCTCCTGTTTTCTGCCATTCAAATTAAAAATGCACGATCTAAAACGAAACTAATATAATTATGTGAAAAAAACATTTTTGATCATGAAAACGCTAATAGGTGTGTGCGTGCGTGCGTGTGTATGCGCGCGCATGTGTTTTGGTGTGTGTGTGAGAGAGAGAGAGAGAGAGAGAGAGAGAGAGAGAGAGGAGAGAGAGAGAAATCCAAATCAAAATTAATCCATGTTGTGCTTACCTTCGGCATTGGAATGTCAGTGGGTTGGTGTCTGAGATAAACAATAAAAAAAAATAAAATTGTTACATTATGATGTTGGTTACCAGATACTGTATAGAACTTTTGTGGGAAAATTTTATAGTTGAACATGTTGTTGCTTTTTGTCGTTGTTTTTCTTACAATGCAGTGCATTAGAAACCAGCTACTATTCAATTCATAAACAAAAAAGGGTCCAAAAGATAAATTTTTGGGATCAAGAAGGAACTTTTGTTATATATTAAAGGAATAAAACATCACTGAAGTAATGTTAGTGGGTTTTGTTTTTTATCAAAAGGTCATTTAAGGTTTAGAAAAGGATGTATTAGTGCTTGTTTTTTATCTACTACTAGAAAATCATTTTGATTTTAAATTTAGTGGTATGCTTATGTCTGAAAGATAGTTCCAGATAAGATTTTAGAGCTTAAGATGTGATGTATTGAAGAAAAAGAGATTTAATTAAATTGACTGTAACTATTGTCCCAGATATCATAAGATAAAAATTTCTCATTGTTTAGTATTACATGCACGTCACATGTTTGGATGAAAAGTTGCTCCCGGTGAGTGTGTAGTGTGGAAAAAATGGCAAATATATGATAAATATGTGTATAAGTCTGAATGTATGTATTCTAATTTGGTAAAATTTGCTGGATTTGATCATGGTTGTTTGTGGTATCAAAACAGGTAAAAGTGTAATGATTCTATTTTTTATCTCTGATTTTGTTATAAAGTTTATAGATAGATGACAAAAACTGAAATGAACATAATCAAACAACGAAGATTTTCCTTTTCAGTTATTTGAACCTTTACTGTCAAAGATATCTTGGCTTTATGTTGATCTACATATTGTAAATGACATGTTTATTTGATTTAAGTTTTGAACACCTGGCCACTGTTTGGCTTTGAAACTGGTGTATTGTACCCCTTCAGTAATGGGCCGTGGCCTTTTAAATGAATAAACCAGTTCGAGTTCGAGTTTTTGAGTTTCTCTCTCTCTCTCTCTCTCTCTCTCTCTTCCCGCTGTTTCCCACAATGCTCATTTCACTCTCCCCGCCACACCCATACCCAGGTGCGTTATGTCGCATCCTCAGGGTGGGAAGTCCACAGGGAACAATATTTGTTCTCTTTATGCCAAGTATAGCAAACTGGTGATAAAAGCATTGTATTGCACACTGTTAATAAAGCTTTACAGACAGAAACGATGTCGGATGTTTGGAGGACTGCAGTTATGACAAAGGTGTAACGCTAGTGACATGTACAGAATCACTTTTCACTTATGTATCAATATCATGTTGTTTATTTTGTTTAATAAATAAGATGCTTTAGGAAAAGCAGGCAGGGTTCGGAAAGCATTTTCAACAGATCATTGTTTTAAATTAATCTGTCTTTTGGGTACGTTTCTTAGGAAAAGCAAAAACAGTTATAATTGTGCTTTTGATGATTATCAAAAAGCTTTTCATTCTGTATGATGTATTGTATTATGGTGTAAACATGCAAAAGTTGAGGGAACCTATTGTTTTATTGCTTCATCTTCTGTGACGTCTCCGTCGTTCAGTTCCCACGCCGCTGATCCGAATCTTCCCGCCACAGCCATTCCCAGATTCGTTGTCTCATCCCCAGGGTCGGTTGTTCGCAGGGAGCATATCAATATCACGCCGCCGTGGGGCCACCAGCCATAGGGGCCCTACACTACTGCTGGGTCACTTTGGTAGTGTTCAGTGGTGTCTGTTTTGAGCCAACATACGCAGGACACCACCTACTAAGCCCCCTAATAACGACAGTATTAGCTCAGTCGTAGAGCGAGTCAAAGTCAGTTGCCCTCCCGAGGTGGCAACCACCACAACGTCCCTCCAACGACAGTCCCCCCTGAACCTCCAAACCCAATGTCATTGACACAAACTCACCACAGGCACACAAGTGTATGGGGAAACCGAATCCGAGGTCACCATGAGACTAGAGCAACTGGGACCACCGAATCAGAGGCCACTTTTTATTGCATGATGATTAATGACAATGATGATGACGTAATGATGATGCTGTATAGGTGCAGGTGCTTTGAGACTACTTGACGGGTTGTAATCTATGCATACTATCATTATATATCCGGCTTCAACCGGGCCAGAGAGATACAGACACTTGCATGTTTTGGGCACGTAATTTGAGCATCACTCAAACTCGATCCGTTAAGTGGATGGAGCTCGACTGTGTGGTCCCAGCTCTTCCACTAGCCCACAGCACACTCACTCTGCGGTAGGAGCCGGCCGGAGTCTGAAAAATCCTATGATTCTTATGGGATTCAAACCCGCGACCCTCTGGTCCATATCTAAGACGCTAACCACTACGCCATGGCGGCTGAGGAAAAAAAGGGAAAATACTGTAAGACATCATGAATATGTATAGACATGGACGATCTTGTCTTTTATAAATGATGGAACCTGTTCAGATTACTTTACAAGTTTTCCTGGCAGTTGACAAGGTGACTGTTTTCTCCTGTATTGT
>CM054153.1:35146809-35174309 GCA_028751875.1 Rapana venosa | reverse complement strand
AGTTGTTAAAATTTTCCCTCCATTTACTGTGACCGGTTGGGGGTTCTGACGTTCAGTGTCATCTCCTTGTCTTCTTCTGACTAAATTTTCAGGCTACTTGCGTGCGAAAGTGCTGAGAGGGGATGTTTTCTCTGATGTGAGGGTTTGGGGTATGTGAGAGCAGTCCCGATCGTCTGGAAATCTAGTTCTTCATGCGTTGAGAAGGGGTCTCTATGCCCGTGACTGGTAGCTTTTGTTTGTTCATCACCCAATAAATTTGGGTCAGGTGAAGAGTAGTGCTGACATGGGGTTGTCTGACGCCGGTTTGTACCTGAACTGGTTTGTGTTTCTACTCTTACGTGGAGTTGTTGTAGAAGCTCTTAATGACTTGGATAATCTCTGTGGAATTCCATATGCTGGAGTATGCGCATACACTTTCTCGATGATGCTGTAAAAGGGTTTTCAAAATTACAAATTTTTGGGATAACAGTGTCTCTGCCTTCCGTTGCACTTTTTCGATGATGTTGCGCAGGGGAGTTGGTCTATGCATTTTTTTGGTCTAAAATGCCTGTTCTTTCTGATTGTTGGTCCAGGCTTGGATTTCGCATGATGATCTTGGCCAGATTTGTGGGAAAGATAGCGGGGATTCCTTCAGTTGTTACATTAAATTTCGGGGGCTCTTTCTTTGGATCTTCGATGATCCTTTGTCAATTGTTTGGTAGCTGTTTATCCTCCCATATGCTGCAAGAGTGGTTGTAGAACTTGAGTGCAATTCTGGTCTCCCTTTGAAAAGTTCTGCTTGGGTTTGGGCCCAGGGGCTTTCCATCTTGAGAGAGTGATTGCTGTATAATCTCTTCCTCTTTGGTGGGTTGTTTGTTCCATGAGATCAGCATCAGGTTTTGTACTCTGCCTCTTCGTTGGTGGTTGGTTGTTGAGAACTTCGCTGAATGTTTGCCATCTTGGCATCTTGTTCTTCTCTGGGGTAAATTTGGCCTTGTTTATCTGGTTTGGTGTTTTCGGTGTTTACTCCGTACTTGCCACTGACAGTTTTAAGTGATTATACACCTGTCCTTGCTTCCCTTTGCAGCAGCCTCCTGCTTGTCTTGCAATATCTTTCCATGTAGGTCGCTTGTCTGTTGTCATTCTTTCACAGTTTGGTTTGTTCTCTGTACTGTTGTTTGTACCTCTCTCTTATCCGCTCTGACTTTGTCTCTAATTTTTTCTTCAGTTCTCTCCTGTTCTCAATGGTTGCCCGGTGTCTGCTGTTTAAACCCCCTTTTTTTTCTTCCTCTGTCTCTGTCCTAAGCACGTTTCACTGGCTTGTGTGTAGGCTGTCTGACTTGTTTCCACATGGTGTTTTATTAGTCATGTCAGGAGGTGTGTAGTTTTCAGTATCCACCAGTTTCTTGGAACTTGTTTTTGGCTGGAGGGTGAAAGCACTTTTACTTTGGTGTTGCGCAGCTTTCCACATCAAAATGTTGTTGTCTTGGTTTCCAGATCCATTTTTTTCAGCTTCAAATTTTAGGGTTGGGAGTGACAAGGTAGTGATCACTGCCAAATTGGCTCCTCTCCTTACTTTTTTCATCTAGGAGCGATCTCTCATGTCCCATTGATCATAGGTGGTCGATCTGGTTTTTGTCTCTTCATTGGGGGAAACCAAAGGTTAAGTTGTGGATCTCAGGGTGTGCAAATATGTCCTCAATGGCAGGTTGTTTGTCATGCAGAATTCCACAATCTTTCTTGTTTCTTTTATGCTGCCACATCCTTCTTTTTCCATGGCCTCTTTCTTGGTTTGTGTTGTCTTTTCCGGACTTTTTGCTTTTGGTCACCCATCACTATCCTCATGTCATGGTTTGGTGTGTTTTCCATTTCAGCCTGTAATTGTTCATAAAATGTATCTTTGCTTTCTTCTCCACTGTCGTTGGTTGGTGCATAGCACTGTATGTTGTGGTATTAGCATGTTTCCTTTCATTTTATCCTCATCATCCTGCTGTTTTTAGGTTTCCCCTCCATCAAGCACTTCTCCATTCCTTTCTTCATGATAATTGCTACTCCTCATGGTGTTGGTTGTCTCTCTACCACTGTACAGCACTGTCTCTCCTGTGCTGGGTCTGTATTTGCCTGATCCTGTCCATCGGTTTCACTGATTCCCAGAATATGCAAATTGTAGCGTCTCATCTCTGCTGTAACTTGCGTAGTTTTCCCGTCTCAAACATGGTTCTCACATTCAGAATCCTATTTTGTTCTTATTTTGTCGCTTAAGAAATTCCATCTTCCCGTCAGTGGCTTCCCTTTTGGCTTTCACCACTGACATTCATACGAGTTCTTCCCATGACTCTGGAAGCCCGTCACACCCAGTAGTGTTTATTTCTTTTGTTGCTGTTTCCGTAACAAATGTTTTTTTTACAGAACAGGGTTGTTAGCCCTGTGTCTAACCCCCTACCTGGGGGAAGTTTTCTACCTTAGTCGCCTTTTACGACATGCCTGGTTGGAGGGCAGAGATCCTATTCTTGCGATGCTCGCTTTGCAAGCATACCCCGGGAGTCCCACGGGGGGACGGTACGGTAGTTTGGGCATAATTATGAGTTACCTTTCCTCGGGTGAGTGATAATCAGGGACTGTGTCCAAGGTGTTGGTAACTCCCCTGTCTGCCAGATCTCCTTGCAAATGGTAACACCTCTATCATGGCCTTTCCTCCTCCCTGACGAATTCTGATGGAATGTTGTCCACTCCTGCTGACTTTCCTCTTTTTAGTGATCTTACTGTCCTTTCAACTTCTTCCCGTAGGATGGGGTAGCTTCTGTTGTTGGTTGGCGGAGGGACATCTAGCACCTTGGGGTCTACTATTGTGTGTTATGTTCAATTGAGAGAAGTTCTCTGTTACCTCTTTAAATATCTTGATCTTTTGTGAGACATTTCATGTTTTGTCTTGCATAGTAGTGGTTCTCCCCTTTTTTTGAACTTGTCAGGTTTTTCACAAGCTGGTAGACTTTCTTGCTGTTTTTACTCTGCAGGTTCTCTCCCATACCTTTGCAATGTTCTTCAATCCCTGTCTCCTTTGCTTTTCTCATGGCTTTTTAAATTGTTGATTGGTTCTCTCAATTTAATTTGCACCTTCATCCTCTTTTTGATTTGCTTCAGTTCACTGCGTTGTGCACAACTAGAGTATGTCTTCTGTGACCCAGGGCTTTTGACATGGCGATGTTTGCCAAAGATGCTGTTAGCTGTTTCAGTCACGGCGTGTTAAAGTGTTGTAAAGGGATTTTCTTTGTCTTTTTGTCAAAAATTGGCTGGGGAAAAACTTTCCTCCTATTTTTGCTTTCAAATTTTCTGCTACAATTCGGTCCTTTATTTTATTAGGTGGAATTTTTTACCCTTATTACCGAATTACTTACCCCTTAAATAGTAGACGTTTTTCCCAAATCCCACCCTTCTTAGCCCAGCATTTCTATCAAAATTTCTTTGGGAATTCAACCCGGCACCCCTATTCACCCACAAATACCCCAGCGCAGTTTACACCCACAAGTATCATACTGGGGCCCGTGAATGCACATAATACAGGCAAAACATCAGAGAGATGAGATAGGAGATAGAGGATAGGAGAGAGAGATAGAGAGAGATAGGAGAGGAGATAGAGAGATAGATAGTAGATAATAGATAGATAGATAGATAGATAATAGAAGATGATAGATAAAAATAGATATTTTGTGTATGTGATTGTGTTTGTTGTGTGCTGGGACCCCAGGGATAAATTTGCTTTCAAGGATCCAAATTTGATGTGTTTTATACTACTGCCGGTGTGATCGTGCACCTCCATTCCTGACCACCTATATGATGGGAGGTTGCTGTGGCTCAACGTGTTTTTTATAAAAAGTTGCTGCTTCCCTTTATGTGTGACATGCATTCCCTTTTTTGGGATTGTCCCCTTTGTTTGTAGTTCTGTTGTTTCCCTTTTGATATGCATTCAGTGTTTTAAAAGACAAGAGAAGAAGAAGAATCGAAAAGAAGATGCGAAGAAGAAAAAAAGAATGCGAAAGAAGAATGCGAGAAGAAGAGAAGAAAAAATGCGAAGAAGAGAATGCGAAAAAAGAAGAAGAAGAAGAAGAGAAGAAGAAGAAAGCGAAGAAGAAAACAAATGCAAGAAGAAGAAGAATGCGAAGAAGAAAAAAAAATGCGAAGAAGAATGGAAGAAGAAGAAGAATGCGAAGAAGAAGAAGAAGAAGAAGAAGAAGAAAAAGAACAAAAAGAAGAAGAAGAAGAAGAAGAAGAAGAAGAAGAAGAAGATATAGACATAGACATAGACATAGACATAAACTCTGTATAGCGTTATATCTTGTAAAAAATAAATAAATAAACAAGCAAGCAAACAAATCAAAGCGCTTGCATACAATTTATTCTCACACATATAACCAATAACATGCAATATGTTTAACAAATTCAAATGTAAACACACACACGCTCGCACGCACGTCACACGCACAACCACACACACACCCACACACACAACACACACACACACACACACACACACCAACACACAAAACACACAACACACACACACACACAAAATTAAGTTCCCGCACTTTAGTTTCTGTGTTTTTAAAAACGTTGACACAGTTCAATATGTTTGTATTTTAAAGAGTTCCCACAGGTCAGTGGTGTTGTCTCTTTAAAAGTTCTCATAGCTCAGTTTCTTTAGCTTAAAAATTTTGACACAGTTCAATTTCGGTGCATTTAAAAGAGTTCCCACAGTTCAATTTCTTTATCTTTAAAAATTTTGACACAGTTCAATTTCGTTGTATTTAAAAGAGTTCCCACAGTTCAATTGCTTTATCTTTAACAATTTTGACACAGTTCAATTTTGTTGTATTTAAAAGAGTTGACACGGTTTAATTTCGTTGTTTTAAAAGAGTTCTTGCAGTTCTACTTCGTTAGTTGTAAAAAGAAATAATGCAGTTTAAGAGACAGTTTACACAGTTCAATTGTGTTATGTTTCCAAGGCTTAATGCAATTCAATTTCGCTGCCTTCAACAGAGTTAATGCAGTTCAATTTCGTTGTCCTAATAAAAAGGGAATACTTTTTTGTCCTTAAAAGAGATTTACAGAGTTCAATTTTGTTGTTTTTAACATAGTTTCGTTGTCTTGAGTAGAGTTCCTGCACTTTAATGTTGTTGTGTTAAAAAGAGTTATCGCTGTTCTTTCTAAGGAAAAAAAAGGACTGGTGCCGTTTAATTTCACTGCCTTTAGGAGAATTGACGCGTTCAGTTTTGTTGTCTTTAAAACACTTAATGCAGTTCAATGACGTTGTGTTTAAGGGTTAATACCATGCAGGTTGTGTTGTTAAAATGCGTTAAAGAATTTCTATTTGATTGCGTTGAAAAGACTAATGCAATTCAATGAGGCTGTATTTATACAGTTCAGAAATGTGTATAAGAGTTGATGTAATGCAACAGTCTTGTATTTAAAGCAGCTTATGCACTTAAGTAATGTTGTGTGTAAAAAGAATTATGCAGTTCACAATTATTGTGCAAGTGCAGAGCAGCGGCCTCGGTTTACAGAGCAACAATCTTGGTTTGTTTTGTTGCTTTTTTGTTTGGGTAATTTTTTGGGGGTGGGTGAGGGTTTTTTTCTCGGGTAGAACTCCGAGGTTCACCAAAGATTAATTTTTGCGTATGCAGCCATTTATTGCCTACCTTGAAGGTGGCCCCACTCAGACTTCAGGGATGTATCTTGGGTATGTTCGGTTTCCATAACTCACCAGACGCTGGCGAAATCTTTAACGTGCATATTTGATCTTCTGCATGTATATATACACGAAGGGAATAAAGGTGCTGGCAGGTCTGCACTCGAAGTTGACCTGGGAGATTGTAAAAATAAACCCCCCACGTAATTTCACCAGACACCACGGAGATTCAAACCCGTGACTTCATGGACCCATGGGATTGAAGTCGAACTGTATTAACCACTCGGCTAAGGGCTTGTATTTAAAAGAATGAATGGGTTCAGAAACGGTGTATGTCAGAGCTAATGTAGTGCAATGATCTTGTATTTAAAAGAATGAATGGGTTCAGAAACATTGTGTATCAGAGCTAATGCAGTGCAATGATGTATTTAAGAGAATGAATGGGTTCAGAAACGTTGTGTGTCAGAGCTAATGCAGTGCAATGATCTTGTACCTTTAGCATTGTTGTGTTTAAAGGGGTTAATGGTGTTGGTGCTGCGGGTGTGGAGCGGGTGCAGTTAACTATCGCTATTACAAGTCACTGCTAGTGTCTTTCAAACAGAGTAAAGATGGACTTTATCCATTTCAGCATTGTTGTGTTGAATATTTTTAAATGACATGTTTGATGTATTGTTTTCATGTTATGCTTATTGAAAAGTTGAAACTTTGGTGTTGTTGCTGTTGTTGTTGTGCGTTCCCCAGCTTAACACCCTTGGGGGTCCCCAGAATGTCGACTGTGACTCACTCATTCCACCTCGGTGTTGCAAAAGTGGATGGGAAGTTTGCGTATATTACTGTTTTATTTTATATTTTATTTTATTTATTTATTTATTTTATTTATTCTTTTATATCGAGGATAATGGAATAAGCACTCATGCTTTATTACATCCAGTCTCCGTGTGGATGGGGTTTTGTACATTTTGTCATCTGTTCCCACCAGCACATAATGGCCTACTCTTACGAAAAGCGGAACAGGATTTAACGTGTGCGCAAGATGTTCTGCGTGCGTTTGCACACGGGGCCTCAGTTTATAGTCTCATCCAAGGACTATTATAAGTATTTTAAATACCTTACCAGGCAGCCACATTCCAGCTTCAGAGGAAAAAAGTTGAAACGACCTTAGATTTTGTATTTATTGTTTTCAATAAAAGGAGGGACAGTTTTGTCGTCTTAATTTGATGGGTTTTTAAGTAAAAAGGAGTTTATGAATATTTCACAAAACTAATTTTATAAACAAACTGAAAGCCATCAATTCAACAGAGCAAAAGAGATTAAAAGGGGTGTATAGTGTTTAGATTAGGCTTATGGTTCTAGAAAAGTTTAACTCAAATGTACATTTTACCAAATTCTGAGGAAATCAAGTGTTAGAACAAAAACTTGTATTCTATGCACAACTTAAAACAATCCTTTTATTTGCTACAGCATTTGCCATTTAAAGAGTTTATAGCAAAAACAGGAATTCAGAAATATTATGTAGAGTTGACTGATGCTTTGTTGAATAATGATTTCAGAACAGCTGTATACAAATCTCTTGGTACCCTCAATAACATCTTCAAACCCCTTGTACATGCTTTATTTCTTCTTTTTTTCAGAAACTGTTTTTACAGTTTACGATTTTGTGCGTTGAATAAAAATAAGTTCGTAAAATTTATTGATGTGGTGTTCAATGATGTGCTTGTTTATGATGTGACGAGTCTTTTCTGTATGTGAACTAAGCAAGCTTGTCTACGAATTGTATACTTCCAAACTTCTAGGATTATTTTAGTTAAAGATAACATAGTAACCTAGTTAATCTTGGGTTCAAAAAGATGAAACAGTGTGCAAGCTAAAAGCAAATTTAGAATACGTTCTTTTGCTACTATCTTGATTAGTAAAGCAGACGTCTGAAAATTCTGTGTTGAAGATTTTATGTCTGGATTTTATCATTCCACAGTTTATCTCACAGACGTCTGCGTTCATAACAGTAATTGGTGAGTCCAAAACCTGATAACCCACTTTCATGAAGCTGAACACTTGTCTGGATCACATTTTTAGATATGTAATCACTCATCAGTGTCGAGGCTTTTCAAAAAAAGATAATGGAACGTTTATAAAGGTGCTCACGCTCTCCAATACACCCACAAAAAGCTCAAGCATTGTGACAAAAGTTTGAGAAACTCGCTCACAAACAGTTGGTGTCCAGATCCATAAGATATCCAGACAGCAGAGCAGTAAAACAAGTAAGTCAACTGTACAATAAGCAGAATTGCTCCTAAACAGGTTTAGATTTTTGTGCTAGGTCCAGCTATTTATATTTTGAGGTCTTTGAATCAAGATATCCTAATCCCTTCCCAGCTTGGTGTTGTTCTGTGTGCTGACTTCTAGCTTGTTGCATGCCCCATCAGCTTTCATGGTAAGTTCAGTCTAGCACCAGTCTGATGGTTGCTGACCACTGAGGCCATACCTGGCCTGCAACCTCCTTGAAGACAAATTAAAGCTCAAACTAGAGTAGTCAGCATGAGTTTGGCTTTGTAGAATAGAAAACAAGGAAAAAGGTGATAAAGGCCTACATAAAACGTGATATCAGACAGGAAAATTATTAAAAAATTAAATGTGTTGGGGTTTGTTTTTATGTAGTTTTTTTTTTATTTATTTGTGCAAATGATGGTCTTCAGTTAAAATGTTTTTAAAAAATGATTCTAAAAGATTTCTTCTAAATTTAATTGACAAATGTGTGTGTATGTGAGAGAGAGAGAGGAGAGAAGAGGAGAGAGAGAGAGAGAGAGGGGAGAGAGAGAGAAAAGGAGAGAAGATTCCAAGCAGCCAACAAGAACAACAGGACTCATTACGATGAAACTTTGCAATACAGTGAAAAACCCTCAGCCTTCTCTCCATGCAACAATGTTATTCTTCATCGGTCAGTCCTGTCTCTGTCTCTGATTTTCTGTATCTGTCTCTGTCTCTCTCTCTCTTCTCTCTCTTTCTCCTCCTCTCTCTCTTTCTCCCCTCTATCTCTCTCTCTCTCTCTCCTCTCTCTCTCTTTCTCTCTCTCCCTCTCAACTCTCTCTCTCTCTCTCTCTCTCTCTCTCTCTCTCACTCTCTCTCTCTCTCTCTCTCTCTCTTTCTCTCTCTCTCTCTCTGAAAGATGTTGTTTAATATTGCAACAAGATCTTATTTGAAGACACTCACTACAGAAAAATGAATTAGCTATTCCTTTATTTTGCTGAGCAACTCACTACATTATATGAGGGACAGGTGTGTGTGTGTATGTGTGTGAATGCGTGCACGTGTGTGTGTGTGCAAAGGTGTGTGCGTGAGTGTGTGTTTGTGTATGGGTTTGTTTATCTGTGTGTATGTGTATATGTGTGCTTGCATGTTTGTGTGTGCAAGCGTGCATGCATGTGATTGCTTCAGCACATGGCAAAGCTGTTTTTAGACTTTTCCTTCTTTTTTGTTGTTGTTGCAAGTAAATAGTTACTTTGTAAACACCTAGAGCTTTTATTTATTTATTACATAAACGGTTTTTATTGTTATCAATAGCATTTCTGTTTTATTTCATGTTAGTATTAATATTACTACTATTATCATCATTATTTTCACTATCATTACTGTTACCCTTACAGTCATCTTTCTCATTCTTTTTCTTCTTCTTATCATCATCATCATCATCATCATCATCATCATCATCATCATCATCCTCATCATCATCATATATCATTATTATTGTTATTACCAGCTGCCATGGCGCAGTGGTTAGTGCCTTGGGTTACGGACTGGAAGGTCGCGGGTTCGATTCCCATAAGAGTCATAGGGATTTTTTGGACTCCGGGCTGGCTCCTACCCACAGTGAGTGTGCTATGGGCTCAGTGGGAAGACTGGGACCACACAGTCGAGTTTCACCCACTTAACGGATGCGAGTTTGAGAGTGTTTCTCAAATTACGTGACCAACACTGCAGGTGCCTGTATCTCTCAGGCCCCGGTTGATGCCGGGATACATTATGATAGTAAGCGTAGAGCACAACCCTGCCAAGTAGTCTCAAAGCATATGCACTTCCACAGCAGCATCATTACGTCATTCTCATTGTCACTGGCCATCATGCAATATTTTTAAAAAATTGCCTCTGATTCCGTGGTCCTAGATGCTCTGGTCTCATGGTGACCTCAGATTCGGTTTGCCAATACACTTCTGTGGCTGTGGTGAGTTTGTGTCAAAGTCTTTGGGGTTGGAGGTTCGCGGGGGACGGTCGTTGGTGGGACGTTGTGGTGGATGCCACCTCGGGAGGGCAACTCACTCAGTCTGGCTCCGCGACTGAGCTAATACTGTCGTTAGTAAGGAGCTTAGTAGGTGGTGTCCTTCGTATGTTAGCTCAGAACAGGCACTACTGAACACCACCAAAGTGACCCAGCAGCAGTGCAGGGCCCCTCTGGCTGGTGGCCCACGGCGGCCTGATAATGATGGGCTCCCTGTAGACTTCCGACCCTGGGGATGAGACAACGAATCTGGGTATGGTTGTGGCGGGGAAGTTGGAATGAGCGGCGTGGGAACAGCAGGACGGGGGACGTCACGGAAGATGAGGCAGCAAAAAAAAGAAGATAACAATTATTATTGTTCTTGATATAAATTTTAGTATTATATTGTTGCGATCATTGTAATATGTGATTTCTTCTTCATTGAATACCCAGACAGCAACTATTGTTGTGTCAAATGAGCGAAAATGCGTCAAGCTGCCATTAAGCGCCTGACAAGTCAGGCCCAGCGCAATTGACTTCGGCATAGGAGAGAGTTGTTATCTTTTTTTTTTAAGCAGGAGAATGGACCATTAAGGCAAAAAACTAGACAAGAAAAAGGTGACATTCAGAAAACAAACAAGGCAGAAACAAAGAATGTTTTTGTTTAAAAGAGAAATTTCTAGCACAGAACATCCAGAATCAAGGGATGCTATTCATACTGACTGGCCCCTGGCATCTCCGTGATATGCTATGATTTCTGTCATTATTGTTATTGTTGTTGTTATTGGTAGTGGTGGTGGTGGTGGTGGTGGTGGTAGAAGTAGTAGTAGTTGAAGTAGGAGTAGAAGTAGCAGCAGCAGCAGTAGAATTAGTAGTAGTAGAAGTATTAGTAGTAGTAGCAGCAGCAGCAGCAGTAGTAGTAGTAGTAATAGTAGTAGTAGTAGTAGCAGCAGCAGCAGCAGCAGCAGCAGCAGCAGCAGCAGTAGTAGTAGCAGCAGCAGCAGCAGCAGCAGCAGCAGCAGCAGCAGCAGCAGTAGTAGTAGTAGTAGTAGTAGTAGTAGTAGTAGTATAGTGCCTCTCCAGTTTCACTGTGCTGCTCGCAGCAAAGTCCAGCAGTGTTCAAGGCAATGCACAAATGAATTTTGGCTTCAGCTCTGCTACCAGATTCAGATCGCAGCTGATACAGGCAACACCAAGGCGATGTATGATTGCATCAACCAGGCATTGTCCCAATGCAAAGAAAACTGCCCCTTTAAAATCAGCTACTGGGGAGGTGATTCAAGACAGAGAATGACAGTTGGAGCGATGGATAGAACACTACACTTAGTTATATACAAAGGAAAAATATAGTCACAGAAGATGCCCTGAATGCCATAGTGCCTACCAGAACTGGAAGAGCTTGACAGAGAACCAACCATAGATGAACTCAGCAAAGCCCTGAACTCTCTTGCCTCTGGCAAGGCACCTGGGAAAGACAGTCATCTCATCTCATCTGCTCCCATAACCCCCTCCGGGGTCGTAGGGGCACTGCATTGACGAACGTTGCACCACCTGGCTCCATTTGCGGCGGTTGTGTGCAAGTGCCTGGGTTGTGGAGAAGCTCTTCCCTGTCCCTTCAGTGATGTTGTCTGCCCATTTCTTCCTCTGTCTGCCCCGCCCTTTTCTTCCCCTGCACTGTTCCCTGCAGTATGGTTTTGGACAGCCATCTGATCTTTGTCACATATCCCTGCCCTCTGAGCTTCCTTTCTTGACTGTGGGGAGCAGGGTTTTTGTAGTGCTTTACTTGTTGGGTGATGGTTTGTAGGACTTCGTTGTTGGTAGTTTGGGTCCATGTATGAAATGCCATGGGTCTTTGAGGATCTATCTCTAGGCTGGATCCCTTTGTAGATCTACTTCAATGTCCAGGATTTGCACGCATAAGTATGTTGAGATGATTAGTTATGCAGTGCTTGACCTTGGTGAGAGAGATGTTTGGTCTTCCGATGTCTTGGCTTTGGGCCCTTGCTGTATTTTTGTGCAGCCTTGTGAGGATTTCGGTTTTTGAACCTTCTCACTAATAATTAGCTCCAAGGTTACTTGAAGTGATCTACAACCTCAAGTTCTTTTCCATGACTTTGATCTGGAGTGATTGGCTGGCACTGTTTGTCATGAGTTTGTTTTCTCGGCACTGATTCCCTGCCCTATTGGGGGTGTTTGTCAGGGGGTACATAGGTTTGGGTAGTTCTGTTCTTTCCCTGCAAGCGTCGATGTCACAAAAACCCTGGGTTGGTGTTACCGCCTCCAATAGACTGTGCCAGTGTGTTTTCTAAGGTACAGTATTAGGTCAAGGGAAGGGTTTTAAACATGTTGGCGATAGGAGGACCTTGACGAACTCCCACTGAGATAGGGAACCCCCTCTCCAACTATCCCTTTGGAAAAAGACTGCGCTGGGGGGTTTTGTGTATACTCTTTGAGGTCCGAATGATCTTTTTGTTCAGCGTATTTCTTCATCGTGGCCCATAAGCGTCGTCCCATACACGTCAAACGCCTTTTGAAGTCTATGAAGAGTAGTATAGTTTCTTTTGGGTGGGCTGTTTTCTCGCCAAAACTCGAGGTTAAATATTTTTCTGGGTGCTTTTTTGGGGGGAAACCCCTGCGTGTTCTTCAGAGATGATTTTTCTCCCCCTTTGGCTTATTGTTCAAGTTATTTTTAACTCCTTTACGGGGCATGGCTTTGAGGTGATCGTTGTAGTTTTGGCATTGCTGTAGATTCCCTTTTTTGGGGGAGCTGATGATGATGATTGGGTCCAAGGTTTTGGCCATTTCCCAGTCTGCCAGATCGTTGAAAATTTTATGGGAGTCTGTCACTTTTTCCCCCGTATTTGATCAGCTCTGCTGGATTTGCAATGCCTGCAGTTTCCCATTTTCAGTGATTTGATTGCTCCCTAAAACCTTTTCACGAAGAGTGGAAAGTCATATTTCTGGGACGATTTTGCTTGTAAGTACATGGGGTCCCTTTGGGTTTATGGTTTTTAGAGCTCTGAACAGTACTTGTCCCCTTTTTAATGATTCTTTTTCCCCTTGGGGGCGTTTCCGTCTTTGTCTTCGTGCTGGTGCCTTGTTGTTTCTGTGTGTGAGCTCTTTCACAATTTGATAGGTATTTGCTGTTTTTTGGTCAAATTTTTTTTCAAAATTTAACATTGTTCTCAATCCTTCTTCTTTGGCCCTTTTTTAGTCTTTCTTGATCTTTTTGCTGTCTCTCTGTTTTCCTGTCCCGTTGGTATTGGGGCACTATAAATTTAAATTCGTTTATCACACAAAACAGGATTTTATCTGTGATCCATGGTTGTTTTTTTTTGGGGGTGCTTGCCAAGTAGCTCCTTTGCTGTTTCCCTCATCATGCATTGAAAAAGTTTTTTATTGTCTCTGCTCTTTATAAGTGTAATCAGTGGCCAAATGTTCCACCCATTTTTGCTTTGGGAAGGCTTTTGCGCTGGTAGGGCCTTTTAATTTTCTAGGTTGAATTTTTGCCATGTCTTGGGTTTTTGATCTTTTTCAGCTGGATTTAAAGTTCAAAAAGCCCAGGGCGGGCATGGCCATGTTTTTAGTGGAAATTGCCTTCTCTTTGGGTCTATTGATGCAGATCGAACCCCTTTTGTACCAGTTGTAAAAATTTTGGTTGTATGGGTTCCCTTAGGTGCTGCCACGTCCCGGTCGGGATGATTGTGTTTCCCCAAAGGGGTTTGCAACACCTGTCGTTGTAGCTGGCAAAATTCAGTGTCTGAGTCCTTTGTTATAGCTTTTACAGGAGGGTCCCCCAAAATTGCTCAGTCTTTTAGTGCAAGACCCACCTTGCTTCGTCTCCCTTTAATAATTAGGATGTCTTTTTTATAGTGGAGCATCGCTTTCCCCCCCCCCAAGTTAAGCAGCGTCGAGCGTGGTTACCAGTTGGTGGGGGCCCTTTTCTGCCTTTGGGTTTGTTCGTTCCCCCTTCACCCCGCTTAAAAGGGTACTGCCCTTTTTTGGGTAGGGGGGTAAAAACACGAGGGGGAGGAGAGGGGGCCCCCCTCAAATGTGGCCCTAGAGAAGTGAGGGCTCTGTCGCCTCGCTCCCCCACGACCCTTTAGGTTTTTGGGACCCTTTACCTTTACCTTTTTTTTGTTTTTTTGTTAGCTTTTTTTGATATGCCCTGAGCTGCATGTAAAATTTTTCTACTCTTCATCATCATTTTGAGTTGGCGCATAAGCTTGTACCCCCTGATATTGAAAGGAGTGCTTTGAGGAGTGGTTTAATCTATGGTTACTTTGGGAGCAAACCCCAGCACTGAGTTTTTTATTTCTTTTGAAAGGAAGCTGCGCCTTGGGGTGCTTTTTAATTCACATATAGTAGGTCTGCCATCATCTAAGGATTCGCCAAAAAATTTTTCCTTGTTGGTCTCCAGGTTGCATGCCCGGGGTGGTAGTGGGGGTAAGCTCCCACTTTCTAAAAAATGTCCCATAAGGCATGCGTCTCAAAGAGCCCCTGACAACTAAGTCCAGCTCCTGGCGTGCACGTCGCGTAACTGCTTCTACTGACAGGAGAAGGGGTGCAGGCGGTCTCTGGCGCCTTAAAACCAGTTGCTTCGGGTAGGTGGGGCTCGTCAGCCTGGGAAGGCAGCTCACCTAGGGGAAGGAAAACCCTGATCTCAAACCGCCGCTGCCTTGCGGCATATCCGTTCACGGGATAGGCTTCGGGAGTCAACCCTAAGAGAAAATCCGGAGTCGGAGCTCTTACTACTGGTAACCATGTAACCTGTACTACCTGTTCCATGTGGGGGAGACAACCCCGACCCAAAAAAACAGTCAGGAGAGGGATGGGCTCCACCTGGCTGTACTTGCCCTAGATACACTGCATGATAAAGAAAATACCAATGGCCATGCCGGATCAGTCGTCGCCCGGGTCAACAAGGACCGCGCCTTCTGTCTCTCATCAGGGCAGAGGTGTAAAGTATGCTACTGGTGGAACCCGAAACCAATTACCACGGCAACATGGAATGTCAGAACATTTGCCCAAACAGGAAAGCTACAAGAACTCACCCACGAACTGAAGAAGTACACCTGGCATTTAGTGGGCCTTTGTGAAGTCAGATGGCAAAAACAGTATTCCCACCAGAGTACTGAAGTGGTTCGAAGAGACACTTACCACCGAGTTGCATAAAATCCACTGCCTCTGTTTTTTGGAGTGAAGGCGAAGTACCACAAGACATGAAGGATTCTAACGTCGACACACTCTACAAAAGCAAAGGTGACAGAAGGGAGTGCAATAGTTCTCACAACATATCCATCTTCAGCATCGGTGGGAAAGTCTTTGCTCGAGCAGTACTGAAGAGGATCCAGGTCCTTGCAGCGCAAGTCTACCCTATATCGCAGAGCGGTTTCCGAGCCAATGGATCCACTATATACATGATTGATTTTCTCCCTCAAACAACTTCAGGAGAATAGAAAGCAAAAACAGCCACTCTTTCTTTATTTCATAGACTTTACAAAGGCTTTCGATCTGGTCAGTAGGAATGGACTTCCCAAGATCGGATATCCTCCCAAATTTCTCATATTATTCTATGAAGACATGAAAGGCACGATCATCTTTGACAGCTCCAGATCAGCTGCCTTCAACATACAGAGTGAAGTGAAACAGGGCTGTGTCCTGGCTCTCACCCTGTTTGGAATCTTCTTTGCTGTGATGCTGAAACACGCATTTGGTCCTGCAGCTGAGGGTATTTACCTCCGAACCAGGTCAAACGGAAAGCTTCTCAACCTCTCCAGACTAAGACACAAGACTAAAGTCCAGCTGAGATGCGTGACTTCCTCTTTGCAGACGACGCAGCAGTAACCGACCACTCAGCTGAGGACCTACAGCAGCTCATGACTTGCTTCAGCGATGTCTGCAAAGGCTTTGGGCTTACCTTTAACTTGAAGGAAACGCAAGTCATGGGACAGAATGTTGACTCTTCCCCAGCCACAAACATCAATTACCATGAACTGGGTGTCATCCATGACTTCGTGTACCTGGACTCCGCTATCTCAGACACCCTCTCACTTGACGCAGAGGTCAACAAGCGCATTGACAAAACAGCTACCACCATGACCAGACTGACAAAGAAAGCATGGAACAACAGCATGCTGACTGAGCACACAAAGATCCAGATCTGCCCAGCCTACGTCATGAGCACTCTCCTTTATGACAGCGATTCCTGAACTTGTGTGCTTGACAAAAACGAAAGGTTAATGCTTTTCATATTTGTTGTCTCTTACGCATCCTCAACATCACCTTGCAGGACAAGGTCTCAGACAACACTGTCCAGGAAAGAGCTGGATGCACGAGCATGTACACTCTGCTGAAACAGAGACATAAGCGTTGGCTAGGCCATGTTGTGAGCATGGGTGACGCACAGATCCCTAAAGACCTCCTCTATGGAGAATTTGCTAAGGGAAAACGTTCAATTGGCAGACCACAGCTAAGATTCAAAGACGTATGAAAGAGGGACTTAAAAGCCTAAACATTGTCCAGAACAACTGGCAAGCAATAGCCCTTGAACGGTCAGCCTGGAGACAGACTGTGCAGAAAGGTCTCTCCAAGTTCTAAGAGACACATGCTTAGCACCACGAGGCAGAGAGAACGAGAAGAAAGGCTGCAACCCAGGCAGAAAGACCAGCGTCAGACTTCATCTGTGCCCTCTGCCATAGGGACTGCCATTCCCATGTCGGACTGGCCAGCCACAACTGACGCTGTACCAGAACTAACACCTAGAGCACAACTCCATATATTCTTCCGAGACTGACGCCTGCCAAGAAAAGGAACAAGGCAGAAACAAAGAGAGTAATAGAAAAGAGAAAACTCTAACACAGAATTTCCAGAATGTTGGAATACTTTTTATACTGACAGGCCCCTGGCATCCACATGGGGGGTGATATGCTATGATTGTTAACATTGTTATTGTTGTTATCATTATTATCATTAGTAGTAGCAGAGTATTACTAGTGGTGGTGGTGCTTGTGGTAGTAGTAGTGGCAGCAGCAGTAGTAGTAGTGTTATTATTATTATTATTATTATTCTGCCTTCAGCCGCCTAGGCTTTCCATTAACGCTGGGGGCAACAGCAAAGTGACAGGCTTGTATGTCCAGTGACTTTCCCACTAATGGAATTTTACTTTATAACTTAGTCTTTAGTGATCAGCAATTACTCTCTGACTAGGAGATTTGGCCTGCACAGTCCATCTGTGCTGCAGCTCTGGGGGCTAGTTGGCCTTTGGTAAATATCTCCAATGCTGACTGTACATAGGGATGACTGTGCTGTGGGGAAGGCATCTCCACTATAATCAAATTTATATTCGATTTCCGTAAAAGCAGCTGCCTTTTTAGGTCATCATCAAACACGATGGACAAACATATCTAAAAATGTGTACTCACCGATCATGGTTATTACAAGGCACTGAAGGTTCTGCAGCACTCAGGGTTATCCTGGAGACTGTACCCTGTTGTGCTGCATGCAGTAAAGTATAGCACAGACACCATTATTGCTGGATATATACATATATATGTGTGTGTGTGTCCTGCAGTTTTCCTGAACAGCTTCTGCTCCAGAGTGTTGGGAGGTGCATGCGATGAAGGTAATCCAATATCTGTGTTCGTTTTATTTTATGTTACAAGGTTAATTACCGGACCTTACATGAAAGCTACATATGATGATGTCAATGATGATAATGAGTAAGGGAAGATGATGAAGACATGAAGGGATGATGATGATACACAGGAGGAGTAGAATGACAATGAGAAGAGGAGAAAGAAAAAGGTACTGTTGATAATTATAGCACTGATGATGCACTCTTTATACATAACTTATGTGATGCATTATTTCAGTGTGCTTGTACGCTGATTACAGTATCTAACACACATAGTTAAATATATATATATATATATATATATAAGTATATAAGAAAGGTAAGTGAGGAAAACTAGTGCAGGTAACAAGTCACAACTTCTTTCCCATCATAATACACAATTTTTTATCCAAGTTTCGGAGATAAAAAATGTTCACTACAAGATGAAACTTTGAATGCAGTATTTGGGCAATAAGTTAGTAAGAACCATGCCTTTGGCCTGAACTGACTCGTGTTTCGGCTCGTGGTTGAGCATTTTTTAGAGGTACCGGCAGTACTTGAATTATCCGTCCTTGGTGGTCAGTAACAGCAAGACACCCTCCATAATTTAGAAGTGTCTATTACCACCCTAAGTATAAATAGATATTCTTGTGGCCTACCACCACTGCCAGCAAGAGATGAAAAGAGAAAGAGAAGGAAAATATATGAAAATAATAGTGGTAAAAAAATGTACGTGAAAAAAGTGGTTAACGAATCTGTGTGCCTTATGTTCTTTGAAGATGCTTTTTCATATCAAAAGGATGCAATGGAGATCATCAAGTCTGTATCCAGACAATGGGTCTGTTTTAGCTGAATAACAATGTTAACCCGAACATTGTCAGACACTTTTGAGTGTTGACACAGGCAGAAGAAGTTGAAAATAAATGGCCTTTACTTGGAGCTCAGAAGAGATGCTATTCCCTCACTTGACCAATCATATAATTGACAAAATATAGTGAGGAAAAACAAGTGCAGGTAACCAGTTACAACTTCATTCTATCATAAAAATAATATTTGTCCAAGATTCGAAAAAACAAAAAAAGGAAAATGTTCACTACCAGACACAACTTTGAAGGCACCGTTTGGAGAATAATTGAGTGAGAACCATGCCATTGGCCTTACCTGACTCGAGTTTCGGCTCCTGGTTGCGCATTCTTTAGAGGTCGGGCAGTGTTTAAAACACACACACATACTCACACACACACACACACACACACACAAACAATACACACACACAAACACACAACACAACCACACACACACACACACACACACACACACAACACACACACACACACACACACACACACACACGTGTCTGTGTCTGTGTGTGTTGTGCAGAGTCAGCCTGCGTGTGCCTCAAAGTCTGGAACAAGGAAGCTGTCAACAATGTAGAGATTGGTGTTGTGCTCAAAAATGGAGAAAAAGGGTGGTCACCTCTTGATTATATCTACACCGATGATGGACCTGGACCCTGGATAAAGAACTTCTGCTATGAATCAGTTACCCCGCTTAAGGACAACGTCAAAAGACCTGTAAGTCTGTTTGTTTATTTTAAGTGTCATTGTTGGGAGAGGAAACTAGAGAAAGTGAGAGAGAGAGAGAGAGAGATGTGTGTGTGTGTGTGTGTGTGTGTGTTGTGTGTGTTTGCGTCCTGTGTGTGTATGTGTGTGTGTGTGTGTGCGCGCGCGCGTGCGCACACTCCAGTCTCTCTCTCTCTCTCTCTCTCTCTCTCTCTTCCTCTATCTCTCTCTCTCTCTCTCTCTCTCTCTCTCTCACTCTCTCTCTATTTGTGAGTGTGTGTGTATAATATATTAATATATATATATATGTATATAATATATATATATGTTTATATATTAATATATATATATATATATATATATATATATATATATATAAAATATATTATATATATATGCATCCTCATCTTCTGTGCTGTTCCTGCCCCCGCTGTTCCCACAATGCTCATTTCACTCTCCCCGCCACACCCATACCCAGGTGCATTATGTCGCATCCTCAGGGTGGGAAGTCCACAGGGAACAATATTTGTTCTGTTTATGCCAAGTATAGCAAACTGGTGATAAAAGCATTGTATTGCAAACTGTTAATAAAGCTTTACACACATAAAAGATGTCGGATGTTTCGAGGACTGCAATTATGACAAAGGTGTAACGCTGGTGACATGTACAGAATCCCTTTTCACTTATGTATCAATATCATGTTGTTTATTTTGTTTAATAAATAAGATGCTTTAGGAAAAGAAGGCATGCTTCGGCAATCATTTTCAACAGATCATTGTTTTAAATTAATCTGTCTTTTGGGTACGTTTCTTAGGAAAAGCAAAAACAGTTATAATTGTGCTTTTGATGATTATCAAAAAGCTTTTCATTCTGTATGATGTATTGTATTATGGTGTAAACATGCAAAAGGTGAGGAAACATATTGTTTTATGCCTCATCTTCTGTGACGTCTCCGTCCTGCTGTTCCCACGCCGCTGATCCGAATCTTCCCGCCACAGCCATTCCCAGATTCGTTATGTCTCATCCCCAGGGTCGGTTGTTCGCAGGGAGCATATCAATATCACACCGCCGTGGGGCCACCAGCCATAGGGGCCCTACACTACTGCTGGGTCACTTTGGTAGTGTTCAGTGGTGCCTGTTCTGAGCCAACATACGCAGGACACCACCTACTAAGCCCCCTACTAACGACAGTATTAGCTCAGTCGCGGAGGCAGACTAAGTCAGTTGCCCACCCGAGGTGGCAACCACTACAATGTCCCTCCAACGACAGTCCCCCCTGAACCTCCAAACCCAATGTCATTGACACAAACTCACCACAGGCACACAAGTGTATGGGGAAACCGAATCTGAGGTCACCATGAGACTAGAGCAACTGGGACCACCGATTCAGAGACCATATTTTATTGCATGATGATTAATGACAATGAGGATGACGTAATGATGCTGCTGTGAAGGTGTATGTGCTTTGAGACTACTTGACAGGGTTGTAATCTATGCATACTATCATTATATATCCGGGCCAGGCCAGAGAGATACAGACGCTTGCAATATTGGTCAGGTAATTTGAGTATCACTCTCAAACTCGCATCCGTAAAGTGGATGAAGCTCGACTGTGTGGTTCCAGTCTTCCCACTGAGCCCACAGCACACTCACACTTGGTAGGAGCCGGCCGTAGTCTGAAAAATCCCTATCCCTTATGGGATTCGAACCCGCGACCCTCCGGTCCCATATCTAAGGCGCTAACCACTACGCCATGGCGGCTGGTGAAAAAAGGGGTAAATACTGTAAGACATCATGAATATGTATAGACATGGACGATCTTGTCTTTTATAAATGATGGAACCTGTTCAGATTACGCTACAAGTTTTGCTGGCGTTTGACAAGGTAACTGTCTTTCTCCTGTATTTTTCTCTTTGTTTCAAAATGATTTGGAACAATAATTGACCGACAGAAAATGTATACTATTAAATGTTCAACTTTCATCTAATGGGTTAATGTTAACCACATGTATTAAACTTGTAACTTTTCGTTATAATAGTATGCCAATGTTACTATTTTTTCAGATATGAGAAATAAATTGCAAGATGTTTTATACAACATAATATACCTACTGTTCTCAGTGGAAAGTTGTGCATTCAATGAAAACAAAAACCGTGATATTTCCTCGCAATAAATCTCATACCACGTTAAGGTATGCTGGAGAATCAGGAAATTGTTAATAGTTTCAAATATTTCAGGATTTACTTCAGTAAAGGTATGTGTTTAGCGAAATGCAGAGAAATGCTCATAGTAATGCTACTGTTGCCATATCACTGCCACTGCTTTAGAAATGTCTTCCTCTGCCTCCCAGAAATCTAGAATTGTTTCGTGTATCTTGCAGGGGGGTGTATGGCGTGCGCTTAAGGAGAGGTGGTACCTTTGTAAACCTGGCAGTAGCATCCCTCGGGATGGACGGGAGCACTGGTCCTCACTTGGCACTCAACTCTCACTTCTGGGTCCGGGTCCTTAACCCACCCACACCCCGGTAACCGCTTCTACTGGCGGTCGAAACGTTGTGAGGGGCTGGTGCATTCTTACTCACCAGTAGGAGTCTTGGAGAGAAGATGGGCGCCACCAAGCTTCCTCAAGCCCACTGCAAGGACATGATGGGAAAAACGAAACAGAAAGACATGCCGGATCGGTCGAGGCCCGGATCAACAACGACTGCGCTACCCACTGCAATGGTGGGAGTGACAAGTGCGCTACTGGAGCAGAACAAACTCTAAAGCTTCCAGCTAAAGGAGTAACCATCGGAACATGGGAATGTAAGGACTGTATATCAAACAGGAAGAGTACAGGAACTCACACATGAACTAAAAAGATATAAATGGGACATCCTAGGGCTTGCGGAAGTCAGATGGTTTGGCTTCGTAGAAACAACCACGCAAGACGGCCACAAGATATTGTACAGCGGAGAAGAGAAACTACATCAACACGGAGTAGGCTCCATTGTCAGGAAAGAGATTGTGTCAAGCATCGTCAGCTGCACACCAGTATCCAGCAGACTCATCTCAATCAGAGTTTCTGCAAAACCCCAGAATCTCACCATCATCCAAGTGTATGCTCTAACATCTGACTACGATGATGACCAGATAGAAGAATTCTATGAACAACTTGAAAACGTCATCTCCAAAACGCCCAAAAAAGACATTCTTATTGTGGAAGGCGACTGAAATGCTAAAGTGGGACCTGATGCCTATGACACATGGACAGGAACCACAGGACGCTTTGGACTTACTTACTTACTTAATCCTCTTCATCCCATGTGCCGGGACACAAGGCGCCAACAAAATCCCTCCAGCCTTTTCTGTCTTGGGCAAGTTCAATTCATTCCATGTCTTGCCCGCCTCTCTCATCTCCTCCTCTACTGTCCTCCTCCAAGTGCCGAGTGGTCTGCCTCGTTTCCTCTTCCCTGGTGGTGCCCATCTCAGCGCAGTATGAAGGAGTCTGTTCTTGCTCATTCGGAGGGTGTGTCCCAGCCACCTCCATCGCCGCTGTTTTACCTCGGCCACAATGTTGTTAATGCCCGTGCGCTTTGACACTTCCCTGTTGGTGACATGCTGCTGCCAGTGAAGTTTCAGGATTCGGCAAAGACACCTTCCTTCAAAGCCTCTGAGCCTGCTCTCAATCTTCTTGTTGGTTCTCCATGTCTCCGAGGCGTATAGGAGTACTGAGCGTACACTGGACTTGTAGATCTTCAACTTGGTTTTGGTGTGCAGGACAGTTGACATCCAAATGTTTTTCAACCCACTAAATGCCCGGGCTGCAAGTCCTATCCTGGTTGAAATTTCTTTCTCAATGTTACTATCGGCTGAGATGTAGCTGCCGAGGTACTTGAAGTGTTCTACCTCCTCTAGAGCTGAGCCTCGCACACTGGTCTTCGCTGCACTCTTTGTCTTCACTTTCATGATCTTGGTCTTGTCGGGGTGAATCTGGAGTCCCACGCTGCTGGCTATTTGGTCAACTCGTGATGTTTTTTCCTGGATGTCTTTCTGTGCATGCGACAGCAGTGCAATATCGTCGGCAAAGTCAGTCTTCAAGCCTGGTTGTCAGTCCCCATACCAGCCCTCTCGCCCTATCGCTGGTGGCCCTCCTCATCACCCAGTCGATGACGACGAGGAAAATTGTCGGCGAGATCACGCAACCTTGTTTGACCCCTGTCTGCACGTGGAACCATTCGCTCTGCTGTCCATCATGTCGCACACAGCACTGGTTATCTGCGAACATGTCCTGTAGAATGTTGATGACTTTCAGAGGAAATCCATAGGCTTCCAAGATCTTCCACAGCGAAGGGTGATGGATGCTGTCAAAAGCTTTTGGAAATCGATATAGTTGACGTAGAGTGATGAATTCCATTCGATGGATTGTTCCACAATTGTTCGTAGAACAAAGATCTGATCTGTGCAGCTTCTCCTGCTTCTGAACCCTGCCTGCTCTTCCCGTAGGGTTCTCTCGATGGCTTGCCTCATTCGCTGTAGAAGGACACGGCAAAAGATCTTCCCGGGGACAGAGAGCAAGTTGATTCCCAGCCAATTGCCACACTCTGAGAGGTCGCCCTTCTTGGGAAGTTTCACTATGATGCCTTTCTTCCATGTGTCCGGAACCTTCTCCTCTTTCCAAACTTTGTTGAATAATTTTGTTAAGACTTTTGCGCTCGTCTTGGGGTCTGCCTTCAACATGTCTGCCGTGATTCTGTCCTCACCTGGTGCCCTGTTGCCCTTTGTTTACCTGATGGCCTCCACAATTTCCTGCTGAGTGATGTATCCACGTCTCATCTCTATCTTGAAACTTATGTCTTCGGTGGTTGCTTCCTCATCTGGGTCCGGTCTGTTTAAAGTCTCTCTAAAGTGTTCTGCCCATCTGTTGAGTTGGTCTATGTCTTTTGTCAAAACTTTCCCCGTCTTGTTCTTCACTACAGTGGTTTTGCTGGTGAATCCACCTGTTAGGGTCTTGGTGATCTTGTAGACGGTCCTAGAGTCTCCTTTCTCTGCTGCGGTTTGCGCCTCTGCTGCCAAGTTGTTTGCAAACGTCTCGTGTCTCTCTTGTGCTCTTTTTCCCACTTCTTTGTTTTTCTCTTTGTATGTTTCGGCGAATTTTTTGTCTTTCGTTTTCCTTTCCCAGTGAGCACTCCAAGTTTTGCGATCTTTTCTTCCTCTATGAGTTGCATGTGGTGTCTGATATCCACTCCTTCTTCTCTCTTCTTCTGTAGCCCAGTACAATTTTGCTGGTGTCTATGAAAGCTATCTGTACGTTACCGTATAGCGCGTTGATATCATCTGCAGGTGTGTTGTCCAGGACTTGAAATCTGTTGGAAAGCTCAACAGTAAACTGACTTTTCACTGCCTCACTGTTCAGTTTTCTAGGATGGTGTAGAACAAGTCTTTCTCCTCCTCCGTGGCTTGCTCTGTTGGTGCGTAACACTGTATAATGGTGGTCTTGGTATATTTGGAGAAGAATCTGGCTGTGATGTATCTCGAGTTGACTGGCTCCCATCCCATTAAGCTCTTTCTGGCCTCCTTGTCCATGATGATACCCACTCCGTCCTGATGTTGCCCATCCGTGCGACCAGAATAGCACACTGTCTCTCTTGAGCCAAGGTATGATGCCAGAGTCCGTCCACCTCATCTCACTGATTCCAAGGATGTTAAGCTTATATTTCTTCATCTCTTTCACGGCCTGCGCTGTCTTTCAGCTTCATACAGCGTTCGCACATTCCCCGGCTCCCACTCTCACCTCCTGTTTGGGGTTTGCCAAGGACATCGTCGGAATATGAAGTTTCCTTTCGGCTTTCACCACTATTCGTCATACAATGCCTTGCAGCATCTGTCCTGAGCTTGTCACCCAAGATTTGATTTATATTAGATCTTGTTGGCGTTTCTGTAGCAGGCTTTTTTGACGTGGCGGGTTGCTAGCCCAACGCACAACCTTCCCCATTTCTCATCCTGGACTTAAGACCAGGCAACGGCTGGGTTACACTTTGGACTAGGAGAAACAAATGAAAGAGGACAGCGGCTGCTGGAATTCGCAAAGAAGCACAAACTAGCTCTGGCTAACACACTTCACCCTCACAAGCCATCTAGAACATCAACCTGGCACTCACTAAATGGTCTGATTCACAATCAAATTGACTACATTCTGTCACCCCAAAGATTCAAATCCAGCATAAACAAGGCAAACACAAGAACATTCTCAGGAGCTGACATTGGCAGTGACCACGACCTTGTAATTACCACCATCAAGCTGAAACGGAAAGCAAAACAACAGCCAAAAAACCCACGTATAAGATTTGATCTGGAAAAACTCAAAGACCCAACAGTGGTTGAGATCTTCCAAGCCAACATTAGAGAAAAGTTCGCCGCACTCACAGCCATCGACAATGATGTGGACACACTAGCCAGCAACATCAAAGAAGTGCTAACGATAGCAGCAGAAGAAACATTAGGAAGAAGCAGAACAAAGAAACAACCCTGGGTGACAAATGAGGTTCTTGACCTCTGCGACAAAAGAAGAGCTTAAGAAACAAAAGTTCACAAGTCAAGAAGCCAACAACAAATACAGGAATAGCCACAGAGAAAAGAGGAAAAAGATGGGAGAATCCAAAGAAGCGTGAATAGAAAAACAATGCCACAGCATCGAAGTTGGAATGGCCAAGGGAAACAGCAAAACAGCTTACGACACTCTGAAATCACTAACAAAAACCACACAGCCTAAAGCCTCTGTTATTGAAGACAAAGAAGGAAATCTTTTAACGGAAAGCAATGCCATTCTCCAACGCTTGACGGAATACTGTGAGGGATTGTATAACTACCCACTACGCCCAGATACCAACATAGTTTCTGACAAACCCCCTGAACACCAAGATAAAGACCCACTAATACTAAGGTGTGAAGTAGACACAGCTATTAAACAATTGAAGAAGGGGAAGTCCCTTGGAATCGATAACATCCCAGCTGAACTCATAAAAAATGGAGGGAATGAAACAGCAAGGCGATTCACAGAACTTTGTCAGAAGATTCACGACACCAAAGAATGGCCAGAAGAATGGACATAGTCTCTTGTAAAACCCCTACCAAAGAAATGAAACCTCAAGCAATGCCAGAACTACAGAACCATCAGTCTCATAAGCCATCCTAGCAAGATCATGCTGCGGGTAGTCCTTAACAGACTGAAAAACCAAGCAGAAAAAATCCTGGCAGAAGAACAAGCCAGCTTTAGATCAAAACGCAGCACAATGGAACAAATTTTTCAATCTGAGAATTCTGATAGAGAAACATCTCCAACACCAAAAAGACTTGTATCCTAATTTCATAGACTTCAAAAAGGCCGTTGACAGGGTATGGCATGACGGTCTCTGGCAAGTACTCAGGCACTTCAACAGTGACAACTGCCTCATTGAAGTCATCAAGGCACTGTACGAGAACTCAAGAAGTGCAGTTTTCATGAACAATCACATGGGCAAGTTCTTCAAGACCACGGTTGGTGTCCGTCAGGGCTGCCTTCTCTCACCTGTACTCTTCAACCTCTTCCTCGAAACATCATGACAGAGACACTGCAAAACCACCACACTTCCATCTCCATTGGTGGAAGACCCCTTTGCAACCTCAGATTTGCAGATGACATTGACCTCATGGGCGGCAGCAAACAAGAACTGCAAAACCTCACAGGTAGTCTATCAGATCGAGCGAGAGCATACGGCATGGAGGTCAGTACAGAGATATCAAAGATCATGGTCAACAGCGCAAATAATGACAGCACGGAAATAAAGATAAATGGAGAAATACTGGAAGAGGTGAGCCAATTCAAATACTTAGATTCCATCCTAACAAAAGATGGCACATCAAACAATGAAGTGAAAGCTAGTATTGCAACAGCAACATCTGCTCTAGCCAGACTCGAGAGGATCATCAGAAGCAACAACATCAGCTTCTGCACCAAATACCACCTCTACAAATCCCTCGTGATATCTATCCTCCTATATGGCTGTGAATCATGGACTCTGTCAGCAGAGCTAGAGAGGAGTATCCAAGCTTTCGAGAACAAGTGCCACAGAAGACTCCTCAAAATATCATACAAAGAACACAAGACCAACAACTATGTGAAAGAAGAAATCAAAAAGCGTGTGTGCCCCCAAGAACCTTTGCTCTCCACCATAAAGAGGAGAAAACTGATGTGGTTTGGTCACACCACAAGATACACCTTAGCAAAAACCATCTTGCAAGGAACAGTCGAAGGCAAGAGAAGAAGAGGCCGCCAAAAGAAATCATGGGTTGACAACATCAAAGACTGGCCCGCCCAACCCCTGCAATACCTTCTACTAGCCACACAGGATCGTGAAGCATGGAAAAAGATCTGTTGCGTAATCTCTCATGTCCC
>CM054153.1:35139309-35141809 GCA_028751875.1 Rapana venosa | reverse complement strand
GAAAGCAGGGCCAGTTCTGAGATAGAGCAGGAGCATGTTGTTGTTGTCTTAGGTTTGAAATAAGTATGACTTGAGGTTGGATTTAAAAGTGTCATAGGTAGGCTTTTGGCGAGGACAGAGGGGAGATCCTTCCCGGTTAATGGACCAGAAATAGAGAAAGAGAAACGGCCAACAGTGGATTGGTTGAATCTGTGTGTTCGTAAGCACAAGGTGTCTGCAGCAGAGCGGAGGAAACGAGGAGTGTACAGGTGAAGACATTCACAGAGGTAGGAGAGTGCTGTTTTGTGGAGGCATTTGTAACAGAGGGTACTGATCTTATAGTGCACTCTCTGTGGCACTATGGAGAGATCACAAGAGAGCGGTAATGTGCTCAGATTAGCTGCGAAGTTTTGTATACGTTAAAGGGAGTGGATAGATGATGCTGGCAGACCAGCCAAAAAAGAATTGCAATAGTCCTGACGTGAAACAATGAGATATGTGACAAGTTTGGATGTTATATCAGTGGACAAGTGCTTTCGAATTTCACTAATATGCCGTAATTGATAGTAGCACGACTGGCAAGTCTGAGTGATGAATTTTTGCATAGTGAGTGTGTTGTCGATAATGACGCTCAGATACTTCACAGCCATGGATAGGACTGATGTATTGTCAAATTCTATTGAATTTCTTGTGAAGGAAGACAGTTTGTGTTTCGTCCCAACAAGCTGGCATCGGTTTTATCTGCATTTAGCTGTAATATGTTCTGTATCACCCAGTTTTGGATATCCTGAAAGCAGTAGGCCATATTTGTCAAGAGAGAAAGCAGATTTTCAGGAGTAACTCTGCTTTGAATTTGAGAGTCATCAGCATAGAAGTGATGGTTGATCTGATGACGGTTTACTATATGTGACAGTAGAGCAGTGTAGAGAATGAAAAGAACAGGACCCAGAACTGATCCCTGTGGGATTCCACATTCCAGTTCGGCAGGGATTGATTGAATCCTTCTTTTACTGCAACTGTCTGGAATCGGTCCTTAAGGTATGAACTAAACCAGGTGAGGGCTGTACCAGTAACACCAAACGTTTTTTGAAGACAGAAGAATTGAGTGTTGTAAGGTGTCAAAGGCTGCAGATAAGTCGAGTAGAGTGAGAAGGGAGATTTTTCCCGAGTCAGAAGCAAGTAGAAGAGTGTTTAAGGTGTAGACCAGGGTGGTTTCCGTGCTGTGGTTTACGCGATAGGCAGACTGAAGCGTAGGAAGAAGATTGTTGGAAAGAAGGTGATTGTTGAGCTGTTTGAGAACTACTTTTTGAAGGACTTTAGAAATAAAAGATAGGGTGGAAACAGGTCTATAATTCTTCAGAATGTTAAGGTCAAGGTCATGTTTTATGAGTAGTGACTTTAGCAGTTTTAAGAGCTGGTAGAACATTTCCTGAAACAAGAGATTAAAATACTATTTTCGTGATACTGGGTGTAAATTGGGGTAGGCTTGGTCCGAAAAGAGAAGCAGATAATTATGGGATCAAGATCATTTTTTTATGGCATTCCCTTTCAGAATGATATCTTTCCCCTTTTTTGGATGAAAGAAAAGGAGAGGATTGGGAAGATTGGGGGATAGGAAGGGAGGCGGAAAGGAGGGTTATCCAGTCTGGAGCGTTGTTATGGATTTGTCAGAAAAGAATGCAGAAAATAGAAGGAATTTTAGGGGTTGTGGATGGAAGGGGAGGGGTAGCCTTTACAGATACAAGAAGAGTAATGTAGGGAAAAGAGAGATTTCATGGACGGGCATAAGAACTTGAGAAATGTAATACTTTGTGGGGGGGGGGGGGGGGGGGGTCTAAAAAAATAAAAACATTTGATTTTTTTTATTTGCTTTCGAAAGAGTGCTCATTTTTTTCCGTTTTTTATTTTTTGCCCCGCCAATGTAGTTTCTGCCCCTTTGTGCTTTCCCACCGGATGTCATGGCTGGTACCTTTCGACATGATTTTTTAGGCAAGGGTGGTCAGTGGGGGAGGTCCATGATATCAAACAGATGACTGAGAACTCGTTGTGTGTTTTTTGAGGTGTCAGTGTTGTCCGGTTTTGAAGGCGTGGTGCAGCAGCTTGTGTAGGAAAGTTTTAAAATTTTGGCCCTTTAGGTTTGGGGGGCTTCTCTCTCTCTCTCTCTCTCTCCTTTTCTCCTCTCTCTCCTCTCTCCTTCTTTCCCCCTTTTCTCCTCCTCCCCCCTCCCTTTTCCCCTTTTCCTTTCGTGTAATCCAAATTTTCCTTTTATTTGAACTTTAAAACAAAGCCTCCCCCTCCGTCTAAAAAACCTTTCTATGGCTTAAATCTCTTTTATTCAAACAAATTTGGTTTTGCGGAACATTTTGTCCCTGATGCTAAAACAAAGGGAAGCTGACAAGAGTTAGCAACAAGTTGGGACATAAAAGTTTCACACAAAAAAGAACGGCGAGTTGGCCCTGAACATCAAGACCCTAAGGAAGCCACAAAGTTGGACAAAGTTAAAAAATTTTCAAATATCTAT
>CM054153.1:35085294-35138809 GCA_028751875.1 Rapana venosa | reverse complement strand
TGCTGGTTTTCACTTCTTCATTATTGTTGTGATCTCTGTATGAGATACCAAGGAGTTTGTGAAAGCACCAAAGCTCCATTGCCTGTATACTTCTTTCAATGTCTGCTGTTATAATCCATGTTTCACATGCGTACAAAATATGTAAATTACAAGGCAATGCATCAGTCTGATTTTGAAACTGATGGCAATGTTCTTGTCGTTCCAGAGGACTTTTAGTTTGGTCATTGCAGCTGTGGTCTGAGCTATCCTGGAAAGAATTTCAGGTTTGGATCCATCATCCGATACTACAGCTCCCAGATATTTGAAGCTATGGACGGTCTCGGTTTTCTTGCCTTCTATAATTATGCCAGTTCTGATGCCATTGGCACAATTTGTCATCAGCTGGATTTCCTCTGCACTGATCTGCATGTCATATGCCGAAGAGGCTTCATCAGGTTGATTGTCCAGGTTGACTAGCTCTTGCTCTTCTCCAGCTAGGCCATCGATGTCATCGGTAAAACATAAGTTTGCAACTGTCCTGCCTCCAATGCTGACTGTTCCCTCATGATTTTCAAATGCGTCAGCCATTATTCTCTCTAAGATTTTGAAGAGGGTAGGAGAGAGCAGACATCCTTGGCGTACTCCGAATGTGCTTTGGAACCACTCTCCTACGTTACTGTCATAGTAGACTGCGCTGGTGGCCTTTTGAGAGAGACGTTCTATGGTTCTTATCAGGTTGGTGTTGATGTAATACAGCCTCATGGTTGCCCACAGAGCTACATGCCAGACTCTGTTGAACGCCCTCTTTAAGTCTACAAAGACATGGTTATGATCACTCTTTTCTGCTGCCTCATCTTCTGTGTCGTTCCCGTCCTGCTGTTCCCACGTCGCTCATCTCAATCTCCCACCACAGCCATTCCCAGTTTCGTTTTATCTCCTCCCCAGAGTCGGAAGTCCACAGGGAGTCTATCAATATCAGGCCGCCGTTTGGCCACCAGCCAGAGGGGCCCTGCACTGCTGCTGGGTCATTTTGGTGGTGTTCAGTGGTGCCTGTTCTGAGCTACCATACGCAGTACCTCACCTACTAAGCCCCCTACTAACGACAGCATTAGCTCAGTAGCAGAGCCAGACAGTGAGTTGCCCACCCGAGGTTGCAACCACCACAACGTCCCTCCAACGACTGTCCCCCTTGAACCTCCAACCCCAGGGTTTTTGACACACATCGCCACAAGCACAGAAGTGTATGCGGATACCAAATCCAATGTCACCATGAGACCAGAGCAACCCGGACCACTGATTCAGAGACCACATTTTATTGCATGATGATTAATGACAATGAGGATGACGTAATGATGCTGGTATGTGCATGTGCTTTGAGACTACTTGACAGGGTTGTAAGGTAAAAAAAAAAGGTAAAGGAGTCCCATAACCTATAAGGTCGTAGGGGAGCGAGGCGTCAGAGACCTCACTTCTCTAGGGCCAGCATATTGAGGGCGGCGCCCATCTCCTCTCCCTCGCTGCTTTACCTTCCCTGACCCTAAAGAGGGCAGGTACCCATTTACAGCTGGGTGACCTGGGGGAACTGTACTGAAGCCAAGGCGCGCAAACGGTCACCCATCCAACTGGTAACCACGCTCGACGCTGCTTAACTTGGCTGGGGGAAAGCGAGTGCTCCGACCACTGAGCTATCCCGTCCTTCAGGGTTGTACTCGATGCTTATTATCACAATATTTCCCAGCATCAACCGGGCCCGAGAGATACAAACACCTTCAATGTTGGTCAGGTAATTTGAGCATCACTCTCAAACTCGCATCCGTTAAGTGGATGGAACTCGACTGTGTTGTCCCAGTCTTCCCACTGAGCCCACAGCACACTCACTCTGGGTAGGAGCCGGCGGTAGTCCGAAAAATCCCTATGACTCTTATGGGATTCGAACCCGCAACCTTCCAATCCCAAATCCAAGGAGCTTACCACTACGTCATGGCGGCTGGTGACGTGGTAAAGACCTTGTTGGTGTTGCAAGTGTTTCTCTTAAGAGTATTCTAAAGTTGAAAATATGTTCGGTTGTTATCCATCCTGCTCCGAAACCTGCCCGCTCTTCTTTGATGATTTCCTCAGCTTGTGTCTTTAGGCTGTTCAGGAGGATTCTTAGCATGACTTAGCTGGAATGGCTGATCAAGGTGACGGTATGGTAGTTTGGGCATAATTGTGAGTTACCTTTCTTCAGGTGAGTGATAATCAGGGACTGTATCCAAGGTGTTGTCCTCTGTCCCCTGTCTACCAGATCTTATTGCAGGTGGTAACATCTCTATCATGGCCTCTCCTCCTGCCTGACCAATTCTGATGGAATGTTGTCCTCTCCTGCTGACTTTCCTCTTTTTAGTGATCTTACTGTCCTTTCAACTTCTTCCCGTAGGATGGGGTAGCTTCTGTTGTTGGTTGGCGGAGGGACATCTAGCACCTTGGAGTCTACTGTTGCTGTGTTAGTGTACAATTGAGAGCAGTTCTCTGTCTACCTCTTTAAAATATCTTGATCTTCTGTGAGACATTTCATGTTTTGTCTTGCATAGTAGTGGTTCTCCCTTCTTTTGAACTTGTCAGGTTTTTCACAAGCTGGTAGACTTTCCTGCTATTGTTACTCTGCAGGTTCTCTCCGATACCTTTGCAATGTTCTTCAATCCATGTCTCATTTGCTTTTCTCATGGCTTTTTTAACTTGATTGGCTTCTCTCTATAATTTTGCACCTTCATCCTCCTTTTTGATTTGCTTCAGTTCACTGCGTTTGTGCACAACTCGAGTATGTCTTCTGTGACCCAGGGCTTTTGACATGGCGATGTTTGCCAAAGATGCTGTTAGCTGTTTCAGCCACGGCAGTGTTAAAGTTGTTGATCAAGGATCTACTTCGTTGTCTTAGTTGTCAAGAATGAGCAGTGGGGCAAACTTTCCTCCTATCTTTGCTTTGAAATTTTCTGCTACAATTGGGTCCTTTACTTTATTAAGATTGTATTTTATCCTTACTACCCAATTAAATATACTCCTTAAATATGTAGACGTATTTCCAAATGCCATCCTTCTCTCAGCGCAGCACTCTTCCATCACAATTTATTGGAATTCAAACAAACACACACCTACTCACCCACAAATACTCAAGCAAGCATACATACATCTACAGGCAAGCATGCATACACGCAGGCCCATGAATGCACATGCATACAATGCGTGCGCGCGCACACTCTCTCTCTCTCTCTCTCTCTCTCTCTCTCTCTCTCTTTTATATATATATATTATATATATATATATATATATAATATATATATATATTATATATTATATAATTATATATATATGTGTGTGTGTGTGTGTGTATGTATTTATATTTTTATATATATATATTATGTTCATATATTTTCCTTCTCTTTCTATGTTTCATCTTTTGCTTGCAGCAGTGGAAGGCCACAAGAATATCTATTTATACTTAGGGCAGCAATAGACACTTCTGAATTATGGAGGGTGTCTTGCTGTTACCTACCACAGAGGATGAGTGAGGTTTCAAACACTGCCGGGACCTCTGAAGAGTGCTCAACCAGGAGCCGAAACTTGAGTGAGGTCGGGTCAAAGGCAGGGTCCTTACTCAATTATTCCCCAAATGCTGCCTTCAAAGTTTTATCCAGTAGTAACATTTTCTATTTTTCTTTTTCGAATCTTGGACAACAATCATTTTTATGATGGGAATGAAGTTGTAACTGGTTACCTGCACTTGTGTTTCCTCACACTATTTTCTCAATTATATATATATAATATATATATATAATTATACTCATCTATATATATATATATATATATATATATATATATATATATATATATTATATATATATATTATATGAGTGTAGATAGATAGATAAATAGTGTATACTCACAGACAAACCACAGACTATCGGATTGGGATCATTTGGGAATAATCAGACTGGTGGATGTGTGTGTGTGTGTGTGTGTGCAGGCACACCAGGAATACAACCGCGTTTCAACGATCCAGACGATTACAGTAGTGGTTCTTCCAGTGTGGTCAGTGCACTGACCACCTGTATGATGGCACTGGCTCTGCTGTGGCTCAACGTGTTGTCATAAACTGTTGCTGCTTCTCTGATGTGTGACATGTATTCCTGTTCTTGTGTGATCTGTCCTCTGCTGTTTGTAGTTCTGTTATTTCCTTGTTGTATATGACAGCTCAGTGTTAAAGAGACGAAGAAGAAGAAGATGATGATGATGATGAAGGAGATGGACAAGGAGAAGGAAGAGATGGAAGAGGAGGAGGAGGAGAAAAAAAGACATGGACTTCGTATAGCGCTATATCTTTTAAAAAAACAACAACAAATAAACAAACAAACAAATCAAAGCGCTTGCATACAACCTATTCTCATACATGCAACCAATAACATGCAATATGTTTAACAAATTCAAATGCAAACACACACACGTACGCACACTCACACACACGCACGCATGCACGCATGCACGCATGCATGCATGCCGCACACGCGCACACATAGAGTATTCCACCATCCTAATAAAATAATAGTCTTGTGACAATGTTGAGCATTATCTTGTTGTTATGTTGTTTGTACCAATTGACAGTGTTGTGCTTACTTGTTGTCATAGTGTCTGTGAGGTTTTCGTGTGTTCCATTCTGGTGTTATTCGGTTTGTGCTGGGTCCTGTCCTGTTGTTGTTGTTCTTGTTGTTGTTGTTGTTGCTGTTTCTGTTGTTGTTGTTGCTGCTGCTGCTGTTGCTGTTGTTGTCATGTACCATTGTGTCATGCAGTATACTGTTGCTGCGTTATCTTTGATTTGTTGTTTGCAATCTCCTTAACAGTTGTCTTTTAAAGAATTCCCACAGTTCGCTCTCGTTGTCTTTAAAGAATTCCTGCTGTTCAGTTTTGTTGTCTTTTAAAAAGTTCCCACAGTTCAGTTTCTGTGTTTTTAAAAAAGTTGACACAGTTCAATATCGTTGTATTTTAAAGAGTTTCCACAGTTCAGTGGTGTTGTCTCTTAAACAGTTCCCATAGTTCGTTTTCTTTGTTTTTAAAATAGATGACAGTTCAATTTTATTGTATTTTAAAGAGTTCCCACAGTTTAGTTCCTTTGTCTTTAGAAAAACAGTTGACACCGTTCAATTTCGTTGTTTTCAAAAGAGTTATTGCAGGTTTATTTCAATGTTTGAAAAAAGAACTAATGTAGTTTAGTTTCGCTGCCTTTAGGAGAGTTTACAAAGTTCCATTTTGTTATGTTACAAAGAGTTAATGCAATTCAATTTCGTTGCATGCAACAGAGTTAATTCAGTTTAATTTCGTTGTCCTAAAAAAAATAATTTCTTCTTGTGGAAACAGATGACAAAATTGACAAAACTGCATACACACGGGGACTGGATGAAAAAAAGCACATGAGTGCTTATTCCATTATCCTCGAAATAAAAGAATTTTAAAAATAACGCACACACTTAGCTTAAATTGTTGGGTATTTTATCTTTCTTTCTCATTCATCCAGCAAAACTCATTGCCTATGGAAACAGTATGCACCTTAAAAGAGATTTACACAGTTCAATGTTGTTGTTTTTAATAGAGTTGCTGCAGTTCATTTTGTTGTCTTTAGTAGAGTTCCTGCACTTCAATGTTGTTGTCTTTTAAAGAGTTATCGCAGTTCTTTGTAAAAAAAAATAAATAAATAAAAAGGACTGGTGCCGTTTAATTTCACTGCCTTTAGGAGAATTGACGCCGTTCAGTTTTGTTGTCTTTAAAACACTTAATGCAGTTCAATGACGTTGTGTTTAAGAGTTAATACCATGCAGGTTGTGTTGTTAAAATGCGTTAGAGAATTTTTATTTGTTTGCGTTGAAAAGACTAATGCAATTCAATGAGGCTGTATTTATACAGTTCAGAAATGTGTATAAGAGTTAATGCAATGCGACAGTCGTATTTAAAACAGCTTATGCACTTAAGAAATGTTGTGTGTAAAAAGAATTATGCAGTTCACAATTATTGTGCACAAGCACAAGTGCAGAGCAGCGGCCTCGGTTTACAGAGCAACAATCTTGGTTTGTTTTGTTGCTTTTTTGTTTGGGTAATTTTTTGGGGGGGGGTGGGGGGGGGTTTCTGGGGTAGAACTCCGAGGTTCACCAAAGATTAATTTTTGCGTATGCAGCCATTTATTGCCTACCTTGAAGGTGGCCCCACTCAGACTTCAGGGATGTATCTTGGGTATGTTTGGTTTCCATAACTCACCAGACGCTGGCGAAATCTTTAACGTGCATATTTGATCTTCTGCATGTATATATACACGAAGGGAATAAAGGTGCTGGCAGGTCTGCACTCGAAGTTGACCTGGGAGATTGTAAAAATACCCCACACGTAATTCACCAGACACCACGGAGATTCAAACCCGTGACTTCATGGACCCATGGGATTGAAGTCGAACTGTATTAACCACTCGGCTAAGGGCTTGTATTTAAAAGAATGAATGGGTTCAGAAACGATGTGTGTCAGAGCTAATGTAGTGCAATGATCTTGTATTTAAAAGAATGAATGGGTTCAGAAACATTGTGTATCAGAGCTAATGCAGTGCAATGATCTTGTATTTAAGAGAATGAATGGGTTCAGAAACGTTGTGTGTCAGAGCTAATGCAGTGCAATGATCTTGTATTTAAGAGAATGAATGGGTTCAGAAACATTGTGTATCAGAGCTAATGCAGTGCAATGATGTATTTAAAAGAATGAATGGGTTCAGAAACATTGTGTATCAGAGCTAATGCAGTGCAATGATCTTGTATTTAAGAGAATGAATGGGTTCAGACACATTGTGTGTCAGAGCTAATGCAGTGCAATGATCTTGTACCTTTAGTATTGTTGTGTTTAAAGGGGTTAATGGTGTTGGTGCTGCTGTGTGGAGCGGGTGCAGTTAACTATCGCTATTACAAGTCACTGCTAGTGTCTATCAAACAGAGTAAAGATGGACTTTATCCATTTCAGCATTGTTGTGTTGAATATTTTTAAATGACATGTTTGATGTATCGTTTGTTATGTTTATTGAAAAGTTGAAACGTTGTTGTTTTTGCTGTTGTTGTTGTTGTGCGTTCCCCAGCTTAACACCCTTGGGGGTCCCCAGAATGTGCACTGTGACTCACTCATCCCACCTGAGAGTTGCACACTGAGTGGGAAGTTTGCGTGTATATGACTGTTTCTAAGTACATCACCATGTAGGCAGCCATACTCCGACTTCAGAGGAAAAGAGTTGAAACGACCTTAGAATTTGTATTTATTGTTTTCAGTAAAAATTTTATAGTCCTAATTTGGTAGTTTATTTAATTACAAGAGAGTTGACAACTATTTCCCACGAGTTTTTCATATACAAACTGACAGCCTTTTTGCAATCAAACACAGCTAAAGAGCTAGGAACAAGTGTATAGTGTTTAAGTCATGCTATGGTTAAGAAAGACTTCAAATCAACTGTATAGTTTCTTGATTGATGTGTTTACCAAAGGCTGAGGGGGAGGGGAGCTGTCCAGAACAAAAGAGTGTTGTATTCTGTGACTAACTTAAAAATAAGCATGTAGGCCGCTTCAACTTTGGTGGGTTTTTTATACAGACTCAACAGTTACATTAGTTGTCTGTTGCTTCGTTCAGTAATGAATTGAGAACAAGCTGTGGACAATTTCTTGATGCTTTCAATAACAACTGAAAACCTGTTATATTCTGCTTTGTTTCTACTTTGATCAGAACTCGGCATGAGCCTTTTGTATAGTTTACTATTGTTTGTGTGGAATAAAATGTCCAAAAATTTATTGAATATATTGATGTGGTGTTCAATACATTGTTTGGTTTTGTTGTTGTTTTTTAAGTAGTTTAGCTTTTCTGTAAGTGAACTAAGTTTACATGAGTCTCGCGTGCGAACGCACACAGAACATCGTGAACACTCCGCTTTCTGGAAGAGTATGCCATTATGTGCCGGTGGGAACAGATGACATAATTTACACACAGGAACTGGATATAAAAAGACACATAAGTGCTTATTGCATGATCCTTGAAATAAAAGAATCAAATAGATAAAATAAAATAGATAAATAAATAAATTAATGAATTAATTATTTTTTTTTAAAAACACTAATTTTAGGATTGTGGGGGAGGGACTGAGGGGATAGTGATTTGTGGCGTAGGTTGATTTTTTTAAAATCTTGCTGTGTTCTCGTTAATAGGTGGTCATGTGTTGTTTTGGTGCCCCTTTGAAAAGCAACACTGGTTTGGATTTGAAGTGTATGACCGCGCATGTGCGCGTGTACAAGTTTTTGCGTACATTTATTGGCTTAAACAGAATGTATTCATGAAAAGTGTCACAAAAATACGAACATACCTTGACAGGACAACAAGTAAACTCATGATAAATTTATTCTATTTATTCTTTCATTTCGGAGATAATGGAATAAGCACTCATGTACTTTTTTTACATCCAGTCCCTGTTTTGTCAATTGTGTCATCCGTTCCCACACGCGCACAATTCCGAAAAGCGTGTGCGCAAGATGTTCTGCGTGCGTTCGCACTCAAAACTTCGGTTTATAGTTTCATCCGAAGAACTTGGGGGGGGGGGGGGGGGGGGGGGGGGGGGGGGGGGGGGTAAAGGGGGGAGGAGGTGGAGTCCGAACTCCAGAGGAAAATATCCTCCTGAGCGGGATTTGAGCCCGGGTCAGATCACGAGCGCAATGCGCAACGCTGTGGTGTGTGTGTGTGTGTGTGTGTGTGTGTGTGTGTGTGTGTGTGTATGTGTATGTGTGTGTCTTCAATTTTACGTCTGTTCACTTAAAGTGATATTAGACGATGGAGGCAGGGGTGATGGGGGGTTGAGCAACATAATGAGATAAGGGCTTTAAGTAGAAGAGATACGTGTTGGTATGAATGCACATTAAAAGACTATTCCAAACTATATAAATAGTATGTTGCAAAAAACATGGCAAAGAAATACAAAAATTAACAAAAGCCCAGAACAATTGAAAAATACTCTAATGTTGGAAAACAAACAATTGTGAACTACTTGTACGGCAGCTGTGAAACAAGTAATAATAAATGGAACTTATATAGCGCTATATCTTGCAAAGACAAATCAAAGCGCACGCATTCGACCTAATCTTACACAGTCATACAACCAATGACAAATAATCAATAGTTCAAACAGATATTACAAACATGGTACTGCAGACCAAATCTATGAAATAAAATTGCAATAGTCAAATGTTTTTCAAAAGCACACACACACACACACACACACACACACACACCACACCAACCACACACGCGCGCGCGCGCGCGCGCGCGCGCGCGCGCGCGCGAAGTTTATTTTTCTGCTGCAGAATATCTTCTTAAAAAATTACAAAGTTTAGACAGTAAAGCCATAAAAATAGCACTTGGTGTTCCAGTCCATGCTAACATAGCTAATACTTATAAAGAAGCACAGTTACTCTCTCTTTCTGATCAACGAAGATTAGCCATATCAAAGTATGTGATTCGAAGTCTCTCTGTTCCAAATTCAGTAAAAGGGGAAATTCTTATGAATCAAGACACTGATTATCCAAAACGAGCAAGCAATATTTCATTTCTGTTGCCAATTAAAAATTATACAGATTCATTAATGAAAGGCATTGGTATTGACCTAACAACAATTCTAATTTTTCCAATGGTTCCTCAAATGCCTCCTTGGGAACATATTATATCAGCTAACTTTGACACTGACTACACGGATGTAAAAAAGAATGAAGATCCAAATTAGCTCACTGTTGATGTAAAAAGTCACATTGAAAGCAATTATGCTAATTATTTAAAAGTATATACTGATGGATCTGTACTGGAATCAGGAGGAAATGGGGCAGCATTTGTGATTCCTGTTTTAAAAGTACAACAATCTTTTCATTTAGGAAAACATTTTTCTATTTTTACGTGTGAATTGTTTGCGATCCTTATGGCCTTGAATTTATTGTCAAATACTGCGCTTGATATTCACCACATTCTTTTTTGCGTTGACTCAAAAGCAGTATTGATGACACTAAAGCACTGGCAGGGGAACATAAGGAAAGATATTGTATTGGAGATAAAATTCTTGATACATTGTATTGCAAGCAGAGGCATACAAATAACTTTTTGCTGGGTCACTTCTCACTGTGGAATCTATTGGAATGAGTTGGTTGATTCTTTAGCAAAACAAGGTGCCTCTGATTGCAACATTGAAACGTTTGATTCCAATCTCGCATTGTCCTCCCATGAAATTAATGTTAAATTGATGAATTGTATGCATTCCAAAATGAAGAAAACACACTTTGAAAACATTTCTTGCTCACGGAAAGTAGACATTTTAATATATAAAATGAGGCTAAATGCATTGAACACCAAATACTCTAAAAATACGACATGAAACTGGCAATGGTATTTATAAAATTTCAATGGTATATACCGTGCTCTTAGCTTACTGAGAATCGGGCAGCACAACATGAAATGTATTTCATCCTCATTTCCAGTTTTACACAATGTACAAGTCAAATCCAATTCAGAATATGTTTTGTAGCGATTTGGGTGTGTACTAATTTCTGAAATGCCAAATCTAAACCTGGTCATAATAAATTTCAAATGTTTGTCTAGATCCATTTTCAGATATGTTTTCCTGTCATGAACACCGCAAAAAGTTCTATAGATGCTAAACCTCTCACTGTTGTTAACGTGGAAGTCCCATTCTTGCCATCTGCTTAAGATCAATCTTACTTTAAACTGGTATAAAAACTCTAACATTTTGAACACCTCCATTTTCCCATACATACCCAAAACCATTTTCATATAATCTACAACGAATATTTGATACCCAGTTTCTTTTGCCTCTTACATCCAACTCATATAGCATTTTATAAGCTTTCTTTGGTAATCTAACATCTTCCATCACTACTAATTTTAAGCAATAACGAATACAGCGTATAACAGAGTTGATATAAATAGGATATCTCTTCGTTTCACCATAAACGAAGTCATTTGGGGTTCTCCTTTCAACCCCCAGAAACTTTTTCAATGCAAACAAATGTACTTGTTCACACCGACGAGCTGCATTATCCAGGCTCCAAAGTTCTGCCCCATACAAAGCAATAGGTGCAACCTGTGAATCAAACAGTTTTAAAAACAATTCTAAGCTGCTGTTGTTCAGGGATCGAAGTTTTCTCATGATGCATATGACAGCATTCTTGGCTTTACTACTAAGGTCGTTACATGCTAATGTGAAGCTAAGTCTTGTATAAAATAATATACCTAAATATGTGTATGCATTTACCACAGGCATTTCAACACCATTGTATTTCCATAATTCCCTTGCTGAGAGATGGCCACCTTTTCTAAATACAATTATTTTACTTTTATCTAAGTTTACCGTCAAATCCATAGAATGTGCTGCTTTTTGTAAACTCTTTAGTTGCGTTTGTAAACCAATAACTGTTTCAGCTAATAAAACTATATCATCTGCTAAAAGCGAAATGAAGAGTTCAAGATAATCGTTATTAAATAAAGCCCCATGTCTTCCATTTTTTATAACCTCAGTAGCGATCTCATTGATGAATAAGAAAAGTACAACTAATTAAATCTGTCAGTTTTGAACCACGTCTAACTTTAACTTTAACACTATTGTACATACTTTTGATACAGTTAAACATTTTACCCGTTATTTAAAGAAAGAGAGGGGGAGAGAGAGAGAGAGGAGAGAGAGAGAGAGATGTTGGTTTGAATGCGGGTGTGTCCTTATCACCAAGTAGTGAATGGACATTAAACAAAAACAAAACACACACACACACACACACACACACACACACACACGGGTCATATACTTTAGCAGGGTGATAGGACATGGGTTAGTGAAGGGTGGGATAGTTCTGATATGAGACAGGAGGGGGGAAATCTTAGGTTTGAAATAAATATGTCTTGAGGCTTGATTTATAAGTGTCATATCTAGGCTTCTGGCGAAGAGAGAGAGGGGGTTCATTCCAGGTCGATGGACCCGAAATAGAGAAAGAGCGGCGGCCAACAGTAGATTGGTTGAATCTAGGTATTCGTAGGCACAAGGTATCTGCAGCAGAGCGGAGGGAACGTGAAGGAGTGTACAGGTTAAGACATTCACAGAGGTAGGAGGGTGCAGTTTTGTGGAGACATTTGTAACAGAGGGTACTGATCTTATATTCTACTCTCTGTGGCACAGGCAGCCAGTGGAGAGATCTCAAGAGGGGGGTAATGTGCTCCGATTTTTTCATTCTGAGAACTAGTCGAGCTGCGGAGTTTTGTATACGTTGAAGGGAGTGGATAGATGATGCTGGCAGACAAGACAAATGAGAATTGCAATAGTCCAGACGTGAAAGAATGAGAGAAGCGACAAGTTTGGCTGTTGCATCGGTGGACAGGTACTTTTGAATTGCACTAAAACGCCGTAACTGATAGTAGCACGACTGACATTTCTGGGTGATGAATTTTTGCATAGAGAGTGTGTTGTCGATAACAACACCTAGATACTTCACAGCAGTGGATAGAGGGACTGATGCATTGCCAAGTTCTACTGAAGCTGTTGTAATGGAAGAGAGTTTGTATTTGGTCCCTACAAGCATGGCTTCGGTTTTATCTGCATTTAGCTGTTATTTGTTCTGTGTCATCCAATTTTGAATATCTTCAAAGCAGTGGGCCATATTTGCCAGGAGAGAAGGCAGATTTTCAGGAGTAACACTGCTTTGAATCTGAGAGTCATCTGCGTAAAAATGATGGTTGATTTGATGACGTTTTATTATATGTGACAGTGGGGCAGTGTAAAGAGTGAACAGAACAGGGCCTAGAACTGATCCCTGTGGGACTCGGCATTTCAGTTTGGCAGGCATTGATTGAATCTTGTTTACTGCAACTGTCTGAAATCGGTCAGTAAGGTATGAATTAAACCAGGTGATGGCTGTGCCAGTAACACCGAACGTTTTTTGAAGACGGGAGAGAAGAATTGAGTGGTCTATAGTATCGAAGTCTGCCGATAAGTCGAGTAGAGTGAGAAGGGAAATTTTCCCTGAGTCAGAAGCTAGTAGAAGCATGTTTAAAGTGTGTACTAGGGTGGTTTCAGTGCTGTGGTTGACGCGATAGGCGGACTGAAACTCAGGAAGAAGATTGGGGGGAGAGAAGGTGGTTTTGGGATGTTTGAGAATACTTTTTTTAAGGATTTTAAAAATAAAAGGGTAGATTGGAAACAGGTTTAAAATTTCTTCAAAATGTTGGGGTAAGGTCTTTTTTTGAGTAGAGGTGTGACTATAGCAGTTTTGAGAGTGAGGGAAAACATTCCTGGAAAAGGATGATTTCCCTTTTTTCGGATTGGGTAAAATTTGGTAGGCACTGTTGAAAAGAGAAGCGGGTTGGGGATAAAGTAAAATTTTTTAAAAGTCTTTTTTTTCAGAATTACGTGATTTCTTTCTCACTTGTCGGATGAAAGAAAAGGAAGGGTGCCGAGAATTGGGGATAGGAAGTGGGGAAAGGATTGATTCGTTTGGAGCGAAAGTTAGGACTTTTTTCAGAAAAAAAAAGCAGAAAAAATAGAAGGAAAATTTAGAGTGGTTTTGGATGGAGCAGAGGGCTTTCCTTACAGATCCCAAAAAGAGTGATGGAGAGAAAAGAGATTTCTTGACGTGGCATCAAGAACTTTAAAGTAAACTTTGTTTTTTCTGAAAGAATTTAAAAACTTGACTTTGTTTATTGTTTTCGGAAGAGTGCTTTTAATTTCCGTTTTGCTTTTCGCCACTGCCCCTCTAGTTGCCTGCGTTTGCGCTTTGCGACCAGAATGTCGGGTTTTACCCTGGGGACTGGCCCATAGGGAGGAGACGGGCGTGGGGGGGATGTCTCAAAACATTGGGTGAGAACATATTGTAGTGTTTAGAGGGGTTATTGTTTTTCAAGGGGGTGATGGCGTTTTACAAGTTTTGGGGAAAAAGTTTGAAAATCTATGTCTTGGGGTTTTACGGGTGAAACTTTTTCTTTTGTAGGCTTTCAATGTTAAGAAAAAAAAACAGCGGAATGATCAGAAAAAAAGTTCATCAAAGATAGATAAGAGTGATCAGATCTTGGGGAAAAATTAGTAATTTCCAGTCTAAAAAATGTCCTGATTGTGCGTTGCTTCATTTACCCGCTGGGAAAGAGAGTGGTTTGACAAAGAAAGAGAAAGACGTTTGACTCGGAAAAAGTTGGTTTTCAAGGGAAGTTAAAGTCACCCAGAATATAAGCTTTCTGGAGAGAGGGTGTAGGTCCAGGGTGACTAAACCTTGTGGAAAATGGAAGTGTCGATTATTTTCGGCTTGGGGGGTGGCGGTAAGCAGCAAAAATAAAAGAGTGGCCGGTTTTTTGGGTTGAGTTCACAAACTTGAAAAATTAGGGGAAAAAGAAAGGGAGGACAGAAAAAAAGAACAGTTCGAGTGTTTTTTAAAACATGGCAATGCCACCCCCACGGGGGGGGTCGGGGAAAAGAGAAACAGTTTTATAACCGGGTGGGTCAGTTGTTTTTTTTTTTTCATGCCCGTGTGGTTTTAAACCAGGTTTCTGTAAAAATGTTATATCAATTTTGTTCAAGACAAATCAAAAATGAGATACTTTACTTTGGGCAGACATTGCACCTTGAAAAAGACATGCTAAGGGGGTTTTAAAGGAGGCAGAGGGGTTGATGTTACTCTGGGATTAGGATAATGTCAGAGAATGGGTGAAGGCAGGTAGGATGTGGAGAGTGGGGGGAGACAAAAAATTTTGGGTTGAAAATAGGGGTAGAGTGGTGAAAGAACTGGGCAAGTTTGGGGGTTTCTTATACAATCGCGATACAAATAACTAAGAACTTTTTTCAAAGTCATTTACAAAGGGAAGAAGCGGTTGATAGAGGAAAGGGGAACGGAGTTGTCTTGGTTAAAGGGGTAGCGGTATGAGTCAGGATGTAATTGCCTTTGCGCTGTCGGGAGCACTGTGTGTGGCTTGTGTCTGAATGCTGGATGTGTGTTTTTTCTGCTTCTTTCCCAAAATTTTTTCTTTCTTTTTTTTGTGTTTTCACCTGAAATGTTTGGTCAGAAATTTTTTTGTTTTTTATCTACTTTTTGAGATGTTTCGATTTATTTTTCTCTTTGTTTGAATTGTTCAAAATTTCGATTGCTTATGAAATTGTTTTTACCTGTGTGTGGTCCTTTCGACCCTTTAATCTGACCTACTGCCCTTCAACAAATTGCAGTGATTCACGAACTGACACCCCCCCCATCAACCAAAATATTGTGTTTGTTTGTACCCTGCAGTGAGGCCGCGGACATTAAGCTATGTCGCACCTGAGATTTGTCAAAAATACCGCTTGCTCTGATATTAAAACAAAAACACACTTAGGCATTTAAACGCCCAAAACCAGAGGGGAACACAGGAGGGCCCACGTCTGCCCGTGGGGGGCTCCCTCCCCGTGTCTCCCCCCTCACCTCTGACGTCATTTGTTCCCCCCGACAAGCTTTTCCCCCGCTGCGTCCCCCCCCCCTTCAGCTGTTCATGTTTTTGTTTGTGACTTGATAATGTTTTTTGTACTGATGATGATGATGTACTTATGTGTTTCAAACCAAAAACCCCTTGATTAGCCGTTTATCCCTTTTCTATCTGATTCCCATCCAAACTCTTGTCTGTTTTTCCCCTAGCCCTTTCCCCACTATCCCCTTACCCTCTTTGATGTTGTCCAACCCCCCTTTTCTTCTTAACCCTCCACCCCCTTCAGATTCCCAGTTTGTTTGTTCAAGTGAGTCTGTCTGCCCAAAAGGAAAAGCCGCTAATTTCGTTTCATCTCGGGAAAAAACTTTGACTTAACCTTCCTCACCGAACTTGGCTTAAACCACAGGGCCAGAGCCAAAAAAAAAAACAGTGACTCCTCCTGGATAAAAAAAATATTTTTTTCCCCCACTCTTCGGGGAGGTGGGATTCCCACTTCTCAAGACAATTGGAAACCCGCCCCTTTTCTTTCAGTCACAACTTCAATTCTCACATAAATTTTTTTTGAAGTTTGCAAAATAAATTCAACCTACCTGGCCACTTTTTACTATCTGTGTTTTACCGTCCACTCCCCCCGTAAAAAAAAACCCCTAACTCTTCTCTTTTACCAAGAATTCAGTCATCCTCGCCCCTACAGCCTCTCTCCCACAAAAACTTATAATTTTTGGTGACTTAAACTTCCATTTCGAAAAACCATCTTCCCAATGTAAAAACGTTTTCTCTTTTTTGTCAACCCTTCTCTTCTAAAACGGGGAAAACGAAGCAACGCACGTTGGTCATTTTAGACGGGCGATTACAAATGCCTTTTAAATTTGTCAATCTGTTTCTGCCCCCGAGACTACATTCGATCTTTTTCCCCCTTTTTTTCCCATCTCAAAAACACAAAACCGTCAGAAAGAAGAAATTTTTCTTGTCGAATTTTAAGGCCTTAGACATTCATCCTTCTCTTCACAAGCTTCAAACTTTTTTAAAAACCCTTGCCACACTGCCTCTCTGATCACTATAACACTATTCCCCGCCAATGCTTGGGCATGCCCCCCTTACGACATCTCCCCCCTGACAGACCCTGTGCGCCTGTATCCCCCAAGACTTTGATAGCAAAGCGCAAACCCCGGCAACAAAACGGCAGGGGCGGAAGAAAAAACCGAACAACAAACAGTTTTCCGAAAAAAAAATAAACAAAGTCAAACTATTAACCTTCAGCAAAGACAGACCATCCCCCAATTTTCTCTGTGCAAAACCCCAAAAAAACCTTTTTTTTCCCCTCCCCTCAAATCCCCGGATCTGCAAAAACAACTCTTGCTAACCCAAAACCCCTTTTGAACTTCCATCCTTTTTCTGTTCTTTTCAGAAAAGTTCGAAAAATGTCCAACGGGACCGACTCAATTCCCCTGCCCCTCTGATCCCCAGTTCATGGCCTTTCTTTCTTCCCATCCAAAAGTGAAAAAGAAATCATGAAAATTTCTAAAGGAAAATGACTAAAAATCATGCGCCTTGCCCCCTCCCGCTCCGTTTTCTCACAATGCCCCCAAAACTTGTCCCATTATCACTAAAATAGTAAACTCATCTCTTGTGTCAAAAAAATTTTCCATCAGTTTTAAAAACAGCAATGTTCCCTTTACTGAAAAAGCACGACCTCGACCCCAACTTTCTGAAAAATTTTGGCCTGTCTCAAATTCCCTTTGCTCAAAAGACAAAAAAAAGTCGTTCTCAAAAGCTAAACAGCCCCCTTCATTAAATATTCCTTCCTTTTTAAATCTGCCTATCCCCCCCAACCCAGCACCGAAACCACCCTAGCACATTTTAGATACCTTCTATTTTGCTTCTGAGCGGAAAAATCTCCCTCCTCATCTTGATTATCTGCACCCTTGATCCCATAGTCACTAATTCTTTTTTCTCGCCTAAAATCTTTTTGGTTTAAAAACGGCACACCCCTCCCCTGGTTTACTTCACCTCACAGACGGTTTCCCAGAAAGTTTTGAAAAACAAAATTCAATCAAAATGAAAAAAATGGAATGGGGAGTCCCGCAGGGATCAGCCCGGGGCCTGTTCTCTTACTCTCACCGCTCCCCTCCACTAAATAATCCACCCCAATTGTTCCTCTTTTCTATGCGATGATACTCAGCTTCAGTGCAGTGGTACTGTTGAAAAATTGCCTTCCCCTGACAAATATGTTACTGCCTTAAGACAATCAAACTGGATGACTCAGAACAAGTTTCAACTTATGCCCAAAAAAAACCGAAGCCAGCTATAAGGGCCCCAAAAATAAACTTTTTCCCTATCGCAAAATTCAATGAATTTGGCAATTTCTCATTCCTTTGTCCAACCTTTTGAATATTTTGGGTAAATTCTTTACAACACAACCCTATGAAAAAAATTTATCACCCCGAGCCAGTTTGCTACTTCAAAATTTCGGCTAAGCGGGATTCGCAAGTATCTGTCCCGTTTAAATTCCCAAATTGTCACATCTTTTCTTTCAGTTTTGTTACGTTAAATTTCTTTTTTCTGGCCCCCAGCATCACTTCCACTTCCCTTTAATGATCAAAATCTGCAGCTCGACTGGTCTAAGAAAGAAAAAAATTGAAACTCATCCCCTTCTGCGTATTCATGGCTGCCGTCTAAAAGAAGGGTATAAAATCAATACCCCGTTTCTGTCTCCACAAAACTGACCTCTTTTCTGTAACTGTTTCCCTGTAACCCTTCCCCTTCCCCTTTGTTTAGGAGATGTTTGTGCTTTCGAACACCCAGATTCAAAAAAAACCATGTTGGCCCTCGTCCCTTTTTGTTTTGGGCCCTCCCCTGGAATGACCTCCCTCTTTCACTTCGCCAAAAAGCCTTACTGGATATTTAAATCCAGCCTCAAAACACACTTATTTCCTACCCGAGGGCTTTTCCCCCCCCCAATTGTCCCCAATTTTCAAAGCATCTTTTACTTTAAGTGTTGTTCCGTTTGTGTGTGTGGGTGTATGTGTTTGGGGTTTTGTGTGTGTTGTGTGTGTGCGTGGTTGTGTGTGTGCGTGCGTGTGTGGCTTGCATGCGGAATACGTGCGCGCGCATGTTTTTAAATCTGTTTTATTTTTAAGGAGAGTTGCATGCTGTAAATGATTGATGCAAGCGTTTGATTTGTTGTTTTTTACAAGTTCAGGCTATATAAATTCCTAAATTATTATTTATTTGAACGAGGAGGGAGACGGTTGTAGGGGGCTGCAGGCATGCGTCTGGGCCGATTCCTGTTATTTTGCGGCTTTATTCCAAAGGTTTAAAAAATTTGTTTAAGTTTGTCTGGTATTCGTAAAAAAACCCCTGTGAGAGCAATGCTCTCAATCTTCCATTAGTGTCATATCGGGGGAAGAAGGAAAGTGGGTGTTTTTTGCCCCCCAGTTGTTTTTTCCTGAATTTTTCACCGGGGAGCGGGTTACGTAAAATGGGTCACAAGGACCAGCAAAACCCTTTGAACACAAAAAACAGTCAAATTTAAAATTCGAAAAATTTTAGAAAATGAAAATTATAATTTAAGTAATTTAAAAGTAAAGGAAATTTAAGGGAAAAATAACTGACCATCAATCACGGTGCGTCACAAACCATAGTTAACATTTGTTTTCCCAAAAGAGTAAAAATGACAAAAAACAATCAAAACAAAAGAGAGACCACCCTGCTGCCCTCCAGCCCCAAAAGGCCCAACACTCTGTGGAGTGTGTGTGTGGTGTGTGTGTGTGTGTGGTGCTGTGTGTGGTGGCGTGAGTTTTCCTTTCTTTTACCCTTTCCCTTTTTTTTCCTTTTTTTCATATTCCTATTCACTTACACCTTTTTAACCCCAATCTTTTATCCCTTCTTTTCCCCTCCTTCTTTTACTTCTATTTTTCTTATTTCCTTTCTTTTTATTTTTAAACTTTCCCAACTCTTTCTTTTTTTCTTTTGTTTTTTTTCTTTTTTCTTTACTTTTAAAATTTTTATTTTATTAATAAAAATTTTCCCCCTTTCTTTTTTAACCTCCCCTTTTTTCTTTTTAAAAATTTCATCTTTCACCTTTCCCAATCCTTCTTTCAAAACCAGGTTTAAATTTTGTCAATTTTTCTTTTTCCCACTTTTTTTTTTATTCATCCCCAAATTTTGGGGGTGGCCCCGCATGAGAAACCAGGGGTTTCTGAAGGGAATCAAGGGGGTAGTCGAGGAATGCTAACCACAAGGCTATCCCGTCCCCTTTGTTCGGTTTCCCTGTCTTTGTGTTTGGTTTTGGTTGGGGTTTTGTGTTGTGGGTGTTGGGGCCGCGCGGGGTGCCCCTGGTTTGGGTTTTTTTTTTTTTATTTTTTTTTTTATTGAGAAATGGTAACACTCATGTGTTTTTTACATCCTTTCCCTGGTATGGGTTTGTAAATTTGTATTGTTTACCGGAAACAATGGCCCTTTTCCCAAAAAAAGGAACGGTTTTAAACGGTGCGCAAGTTGTTCTGCTGCTTTTCAAACCCGGGGCCTCGGTTTATAGTTCATCCGTGGTGTTGTGTGTGGCGCGCGCGCGCGCGCGCGGGTGCGTGGGGTGTGTGTGTGTGTGGTGTGGGGTTTTTTACTGTCAATTTCCAGTGTTTAGTTGAAAAGAATGCCCCGAGAAGGAAGAAGGGGGAGGTTTTGTTAAGACGCTCCTCCAAAAAATACCCCGTGGGGTTTCGGGGTTCCCTTTCACCCTCGCCTTGTTTTCCCAGTTTGACGAGAAAATCAAATGATCCCCTGCCCTTGGGATGGAACTAAAAACCGGGGCCCGTGTGCAAAATACACGCAAAAAAATCTTGGCCCGTTAAAAACCCGTTGCCTTTTGGAAAATGGGCCCTTGGTGCCGGTAGGAGCGGGTGACCAAACTTTCAAAAAGCCACAAAGGTTTAGACCCATCCCCCAGGTCGAACTTGGTCCCAGATGGTTTTGGTGGAAAAAAGCTGAAAAACATAAATGTCTCATTGGGAAAACCCGGGGCTAGAAGGGGAAAATAAACAAAACACCCCCCACACCCCCACCACAACACAACACCAAAAATATATTAAAATTAATATATATAAAATTTTTATATATATTTTTATTATTAAAAATTAATAAGTGTGTGTTGCGGTTTTTTTTGTTTTTACACAGAGAATATGATGTATTTGTAAACTCCTATTAAATTCTTTTGTGTCGCTTTTCTGGGAAATTTAAAGGACCTGACTAAAGATGATAAGTGCAGTCGTCATTTAGCCGAGAGCAGCGTGTGCGGTTTTTTAGTCAGAGGGAAGCTGAAACCACCCGTTTTGTTTTTTTTCCCCGCTTCATTGCCCCCGTGAAAAAACAAATCAAGGGTTTTTCCTAAACATGTCCCCCTGCCCCTTCCCCTTTAGGTTTTCTGTGTCTTCTGTTGAAAAAAAAGTTTTTTTAAAACGGCCACAGTATGTAAAATAATCAAACGATTTTTAAATTTTTTTGTGTGTGAAAATAAACTTCTGTAGATTGTGTTTTTGGTTCAATAACTAATATTCTGTTCATGACTGTTTTATAAAAAAAAACGGGTTTGGGTCATTCCACTAGGTTTTTAATCGCCAGAAAAAAGTTCAAATTGTGGGGAGGAGGGACTGATGGCTAGTTATTTGGGGCGTAGGTTGATTTGTAGTTTTAAAAATCTTGCTGTGTTCTCTTAATAGGTGGTTTGTGTTGTTGTGGTGCCCCTTTGAAAAAGCGCAACACTGGTGGTTGGATTTGAACTTTAGAGGTGTATGACGCGTTGGTGCGCGTGTACAGAGAGTTTTGCGTACATTTATTGGCATTAGAAAACAGATGTATTCATGAAATGTGTCACAAAAATACGACTACCTTGTGACAGGACAACCAAGTAAACTCATGATAAATTTATTCTATTTATTCTGTCATTTGGAGATAATGGAATAAGCACTCATGTACTTTTTTTACATCCAGTCCCTGTTTTGTCAAATGTGTCATTTTTATTTTTCCCGTTCCCACACGCGCACAATTCCGAAAAAGCGGGTGTCGCAGAGATGTTCTGCGTGCGTTCGCACTCAAAATTCGGTTTATAGTTTCATCCGAAGAATTGGTGGGGGGGGGGGGGGGGGGGGGGGGGGGGGAAAGGGGGGAAGGAGCGGTGGAGTCGAAACCCAGAGGAAAATATCCTCCTGGCGGGGATTTGAGCCGGGTTCAGATCACGAGCGCACTGCGCAACGCTGTGGGGTGTGGAGATGTGCTGAGTGTGGTGTGTGTGTGTTGTGTATGTGTATAGGAGTGTGCTTCGCAATTGTTTACGTGTTTCTGTTCACTTAAAGTGATATTGACGATGGAGGCAGGGGGGATGGGGGGTTGAGCAACATATGAGATAAGGGCTTTACGTAGAAGAGATGTACGTGTTGGAGATATGAATGCACCATTAAAAAGAACTATTCCAAACCCCTATTTAAAAATTGAGTATGTTGCAAAAAACATTGGCACTAGAAATACAAAATTAACAAAAGCCCAGAACAATTGAAAAATACTCTGAATGTTGGAGAAAACAACACAGTTGTGAAACTACTTGTACGGCAGCTGTGAAACAAAGTAATACTAACTGGAACTTATATTAGCGTATATCTTGTCAAAGGACAAATCTGAAGCGCACGGCATTCGACCTAAATCTTACCCAGGTCCTACAACCAATGACAGAAAATCAATAGTCTCAAACAGATATTAATACAAACATGGTACTGCAGACCAAATCTATGAATAAAATTGCAATCAGTACAAATGTTTTTCAAAGCCACACACACACACACGCACCACACAGCACACACCACACCACACACGCGCGCGCGCGCGAGCGCGCGCGCGCGCGCGCGCGCGAAGTTTATTTTTCTGCTGGCGAATATCTCTTAAAAATTACAAAGTTTAGACAGTATAAAGTCCATAAAAATAGCTCTTTGGTGTTTCGCAGTCCATGCTAACATTAGCTATATTATAAAGAAGCACAGTTACTCTCTTCTTTCTGATCAACGAGATTAAGCCATATCAAAAGTATGTGATTCGAAGTTCTCTCTGGTTCCAATTCAGTAAAAGGGGGTGGAAATTTTATGACATCAAGGACACTGATTATCAAAACGAGCAAGCCGGGCGGGGGCCCAGAGGCGCCCCGCAGCAACCCGACCCCGGCCCGTGTTATTGAGCCAGCATTTGTCGGGCATCCCCTATGGCTCCAGGCGCGGCTGGGCGGGGACTGCAAGCTCCAAGGCCTATGCTGTGACCACGAGCCCTCCCCCCCCGGCCAGGCACATCACGGCCTACCAAGAGCCGCTCCAAGCCACCGGAGCGGAAGCGAGGGCCCGCGCCGATCAGCCATCCAGGCATCTTTTACCCCTTCTACACCCCTGAAGGCACTGAGAGGCCCTACCCGCGCCCCGCCCTCTCATATGGCACCATCCTCTCTAAACATGTCTAAACCTCTCACCAAAAAATATCACAACAATAACTGCCTGTTCACACGCTTAGGACTGTTCCCTCGCAAAAGCTAACGGAAGCCGACTGACCTTGAGGCCGCTAGGAGCCACTCATTCAGCACAGGCCTGCGCTACTTCTGCTTTTGAGTCGACGATTGAAAGTTGTTCGATCTCAAGAGCTTGAGCTGCCTGTTAACAATTCCCAGAGACAGCTTTAAACTGTGGATGATTCTGCTGAAGAAAGCTATTAAAGGTTGTAGATTGTTTTGTTTTTATTATGCGCGAGATGGAAAGAAAAAAAAATATGGATGAATAAACGGTATGCTGTGTTTTAGCTTTCACATAAAAATGAAGGTTGAGGTTTACCTTCGGTGGATTTTTTTTTTTGTAGTGTGGCACATTGTGAAACCTCCTCGTCTCTCTCTCTCTCTCTCTTTCTCTCTCAGTCTCTCTCTCTCCTCTCACACACACATCACACACACTCACACACACACTCACACACTCACACATCATACTCGCACACACCACTCATACACATACCAAACGTCAGATTTATCTATATATATATATATATATACAGGCGCCGCAGATCAGAAGAGATGAGTGAGGAGAGATGGAGGAGAGAGAGAGAGAGAGAGAGAGAGAGCGACTGTACTAGCAGCCAGACCCATATATCCGCTATTCTAAATCAGATAGATTGCGTTAGTTAACCGCGCCCTTAAATCATATTAATGAAGGTTTTTTCTCCGCTACAAAATGGAATTGATGGATAGCTGGAAAAAAACAAAGAGAAAAAATATAAGAAAACATTCAAATGTTGCTGTTTTTTTAGAAAAAGAGTTACAGTATCCACCAAAACTTGAAATTTCCACATGCCGACCGCATGGCTACCTCACACGCCATCTTGAGACTAACTAGCACCAGCTAAGGGGAGGTAACCAATGTTTATAAGCGACATGTCGCAAGTGTGCGTCTTCGTCTGTGCTACGGTGTGAGAGCCATTGTTGATTGTTCAGTCTCCCTTGTCTATGTCTCCAATCAAGATGACGGCCCGGAGTTGAATTTTGGTTTCACGATCATTTGATAGTGAAACAGTCGCGTCTGTGGGTGTGTGTGTGTGTCGTGTGAAATGGATATCGCATTTCTTGGTATAAGGGGTTGAGGGAAGGGGCGGGGGAGGTGGGGGCGTGGGGGGGGGGGGGGGATAGGGGAGGGGGGGGGTGGCGGGGGGGGGTCGGAAGGGGGGGGGGGTGGGTGTGGGGGGGGGCGGGGGGGGGGGGGGGGGGGGGGGGGGGAGCGGGGGGCGTGGGGGGGGGGGGGTGGGGGGGGAGGGGCGGGGGGGGGGGGGGGGGCGGGGGGGGGAGGGGGGTGGGGGGGGTGGGGGACAGGGGGGAGGAGGGGTGCGGGGGGGGGGGGCGCGGTGGGGGGGGGGGGCCGGGGGGGGGGGGGGGGGGGAGGGCGGGGCGGGGGGGGGGGGGGGGGGGGGGGAGGGGGGCTCGCGGGGGGGGGCGGGGACGGGGGGGCGGGTGGGGAGGGGGGGCGGGGGGGGTGGGGGTGGGCCGGGGTGGGGGGGGAGGGAGGGGGGGCGGGGTGGGGGCGCGCAGGGGGGGCGAGGGGGCGGGGACGGGGGGGGGGCGGGGGGGGGGGGGGGGGGGGGGGGGGCGGGGGCGGGGGGGAGGGGGCGGGGCGGGGGTGGGGGGTGGAGGGGAGAGGCGGGGAGGGGGATAGTCCTAGATGGGTTTAGAGGGTGGAGCTCCCGGTTCTGACGGCGTAGGTTCGAAACTTCCCCGCCCGAGGACCGTACCCCACCTTCCGCCCGTGCGCTGGACGGTTTTTCCATGGAAAGTTAACCTCACGGTACTGGACGCTTCGGCTCTCCCCCAAAAAGTCTTCTCTAGAATGAGGACGTTTTAAACCGAGTGAGAGACCCCGTGTACAAACCCACGCAGACACCCTTTGCGCGGCATGTTCAATATCCCGTTCCGCCTTTCGCACGAGAGTGTGCTCCAAGACAACGGAGGTGACCACTTTTTTTTTTTAAACGGCTACAGCGCCCATTTGTGTGTCTTAGACTCATCCTCCTGAAGTCGGAATGCGGCTACCTTATGACGGGCCAACTGTCACGGTTCGCCCCAATTAAAACAAAAAAAACAGAAAAAACCTCACCTCCGGAGTCTAGCCGAGGAACAAAAAAAAATCAAAAAACAGGAATTTTCAGCGACTATTGCCTAAGACTTATGTCATCTCACTATTGACGTCCTTTCCAGCAGCTCAGCTATGTCTTTTATTTTTTACATGATCTGCCATGCCCGCATGTACTTCAGTTAAATTAATATGTTTTGAGGCTAAATCTCTTTTCATACACAAACAGCCTGAGGGGGGGGGGGGTGGGGGGGGGCAGGGCTCGGGGGCATGCATATTAAAAGACTGTACACTCAATATCGGGCGATTAGTGTTTGTTGTTTATGCCAAAAAAAGTAAAATAAAAAGTAGCAAATATTTTTAAATGTAGATAGATAGATAGATAGATAGATAGCTAGAAAATAGATTAGATAGGTGTAGTGTTGTGTGTGAGTGTGTGTGTGTGTGTGTGTGTGGTGTGTGTCTGTGGTGGTGTGTGAACTTGGCCTGCGCGCGAGGTTTCAGGGACACTTCATTGCGGTCTTGTGTTGGTGACGCAACGCCTTCAGCCGATCTGGTCGATCGTGTCCGCGCATATGGAGTGTCATACACGCCCGTGAAACTACATTGTGTGACAACTGGAAAAGCGCCAGCGCCCACCCATCCTCACCCCCAACCACCCCCCCCACCCACCGCCCAAAAAACACAAATCCATGAAGGGAAATTTCGGACACAGCTGTTTGCCCTTCAGACAATCAAAACAAGGGACTTAAAGCTTTTAAATACAGATTTCTGTATTCTCCAAGATATTTTCCCACATGACCACAAAAAAATGTTTTGCCAGTTATTGTGGCTGTAAACTTTTCTACCCTTTTCCTAACTGCAGCGGTAACAGTGACAGCGACAAGATGACGCGCGTGCACACACCCCACACATCACACACACACAAGCAGCAGGACAGACGCAGACAGAGAAAAAGAGATAAATTAGAGAGATGAGGGTTTGAACATGAAAATACGAGACAGAGAGACAGACAGACCCGACAGATAGGCGACACACATACACACTGAGGAGTAGGAGAGAGAGAGAATGAGAGATTACGAGAGGAGAGATGACAGAGAGAGCGAGAGAGAGAGGAGAGAGGAAATAAATGGGAGAAAACAATAATTCTTCGATCCAACAGTATTTTTTTTCTGTTGTTTTCTTTTTTAAATGTTGATGATTTTAAACCTTTCTATGCTTTCGCACAGATTATACTGGCTCAACGGCAACTTCAGTCTCACGCTGCTGCGCATGTTAAGAATTTTTGTCAACGGCTCTCTTTCGATGTCTCGGATGTATCATTCATGTGTTTCATATGTATCTCTGTTGTGTCCCAGTTTATAATCATGTCTACTCTACATAACAACTGATGCAACAACCGTAAAGATATCTACTGAACGTGGACTGCTTGTATAATGTATTATCCCTTTGTGTGATAAAGGACAATCTAGAGTCATTTGTGTCTGGTTGTCTTCATCATGTTTTAGTGGAGTAGAGTGGCAGTGGAGTGGCGTGGGTGAGAAGTGTATTGAAGAGTGAGCGTGAACGGAAGTGTAGCGATGTAGCGTAACGTAGCGTAGTGCTTAATGTGGCGTAAGCGTAGCATAGTGTAGTGTAATGTAATGCTTTGCAGTGAAAGTGAGTGCGGCTGCTGTGTCCGTTCGAATCGTTTTGTATTGATTTGAACTGCATTGCATTTTATTTTATCTTATATTGGTATTCATATAATGGTTGTAAAAACGGTCGATACGCATCAAATCTCAGAGCTCTAGCCGAGGAATGAAGAGAACGACAGCAGGAGAAGGGGAGAAGGAGAGGAGGAGGAGAAGAGAAGGAGGAAGCTCAGAAGGAGGCGGAGGAGTGAGGGAAGAAGAAGAAGACGAAGAGAAGAAGAAGAAAGAAGAAGAAGAAGAAGGAAGAAGAAGGAGGAGGAGGAGGAGGAGAAGAAGAGAAGAAGAAGAAGAAGAAGAAGGAGGAGGAGGGAGGAGGAGAAGAAGTAGAGGACTTTTCATTAAGATGCTTTCCGTTAATACGGATAACGTTCAAAGTGCATTACATCGTGTAAATCTTTTTTTAACTACTAACATTTAGACGCTATTTGGGTCTCACGCTCATTCCCTGCTTATTTCTTTTCCATCAACAACATTCATTCACCCAAGCAAATCAACTTAATGCCAAAATTCCCATTACGGACAATCGTCAACGATTCCCTCGCAAACACTCCTCCCTTTCCACACTCTCCACCATCTCCTTTCTATCGCTACTTTTTGATATGTTCTCATTACCGTAATAGCACGGCAACCTTTAATCCCCCCACCCCCACCCAAAAAGAGAAAATGCCGCACCCTCGTGCAGATTAACGTAAGCAAGCGAGTGTGTGGATGCCCTAAGCGATGTGTCTATGATAATGGTTTAAAACAATGTTTAATAAGTTCAGAACACACGTGAGCACTAATACATAAAGAGATGAATTCTACAACCCCACAACAGGCATTGCTTATGGTGATATGCTCTAATCAGTTCAATGTAGAAAATGGGCTGCAGCTGGACAAAATTGCGATATCTATGCCTATCTGTTCTGACTGGTGAGTCAGTGTTTTTCATCCCAGCCTTTCAGTGCCCTCTGCATACTTTCGTGGTTTTAACTCACACTCTGAATAAAGAAAAGAAAAATGTAAACAAGACCAGACGCAATTAAGCTGAGAACAGCAGTACCTCAATGGACTAATTTGTTACCATGCCCCGCTTGTTCATACAAGCGATTTTACAACTCCTCAACTGCAATTTTTTTTCTTTTAATAGTTTCACCTTATCCCTTTGTAATCAAAAGATACGGGCCATCTTAAAAAACAGGAGCTTGAGTCACAGACGTACGTGGTAGGGGCGGTCTGTTCAAGGTAGAGGTGTAATATAACAAAAAAATTACGAAGCACTCTGTGATGACATGACCTTGTAAATGAATTGGCCGTGGAGAGGTTTGGTTAACGGAATTAGTAATTTATGACATAACAATAGTGCAGACTCTGATTATTACTCAGGAAGGCGTTTTGCGCAGTGTAAAGTTGGCTGATGGTAGATGTCAATCGAATCTGGAAGTAGATGTAGATAAATATAATTTTTATCTATCTATGAATAGATAGATAGATAGATAGATAGATAGATAGATAGATAGGTGTAGTGTGTGTGTGTGTTGTGTGTGGTGTGTGTGTGTGTGTGTGTGTGTTGTCTTCGATTTTACGGGTCTGTTCACTCTCAGTTATATTAGAAAATGCCGTGTGTGTGTGTGCTGTGGTGTGTGTGTGTGTGTGTGTGTGTGTGTGTGTGTGTGTGTGTGTTGTGTGTGTGGGGTGTGTGTGTGTTTGTGTGTGTGTGACGTGAGTGTGAGTGTGTGTGTGTGTGTGTTTCTCTCTGTGTTTTTTTTATATCGCTGTTTTTATTAAGACAGTCCTTTCTGAAGTCTCGATGTCAAATGGGTCAGAGATGAGAATTTCAAAAACAGTGGTTTCTATGGATTACAGCTGCTTTCCAACACACTGTTTGATAGAATAATTAAGAGTTTCATAGCACAGATTTAGTTTATGGAAATAGATGTTTCATAGGGACAGTTTTTTGATTGAAATAAATGTTTCCATAGAAACAGACCTTTTGATGGATGTTTGGACAGGACAGTGCCCTATATGTTTTTTGAACATATGTTCGATAAAAGATACGCTGCTATGTCAGGAATTTCCCCTAGAACAGATAATTAAACAGACAGACTAGTTTCTGTTTGATACAGACAGACGTTTCCTGTTTGATAAGACAGGCGTTTCCTGCTTTTTGATAAGACAGGCGTTTCCTTGTTTGATAAGACAGGGCGTGTTCCTGTTGGTTAGGTCAGCTGTTGATGAGCGTTAGATCTTAACGGAACAATCCAACTCAAACTCAATATCTTCTTGTTTACAGCCCCCCAAACCCCACCCCCAACCCTGACCCAGAGGCCGCTGTATATCGCGGTAGCTGTTGCCTAGACAGAGGTGCTGTGTTGTTGGGACAACCGTTTTTGTAAGAACCGACGGTCAAACCGTTTGAGGTATACCCTGAACGTTTGACATGTACAAAGAACCCTATTTTAAGAGGTGATCTGACTAGAGCAAAAACTAGTTCAACATAACATCGTTCAGCAAAAAACGAAACAAATCTGATACTCACCAGAAAATTTAAAGTTTAGTTTCTGTTTTTAGATGGAACATTCTAACATTCAACAGGGACAAGAGAGGATGCTTGAAAATAAAGCGCTTACACAGCAGACGTTTCCAGTCGTTCTGAAAACGTCCGGAGGGACAAACTAACATGGTAGCGTAACGGTAGCTAAAGTACTGCACTCTGTAGTGCAGCTGGGTAAGCAGCACGTCACTGCCTCATTTTGGACGAGCCGACACTTAACCCCATGACGGTGAGTAAAGGAGATGTCCTCCCAAGAACTGGAGTATACCGACTAGTTCTAGCTGTTATCAGCTCCGATTCGGCGCCGTACCCCTCCGCTTCCTCGACACGTCATGTCTGTCCTGTAGAAGATATACATATTCACCGAATATGAACTCTTTCGACCCTGTATAAGCGGGGAAACGGTATGCAGGTAATGGAGGTGTCGAATGTTTATGTTACTATTTGTCACTTTGAGCCAAGAAAACACTCTTTTTTTTCTAATTACGGTCACGTTGACTGCTTTGTACTGCAGTGTAAGTGATGCATGCACTTGTACACAATGTCATGATCATTATAGGGGAACCTCCTGAAGCCTGTCACACAGCTTAGGCCTATGCAGTGGCAAAGTTCTTGATAGAGGACTTTCAGGAATACTTCTTTCCTACATCAGCTCTCCTCCCTACACCTGCTCCCACTCCATTTCTTTTCTCTTACTGGTTAAACAACAATGATATTGTTGCATCCTTTCGTCTGTGACGAGTGCTGTCTGTTGCAACTTCCACGCCCTACTTTCAGTCTCTTTCACCACCCCAGTTCATAACTTCAGCTGGACCAGACCGCCCGCCTAACCTCAGGTAGAAGTCCGGCAGAGTACATCAATGTTCTGGCCACCTCGAGAGGCACACAATCCCTCTGTGGTCAATGGTGCCCTGTTCTGAGGCGAACATACGTTCGAGACACCATCCTAGACTAGACCCCTAACCTACGATTAAAGATAAAGTTAAAGAATTTGTATTGCACAAAAACAAATAGAATATTTCAAAGTGAGAATTTCTATGGCGGGAGGCATCCAGCCCGGTGTGATGACCATCACAACACCTCTCCAACAAACCTTTGTCCCATAAACCTCCGACCCTGAGGCCGTAGACCATCAACTCGCCAAAAAGTGTGTTCTGGACACGGACTACCGGAGGTCCACATCATGACCAGACAACGAGGTTCCTGAATCTCAGGACTGTTTCCTGTCTTAATATGTAGATCAGCAATAGGCTTGAGGCAGGAGGACGTGATGCTGCTGAGGTGTAGATGCACCAGCTTTAACCACTACTTAAACAGGGTTGTACTCCAAAGCTTTCCTATCAATGATTATTTATACCCTAAGCGACAAACCGGGTGGAGAAATACGCCACCTGCATAGATGTTTGTCGGTATCATAATCTGAGCAACTCTCTCAAATATCGCATCCGTAAATAGAAACGATCGCTTTACTGTGTAGTCCAGTTTCTGGCTCCAATGACGACCCATGCAATTCACTCTTGAGCATGAGAGATCCGAATAAATAACAAAACAAAAACAAAACTATGAAACATGGGGATTTCGAACCGGCGACTGCCAACTGGAACCCAAAGCCTTTATACGCTTGGCGGACCAGGTGGCGGTAACGCTTGAGACTTAGAGGACACTGTAGACCAATGAGGGGAGGGCTGCAACAAGTCAGCATCGTCGTGGGTTCAGTCCCCTTGATTGCCACGTCCTCCAACAGGGCCGATTGCATGATGTCATCTGTCACCATTTTCGTGTTTTGGAAAGCCATCATGGGAACTGTCACACCTCTAAGCGTCTCGGTCCACTTGGGCGGCGTGCAGACCATTGTTATCATCTTTATCTGTTCATTGTGGCGTTTCCATAAAATTGAATTACAGCTACAGTCCGGCAGACGACCGTGTTCGGTAGCGTCCAAAGTCACGAGAGCAAGTCGTCGTTTTATCTCAAAAAACTCGGATGCAAGTTGTCTGACAATGGACTTTAAACCACAGCACAGTTTCACTTTGTTAACCTTGGTGTTATTTGGTGGGTGTTTGTTTGGTTTTTGTTTTTTGGACCTTGGCTGTGGGGTCTGTGGTGGAGTAGGTGAGGTGTAGTATGGTGGTGTATATGTGAGTGATTGTGGGCAGGGGAAGGGGGGAGTGGTCTTTTTGCTCTGATTTTATTCACCATTGTGATCATTGCGTTTACCTTTTTTTTTTAATACAACTACAAGAATTTTAGATTAGTCAGAAAATATTCTTAAATAGGACATTTTTAATATACATTTCAGACAAACCTTTTAGTAGGTCTAATAGGGTCTTGTCTCAATATTAAAAAAAAGTACATATATATGACGAACTTCAAATAGGGGTTTTCTTTTTCCAGCATGCTTGGTATCATAGTGGTGGGGGGTGGGACAAGAGTAACAAACTCACAAAGTGAGCATGCGGGGGACGTGGTGCCCTGCATATTGAGCTAATTATGGTAACTGCTATTACGGTCTGTGTCCGACATCTACACACCTTTTGCGTCAATCTACACCTTTTGCGTTCCAATTCTACAGTGGCAAGTTATCTGAAAAGCAGTCTATCCAAACTAATGTGGTGTGCTTTGTCTGGCTTACGGGAAATAACTGAAGCGCAGAACTGTCCTGCCTGAAAACGCAAGCAGAGGACCATGAGGCTGGGTGTACAGGCCTAGCTTTCCGCTGACTTTCAGTTACATGAATGGGAGTGTCGCTGCGCGTGAAAATCATTCACATAATTATTTCCTACACCAGACGCGACGATCTGGCAAAAATTCACATGCTAGATGCTTAACAGCATAAGTCTATGCTGCGATGCCACGTACGGCCCATGCTGGTTGTCTTGACCTTACTTGTGGTGGCGCGTTACCCTAACCCACTATATGCCATACGAGTTACAGGCTTCTCAGCAGCTGTCTGTCTTCATGCCATGTAATATATAAGCTATGTCCAAAAAGAAATGGAAAGGGTGAGAGAATAACATTATGTACTGATAAATTAACCAGGGATATACATGTCCCCCACCAGAAAAAAAAAAGATTTCCTGATAATAAGCCACCCGACACTTTACCTCGAAATCCGAGTATTTAAAACTGGCTCTAGAGTTAGGAAAGTCCCCACATAATCTGGCCCAAGTGTTTAGGAAAAAGTCCCAACCTTTATCCACAAGGCGCCTGGGAGACTGGAAGCAGAATTCAGAACATATTGGGATTAGGACTCTCGTGATAACATCCGTTGGGCTCAACACCCATCCAGGCACACGCACAAGTGCACAGAGAGTTTGTGAGCGGGTTTCAGGAATTCCCGTATTGACTACGAGAAAAGAAGTGTACAAACCACTTTCCCTAAGCACAACAACTACTGATCTTCAACCCTAAAAGCTGTTCTATGAAAGTGTTCATCTGATGCATCGTTTGTGAATCAGTTGGCGAGGTTTCAAAAACATCATAATCATTACAAGTTAAAACAAATCATCGGGAATCCAGCCTAAAGCTTCCTTACTTTGCCGCGATGAGGAGAAGAGAACTAGGGGTGCCACCTTCAGATGCTCGGCCCCTTAAGGAGCGGTTCTCTCAGCACCTTTGCTTGCGGGGATGACCCGTTTAAGTTAGGGTGCACCCTTTTTACCCTACTTTACCTGGATTTTTATATTATCAACAGGGACAAGTAGTTCTAGCATAAGTACTGTGGTTATTTTGCCAATGGATGTGGGTTTTGCCCGATCGTGTTTCAAACTGGCATCTGTGGATCTTGTAAATGCTACCTGTCCATGCCCTTGCCGAGAAGAAGAACTTTGGCGAGCACTCGATTGAGTTTAAAGAAGAAGAAGAAGAGGAGGAGAACGGGAATGGATAGCAAAAGGTGCGATTAGGGGCGCGGAGACACACTTGCTAGCATATACACAAAAACAATGTCACGCAGAGTTCTAGTTCACCAATTTCATGGTGGACGCGGCTGCATAGATTTTGAGCATTTCTTCTGGCATTCCATTCAACCCAAAAGCACAGATAACAGTTCTGAAGTGTGAATCACAGGCTTGTAGTACAACACATACGGTTTATGTGGGATTTTTTCCCTTTCTATTTTGCTACATTTTCTTTTTTAAAACACGGGTGCGACAGTACCACAAAGCCGCATTTTGTTTCAACATACAGAAACGAACGTTTGTTGTTTGGTTTTGCATCAATGACAAGAATGGATGAGAACGTTTCCACCCGTCCAACCTATTTTTTAAATACCAGAATCCCTAGCTGTTTGCTGGTGGTGCAGACAGGGACTGGCTATATAGCTCAGAAAACGGCAAACTACTGAAAAAAACGCGATGACAGTTTAAACAGAAACGCGCTGATTTTCGTAGTGTGAGCGGGCATTTTGAAATAATAAAAGCGGGCATCTCTAGGAGTCATTTGTCGTTTTTGCTCACTCACTCCCACACTGGAACCTCGAATCTACGTGAAACGCTGTTTTTCTATCCCTTCTGACGCCGTAACTGATGAGTTAATCGCGGTACGGGGAGGCATTGGGGTGGGGGGGGGGGTGAATCTGAAACTTTTGTTTTTCAGCGTTACTGGCATGTTTAACTGATGTAGAGGAAGAATGTCGAGCTCAATCTGAAACCATGACCTACATTTATTTATAAAACAACGTGAGAGAAAAACTCTAAACACCAACATCAGGAACACAGTGTGACACTGCATATCTCTCTCTCTCACGTCTCTCTCTTCTCTCTCTCTCTCTCTCTCTCCCTCCCTCCTCCTCCATCCATCCCTCACACACACACACTAACAACACACAGCACACCACACACACCTTTTTCCCCCATTCATCTTACTCCAACTTATTTTATATCAACCATCACTCAACGACTATCTCCTCGCAAAAAGTATCGAACTAACAGAATGTCTTCTTCTTCGTCGTTGTCGTCGTCGTCGAACTCTCATCCAGTAACTACTGTTATCTGTCACAAGATCGAAAATGCATTAGCTGCCGTTAAACGCCCAACAAATCAGGCCCAGCGCATCCGACTTCAGCGCGGAACTAACAGTATTTCAACTGATACAGAATCGTTTAGTTAATCTTCGTAGTGTTTCAGTTTAATCACTATTATTTTTCTACTATATGTTCTGTTATTAAACTGTTGTGGTTTTTTCCGTTTTCTTTCACAGGGTCGAGGTGAAGCCACTTGTAATAAAAACCTTTCTAAAACAAAAAAAAAGAGAATACTTTTTAAAAATTCTTTTAAATAAAGACAAAGAAACAGAAATGGGGGAGTGGAGAGAAGAAGAATTGAAAAAAAAAGTGAGATTGTAAGAGAGAAATCAGTCGCCATAACAATGTGGATTTTGTATACTTTAGAGCACATTAAGCATACTATGTCTTGTTGGCTTTATGCTGATTTACTTTCATCATGCTAATGCTTGTTCCATGCTTATAATGAATAAACCTGGCTTTAAACAAAAAGTAAATATTATATATAATATAACACGAAGAGTTTCTGCAATAAAAACTCTCCCTCCCCATACCCCAGTACTCCTTATGCCAGGATAATCCCGCCACAAGGCCTGCCTACTCCTCGCAATACCTCTTCGTTATTCTCAACGAGCAGGGACAGACAACCCGTTCACTGAATTTCCTGTGTCTCTTAATCCAGTTTTGAAACAGTCCTATAGACTACAGGTATTTAAACATTGGGTTTGTTTTAATATCCTAAACTGGCGTCAAGTTGACATATTCGACACCATCAAAACTGTTGGGGGGTTTTCACTTGCGAAAACAACTTTGCCAATTGTTACTGCCAAATAGCGGTGTGGCTTGTATCCAGTTTTTGTGTCAATTCTATGGCAAACGAATAGAAGCGCATTTATTGAGCCCAAAATCTGATTATGCACTCAAGAGCAGATTGCCTCGAATTTTAAATATCAGGATTTTCTTAGTTTCTCTTGTCTGCGATTAGTGCTAAAAAATGTAAACCTTCATGGAGGCAGGCCCAAATCATTTCGTCTTGTCTAGCAATATAAAGGGTCTTCCTCTTTTTTCGTGCCCATTGCCTTAGCGGTATCATTCTTGTTTGACTTTCAATGCGCTGGCATTTAAAACCTTCTGTATGTGGTACATGGCCCAGCCACAAGTCAAGGTGTATACCCAGGTAGTTGGCTTTCTCAAGCTATTCTAGGGGACCTACTTGTCACTTCTCCTCATGTTTTCGCAGGGGGGGCGCAGGCTATTTCTGGTCATTTAATGAAACTCTGTTTCGGGTGGCGGGCTATAACTTACAAGCCCCATAACCCTCTTTCCTGAGCCTAGCGCTAAGAGCCCACGTGTGTGGGTCAACAGCTACCCTGGGGGAATTCATGCCCAGGCTCTTTTCTTATATTTAAAGGACAGGTGGCTGTCAGCATGCTTAGCGTCTCCGCGTCCCTCGAGTGCTCGATTTGGATCCGAGTTCCGATGACCAGAAGCGCTTGTTATTAGCCTCTTTAGGCCATCTTGTCTTTTACGAGCAACTCCGTTAAGGCTGGCCTTAGGGCTCTACCAGTGCCCCCTCGATACTTGATGATATCGCTTCAAACATACGACTTAAGACTATTTACCACATTCTGCATACTTTTGTCCAGTCCAATTCATCGGGGTAGTATGTTAATTTTCTTTTTTTTTGGGCCCTTAACCACCATGGACTATGCTGGCTTTTGCCATATGACGAACATTCTCCTTCATACGCTTCCCTCTCTGCTGGTCCTTTTTACCAGTACGTGGGCTGCTCTTTCCAGGCTCACCTTATTTTTTAAGTCCTCTCCTATGATTCCTCCACTTCTATTTTTCCATACGAGGCTAGGTTCCTAAAAGGGGCTTTCGATTCCCCTCATTTAAAAGGCGGGCCAAGCCTGCCATTCTACTCTTCTAAGTATAACATGGGCTGTAATGAGCCTTCCCACCTTTACTTTCGTATCTTTATTAGAGTCTTGCCACGCAAAATTAACTAAGCCCCGACCACTAACGCCAGGCAGGCCAGGGCATCTAGAGGCTCCCCTAACAGACCTCCCCCTACCGCGCGGGCTCCAAGTTACAGGCTTCGGTGGCTTCCTGTAAAGGGCCGATAATGGGTCCACCTTTCTGCACCCTTATCTCAAGGCCTTTTTAATATCTCTGATGCGCATCTTCGAGGGGGGGTAAGTTAGCTTCGGGGGCTGCGGCTGGACGTGTCTTTTTGGGGGGCCGAATAGCCATTTTATTCTGATGTCTAAAACGACGAGAGGCCATACTACTTTCTGTCGGGCCTATTAACCACATATTGCAAGCCCGTTCTTTCTGTTTTTCTTGCTCGTTCCTTAAACTATTTTTATCGCACAAACCCATATCTCTTATTTGCGATCCTTATAGGGCTATGGCATTTTCATTTCTCTTACATCGGGGCACACACTTAGTAGTCTTTTCCCTCTTCTTACATTTCGGCGCTCCCCCGGCGGTTCAGCCTAAGGCCCTTTTCGGAATATTTCATTTCTGTTGCAATTAAAAAATTATACAGATTCATTTTTGAAAGTGTGCATTTTGTATTGAGTTTCCTAACAACAATATAATTATTACGCCATGGTTCTCAAAATGCCTCCTTGGAATATATTCATATCAGCTTGACTTTGACACTGACTACACGGATGTAAAAAAGATTATGAAGTATCCAAATTAGCTCCCACTGTTTGCTGTGTAAAAAGTTTCATTGAAAGCAATATGTAATTATTTAAAAGTATTTAATGAATGAGTAGATGCAGTATTGGTCATCAGGAGGAAATGTGTTGGAGTCATTTGTTTTGTTGTGCTCTGATGCCATTGCCTGTTTTTAAGAAGTTACAACAATCTTTTCATTTAGTGAAAACATTTTTCTTATTTTTACGTGTGAATTGCTTGCGCTCCTTTATGGCCTTGAATTTATTGTCAAATAACTGCGGTTTTATTCACGCCACATTTTTTTTGCTGTTGACTCAAATAGCGAGTAGTATTGATGACACTCTAAAGCGCACCTGGCAGGGGAATACATAAGAAGATATTGTATTGGAGATAAAATTCTTTGAATACATTGTATTGCAAGTCAGAGGCATTACAAAATAACTTTTTTGCTGGGTCACTTCTCACTTGTGGGGAGGAGGGACTGATGGCTAGTTATTTGGGGCGTAGGTTGATTTGTAGTTTTAAAAATCTTGCTGTGTTCTCTTAATAGGTGGTTTGTGTTGTTGTGGTGCCCCTTTGAAAAAGCGCAACACTGGTGGTTGGATTTGAACTTTAGAGGTGTATGACGCGTTGGTGCGCGTGTACAGAGAGTTTTGCGTACATTTATTGGCATTAGAAAACAGATGTATTCATGAAATGTGTCACAAAAATACGACTACCTTGTGACAGGACAACCAAGTAAACTCATGATAAATTTATTCTATTTATTCTGTCATTTGGAGATAATGGAATAAGCACTCATGTACTTTTTTTACATCCAGTCCCTGTTTTGTCAAATGTGTCATTTTTATTTTTCCCGTTCCCACACGCGCACAATTCCGAAAAAGCGGGTGTCGCAGAGATGTTCTGCGTGCGTTCGCACTCAAAATTCGGTTTATAGTTTCATCCGAAGAATTGGTGGGGGGGGGGGGGGGGGGGGGGGGGGGGGAAAGGGGGGAAGGAGCGGTGGAGTCGAAACCCAGAGGAAAATATCCTCCTGGCGGGGATTTGAGCCGGGTTCAGATCACGAGCGCACTGCGCAACGCTGTGGGGTGTGGAGATGTGCTGAGTGTGGTGTGTGTGTGTTGTGTATGTGTATAGGAGTGTGCTTCGCAATTGTTTACGTGTTTCTGTTCACTTAAAGTGATATTGACGATGGAGGCAGGGGGGATGGGGGGTTGAGCAACATATGAGATAAGGGCTTTACGTAGAAGAGATGTACGTGTTGGAGATATGAATGCACCATTAAAAAGAACTATTCCAAACCCCTATTTAAAAATTGAGTATGTTGCAAAAAACATTGGCACTAGAAATACAAAATTAACAAAAGCCCAGAACAATTGAAAAATACTCTGAATGTTGGAGAAAACAACACAGTTGTGAAACTACTTGTACGGCAGCTGTGAAACAAAGTAATACTAACTGGAACTTATATTAGCGTATATCTTGTCAAAGGACAAATCTGAAGCGCACGGCATTCGACCTAAATCTTACCCAGGTCCTACAACCAATGACAGAAAATCAATAGTCTCAAACAGATATTAATACAAACATGGTACTGCAGACCAAATCTATGAATAAAATTGCAATCAGTACAAATGTTTTTCAAAGCCACACACACACACACGCACCACACAGCACACACCACACCACACACGCGCGCGCGCGCGAGCGCGCGCGCGCGCGCGCGCGCGAAGTTTATTTTTCTGCTGGCGAATATCTCTTAAAAATTACAAAGTTTAGACAGTATAAAGTCCATAAAAATAGCTCTTTGGTGTTTCGCAGTCCATGCTAACATTAGCTATATTATAAAGAAGCACAGTTACTCTCTTCTTTCTGATCAACGAGATTAAGCCATATCAAAAGTATGTGATTCGAAGTTCTCTCTGGTTCCAATTCAGTAAAAGGGGGTGGAAATTTTATGACATCAAGGACACTGATTATCAAAACGAGCAAGCCGGGCGGGGGCCCAGAGGCGCCCCGCAGCAACCCGACCCCGGCCCGTGTTATTGAGCCAGCATTTGTCGGGCATCCCCTATGGCTCCAGGCGCGGCTGGGCGGGGACTGCAAGCTCCAAGGCCTATGCTGTGACCACGAGCCCTCCCCCCCCGGCCAGGCACATCACGGCCTACCAAGAGCCGCTCCAAGCCACCGGAGCGGAAGCGAGGGCCCGCGCCGATCAGCCATCCAGGCATCTTTTACCCCTTCTACACCCCTGAAGGCACTGAGAGGCCCTACCCGCGCCCCGCCCTCTCATATGGCACCATCCTCTCTAAACATGTCTAAACCTCTCACCAAAAAATATCACAACAATAACTGCCTGTTCACACGCTTAGGACTGTTCCCTCGCAAAAGCTAACGGAAGCCGACTGACCTTGAGGCCGCTAGGAGCCACTCATTCAGCACAGGCCTGCGCTACTTCTGCTTTTGAGTCGACGATTGAAAGTTGTTCGATCTCAAGAGCTTGAGCTGCCTGTTAACAATTCCCAGAGACAGCTTTAAACTGTGGATGATTCTGCTGAAGAAAGCTATTAAAGGTTGTAGATTGTTTTGTTTTTATTATGCGCGAGATGGAAAGAAAAAAAAATATGGATGAATAAACGGTATGCTGTGTTTTAGCTTTCACATAAAAATGAAGGTTGAGGTTTACCTTCGGTGGATTTTTTTTTTTGTAGTGTGGCACATTGTGAAACCTCCTCGTCTCTCTCTCTCTCTCTCTTTCTCTCTCAGTCTCTCTCTCTCCTCTCACACACACATCACACACACTCACACACACACTCACACACTCACACATCATACTCGCACACACCACTCATACACATACCAAACGTCAGATTTATCTATATATATATATATATATACAGGCGCCGCAGATCAGAAGAGATGAGTGAGGAGAGATGGAGGAGAGAGAGAGAGAGAGAGAGAGAGAGCGACTGTACTAGCAGCCAGACCCATATATCCGCTATTCTAAATCAGATAGATTGCGTTAGTTAACCGCGCCCTTAAATCATATTAATGAAGGTTTTTTCTCCGCTACAAAATGGAATTGATGGATAGCTGGAAAAAAACAAAGAGAAAAAATATAAGAAAACATTCAAATGTTGCTGTTTTTTTAGAAAAAGAGTTACAGTATCCACCAAAACTTGAAATTTCCACATGCCGACCGCATGGCTACCTCACACGCCATCTTGAGACTAACTAGCACCAGCTAAGGGGAGGTAACCAATGTTTATAAGCGACATGTCGCAAGTGTGCGTCTTCGTCTGTGCTACGGTGTGAGAGCCATTGTTGATTGTTCAGTCTCCCTTGTCTATGTCTCCAATCAAGATGACGGCCCGGAGTTGAATTTTGGTTTCACGATCATTTGATAGTGAAACAGTCGCGTCTGTGGGTGTGTGTGTGTGTCGTGTGAAATGGATATCGCATTTCTTGGTATAAGGGGTTGAGGGAAGGGGCGGGGGAGGTGGGGGCGTGGGGGGGGGGGGGGGATAGGGGAGGGGGGGGGTGGCGGGGGGGGGTCGGAAGGGGGGGGGGGTGGGTGTGGGGGGGGGCGGGGGGGGGGGGGGGGGGGGGGGGGGGAGCGGGGGGCGTGGGGGGGGGGGGGTGGGGGGGGAGGGGCGGGGGGGGGGGGGGGGGCGGGGGGGGGAGGGGGGTGGGGGGGGTGGGGGACAGGGGGGAGGAGGGGTGCGGGGGGGGGGGGCGCGGTGGGGGGGGGGGGCCGGGGGGGGGGGGGGGGGGGAGGGCGGGGCGGGGGGGGGGGGGGGGGGGGGGGAGGGGGGCTCGCGGGGGGGGGCGGGGACGGGGGGGCGGGTGGGGAGGGGGGGCGGGGGGGGTGGGGGTGGGCCGGGGTGGGGGGGGAGGGAGGGGGGGCGGGGTGGGGGCGCGCAGGGGGGGCGAGGGGGCGGGGACGGGGGGGGGGCGGGGGGGGGGGGGGGGGGGGGGGGGGCGGGGGCGGGGGGGAGGGGGCGGGGCGGGGGTGGGGGGTGGAGGGGAGAGGCGGGGAGGGGGATTTGAATTGCACTAAAACGCCGTAACTGATAGTAGCACGATTTGACATTTCTGGGTGATGAATTTTTGCTTAGAGAGGTGTTGTCGATAACAAAACACCTAGATACTTCCAGCGTGGTTTGGGAGGGACTGATGATTGCAAGTTCTACTGAAGCTGTTGTAATGGAAGGAGTTTGTTTTTGGGTTTCCTACAAGCATGGCTTCGGTTTTATCTGCATTAGCTGTTATTTGTTCTGTGTCTTTCCAATTTTGAATATCTTCAAAGCAGTGGGGCATATTTGCAGGAGAGAAGGCAGATTTTCAGGAGTAAACACTGCTTTGAATCTGAGAGTCATCTGCGAAAAAAATGATGGTTGATTTGATGACGTTTTTTATATGTGACAGGGGGGCAGTGTAAAAGAGTGAACAGACAGGGCTTGAACTGATCCCTGTGGGGGACTCGGCATTTAGTTTGGCAACGGCATTGATTGAATCTGTTTATGCAACTGTCTGAATCGGTCAGTAAGGTATGAAATAAAACCAGGTGATGGCTGTGCCAGTAACACCGAAGTTTTTTGAAGACGGGAGAGAAGAATTGAGTGGTCTATAGTATCGAAGTTGCCGATAAGTCGAGTAGAGTGAGAAGGGAAAATTTTTTCCCTAGTCAGAAGCTAGTAGAAGCATGTTTAAAGTGTGTACTAGGGTGGTTTCAGTGCTGTGGTTGACGCGATAGGCGGACTGAATCGGGAAAGAAGATTGTTGGAGAGAAGGTGGTTGTTGAGCTGTTTGAGAACTATTTTTTTAAAGGACTTTAGAAATGAAAGGTAGATTGGAAAAACAGGTCTATATTTTTCAAAAATGTTAGGGTCAAGGTCATGCTTTTGAAGTAGAGGTGTGACTAAAGCAGTTTTGAGAGCTGATGGAACATTTCCTGGAACAAGAGATGAGTTCACTATTTTCGTGATAGTGGGTATAAGTTGTGGTAGGCACTGTTTTGAAAAGAGAAGCAGGTTGGGATCAAGATCCAATGATTTCATAGTCAATTTTTTTCAGAATTTATCGTGATTTCTTTTCACTTGTCGGATGAAAGAAAGGAGAGGAGTGCCAGAGAATTGGGGGTCAGGAAGTGCAGGTGGAAAGGGTCTGATTCAGTTTGGAGCGAATGTTATGGACTTCTTTAGAAAAGAATGCAGAAAATATAGAAGGAAGTTCAGAGTGGTTGTGGATGGAAGGCAGAGGGCTTGCCTTCACAAGATCCAAGAAGGAGATGTGAGAGAAAAGGGGATTTCATTGAGTGGCATCAAGAATTGAGAAAAGGGAATACTTTGTTTTTTCTGAAAGAATTAAAGACTGACTTTGTTTACTTGTTTTCGGAAGAGCTGCTTTTTTAATTTCCGTTTTTGCTTTTCGCCCCTGCCGCTCTAGTTTCCTGCGTTTGCGCTTTGCGACCAGAATGTCATGGGTGTACCATGGCGCACATGGCCTATTTAGGCAGGAGACGGTCAGTGGGAGGTGCATGCTCATCAAGCAGTTGGCTGAGACATCATTGTAGTGTTAAAAGGGGTTATTGTGGTCAGAGGTTTGTGATAGGCGTTTAGCAGCTTGTGAAGAAAAAGTTTGAATATTATGGTCTTGAGGTTGCGACGGGTGAACAAAACCTTTTTTTTTTCCCGGGAATAGGCTTTGCAATTTTAAAGAAAAAAAAGAACAGGGGGAAAAATGATCAAAAGTAGTTCTTTAAAATGATAGATACGAGTGATCAGATTTTGGGGGAAATTTTTCAAAATTGCCAGTCTAAAATTTTTCCCTGATCTGGGGGGGCGTTGCTTTTTTTTACCTATGAAAAGGAGAGTGGTTTGAAAAAAGGGAAAGAAAAAAAGACGTTTGACGTGGGAAGAAAAATTGGTTTTAACAAAGGGGGAAAGTTAAAGTCCCCGAGAATAAATAAGCTTCTGGGAGAGGGGGTTTTGTGTGATCCAGGAGTGACTAAAACTTTTGTTGGAAAAGGGAAAGATTAGATTATTCTTACGGCTTGGGGTGGCCCGGTAAAAACAGAAATAAAAAATAGGGGGGGCCAGGTGTTTTGGGGTTTGATTTTTCACAAATTTCCCAAAAATTCCAGGTGAAAAAGAAAGGGAGTGACGGGAAGAAAAAACAGGTTGAGTGATCTTTATAAACGATGGAAAATCCCAAACCCCCAAAGGGGGGTCGGGGAAGAGAAACATTTTTAAACCAGGTGGTGTCAGTTGTTTTTTTTTTCTTTTTCATGACCGGGGGTTTTTAACCCGGGTTTTTCTGTAAGAAATTTTTATACAATATTTGTTCAGGGGACGAAATCAGAAATTGGTTTCGTTTTAACCTTCTGGGCAGACATTTTGGCACCCTGAAAAACCCACATGCTAAGGGGGTTTTGAAGGGGGCGGGGGGTTGATGTTGCTCTGGGTTTTAAAGGATAACTGTCAAGGAAGTGGTTTAAGGCGATGGTAGAGATGTGGAGAGGGGGAGAGCAAAAAAAATTTGGGGGGAAAATCAGGGAAAGAACCCTGGTGAAAAAAACTGGGCAATTTGGGGGGATTTACAGTTTCATACACACGCGATAAAAAATAACATCAGAAAACTTTTTGTCAAAGTCTTTTACAAAGGAAAAGAAAGGTTGATAAAAGGGGGAAAAGGGAAGGGGTTGCCCCTTGGTTAAGGGGGTTTGCGGTATGCTCAAAGATGTAATCTGCCTTTGCGCCTGTCGGAAAGCACTGTGTGGGGGCTCTTTGTCGAATCTGGATGTGTGTGTTTTTCTGCTTTTTTTCCCCAAAAAATTTTTACATCTTCTTGTTCGTGTTTTCACCCTAAAAAGGGTTTGGGTTCGGGAAACTTTTTTTCTTTGTTATTATCTATTTTTTGGGAGATGTTTCGATTTAAAATTTTCATCTTTGTTTAAATTTTTTTTAAAATTTTTCGATTTCGATTATGAATTGTGTTTACCTGACTGTGCTGGCCTTGCGACCCTTTTTAATCTGGCCCCTTACTGCCCCCCCCCCGTTAAAAACCCAAAATACCCCAAATTGTTCAAAAACGAACCCCAAAAACCCCCTTAAAAGACTATTTGTTTTCGGGAAAACCAGGCCGGGAAACGGCGGGACTTAGAGTTGGGGGGTTTCCCCTGGTTTTCCCCTCACCTTGCTCCTTTTTTTCCCCCTTAAAAACCTTTGGTTATCGCCGCCAAAAACCAACCAACCAAAGTCCACCCACCCCCCCGGCCCCCCCCAAACCCAAACCAAAATTTTCCCCCAAACATTTTCCCATCCCAAACCCCCCGCCCCTTCAGCTGTTCACTGTTCTGTTTTTTTGTGACTCTGAAAAATTTTTTTTTGTACTGATGAGGGTGATTGGAAACATCATGATGTTTTTCAAACACAAAACCCTCTAAATTAGCCACTTTAAAAAATCAACACCCCTTCTTTACTCCCTAAATTCACCACCCAAAAACTCTTTTTTGTTTTTCCCCTAGCCACATCTCCCCTATCGCCTTTTTCCTTTTCCCCTCTGATGCTTGTCCAAACTCACCCTTTCTTCTTCAACCTCTCCCCCCTCCTTCAGATCCCCTTCAAGTTTTTTTGTTCAATTTGCAGCCCTGTCTGTCCAAATGGAAAAGCGACTACATTTCCCATTTCATCTCTGGAAAAAAAAAATTGACTAAAAATTCCCCCACCGAAAAATTTTGGGTTAAACCAAAAATTCCATGAGCCCCAAAAAAAAAAAAGCTGACTTTCCCCCGGTATAAAAAATTTTTTGTTTCCCCGACCTCTCGAGAGGTGGGATTGCCATCTTCCCCAAAAACACATTTGGGAAACCCTCTCTTTCTTTCAGTCACAACCTTCAATTCTCAATGAATCTTTTGAATTTGCGAAATCAATCTCAAAATACCTGGCCACTCTATTACTATCTGCGCCTTTTTCCGGCCACCCTCCCACCGTAAAAAAAAACCTAACTTCTTCTTTTTCACCAAGAATTTTCCCGGCACTCCTCGACCATACAAACCTCTCTCCCTAAACTTAAAAATTCTTGGTTACTTCAAAATTCCCTTTCGAAAAACCAAATCCCTTTTCCCGAAATTTAAAAGTCTTTCTTTTCTCGTCCAACCCCTTCTCCCTCTCCCAAATGGGAACGAAAACAAAGCACAGATCTGGTCATATTTTAGACTGGCTTTATTAAATAATGCTTCATTTTAAACTTGGGACATCTGGGTTTTTGTCACCCACGAAAATACATTCTGATCATTCCGCCTTTTTTTTTCCATCTCAAATCACAAAACCTGTCAGAAAAAGAAATATTTTACTTTTCGCCAAACTTAAGGCCTTAGACATTCTACCCTTTTCCCCCCCCAAGCTTCCCAACGTTTTTCACAAAACCCCTGACCCATGGCCCCTCTGATCCCCTATAACCTTTTTTCTCCCCCAACTGGTTGATGAACATGCCCTCCTACGATCATTCCTTTCCCCGACAGACCCTGTGCGCCATGGGATACCCCCGACATTTGATAGGGGAAACGCAAACGCCGGCAACTAGAAAGGCAGTGGGGGAAAATCAAAAAACCCAAATCAACAAAAAAGCTTTTTCCCAAAAAAAAAATAAACAAAATCAAATATTAACCATTTAGCCCAAAAACAGACTACTACTCTTCCCAAAATTTTCTGTGCTACATCCCTAAAATCTCTTTTTTTCCCCCAAACCCCCAAAACCCTTTGGGTCTGCAAAAACAACCCCCTTTTGCCCAAACACCCCAGCCCGTTTGAACTTTCCCTCCATATTTTCCTTTCCCTTTTTTTTCAGACAAGTTCGAAACATACGCTCCAGAAGGGGCCAGATCAATTCCCCGCCTGCGCCTCCTGTCCCCCGTTTTAAATGGGAAATCCCCCTCTTTTCCTTCCCCTCCCACAAGTGGGAAAAAAAAATCATGACAATTTTGAAGGAAAAAGACTTTAAAAACATGCGACCTTTATCCCATACCCCCGCCCCGGGTTTTTTTTCCCCAAAAATTTCCCCCCCACAACTTGTACCTATTATCACTAAAAAAAATAAAATCATCTCTTGTGTCAGGGAAAATTTTCCCCTCAGCTCTTTAAAACCCGCAATAGTTACACCCCCTAATGAAAAAAACACGCCCCCGAAAAACCCAAAATTTTTGAAGAATTTTAAAGGGGTGTCCCCAAACTTACCCTTTGACTCTAAAATACTAGGAAAAAATCCCTTCTCAAACAGCTCAAACAGTCCCCTTCTTTTCCAAAGATCTCCTTCCCACTTTTTTAAACTTTCCTATCGCCCCCAAACCCCAGCACCCAAAACCACCCTTTGTCCCCACTTTAGATACACTTCTACTTGCTTCTGATGCAGGGAAAAAATTTCCCCCCCACTCTTCTTGACTTTTCTGCAGTTTGATACCATAGATCCTTCCCAAATTTTTCTTTCTCGGCCCCCAAAATACGTTTGGTTTTTAACGGCACAGCCCCACCCGGTTTACTTTATCCTCACAGACAGGTTTTCCCGAAAGTTATTGTAAACAAAATTCAAACAAAAACCTTGTTTTTTTTAAAAAAAAAAAAAGGGAAAAAATTTTTTTGGGGGGGTCCCCCAAAGGGGTCAGTCTGGGGCCCCCTTCTCTTTACTTTTTACACCCGCCACCTACATATAATAATTTCCCCCACCATATTTTTTTCCCTCATTTCTAGACGATGATAAATCAGCTTCAGTGCAGTGGTACTGTTTTAAAACTTGGGCCCCCCTCCCGACAAATATGTCCTACTGCCTTCAAAACAATCAAAACTGGATGACTCAGAACAAGTTACAACTTAATGCCGAAAAAACCGAAGCCATGCTCATAGGGCCCCAACATAAACTTTCCTCTATCGCAAAAACTTCAATAGAATTCGGCAATACGTCAGTTCCTTTGTCCAACTCTGTGAAGTATTTAGGAGTAGTTCTTGACAACACACTCTCTATGAAAAAATTCATCACCCAGACCTGCCAGTCTTGCTACTATCAATTACGCGCATAAGCGCGATTCGCAAGTATCTGTCCACTGATGCAACTTCCAAGCTTGTCACATCTCTCATTCTTTCACGTTTAGTCTACTGTAATTCTCTTTTGGCTGGCCTACCAGCATCATCTATCCACTCTCTTCAATGCATACAAAACTCTGCAGCTCGACTGGTCCTAAGAAAGAAAAAAATCTGAACACATCACTCCTCTTCTGCGATCATTCACTGGCTGCCTGTCTCACAAAGACTGGAGTATAAAATCAATACCCTCTGTTTCAAATGTCTCCACAAATCTGCACCCTCTTATCTCTGTAACTGTCTTCACCTGTACACTCCATCCCGTTCCCTTCGTTCAGCCGCAGATGCTTTGTGCTTTCGAACACCCAGATTCAAACAAACCACTGTTGGCCGTCGCTCCTTCTCTGTTTCTGGTCCATCCACCTGGAATGACCTCCCTCTTTCACTTCGCCAAAAGCCTTCACTGGATACCTTCAAATCCAGCCTCAAAACACACTTATTTCCTACCTGAGACTTTCCCCCCACATATCTGTCCCTAATTTTCAACAGCATCTTTCACCTTCTAAGTGTTGTTCCGAGTGTGTGTGTGTGTGTATGTGTGTGTGTGTGTGTGTGTGTGTGTGTGTGCGTGCGTGTGTGTGTGTGCGTGCGTGTGTGTGCTTGCATGCGTGCATACGTGCGCGCGCATGGTTTTGAAATCTGTTCATTATGTTTAAGGAGAGTTGCATGCCTGTAAATGATTGAGTGCAAGCGCTTCGATTTGTTTGTTTATTTACAAGATTCAGCGCTATATAAATTCCATAAATTATTATATTATTAGAAGCGAGGAGGGAGACGGTTGTAGGGGGCTGCAGGCGATGACGTCTGCCGGCACGGATTCCTCGTCTAGTTTTGCGGCAGTTGATTCCAAAGGTTAAAATATGTTGTTTAAGTTTGTCTGGTATATCGTAAAACCCATGTGAGAGCAATGCTCTCAAATCTTCAGCAGTTAGTGTCATATCGGTGGAAGAAGGAACGCTGGGTAGTTGTGATGCCCCCGAGTTCGTGTTTCACGTGCAATTTTTCACCGGGCAGCAGGGTTACAGTAAAATGGGTCACAAGGACCAGCAATACCATTTGAACACAAATCATACAGTCAATTGAAACTTCGAAAATTTATCAGAAAATGAAAATTATAATTTAAAGTAATTCAAAATGTAAAGGATATTAAGGAAAACTAATCTGACCAGTCAATGCACGGTGCAGTCACAAACACATAGATATAACATTTGTTTTCCTGAACAGAGTAAAAATGCACAAAAACAACAATCAAACACAGAGAGACACACCCTGCTGCCATCCAGCCCAAAGGCCAATCACTCTGTGGAGTGTGTGTGTGTGTGTGTGTGTGTGTGTGAGTGCGTGTGTGTGAGTGAGCGTGAGTTCTCTCCACTGTTGCGTGTGTCACCTGGTTCAGGAGCAAGAAGCATGGGGTGGTTTGAGGGAGGGAGTTGTGAAGCAGCTCAGGTGTGTATGCTCGATGATTCGGCCTATTGACACGATTGAAGCAAGCGCTGTGGATAACCGCAGAATGAGACATTGGTGATACCTTGCATGGGATTACAAAAACACTGCACTGCTCTTGTGACTATCTATGAAGATTCTTAAAGTTGGCTTGCTGTTTCTGTGCTTCTTATGTGAGGATAAGTGGCTAAGTCAACTAATGCTGGCAGTAAGTGTCTTTTTTCATTATGGTGGTGTGTTTTTTCTTCTTTTCTTGTTCACTTTTTAAAAATTTCATTTATATTGAGGATAATGGAATAAGCACTCATGTGCTTTTTTACATCCAATCCCTGTGTGTATGCAGTTTTGTAAATTCTGTCATCTGTTCCCACCGGTACACAATGGCCTACTCTTACAAAAAGCGAACAGGATTTAACGTGTGTGCAAGATGTTCTGCGTGCGTTCGCGCACGGGGTCTAGGTTTATAGTCTCATCCAAAGGACTTTTGGGAAGAGTGGATCTGCACTGATGTTAACTCCAGGGGAAAATATCCTCTTGAACGGGAATCGAACCCGGGTCGTCAGATTGCGAGCGCAATGTTCTAACCACAAGGCTATCCCGTCCCATCTTGTTCGTTTCCTGTCGTGTGTGTGTGTGTGTGTGTGTGTGTATGTGTGTGTGTGTGTGTGCGCGCGCGCGCGCGTGCGCGCGTGCGTGCGTGCGTGTATTTTTTTTCTATTTATTCTTTTATATCGAGGATAATGGAATAAGCACTCATGTGCTTTTTTACATCCAGTCTCCGTGTGTATGTGGTTGTGTAAATTTTGTCATCTGTTTCCACCGGCACACAATGGCCTACTCTTCCAAAAAACGGAACAGGATTTAACGTGTGCGCAAGATGTTCTGCATGCGTTCGAACACGGGGCCTCGGTTTATAGTCTCATCCGTGTGTGTGTGTGTGCGCGCGCGCGCGCGCGCGCGTGCGTGCGTGCGTGTGTGTGTGTGTGTGTGTGTGTGTGTTTTCTTACTGTCAATTTCTCAGTGTTTAGTTGATATGAATGTCGAAGAAGGAAGAAGGCAGGATGGTTTTCAGTTAAGACGCTCTCCTGCCAAACAAGTACACCGTGAGGTTCTGGGTTCCATTCCAGCCTCGCCTTGTCTTTCCAGTTTGACGAGAAAATCAAACTGATCGTCACTGTCCTTCGGATGGAACTATAAACCGAGGCCCCGTGTGCAAATACACGCAAAACATCTTGCGCACACGTTAAAAACCAGTTCCGCCTTTCGGAAGAGTAGGCCATTGTGTGCCGGTAGGAGCGGGTGACAAACTGTCAAAAACGCATGCACACAGGTTGAGACACCATCCCCGAGGTCGAACTGTGGCTACCTAGATGGTGAGGGTGGAAAAACAGCTGCATACACATAAATGTCATCATTGGTAAACCTCGGAGACTAGAAGGGGAACAATAACACACACACACACACACACACACACACACACACACACACACACATATATATATATATATTATATATATATATATATATATATATATATATATATATTATATATATATATAATGTGTGTGTTGCGGTTTCTTCTTCTGCTCTTTTACACAGAGATATATGATGTATTCGTAAACTACCTATTCAAATACTTCGCTGTCGACTTTGCCTGGGGATTAACGGACCTGACTAATGATGATAAGTGCAGTCGTCATTTAGCCGACGATGCAGCGTGTGCTTGGTTTGCTATGTCAGAGGGACAGCTGAACACCACCTGTTTTGTCCCTGCTATCATTGCCCACGTGAAAATACAAGTTCAAGCCTGTCTCCTAAACTATGTCCACCTGCCACTTCCTCTTGACTGGTTACTGTGATCTTCATGTTGAAACAGTTTTTCAAACCGTGCACACAGATATGTAAAATAACTCTAAACGATTTTCAACTTTTTGTGTGTGTGAAACTTATCTTCTGTACGACTTGTGTTTTCTGGTATCAATAACTAATATTCTGGTATCATTGACTGTTTCATAATCTGGATTGGGATCATCTCCACTAGGTTTGAATCGCCAGTATAAACGTTCAAAGGTACTTGGTCGTAGCTCTCTCTCTCTCTCTCTCTCTCTCTCTCTCTCTCTCCTCTCTCTCTCTCTCTCTCATAAGATATGTCCTCACTGGATGGGGGCGGAGGTGGGGGGGAGGGGAGAGGGGAAGAGAGAAAAAAACATAAATATATATGCAGATGGGTGAATAAATAGATAGATAGATAGATAGATAGATTTTTTTGCAACCAATTTGCCATCGCCTTATGATACGAAATAACCTTCAAGGTGGAGATAGGTGGAGGTACGAGTAGAGATTTACAAGGCCAAAGCAGTGTCGGCCTCTGTTTACCATTCGAAAGGGAAGAGAGCGAGAGCGAGAGCGAGAGATAGATAGATAGATAGAATAGAGAGAGAGAGAGAGAGAGGGAGAGAGAGAGAGGAGGAGAGAGAGAGAGAGAGAGAGAGAGAGAGAATGACAATGACAATGACAACAGTTTATTGTGATAAGCGTCAACGCCCATTCACAAGGGGACAGTGGGATGGGGACTGGGCACAAAACACAGAATCAACGAAAAGCATAATTAATTAATGACAGCCCAAACAGTCTTCATGACATGGATTCCATATCATTGTTCTATATAATATAATGTCATTCATCGGACCACAGTTTCTTCATGTTGTTAAGTCAGTCTGGAAGTGTACAACACATTAATCAAGAAACATCTTTGTGACCATTTCCCTTCAATACAGCAGTGGTCATAGCAGTGCACTGTCTCATGTCACGTAGCATGAAGTGGACATCTTCAGCCTTCTCCGTCATTTGCTGCAACCTTTCCATTACATCTGCCAGTGTAACAGTCTCTTCCCTTTCGCAGCTTTCATCCCCATATTCCATAAACCTCCCACACTCTGCTCCTGTTACATTCTCTGCACACTCTTCCTCACTCATTTTCCCCACACCCTTCCCCACTCTCACCTTCTACACCCTCTCCCTCACTCTCACTCTCTGCACGCACTTCTCTGTCATTTTCTGCATGCATCACATCCCTACCTTTCTTCACATGCTTTTCGTGATTTTCCACACCCTCCTTCCCCATTTCACAATCTCCCTCTTCATTCCTGTTATCATGGACACAATCTTTGATTCCATTTATGTAACCACAACCACACTCTTTTGCTACATTCACAATTTCACCATATGATTCATTTCTTACATTTTTGTCAAATGAAATTGTCACTGTCTGTCTGTCAGTGTCATCCATTATCATGTCAATACATTGTTCCTTTTGACAGTGGCTTGAAGAGGGAGGGCAGTGAGTCTCATACACAAACATGTCAGTAGCAGTGTTGTTGTCAGAATGGCCTGTAGCACAGCACAAACTAGGCGGGGTGGGTAAAAACAAACCCGAAGGGGATGAACCTTGTTCATTCACTTTCTTCTGGTTGTTTTTTCTATACCTTTCTGCTCTTATTTTGTCTCTATTCACCTGAGACGGACACTTCTTGCGATACATTGCCTGTTGAACTGGAGTAACAGGGGAATGGCTGGCGGAGTTACTTGTCAAGCGAATCCAACAACAGTTTGATGTTCTCGCCCATCCACTTTGAATGAAGACACCGTCTGTTCATGCAACACTGCGTTCAACATGCACTCCAAGGTTACAGGGAGGCCCACAACTGGCATTTTGAACAGGAATTGTTGAAGAAAAGGAAAAACTTACACAGAGCTGGAGAGAAAGCGTCTTGCTGGCAGCCAAGCAAGGGAAGCCACTCCAAGGAGAGAGAGAGAGAGAGAGAGAGAGAGAGAGAGAGAGAGAGAGAGCGGAGAGAGAGAGAGAGTGGAGAGAGAGAGAGCGATGAGCGAGAGAGAGGAGGAGATGAGAGAGAGGAGAGAGAACTCGAACTCGAACTCGAACTCGAATGCTTTATTCACAAAAAGGCCATCGACCCATACAAGAGTTCGAGAGAGAGGGAGGGAGGGAGGGAGGGAGAACTAAACTGAACTGAACTAAATGACTTTATTTAAAGAGGGCTGTGGCATAAGCAAACATGCTTTTATGAATACCAGCCCTCTGGGCAAAAGAACACCACCACCACCACCACCACCACCACCACCAAAAAGAACCCCCAGAAACCTCTCAACCAAACAACGAACAATAACTGTGTTTTTTCGAAGAAAAGAATCCAATCATCCAAATGGAAAGTACACCTCTCAATCAAAGAACCAACTTTTTATTTATTTATTTTTTTTTAGAAAAAGAAAAACTCAAATTATCCAAAATGTAAGGTATATCTCTCCCAACCAAACAACAAACAACTGTTGTTGTGGGGTGTTTTTTTTTCAAAGAAAAATATCAAATCATCCAAAATTTAAAGTACATATTCTAAGCATGCTATTTAATTTTATGCTAAACAAGAATACAAGATAGCAAGATCACATTAGAAAGGGGGTAAACAGCTCATTGGAGAAGAGAGAGGGAGATAACGATAACGACAACAAAATTGTATTTTGTTAGGGTAATAGAATAAGCACAAGACTTTTTTACATCCAATCCTCGAGACAAAAAAATTGAAGAAAAGGGTAAGTAAACAGACAACTATATAAGCAAAGCGAATCATAATATTCACAATAAACATCCCCACCATCGTCATTGTCGCCATCATCATCATCATCATCATCATCATTATCACCATCATCGACAAAATCACAATGATAATATATTAACGGTATGGGGCTTGAAAGAATACTGACATGACAAAAAGTGTGTTGGCATTCACACACGTACCCCCCCCCCCCCCCCCACCACCACCACCCACCCACCCCCCCCGAAAATAACAAAAACATGGATGTCATATTGTTGAACAACA
>CM054153.1:34991225-35084794 GCA_028751875.1 Rapana venosa | reverse complement strand
GGAGAGAGAGAAAAAGGAAAAGAGAGAGGGGAAAGGAGAGAGAGAGGTGAGGGAAAGAGAGAGAGGAGAGAGAGGAGGAAGAGAAAAGAGAAAGAAAGGAAGGAGAGGGAGAGAGAAGAGAGAGATGCATTAACATTTTTTTAACAAGAAAAACTTTTACTTTCTCCAGCTCCTCCAGTGCTAAAGGTTTGGTGCCAGTCTGAAATGTGGAAACGATGAACACACACAACACACAACACACACACACACCACAAACACAACACACACCACCACACCACACACCCAACACAACAACCCCAACACAAACACCCACACACCCAACAACACACACAAAACCCCAAACCCCAAAACCCCCAACACACACACACCCCACACCACAACATTATAACAAGCATTTAAAATTTATGTCATTCAATTCAATATACCCCAAGTGATTTTATCAAGACATTAAAAGCAAGGAATTTAAGTAAACCCACTCATCACTGCAACATACATCTGGGGATGTCATTTTTTAATTTAGTAGAAAATTAAACAAAAGAAAAGCCACATTAAACCCTAATTCCCAAATTGTATTTTTGTGGATAGAAAAAAAGTAGAGAGAGAAGAGGGAGAGAGGGGGGAGAGGGGAGAGGAAGAGGGGGAGAGAGAGGAGGAGGGGGAGAGAGAAGAAGAAGAGAGAGAAGAGAGAGAGAGAAGAGAAAACATGATTTTTTTTTTTGTGTCCGTGGGGATCGATGATGCCCTCTATTCATCCGGGAGGGGGAGGGCCATTTTTCTTGGGTGCGAAAAGACTTTTTTGGCCAATCCGCGCTTGAAAAGTTTTTGGGCAGTATGGACGGGGTATATGGCTGCTTTTGGAGATTGGGGGCTCTTTTTTTCCTGTCTTCCCTGGTTGCTCAGCGTCAAAAATGCTTTCGTTGTGTCCTTTGGCCCCACTGCGTTCAGCTGTCCCCGCTGGGGCCTCCCCATTGTGCCTGCTCTCATATTTTTATCTCAATTTTAAAGGGTTTTTCAGTGGCTTTCAGAGTGCCCTTGAAGCGTGTCTTTGCCTCCCTGGGAGCGCTTTCATGTGAAGTTCCCCAAAAGAAGTTTTTTGGGGGGCCCCGTTCTGGCAGCGAACTACAGGGCCCTGCCCGCAAAGCTGGGTCTGCATCAGGATGGTGTGGATGGGGAAGGTTTTTGCTTGGTGAGCACCTCATGTGGGGTTTTTTTCCCCCACTTGATCCCAAAAACAGTTTTCTCAAAAAGGTGTGTGGGTGGCAGCTTTTTGCATGGCTTTGGTAGCTGTCCATGACCTGAGCCATAGGCAAGGTGGTGGCCAACGCTTTGTAGACCTTGATTTTTCTTTAGTTAGATGCCTCCCCCCCCAACATTCTTTCGGAGGTGAAAAAGGGCGCGCTTGCTTTGGCGGTTGGTGTTGCCTCATCATCAATGGCTCTGTGGGGGGAAGGGTACTGCCAAGAAAGAAAAATTTGTCCACGCTTTGATATGTCCATTTTACAGATTTTTTGGTTAATGGGCTTCCCGGGGCGGTTGGTGCATTACCTCAGTCTTTGGTCTGTTTGTAACCCCAAATTGTCGAAGCATCAGAAAACTTGCCAACACTGTCTTGCAGTGGGCTCGAACAGCTTCAAGCGCAATCATCACAAACGGATGTCTTTTGATGATATCTGTTGAGCCCTTGGTTTTTGTGGAACCCCCTGAATTGAAGAATGACCCATCTCCCTTACCTATGCTGACCCCAAACATCCGAACCCTTAAACGCATCTAAAAGCTTTGCGAAAAACATGGGGCTAAACAGGGTGGGACAGAACACACCCCTGCTTCCTCCGTTGGTGACGGGGAAGGGTTCAGATCCCCTTTTCCGTTGATTTATTTGGGCCCGAACCATCGAAACTGACGTACGATGGCGTGAATTTTTTTGGGGGCACCCGTACTTCGCCTGATTCTCCATAGCCCTTCTGCAACGTATCAAAGGGCCCTTGGTAAAATCAAAAAAGGGGGGATTTTGGGTCAGTTTTTGAACCTGGAAAAGGGGGCCAAGGTACTATGACCGGGGTTCATAGATTTGGCCCGGCCCTTCCCTCATGGACAGCGGGGATTTCCTGGGTGGTTGTCCAAGGGCCCTAACGGTTTCCTTTTTCTTGTTAGATTAGAGGGGGCTTTCTGAAGCCTTGGGAAAGTGTCTCATGCTCCACGATTTGGAAGGCTCATGAAGTTTTTCGTCAGTGCCTACCACCCCCTTTGTAGATCTCAGCGGGGATTAGTCTGCGCCGGTGCTTTACCACGGAAGGGGCAAATTGTTTTCTGGATCTCCTAAAAGGTTGGTATGGCACTCGCCCTCTCGTCGAGGGGAACTTGTGGGAGGCAGTTAATACTTAAATCGTTGATGGTGGAAGGACGGTTTAGAACATTGTCAAAATTTTTTACCCCATCTCTCGGGGATTTTGTCTTTTTCAGTGATGAGGGGTAGCCCACTGCACTGAGGAGAGGGGGTGATCTTGATGTGGTGGGACCTTGATTTTTTTGAGCCCATCATAAAAGTTCTTATGTCTTTCCTTCAATATCCTTGGGATCTCATTGCTTTATTGCTGTCCAAGATCTTGCTTTCTACGCGTTTTTCTGGATGGTCAGCTTGTTCCTCGTGCTCTTTTTTTGCTGTTGTTTTGGGGTCATAAAAGGGGGCTTTAAGGGGCACAGCGCTTGTTTTCCAAACTGTGTGTTCTCTTCCTTTCTCTAAAACCCAGTCTCTGTCTCGCCTGGAAGTAGGCCGAGGCACTCCATAGCTGTGTTATGCACATCTCACGGTGTTCCCCATGCTGATTCCACGTTTTGGCTTTACACAATGGGCTTGGGCTTCCTCCAAGGCGGCGAAAGACGTTTGACTGTGTCTTCTTCATTTTTTGACTTTTGGCATTTAGGTGCTTTCCCCCTTGTGCCGTCCCCGGGGGTGGACCGCTCCCTGATTTTAAGACGAGGGGGACGGTTGTCTGTCCGCTTCTGCCCCACAAGGGCCTTTGTGACACGAACACCCTCCCTGTCCCTTTTCCCTGGTGATGACATAGTCAATAAATGCAGTGCCTAGAGCGGGGATACACCCGATTTTCTTTTTACGTGTAGGGGGGTTGAAAGTCGTTTTTGGATAGTAGGTCATGCTAAGCGTCTGGAGGGAAGTAGGCCTTGCTGTTGCAGTTCCCAACTCCTGCTTCCAATCCCCTTCCCACACGGTACTGTCACAGCATACTTGCTTGAATTCACAAGGGATGTGAGTTGTGGGGGTTGGGGGAACAGGTCAATAACAGATTTAATTTGAAATCAAAAGCTTTAGAGTAGTTTGAGCCTAATAACCTCTTTGCCCTTTTCATAAATTTATTTGTAGTGTCCTTAGTCCGGATTATTTGTCCCTATTTTTCTTCCTTTGATGTAGCCTATTTGGGTCTTATTTATTTATTTTGGAATAACGTGACCAAAATGGGGCCCCAAATTTATTTTTCGTAATTTTTAGAGTATTTTTAGGTATGGGCCCTCCAGTTTGAAAATGTTTCTTTCTAAGCTTTTTTTTGGGATCAAAGTATTATCCCTTGGTTTTGGGCGTGTACGACAGCTCGCCTTTCTCAAAAATTTCGTTAAGGGGAGTTGGTTTCATTTAATTTGACCAGAAAAAAAATTTTTGAATTTATAGTAATTCCATCCATCCCTGGGTGACCCTTTTTATTTTGCTAAGGTTGAGCCTCATAACTGACACAAGTCCTTTACTGTTTTTTCTCTGTGTCATTTAGACTGGTATTGGGACCAGCTTAAAGTCTCTTTTCCCCTTTAAAGGTTTTCACTTCGTTTTCGATTATTAAATTTTTGAAAAGGACACTTGGGGGCATTATATTTTGGACTGTTAGTTGCCCTGGCTGTGTTAGCGGGGCTTTTCATTGTTTTTCTTTCTTACTTTCTCCGGGGCAAAAATTTGGGTTTTTCTCTACGCTTCATTAAATTTTTTTTTATTTGGCTTTGGACACTTTTAAGGTGGGGAAAGTTTTTTAAGAAAACGTGTGAAAAATTTGGGGGGGGGGGCGGTTTTGGGGGGTTGGAGGGTTTTTTTGGTTCGGGTAAAAGGGTTTGCCGGTGGGTGTTCCGGGGGGGTGGCCTCGGCAGTTATGGGTGTTTTATTTGAAGATTGAATTTTTTTTTTTTAACTTAAATGAAATTTTTTTTTTTTTTAGAACAATTTGCATGTTCTCTGGGGACCCCCACAGTTAAATATGAAAAAAACAAAAAGTTAAAATTAGCAATGGGAAGAGGTTGTGTTTTTGAAATGATCTGCCGTTTGATAAATTTGTTTTTTATAAAATTAAAATCCTTGGAATAGTCTTTGCACCTGGGAAAAAAAGGGTAAAGAAATAGAAGACAACTGGGGAAAAAAAAAGTAAGAACTTACCAGTTAAAGAATGTGTAAAGGGATCTAATAACAGGGAAAAACTAGTTATAAAAACTTTTTGATTGTCATTTAAAAATTTGCAGTGTTGGTCTTCCAAAACCCCCTTTTTTTTAAAAAACAACACACTCTTTTACAAATTTTTTGGCAAAGGAAATTAGTAATGAGGGGGTTCGAAAAAATCAAAGGAAATAAAAAAAACAATTATAAAGATGGGGGCTTGAATATGGTAGATATGGTCCAAATGCAGGGGTATTTAATTTGCGTGGTAGGTAACTGTACAATTTGAGGACAGGCACCTGGTGGTCATCCCCCTTTTATTTTAAATAAATTGCCCCAGGTCACCAGTGTTCGAAGTTAATTGCATAGTTATGAAATGAAGGGTTCAGGTTAAAATGGATTTTGGAAAGATGCTATGCAACTTTTTTTAAAAAAAAATCAAAATAATTTGGAAAACGTATTAGGGAACAAATTGGCAGCGCATCTCTTTAATAAAAACTTACAAATAAACATAGAATAATCAACTTTCAAAAGGGAAAAAAAAGGGATTTGTAGTTTAAAGATTTTTATAACCAAGGAAAAACGTGTGCTGTCATAAAATAAAAATGAAATATTTTAAACCCAAAAAAAGGCAATAACATTTTCTATTTTCCCCATAAACGCAATTCCCAGACCAGGGGTTAATACAATTACGAGGGACGTAGTCTTTTCAAGGAAAAAAATAAAATTGAAAAGGCAAATTTTATTTCAACCAAAGCAAATTAAGTTACACTAATAAAAAAAAGTTTTCGATCTTTTACACCTCAGCAGTTGATTCTGGAAAGGAAATTTTACTTTTCGCTTTTACAAACATGTAGGGTTATGCCGATTGGTACAAAAGAAGTAAGACTAAGAGGCCCGCAATGGAAAATATGCACAACCTGTATCCAACAAAAATTTTGCTACATAAAATGGGTATATCTGATTTGTTTTGTGATACTGCCAGACTAATTGATTATTATATTTCTTTTTGAAGTCCAAAAGTAAAACGTTTTTGGACTATTTGACAACACCTCTTGTCTGTAAATGGGAAAAACCTTCATCTTCAGTCACTGACATTCTTTTGGCTATAATCCCAAAAGGAAATTATGAAAAAAAATCGTTGGTCAACAAAATTATTTGCTTGGGAAAAAAGTGCATTAGAAGATCAAAAAGACCAAATCTACGTACAAAACCAGGTGGTTTTTAAACAAGAAGACAGCTGAGAAAATTACGTCAACTTAATTGTCCGTGCTATATAAATTTTTTGTCAAAAGAGTAAAAACTAGTAAAAATTTTTAACTTTTTTTCCATTTATGTATATACATTTTTAATCGTTCAAAAAAGGTAGTGACTAAAATGAATGTATTTATGAATAAAAGAAAGTAGCTTTGAATGTGTGATTTAAAAAGAAGAATGTGTGAAAAATTAAAAAAAATCTGCTGCATGCGCAGGGCCTAGGTTATAGTTTATCGAGGGGGTTTTTGGGGGAGCGGGGTTGGGCTGATGTTTACTCCCAAAGGGGGGTCCCCTTGAGGGGTTGAGCCCGGATCGTGGGGTTCGAGGCAATGTTTTTTAAACCCCCAGGTTACCCTGTCCCGCGAGCGCGCGTGTTTGTTTGCTTTGTGTTGATGTTTGTGTGTGTGTGTGTGGTTTTGGTGGGTTTTGTGGGTTTTTGCGCGGCGTGAGGATGTGGCGTGCTGCGTCTGTTGTGGGTATTCTTCTTTTAAATAAAATACTTTGCCAAAGTGAATTAATGATATGATGATGAGATGAGATGATGTGTATGTTTATATGTGTTGTGATTTTATTGATGAGTGATGATGTTGTAATGAAAATAATGGTGATGGGATAAAAGGAAAAAAAAAAAATAAGAAAAGGTTTAGGTAAACTATGTAAAGGATTCAAATCTCTTTGTTTGGGAAATACGGAAGGGCAGGCAGTATTTAAAAAAGGGTAAAATGGATGAAAAAAAGGAAAGTTTAAAATTTCCCCACATAACTAGGCAAAAACTAAACCAAAATTGTAAATCAATCCCCACATTTTAGAAATACACACAACAACACCTTTAAAAACTATAAACCCAGGCGATGTCCGCTGCAGCTGAATATCAAAAAAACGCAGGGGCAGTTCACACTGGGATCATTGCTCCAGACGTAGGATAGTTTTAAGGGAGAGGGGAAAGGTTTTTTTATGTTTTTAAAAAAAGGGAAAAAAACACCCTCCCCCCCCCCCCCCCCCCCAAAAAAGGGATTTGGGGTTTCTAGGGGTTTATTGTTTTTTTTTTTGTTTTTTTTTGGGGTTTTTTTTTGGCCAATGAAGAAAGGTGTGAAGCACTAAAAATTATAAAAAAAAAAAAGAGAAAAAAAAAAGGGGAAAAAAAGAAAACCCCCCAAAAGAGGTGCACCTGCCCTGCATGCAACAGGCCAAAAAAAAAAGGGGAAAAACCCCCCCCAAAAAAAAACCCACATTCAATTTCTTAAAAAACTTGTCCTTGATGTCCTCGGGATTTGTAGGGTTGGGATAAAGCACTGACAAGGGTAGCAAAATTTTTCCCCGAGAAAAGGGGAGTCCAGTAAAGTCAAATTTTTCATTTCCTTTTGGGGGGTCCGGGCCGTTTGCCAACAAGCTTTTGTTTTTACTGCAAACCCAAAAAACCCAGCCTCACGGTCCCCCTTCGGGCCCAGGGTCCCACCAAAAAAAATTTTAAGCCTGTCCCTTTCGTTTGCTTTGTTGGGCCTTCGCCTTCTACCCTTGGCCCTCACTAAGGGCAGCAATGTCAAATTTGAAACGGGCGAGTTCGCTTGCGATAAGTGCGGTTGTCTCGGGGGTTTGTGCCAGTGTTTTAAAAGTACTTTTAAAGGGTTAAAATTAAATCTAAAAAAACCAAAAACTTTCCTTTTAAAATTCATGTTTTTGAAAGGTAAACCCTTTTTAAAACAAAACTACTTCAATTGGTATTTCATTTATGAAAAAATTTCAAATTACATCTTCTATTTTCTGTGAATAAAGTAAAAAGGGGAAAGGGGGGATAACTGAGCAAAAATCCGCTTTCTTTTAAAAGTTAGCCCTCTTTTATCCCAAAAAGGTAAAAACAACCGGGTAAAAAAAAGGAGGGCTTCTGCAGTCCTTTATATACAAAAGAAAAAACTTGGAAAAAGAGAAAAAAAATGAGTAACTGTAATTCAAAAGTAATCAGGGACAAGGGATAGGAGAGTGAGAGGTGGAGAAAGGGGGTAGAGAGTCTACTACAATGACGGGTACGAGGGTGTTGGCAGTAGCCCGGGGCCCAATGGCCATACTGGGCACTTTGCCCCCTCCTTCAACAGCGGGGGTTTTTCCTTTCCCCCCGGGGCATTTTTTGGGTTTAGAAGGATTTTTCCCCCCTTTCCCTGTACAGCAATAACATTGACAGTCACCAAAAAAATAGTAAATGATGTTTGTTAAAGATAGGGGGAGAATCTAAGGGGGATGAAGAAAAATTTTTTCCTTTCTTATGAAAGAGCGCATTTTAAATTTTAGTTTTAGTTTTTCCCGAGAAGTTTGCTAAAAACAGGTTGGGTTTATCACAGGGCCAAAAAAAATTTTATTTTGGCCTATTTTTTTCTTCGTAATCATAGATAAATTTCCCAAGAATTATTTGTTGTTTTTTTTAAAAACAAAATTTTTCCCTGTTTTCCCCCAAACCCCTTTTTGTGCAATCCACAGAGGATTTTTGGGGTTGGTTTTCTTTTTTTTTGTTTAGTTTTGTATTTTTTTAAAATACAGTATTGACTTTCAAAAATTTTTTTCCCCAAACAAATAAACTACAGCAGCTTCGGGGCGAGAGATTTAAACTCTAAATTTGCCCTTTCCCTGTTTATCCTATGTTTGGGTTTCCCCAAACCTTGTTCAGCACAGCTATTACTAGAAAAAAATCCCGTCTTCTAAGTTTGGACATTAAAGATGGGGAAAAGTCTTTCGGGATCTTCAAAATAAAGGGCCCCCCCCCCCCCTTCCCCATCTCTTTTCTCTCTAACTCCCCGTCAGACTGGAATACAATCAGAGGTTGTCCAGGAGATTTTCCTTCTTCATTTGCGTAAACCCATTTTGGGCCTTTTCCTGTGTCCATTGCTGTTATAAAACCCTGCTTTAAGGAAAACGAAAGCTTAAAAGTGCGGGGAAAAAAACAAGAGGCAGACAAGAAAACAACAGACAAAAAATTTTAAATAGTTTTTTGTTCATGTTTAAGAGGCAGGGGAGTTTTGCAATGTGGGCCCTGAGTGACAGACATATAGAAAAATAATGGAAAAATTTTAAAACACACAAACACATACATAAAATACATATATATACACACACAACACACAAAAATTTTATATTTAAATTTTATAAAATATTTATATATTTTTTATATTTTTAAAACACAGAAAAGAGAAAAGGACAGGGGGAGAGAAAAAAGGGGGGGGGGAGAGAAGACAAGAGGGGGGGAGAGAAAAGAAGGGGAAGGGGAAGAGAGGGGAGAGAAAAACCCGATAATTTAAAATTTTAAAAAGCAAAAATTGCTCCTTATCTACAGAAGATTTTTCATAATCACCAGCTTTCAAAGCCCGGTGTTAAATATGAAACAAATCCATGTCATTTAAATCAAGTAGACCCCCGGGTTTTTTAAAGTTATCCCCACGGTTTTGTTTTCCCTCTTTCACTGAACCCGGGGGGTGTTTCTGCCAAGTCCCCAGTCAGACAGTTTGTTTTGTTTGACAGGAGCATTGGAGCATAGTGAGAAAGCATGTGAAAACAGTGCAAAAAGAAAGGGGTTTTCAATAACAGAAATATTTTTGGTTATAAAAGCATTTCCAAAGGACTTTCTTTGTTCTAAAGATTTTTAGAAAATGTTCTGACTCACAAATGGTGAATCATGTTAAATAGGATCTAACAACATGTTTAAGGTGAATTTCAGTACTTTAAACGCACCACACAGAGAAACAGGGGACAAACAACCAAATCCCACACTCACACACAAAAGAAAACCCACACAGCGCGCGCCCCACACACACACACACACACACACAAAACACAACCCCCGGGGAAAGCACTATAAAAAAAAAACCCAGAGACGTTTACTTAAAAAGTAAGCTCATTACTCAAAAAGAACCTCAAACAAATTAGTTTTTTTTATCGGGGAATTTTGCAAAACCCTATTTTAAAAAACCCCATGGATACCTCACATCATTGTAAGATGCAATTACGATGTTTCCCCAATTTTGCCCCTCTACCTTTTGGTAGCAACCAAAAAATATTTTTTTTTAAAAACCTCTCCCCAAACAATTTCGTTTAAAGGAGTTATTTAAACCCCTGTTTGGCAAACTTAAAGTTGTATCCCCCTGAAGTGGCCAGTGAGGAGCGGTATAGTGCAGAGCCGAAAAATGGAGTGCCTTTTGGACTGCTGGTTAATTCGATGGCTCTGTTGGTGAAGATGTCCTGCAATAAAAACCCGAAATTTTTACCATCGTTGCCCACACGGGGCCCCTGAATTTTTATCAGTCGGTCCCCTGTAGTTTTCAGTTGGCCCCTGTTTTTTGGTCGTCTGGTGCCTTTTGGGTTTGTCATTTCTGGTACTTTGTGGTTTGTTCAGTCGGGTCCCCTTTGTTTTGAATCTTTTTGCCGTAGTTTCTCAGTCTGGTGCCTGTAGTTTCTCAATCGGTCCCGTATTTTTGTCTTCTGGTACCTGGGGTTTTTGTCAGTCGGGTGCCTGTATTTGTCAGTCTGGTGCCTGTTGTTTGTGAACCCCTGGTCCCTTTATATTTTCCCTCAGTTTTGGTGCCTGTAGTTTGTCAGTCTGGAAACCTGTGGATTGTCAGTTTTTGGAAACCTGTAGTTTGTCGTCGGTGCCTTTTATTTTTCTCCGTTGATACCTGTATTTGCCCAATTTGATACCTGTGGTTGTTCAGTCTGGTATCCTTTTGACAATCTGCCTTTCCTTTCCATTCACCAGACGATCTTCCTTCTTGTGTGAGGGCAATGCAAAAAATAATACCCATGTTCCCCTTTGCGGGGACAAAGCAATCACTCTCTTTATATATGTGAGCCATTGTTCCTGAGAAAACCTTGACATTTTTGTAAACAAAAAATCACTGCTCTCCACCTTAATTTAATACCTTTTCCCCTTTTTGTTTTAAAGACCAATAAAAAAAAAATTTCAATTTCTGAAAATTTAAAGTTTTGATGACAAAAAAAGCTGGAGGTTCTTCAAAAACTCACGGTCGTGTAGTTGTTTCAGGGCGGGGCGGGGAGAGTGTAGTTGGAGAAAAAAGTCTTTAGATATTCCCGGGAGCTTTGGGGCCCAATTTAAACAGCACACATAAAAATGACCAGGGCACATGTTTTGTATGTTGTGCACCACATCACTTCTTTTGTCTTTATGCAGGTAAATTGAGTTCTAAAGGTGGGGGTTGAGGTTTTGACAGCTTGTTATAGGCTTCTTTTAAAATGCTAAAAAATTAAAAAAGGAAAGAGTGTCAGAAGGGACTATTTCATTTTTTTGTGACAGGTATGAATTGACGCAGATGTCTATCATTTACAGGGTTTAAATTAAAAAGGGAAAAGGTGATGGGTTTGTTTTGGCCCAAAAAGTAATCACTAACCCAAGGGGGACTGCAAGTGCATAAATTTCACATTGGTTATTTTTTCCCATCCTCCCTAAACCACCCATTATTTTAAAAATTTTTCACTTGTGGCCTAAAACCCTTGTTTTTCCCTGGTTTTTTTACACTTTTTCCCTTTGTCAAAAACCCGCAGTTCAAAAACCCCCAAAAAACCATAGTGGTTGCCAATACTTCCCTACACTATTTCCCCCAAAAAAAATTTAAAACAAAAAATAAATTTGTTTCTTTTACTTACCATTCTCTCCCCAATAAAAATCTTTGCCCTGATTGCTTACTTTTTGGGAAAAACCAAAGGGGACACTTTTAAAAACAAAAAATTGCAATTTAAAAAGAAAAAAAAAAAAACTTTGTGTTTTGTTAAATATTTATTTAAAAAGGGGACTGCCAAAGAACATTAAGTCTGGGTTCCCAAATGTAAAAAAAGGCAGTTATTTTATAAGACAAAGTTTGCATTGTTTTCCTTTCAGAACTGAGTCTTTTTTTTTTTTCCCTTTTTGTTTTTTTCACCCAAAAAAAAAGGTCATCATGGTTGAAAGTAAAAAAAAAACAAAAAAAAGTTCTTAATTCTTTAAAAAAAATATAAACTTGAATTAACAAAAAACCTCCCCAAATTATCTAACCCCCCTGCGGCATTCATTAACTGAGAAAAACACCTTTTGGGAAAAAGGAATAATATAAACACTGTTTTTTTTTTTGGAGATCAGGGCACATTTCAGAAGTCCAAGAGACTTACCAAATTGATTTAAAACCCAAATCTAGTTGCTTTTAGAACCCCCCAAAAAATATATTTTAAAACCCAGAGTATCATCTCATTTTTGTTGTACTCTTATGGGGAAAAAATAAACCGGGCTTTTTAAAATAGCTTTTTTGCTTCATTCCCCCCAAAAAAAAACCACCCCCCTTTTTCCCTTCTTCTTTTCTCTCTCTCTCTCTCTCTCCCCCCCCCTTCCTTCTCTTCTTTTTCTCTCCCCCTCTTTTTTTCCCCCCCCCCTTTTCTCTCTCCACTCTTTTCTCTTCTTTTCTCCCCCCCTTTTTTCCTTGGTTTTTTTCTCCCCCCAAAAAATTTTTCACATTTTTTCCTCAAAAACCTCTCTAAATCTTCTGGCTTCCTTTTAAAAACCAAAACCTTTTGTTTTCCCGGGTTTTTTTTAAAAAACACATTTGACAGCATTTTTTTTTTGCAAAGAAAAATTAAAATTTTAATTTTTCTAAAAAAAAAAACAAAAGGGTTTTAAAAAAAATAAACCATTTTTTTAATTTTTAAAAAAAAGAAAAGGTTTTCCTTTTCCAAATACAAAAAAAAAAAATTTTTTAGAAATATTTTTTAAAAATTTGGAAAATTTTAAAACGGTTAAAAAAAGAAAGGTAAATTTTATTTTAAAAACTTAAAATTTAACAAAAAATACTGCACCCCTTGGGTAGGAAAAAAATTAATTTTTTAAAATTTTAATTTACTTTTCCCTTTTCCCTTTTTGGGCCGGGGAATTTTTAAAAGGGGCAGTATTTTTTAATAAATTTATTGGCTTGGTGGGCATTTATTTCCAAAAAATTAATTTCCTTGGGGGTTTTTTTGTGTAATTTTGGGTTTTTGAATAAACCTTTGTTGGGGGTTTTTTGAAATTTTTTAAAAAAACTTTTTAACCTTGGGGGTCTGGGGGAAAAATTTGAAAGGAGGGTTTTTGGTTTTTTTTAAGTTCCCCCACCCATCTCGGCCTTTCCGGTCCCTTGGCTTGTAGAATGAAAGCTTTCCCTGGTCCCCTTTTTTCCAAATCATTTTGGTCCCCCCCTTTCTGCCATTAGGGGCCGAGTCTTTTTCCCGGGGGTTTCGGGGGATTTTGGCCAAAAACCATGCGCTTTTTCCCCCCTTTTTGCCCCCATTGAGTGGCCCGGGATATTTTTTTTGGGGTTTTTTTTTTTTCCCCTTTTCTTTTTTTTTTCTGATTTTTTTTTCCGGGAAAACCTCCCACCCGTTTTAAATTTGGTTTTGGGAAAAAATCATTGGTTTTTCCCGTTCTCCCCAGGATTTTGCCCAGTTTTTTCTAGGCTTTTTTTGTTTTCGAATGACGGGAAATTCGTTTTGGCTGTTTCACCCCCAATGTCCAGGTTTCACTTCCTTTACAGCGGGGATGGGACGGAATTAGGGTTTTGTAGAGCTTTAGTTTGTTTGGGGAAACTAAATCTCTTTATTTTCCATATGGTGGTGAGTTTTTTTCATGGAAGATTTTTTTGGCCAGGGTTTTATTCTGATTTTTGATTTCGTCGTCGATCCCCCGTCCTTTGTGAGTGTAGCGCCAAGGTTTTTTAAAAAGCGTTACCTTTGCAAGATAAAAGCGCTAAAAAATTCCAAGTTTTTTTTATTTTATTATCATTATCATCATAAACTATAATAAAAAAAAAAATAAAAAATAATAATTATTTTTAAATTTTTTAAAAAAGTGAACTTTTTAAATTTTGAACAGGGGGTTGCAAAAATGGGCGCCCAAAAGGGAAAAATCAAAGATTATACTTCGTTTTTTTTGTACCTTTCTTTTACATAAAGAAAAAAAACCTAAGATATCAAGAAAAGAACCCCCAAAAAAATCCCACACAAGCGTTTTTCTTTAAATGAAAACCAAACTAAACCACTAAAACTTACTCAAGCATGCATTATGCCCAAAAAGGTACACATGCCTGTCTTTTTTGTGGGAAACGGGCTTGCATCTTAAAAGATTTTACAAGCAGAAAAATTTTGGCACGTGACACTAATTTTTAAAAAATTTTACACACACACAAAACCAAAACACACACACTTTATTTAGGGAAAAAAAATTTACCTCGGTTCTTCGGAAAAAGTAGCTTTGTAACCTTAAAGCAACCCGGGAAAGGGTATAAAAACCCCTGGGCCTTTGGAGGAGCCCACTTTTCCCGAGACAGGGGCCCCAAGTGCCATAGGTGAAACCCTTTGGGTAAACTTTTTAAAACATCATAACACTATTGCTTCTTGAACCAAACCTAATTGTCTTGTGGATTTTCCCCAAACCCCCCTTTTGGGTGTTTGTATTTTTTTTTCTCTTCCTTCTCTTCCCCACACTCTCTTTTCCTTCCCCCTCTCTCTCTTTCTTTTTCCCCCTTCCCCTCTCTCTCTCTCCCCTCTCTCTCTCTTTTCTCTCTCTCTCTCTCTCTCTATCTTTCCTTTCTTTTTTTCTCCCCTTTTTCTCCCCTTTTTCCTTTCCCCCTCTCTGCCTCTCATTTTTTTTTTTCGAATTTGGGACGAAACTTCTCGGATTTGGGGGTAGGAGTTTTATTTTTCTGTAAATTTGAAAGAAAAAACCCTCTTTTGGGACCCCCTCACTTTATCTTCACTGTTTTGTTTAAATTCATTTATTTTGTCCCAATACCTAATAAAGTATATGGGTTTTTGCCATAGTATAAGAAACATCTTTTAACACACACAGAAAACACTTATAGCCCAAAAAAAATCGTGGGCGTGCACACCCATCCCTCATTTGCAATCCCTACTTTGTTGCAGTTTTAAATTCTGGTAAAGTGTGTCATTTCAGCCCCTCATTAATTTATATGGACTAAAAAAAACGGTTATAAAACCCTTTTGTCATAAAGGGGTTTTTTACAGAACGGACTCATTTGCCAACCAATGAGAGACGAAAACCGCCTCCTTCAGTTTCTTGGGAAAAAAGTCCACATCCAGGGGAACATAGTCCTCCTGGCCCCTCTCCCCACGATTCGCCCAAAACATTTTTTTTCGGGAAAAAACTTTTCAAAAAATGTTTACATCTCAAAAATGTTTGGTTTCAAACAAATGAGGGTTAAAAAAGATCTTAGACAGAATTTTGGGGCAAATTTTTTAAAAGGGTTTTGTGTTTTTTCGGGCACTAAATATTTGTGCTTTAAGTGAGCTTTTTTTTTTAAAAGGGAAAAAATTTTTGGGCTTATGACATTTATATGATAATGCTTGAAAGTCAAAGAAAAAACCAAAAAGCAAGAAAAGCATGTGCCCCCGCACACACCCCACAGGGCCACTTGAAAGGGAGATTTTGTGCTAGGTGGCGGGAAATAAAAAAACTGTTTAAAATTGATGCAACTTTATAGGGTTTCCCAACATCTTTTTTCACAAACGGGCCCTATAAGATACGTGTTGTTTCGTTAACTGTGAAAAAAATGTAACACTTTAAAATTTTTTAAACTTTTAACATTTAATGGAGTTTTCCCAAAATAACCTATCTCCCCACTACCTTTTTCTAAAACACAAAAACTTTATAAAAAAGGAAAAATAAGTCAAGATAATAAAAAAACGGCACAATTTAAAAAATGTACTTTATAGTAAAATGAACAGCAAAAACCTTCTTTTATAGATTTTTGGGGAAAAGAGATGAATTAGGAAAAGGTCAGCAACTTACCTGAAACCCCAATGCGGAAAGGATAATCCCCCAGCCCATTTAGAACCCTCGTGATCTTTTGCGGGGTTCACGTGGTTACACACATGCACAAATTACACGCACACACACACACACAACAACACACACACACACCCCCACACCACACACACACACAAAAAAACAAACACCCCCGCGCGCGCCCCGCGCGCGCGCGCCCCCCCGGCCGCACGAAAGCACGCAACACACAACCCACACTTTCACAAAATCTGGAGTAAAAAAAAAAAACCCTGATATTTGGGTGTGGTTAACTTTGTTTTTTTCCACAAGTCTTTCGGTCTTTGCTATCACTTTGTGAGTTTTTAAAGTGAAAAAGGGTGTTGGTGTTTTTAAAATTAAAAATTAGCTTTTGCAAAAAATGTTCAGTATGGAGGGGGGGCTTTATCCATGGCAACCCAACCTGGACAACCCTAAACCCCCCATTACAAAAGAAAGTTTCCCCTGAAGTTAAAAGTTAGGTACAAATTTTAGGTATTTGTAAGGTGTTGAAGCCAGGAAGCAGTCAACAACAAGCTTTTCATGTACTGTAGGATAAACAACATTTTTGACATTTAGAAAGAGGCAATTAGCCTCCTTCTAGCTGTGAAAGATGGGAAATTTTTTGTGCATTCAGGCCCTTTTCAACAAAAAAATTCCCCCGTTTAAAATTTAGTCTGAAATTTTCCACTCCCACCAGTAAGAAGTTTTCAACGTTTTTCAGAAAAAGAGAAAAAACCCCCAATATTTCTTTTGTTTCCCTTCACAATAAAAAAAAACAAAGATTTATTGATTAAAAAAATTATAAATTTTTTTGATACCTGTAATGCTTTTATCCAACACCACACAATGCACTTACCACACAAAAAATTTTAAGCAGTAAATCCAAAAAATGTAATATATTGAAATTTTTCCCTATCATGCAAGTAATGCAAAACACGGGAGCAATGGCCAAAAAAGAAACCCATTATATAATACATAGAATATGATAGTTTTCAATTACAAATTAAAATTTTTATAGAGACGATACAATGTAAAAAGAAAAGCGTTTAACATGGGTTCTTTTAAAAAAAGTGTATTGATAGCTTTGGGCAATTTAGAAAAGAAAATCCACTACAGACATGGGAAAATTATCTGCTACAGGCTAGGGAATGATTTCACTTTATTCCCCGGTTTTTATTGGGACGGGACACCCCACGGGGGGGGGCAGCTTGGGAAAAGGGCTGTTTATAGAATGGGCGCCCCTTCTCCCGCCATGTGCCCCAAAGGGTTTGGGGGTCAGAAAAATTCCCGGGGTTTTGCCAGCTGACGTCCCTTTTAACCTGCACCCCTGCACCGTTTTTTTGGGGGTTTTAAGTATGGTGATGGGGGGCTGTGGGTATAAATTTAGTGATGCCAAAAAATGATTTCTATCTAACTATCCATTATCTATCTATCTATCTTTCTATCAAACCCATCTATCTATCCCATCTACTATCTATTCTTATCTATCTATCATCTATCATTATCTTTTCTTCTGTCTGTCTGTCTGGCTATCTATCTAAAATCTAAACTATCATCCCATCTATCTTTCTATCTATCTACCTTTTCCAAACTGTTTTGGGCAGTCTATCTATCTATGTGCTGAAAATGATATATCTAACCCATCTAAAAAATCTATCTAATTTTCTATCAATTTTTATCTATCTATCTATCTATCTATCTATCTTCTTTTTACCTTCAATCTGTCCCGTCGTCATGTATATTTGCCGCGGGGAAAAGTCTATTATCTGTTTTATCTTTGTATCCTTTTTTTAAAAATATAAATTTAAAATAAAAAAATAATTTTATGGTATTATAAAATAAATATTATATATATTTTTATATATATATATTTATATATGTAAAATTTTGTATATAGATAAAATACATACCTTGGGCTATTTTTGCACCCAGCCTTTGAAACTCCAAAATTTTCATTTTTTTTCCCCTTTTTTGTACTTAAAATTTTTAAAAAATTTTTTTGCACAAATTAAACTATCGAAAAATAATATAATCATATTTTGTGAGATGGAACCCCCGTTTTGGGTTTTTGCACTTTAGAACCAGTTTTTTTCTAATGATTTACTACAACACTACAACAGGCAATTTCCCCCTTTTGAAGACAGTGTTTCCCCGGGGAAAAAGAAGGGGGGTATTAAGTAAAGGGCCCCCGGGCCCCCCCCCTACACCCCTTTTATTGGGGTACTTTTTCTAACCAATTAGCAACAAACACTCAATTTCCCCGATAAACCTCCTTGTGGCTCCCAAGGGGGAAAGACAGCCCTACCTAGTTTCATGCTGCAGGAAACCTTTTGACAAACCCGTTTCATCAAAGCGGGAATCTCAGTCTTACAGTGACTCAAAAATTTTTGGCCCCAAGGGGAAAACCTAGGCCAAAGGTTTTTTCTGGATGGAAAAAAAGAAAGGGAAAAAAGGGAAAGGGAAAAGTTCGGGGGGGAAAAAGAAAACCCGAAATTTTGATTGGTTTTTTTTTTTGACTTCTTTCGAAGGGTATTGAAACACCTTTTTCTCCCTTATTTAACACAAAAAGGCATCTGTTTTCTGTCAAAGCTTTAAAATTTTTGGGCAAAAAAGAATTTTTTCAATGGTTTTTTTTGGAAAAGACAATGGCGAAATTTTTCAACATGGCTGTTGTAAAATGTAAGGTTGTGGACTAAAAAATAATTTCCCATTTACCCAATGCAAAATTTCAATGGACCTTTTTCTTGTTTGTTTAGAAAGCACTTTTTCCAAAATCCCCCTTTTTTTTGTTTTGTTTCGTTAGACTTTCCCGGTTTTGAAGCCACATGGGAACCCAAAATCTAATTTCATATCCGGGAAATACTTTTTGAGAGCACAAAATTTCCATAAGGCTTTAAAAAATACACCACTGATGTAGAATCACACCCCCGGTCATCAGCCATGATGAGATAAAATTTGGGGGGACGATCATTTTTGGGGAAAAAACTGTTGTCAGCAATTTTGGGAAGAGAAGCCCCTTTTGGCATAAAGCATCTCTGATAAAACCACTGCAAAAGAAAACTGAAAAAAAAAACCCCCTCTCTCTTATCGTCCCATTTTCCCCTTTTCCCGTCTGGCCCGTTTGTCTTTTTTGTCCCCCTGTCTGTCTGTCTTTTTTTCTCTCTATCGTTTTCTCTCTGTTCTCTCTCTGTCTGCCCCTTTTGTCTTTTGCCTCTGTGTGGGCTGTCTTTTTTCTCCTGTATGCCTTCCTTGTTGTCGGGGGGGCTGGCTTCTCTCTCAACATTCTGGGGCAAAAAGCACCTTTTTGAGGAAAAACCCCTGCAAGAGGAAAATAAATAGGAATTTCCTCCCACTTTTTTTCTGTTCTTTCTTTTCATCCACTCTCTTTTCTCCTCTCTCCCCCTCTCTCTCTCTCACTCTCTCTCTCCCCTCTCTCCCTCTCCCCTCTTTTCTCTCTTCTCCTTCTTCTCTTACCTGCCCTTTGGGGTGTGGGGCTGAGGGGGCCCCCCAGCAGGTTCAGCAGAAGGCTGAGTACTGTGGGCTGTCCCCCTCCTTTGCTCTTTTTACACCCGCTCCCTGCACCCCAGGACGACTTTAAAGGCGACAGCTGGGGCATTAAAACATCGTCTGCACTCTTTTGTCCAAATTCTTTTTTTACACCTTTCCCGTTTAAAATTTTCTGTTGTGGCTGAGAAATTTCTTTGGGGTTAACCTTGTCCTTTTTTAGTGTTCCCCGTGTTTTTCCCGGCCCGTAATGATTTTTAAACACACTTTTTACCCGAAATTTAAATTACCTTTTAAAAAGTTTAAACTAAAAAAAACCCAGAAAGTTTGGAATGAAATCTTAATTTTTAAGAATTAGGCACACTCAAATATTGGGTAATAAAAATATCTACAGGCCCCGAAAAAAAGGGGGGGGTGGGGGAAAATGTTTCCCCCATTCCCATACTGAATTGTCCCTTTCCCTTTAAAAAAAGCTTGGGTTTTTAGTCCCCGTAAAATTTCCAATTATGAATACACCAATTAGTTTTTTTAAAAGCATCACTAGACAGTTTTCTGCTTTGATTTGATTTTCCCCCTTTTGAAAGTTCTTTCCCCAAACAAAAACCTCCCCCTTTTTCAGGCTGTTTTCTTCTTTGTTTACGGCCTTTTTTGCTTTTGTGCTCTGTCAGGTTTGTGACATTGTCCTTTTCTCATCAAAAAGTCTGGGTGTTTTTTACTTCTGGCGCAACCCTTTGTCCTCAACACTTTGATGTATATTCCCAAACCTGCTAATGCTTTGACGAATAAGGAATTTCTCGGCCCCCCAAAACCCCTGTATCACTTTTACTGGGGGGGCTTGCTGTGTTCCACGTGCATTTCTGCTATAATTGAGTCATTTAAATTGTTTTTTGGGAAAGGGAAAAGTCCCTTGCAGTGGGGGTTTTTTTGTGGTTTTATGAAAAAGAGTGGGGGGTGTGGGGGTTAAAAATTTCAAATGAGTTTTGGGGGTTTTTAAATTAGATTTACCCCAGAGTGTTAAACTGGGGGGAAAGTGCCCAAAAAAACCATACCCAAAAAACCAAAAAAAACTTATCTCAGATTACAAATAGTGGCCCTAATTGTTCAAAAACCCTTTCATTTTAGGGGTAAGGGACTTGGGGTGTACAGATGGCCAACCCTTTCAGCTAAAGAAAAATGGGATTTTTTTGCTTTTTACAAAAATATACCTTTCCCCTTTTTCTCCGGGGCAAAGGGCAAATTAAAAAAATATGCATTTCTTATTCTTTTACCCTTGAAAAATTAAAAATTTTTATTTTGTTCCCTTCTGTCTGGCTAAACTGTCCCCGTGGGTTCCCCTTCTTTTCTCCCGTCTGAATTTTGTGTCCCGGGCCCGTCGCTGTTTTGCGTTTTTTCTGTCTAACAAACTATCTATCTATCTACTATCTATCTAAACTTTTTATCTATCATCTATCTATCTATTTTTTCTATCAAACTAAACTATTTGTCTTCTTCTGTCTTCTGTCCGTCCGTCCCTTTCCCTTCCCCTCCGTTTCCCTCCATTTTTTCTATTTTATCTATCTAACTTTTCTATCTATCTTCTATCTATCTTTTATCTTTTATCTATCTATCTATCTAACTATCTATTTTATCTTCTAACTATCTTTTTAGCTCTTTCCCCTCCCTCCAGTGACTCAGTGGGAAAATAGACAAAAAATTTCCCCCCCCCTATTCCCCAAACCCCCTGACAACCCCTTTTCCCAAAGGACCCCTTTAAAACCCCTCTCCCCTTCCCCCTATTCTACCCCCCCCACTCCACCCAACCTAAAAACCCCCCCCCCCCTCCCCCCGAACCAAAAATAAAAACCCTTTTATTCCTGCTCTGACCCCTCCCTCTGCCTTCCCCAACCATGTCCAAAAAGAACCCACACCTACAAAAAAACTTCCCTCCGTCCCTTACAGCTTGAGCACGGCTGCTATCACACCCCTCCCTGCCCAACCCGTCCACAAACCATCTCCACCAAACAATGCCCTCACAGCAAAAAGTTGAAACCTTACCGACAGAGAAAAACAAATTGACAAACGATGAGAAAACAGCCAAAAGCCCGCCCAAAAACAGCACAGTCCAAAAAAAAAAACCAATGAAAGCCCAAAAACAAGCCTGAAGTCGAAAACCCTTTCTGCCTTACTCAGCAAAAAAACCCAAACAACAACGGTCGACCCAAAAAACCAAAAGCCTGTTGCTTTCCCCAAAGAATGGCAAAACCCCATGAAAAAGAAATCAACGCATTAAAAAAAAACCCTACCTTTAACTGAAACCTCTTTCCGCCATCCCACTCCCAAAAATCTTTCATTCACCTCCATTCCCCCAAAAATTCCCACCAGCAAACTAAAAAACCCCTTTCCCGAATTTCCCCCTAAGTGACCTCCCTCTCTGAAAAAATTTTCCGACACCCCCCTGAAAAGAAATTTAATTTTTCCCAAACCCCACTGATAATGATTTTTACTCCTCGACCCTGACCCAAAAAAACCCCCCCCCCAAAAAACCCCCCCCTCCTCCCCCCCCCTCCTTCATTTCCCAAAAAGCAAACTGACAAGTAATTCAGTTCCCAGAAGGCCTAACAACCTCCAAACCCCCCCCCCTCCACCGTCCCCTTCCCCCAAAACCCTTTTGGGCACAAATTTTAAAAAATCTGTCCCCACTGCCAGCCAGGGTTAAGGGTGTTGGGCTCTGTCTTAAAATGCAGTGGGAGACAGTAGTTTCCCCTCAGCCCACAACTTAAAAAAAAATTTTTTACCCCGGGCCTGGGCAGTCCCGCACCCCTTGAAGTGGCTGTCAACCTCCCCCCTTTAACAAAACGCAAACAGAACATTTCCCTGTTTTGGGTTTAACCCAAAAGCCTACAAAGAGGCCCAGTTGAAATTTCCGACTGGGGAACGTTGTGGTCAGAGGACTACCCCAGGTTTTCCCCAAAAGCCCCAAAAAAACCTCTGCCCTTTATCCCTCCCCTTTCGGGCCCACACCAACCCCCAGTTCTTTTGAGGGAGGCCCCAAAACCCAACCCCCTCCCGGTCTGTGCCGAAGGGGGGGGATTTACATCGATTCCACCCCTTTTCAGACTGGGATTGGGGGCACCCAGGAAAGCCCTTTTAAAAATACATGGACCCCCTCCACCCAAGTTCTGTGGCATAGCAACCAAAGAAAGTACAAACCCCCCAGGGCCCACAAAACCTTGCCCCCCCCTCAAACCCAAAAATATGGGGCCGATTCAAAATTTGGGTCCCCCAAAAAATCCACCCCCACCAACAGTGAATACAAACTGCCATCAAATGCCCCCCGCGGCCCGGCAGAGCACTTTTTCCCCCCCAAACCAAAGCAAGTCCACCGCCTTTGGCCTAGAGGGACAAGTTCACTCGAGGGGACTTTTAGGAAAGGCTTTCCCCCTCTTACAAAAGCCAAGCCCAAACCCCGCCTGGGGCCTCCCCCCCACCAAATCATTCACGGCACCCCCGAAGCTGCTGGAAGGGCCCGCTGAAACCATCCAGCAAGGGCCCCTTTAAATTTACCCAACCCCCCATTTATCCCTAGAGAAAGGGGGAGGCCCGAGAATGAGAAGAAAAGTTTGGTGGGGTGTGTGTGGGTTTGGTGTGTGTGTGTGGTTGTGTGTGTGTGTGTGTGGTTTTGTGGAGCCCAACGAAAAAGCGCGTGTACGTTTAAAATTTGTGTGGGTATGCGTTTGTACTTTTATTTTTGTATGCGTGCGTGTTTTGTAGGAAATTTGTATAAAGAAGGGGTGCGTGTGTGGGAAGTTTTGTATGGTTTAAATTGTGTGTTTAGGTGTGTGTGTGTTTGTGTGTGGTGTGTGTGTGTGGTGTGTGTGTGTATGTGGGGTTAAAAGAACACGCGGGGTGCGTAATTTTTTGTGGTGAAAGCGTTTTTTTTGTACTCTAGTTGTGAAAGCGGCGGGGTGCAAATGTGTATGTAAGTAAGATATGTAAGGGTGTGGGGGGTAAGTGTGTATGTAAGTATGTATAGTAAGGGGGGTGTTGTGTGTTTATTTGTGTGTGTTTTTTGTGTGTGTGTGTGTGGGTAGTTTTGTGTGTGGTGTGTTGTTTGTTTAATCCCTTTAATTTTTTTTGCTGGGTGTTGTTGTTTTTTGTTTTTTTTTTTGTTTTTTGTTTTGTTTTGGTTTTTTTTTTTGTTTTGTTGTTGTTGTTGGTTGTTGTTGTTGTTTTTTTTTTTGTGTGGTTTGTGTGTGTGTTTTTTTTGTGTGTTTTGTGTGTGTTTTTTGTGTGGGGTGTGTGTGTGTGGTGTGTGGTTTTGTTTTGTGAAAGATTTTGTGTGGTGTGGTGTTTTTTTTTTTTGTTTTTATATTTTGTTTTTTGCGTGCTTTTTTTTTTTTTTTTTTTTTTTTTTTTTTTCCTTCCCCCACCCAAAAATTTAAAATCGCTTTTGGAAGTGTGGAAACCTGGTATTCCTTTTGCTTTTCTCCAAAAAACCCCAAATTTTTTTTTTAAAAAAATTTTTTTTAAAATTTTTTTTATATATATATATATATTTTTTTTTTTACATTGGTTTTTTGGTTCCTTTTGGTTATTTCAAGATTGAGGAAAAAAGGGGCAGTGAAAAGGGTGCTCCCCCATGAACATTGAACTTAAACCCCGGGGGGTTTTTTTTGTGTTTTTGTGTTGGGGGGGGTTTGGGTTTTTGTTGTTTTGGTCTTTGGGTTTTTTTTTGTGTGTTTGTTGTTGTTTGGGTTTTTTGTTGTTTTCGCCTATTTGTTTGGTTGGGAGTTTTTTTTTTTTTTTTTTTTTTGTGTTTGTTTTTGTTTTTTTAAAAAACCGTTTTGGGCCGGGGCAACAGGTTAAGGGTTTGGTTTATGCAGTCCCCATGCAGTGAAATGTGCAACACTCTGCATCGAACTTGGGGCTAAATTCCCCGGGTGAAAATTGTTCTTTACTGCTAGTGCCCTTGTTCAGGGCAGCTGAGGTTTACATTATTCAGTGAGGGAAAAGGCTTTGTAGCCCCAAAATTTCCCGGACTAACTGCTGAGTTTGGGCCCTTTTTTTAGTAATAAAAAATGTGCAGTGAAGTGTGCAAAAACTGTGCATCGAACTAGGGGGCTATTCGTGTGTGGCATTGTTCAGTGGGCTCCTTTAGTGGGCATTTTATTTTCCTTTTTGTGTACATTATTCAGTAGGGAATGAGCCTGCCCCAAATCCCCTTTACAAATTGCGGGGTGGCCTTTTTTTATTTACAAAAAAACTGTGCTGTGCTGCGGGGTTCCCTTTTCACCCCCCCCCCTACTATTTGCTGAGTGACCTTTTTCAGTATTCCCAATGCCCCCATCCTCCCGACAAAACCTCAGTGCTCAAACAGGTTTTCTTCAGGGGGCGGCACTAGTAAATTGGTTGGCCTTGGGGGACCTTAAATGGGGGTAAGGGGCTAAATGTGACCCGGGTCAAAATTTAAAACAGGGGAAACCCCTTGGGATTTAACTTACAGGGTTGATAAAGAAGTTACCCGAGCTTTTTTGTCCCCTGTTGTTAAGCAAAAACAGTGAGGGTTTCAAATTTCAGTAAATTTTTTGTCGGTTTGAGGGGGTTTTTTTTGTTTTCCAAACCCCCTCAATTTGTTTCCTTGTTTTTTTTCAAATTATTTTCCCCTCCAACCCCCACCCTATCCCTTTTTCCCCCCTTTGGTGGGTTTATTCTCCAAAGTCTACAAATTATTTTTTTTTTAATTTTTCCCTTTTGCCAGTTTTCCTTTTTTGTTTGTCTTAAATTTACAAATATCCCTTTCCCCACAAACCAAACAAGGGCAAAAGCAAAACCAAAACCCCAAAAAGTGGCCCTCTAAGGAAAGACTTACGTATTTGGGGCCCCCTAAATATAAACCCTGGGGATTTAATAAAATCCCAAGAAATCTCAACTCTTTTCACTAAAAAAAGGCAAACCCCTTTTACAAAAACTAGGGGGGGAAACTGAGTCGAGGGGCTTTAAAACCCAAAATAATTTGGGCACTGATATTTATTAAATTTCCCGGAATAAAAATTTCCCCGTAAAGATCAACAAAAACCCCAAAGAAAAAAGGAATTTCCCAAATTTTAATTTTGTGGTCCATAACCCTTTAAGCGCTTCTCCCTTTAGAACATTAAAAGGTGTAGAATCCAAATTTGGGTTGAGATTTCTATTTAAAAAGGGGCCCAAAACCTTTGTAATTGGGATCTGCTTTAGGAAAACCCAAAAGGGAAAAAAAAAACTTTGGGCTGGGCAAATTTTTACTCCATATTAATACATTTCCCATTAGAAACAAGTGAATAAACATTAGGAGACTTTAATTTTCGTTTTCAAAAGTTAATAATCAAAGGACCCAATTTAAAAAATTCATACAACCTCGACCAAAATTAAATTTAAATTTACCCACGAGAGTCACACCAAAAATCAAAACACCCAAAAATTTTACCATCCTTTTAAAAATCTAACCCCAACAACATTGCGAAACTTGTATCCCTTTTAAAACACTTTTAAACCGGGCACCCACCCAGTCTGTAAACACGTGGTCAAAAAAAAAGAACAGAAATTTCCCCCCAAACCCGGCCACAAAAAATATAACATATCGTTTCCCTTTTCTAAATTTGGGTGAGAATCTTTTTTTATCAGATTTTTAAATAACTTTCCCTTCCCTTTTGGGGAAAAATTCAACCTTACTGGGTCCGGGCTTAGCCCAAAAATTTTGGAAAAACTTTTAAGCAAAATTTTTAACAAACATTTTCCCCCCAAAAAAACATTAAAAATCAAAAATACCCCCAAAAACCCCCTTTTTCACTAAGGGAAAAAGAAAAACCTGCTATTTTTTAGAGACCTTTTAAAAAAAACATAATATTATTAAGAGTCAAAAAAAATTTAAAAAATGGGGATAAAAATCACAAAAAAGGCGAGGAAAAAAAAAAATTTTTTCCCGACTTTTCTATCCACCAAACAAAACTCAAAAAACTGTATGGGGGAGCCAAAATTTAAAAAACTAACAAAAAAAGCATCTTCCAAACAAATGCAATCAAAGCGTTACTGTGAAACAATTAACAATTTTTTTCATTAAAGTCTTTTACTAACATTATTTAAAAAAAGAAAAAATCAAAGTCCCAAAAAACTCCCAATTTAACAAAAACAATACTTGAAAGGGAAACAAACTCCTTCAAAAATTCACTTCCATTTAAAGTCTTTTTCTTGAGGGGCTATGGTTATCTAACTCACCTCAAACAATCAAGAACGCGCGGTCTTGATGGAATAGACAGCAGAATATTGAAGCTATCAGCTCCAGTTATCACAGACACACTAACATATATATTTAACCTTTGTCTTGAAAAAAACCCCATTTCCCCAATGCCTTCAAAACAGCTAAAGTAATCCCCATCTACAAATCTGGTGACACTTCAGACCCCTCAAACTATAGACCAATTTCCATCATATCTATCCTTTCCAAACCCTTGGAACAACATATAAACAAACACATAGTCCGTCATTTAGATACTACCAACTTAATTCACCCTAATCAGTCTGGATTTAGACAAAATCACTCATGTCATACTGCACTGATTAGCCTCGTAGACAACTGGCTATCAAACATTAATGACAATAAATTTTGTGGAGTACTATTTGTAGATCTCAAAAAAGCTTTTGACACAATTGACCACACACTTCTCATAAAAAAACTAAACCTGTACCATTTCTCTACAAATACCTTACAACTACTTGCTTCCTATCTAGAAAACAGGCAACAGTGTGTCTCAATAGGCACAACTACATCCACACTACAAGCCATCAATTATGGAGTACCACAAGGATCCATACTAGGACCTATTCTCTTCTCACTATACATAAATGACCTAACCTCTCAACATCAAATCCAAATGCGAACTATTTGCTGATGACACAACTATTCATACGAGCCACAATAACCCTATCTCTCTAACAAAAGCATTACAAAAAAGTGTTGATCAGCTTATTGAATGGACCGAACTAAACCATATGTCTATACACCCCCAAAAAACAAAATACATGCTTATCACAACTAGACAAAAGCGTCAAAACTTAACCCACAAACTTACTCCCATCAAAATTAAAAAGGAAGTAATTGAACAAACCCATCACCACAAGGTTTTAGGGTAACAATTGATGAGAATCTCAGTTGGTTCTACCACATATCTCAACTATGCAAATACATGTCCAAAGAGTATACCAACTTTCTAAAATCAAGCACTTTTCTTGACTTTCATTCAAGGAAACTAATTCTTCCCAAACTTATATACAATCCTCAATAGACTAGCTTCTACCTATGGGATTCTGCTAGTGCAAACACTACATGAAACCGTTACTGAGTCTGTACAAACGTGCTCTCAAACTGGTCCTTTTAAAAAAGACAAGCTTACTAGAAGCTGACTATACTCAATTAAATATTCTCCCCTTACGCCAACGACTAAAATATAACAAAGGAGTCATGATGTTCAAGATCATGACAGGAACTGTTCCATCATACTTAAAAGACAAATTCCCCCTAAACCAATCCAGAAATACTATAAAGCCCAGCGTCCCTATTCCGAGAATAGACTTATTCAAATCTAGTCTACTTTACTCAGGCCCTATGCTGTGGAACTCCCTTCCAGATTCATTTAAACAACATCAATCAATAACAATCTACAAAACTCAATTATCAACTCACTTGATACATCAACAATAACAAACCACAGTCCATAGCCTCAAAACAAAGTTGCATATCCTCCCTTACCTATCTGCCCTTTCCATCCTACCTATCTGCCCTTCCCTTTCCCTTCACCTGTATGTATGTCAGACTGTTGTCCTCTCTCTTCTCTCTCTCTCATCTCTCTCTCTCCATCATCTCTCTCTCTCTCTCCTCCTCATCTCTCTCCTCTCTCTCTCTCTCTCTCTCTCTCTTTTCAAATTTCATTGCTATTGAGAAGTGAGTTTAGCAAAGTGTAAGCTTTTTTTCTTTTTTTTTTTTTAATTTTTAAAATAAAATTATTATTATTATTTTAATATTTTTTTTTTCTATTTTTTTAACTACACTTTAGTTATAAGAAATATATCTATCATAACAATAATATGTGTTAATCTGTACGATTATAATGAAATAGAGTGTTGACAGTGATGATCTGCTGTTTTGAGAATGATATTCAGTATTTTTTTCCTATGTCTTTTTTGTTTTGTTTGTTTACAAACAAAAAGCATAATCTTTAACACACACACACACACACACACACACACACACACACACACACCAACCAACACACCACACACAACACTCCCACTCTCTATCATTTCTTCCCCCCCCCCCCCCCCCCCCCATCTCTCTCTCTTACTTAATATTATAGATGTTCATTTTATGACTTTAGCGATTTTTTTTCTCTCTTATTGTTTGAGTGTATTGACGTTGGGCTTTTTTCTTTTTCATGGCGTTCAATTTGTACGAGTATATTCGAAAAGAATATTGATGGTGATCCTGTGCTGTCTCGAGAATTATATATTTAGTATTATCCTTGAAACAGCACACACACAACACACACACACACCACACACACACCACACACCACACACACACACACAACAACACACCACACACACACACACACACACCACACACACACTCTCTCTCTCTCTCTCTCTCTCTCTCTCTCTCTCTCTCTCTCTCTCTCTCCCTGACCTTATATAATTGGCTTTTATCCCCCCCCCCTTTTTTCTCCTCTTCCTTATTTTATTGTATGAGTATACGGTATTGAGTTTATTTCATTATCTTGACATATAATCTGCATGAGTATAATCAAAATTGGTGTTGACAGTGATGTGCACTGTCTTGAGAATTATATATTTTAGAGTTATCACTGAAACCACACTCTCTCTCCTCTCCTCTCCCTCTCTCTCTCTCTCTCTCCTCTTCTCTTCATCTCTCTCTCTTCTCTCTCTCTCTCACATATGACCTTATAGATCTGGCTGGTTGTTGTTTTGTTTTTTTTCTTTCTTTCTTTTCTTCCTTGTTTTTATTGTGTGAGAGTATGGGTATTGAGGTTTTTATTTATTTATTTAATTATTAGTATTATTTTTATATTATTTTTTTATATATTATTATTATTTTTTATCATAACATATTTTTTGTCTAAGTAATCAAAATAAGTGTCAAAGGTGATCGTGTACTGTTTTGAGAATTATATATTTAGTACCATCTCTCACACACACACACACACACACACACACACACACACACACACACACACACACACACCTTCCACCCCTACACACACCACACTCTCTCTCTCTCTCTCTCTCTCCTCTCTCTCTCTGTGTATTGTGGCCTAAGACCGATATGCAATTAATTCATTCTCTCTCTCTCTCTCTCTCTCTCTCTCTCTCTCTCTCTCTCTCTCTCCTCCTCTCCTCTCTCCTCTCTCTCTCTCTCCTTCTATTGTTATTGTGTATTCTAATAAAGGGCATATTCATACTTTCGATTTTCATTATTATTTTGGACTTGTTGTCTGTACTTGAGCTCCAGTGAATCTCCTTTTTTAATATCTTATTACCACGTGTAACAACTATGTGTACTATTCTACAATATAAGGGTTTGTTCAATTTTTTTATCTATAAGTTTGGCTTATTTCCCCCACTCTCTCTCTTTTCCTTCTCTCTCTCTCTCTCTCTCTCTCTCCCCTTCTCTCTCTCTCTCTCTCTCTTGTTGTTATTGCTGTGGTTGTTACTTTCTTCTTTTTTGGGTAATTTGTTTTTTGAGTTTTTCGCTTGTTTGTTTTTTGTTTTGGTGTATGTACGTGTGTGTGTGTGTGTGTGTGTGTGTGTTGTGTGTGTGTGTGTGTGTGGTGTGTGTGTGTGTGTTGTGTTTGTGTGTGTGGTGTGTTTGTGTGTGTGTGAGTGTGAAGGGGGGAAGGTGCTTTTTTTTTATTTTTTTTTTTTTTTAATTGTTTTTGTTTGTTTGTTTGTTTGTTTTTTGGGGGTCTTATGGTTGTTTTTTTTTTCATTTGTTTTTTTGTTGTTGTTTTTCTTGCTTTTTGTTTGTTTATTTGGAAGGTGTTTTTGTCTGCTTTTTTTGTTGTTGTTGTTGTCTTTTGTATGTTTTTGTCTTTTGCTCGTCTGGGGTTGTTTGTTTGTTTGTATGTTGTTGTTTTTTTTTCTTCTTCTCTCTTTTTCTTTAAAAAAAGTTTTTTTTTCCTTTGCTTCTTCTGCTTGAAAGTATGAGTACTGAGTGCATTTTAAATGTGACCCATGGGCGGGGACTGGATGTAAAAAAGCACATGATACTTATTTATTATCCTTGAAAAAAAGATTTTGTTTCTATTACTTACAATGTGTAGATGTTCTTTTTATGACTTTATTGGCTTTTTCCCCCTCTTTATTATGTGAGTGTATGGGTATTGCACTTATTTTATTACATGACATTCAATTTGCAGGAGCATAATTAAAAAGTGTTGTGTTGATCGTGTGCTATGTGAGTATTACATATTTAGTATTATCCCTGAAACACCCCCACCCCACCCCACCCCCCCACACACACGCTCAAACAAACACAAACAACACACACACACAACACACACACACACACACACACAACACTCACTCACCCACTCACCCACTCATATTCTCTCCCTCAACGACTGTATAGTTTTAAATTTCTTCTTGGTTTGTTTCTTGTTTTTATTGTGGGGATGTATGGGTATTAAATTTATTTTTATCACGACATATAATTTGAAACGAGTATAATCTAAAATGAGTGTTGATGGGATGGCATACTGTTTTGGGATTTATATATTGGATATTATCTCTGAAAGCGCTTGAGCGCTTTGATTTGTTGCTTTACAAGATTCAGCGCTATATAAATTCCATACATTATTATTATTAAATACACACACACACACACTCTCTGTCTCTCTGTCTCTGTCTCTCTCTCTCTCACCTTTTATCGTCCTGCTTATAGTCATAGTATATCCTGATGAAGGATTCATATTTTTATATTTTCAATACTTTATTGGACTTGCCTCTGTACTTAAGTTTTAATGAGTGCCCTATTTCAATATCTTATAATTATGTGTAACAAGTATGTGTACATTTGACAATGTGTAGATGTTTATCTTTATGACTTATTAAGTTTGGTTGTGTTTTTTTCTTGGCTTTGTTGTTGTTCTTGTTGTTTTTTGTTTGTCTGTTTTTCTCTTTTTTTATCATCTTTTGTTGGTTGTTTTTTTCTTCTCTTTTGTTTGTTTGTTTGTTTGTTTGGTTAGGGTTTTTGGGGGGTGGGGGTAGGGGGTGGGTATTTTTAGGATTTTCTTTTATTGCTTGCTTTGGGGGGGGGGGGAGGGTTGTTGGGGGGGGGGGGGTTGTTGGGGGGGAGCTTGTTTTGAAAAGGGTTATTTCCCTTGTTTTTATTGTGAGACTGAAAAAGTATTGGGTTATATTTTTAAGATGTATCCCTAACGGGCGGGGGGCTGGATGTTAAAAAAACACATGTGTGCTTATTCATTATCCTCGAAATAAAAGAATTGTCATTGTCATTGTCTATCTATCTATCTATCTATCTATCTATCTATCTATCTATCTATCTATCTATCTATCTATCTATCTACCTATGTTTGTCTGTCTGTCTGTCTGACTGTCTTTCTATGTGTTTGGTCTGTCTGTCTGTCTCTCCATCTATCTATCTATGTCTGTGTGGGTAGTATCTATTGGCCTGTAGGATTTTTATGTTTTTTAAAGGGTGCACAAACCTAGTAACACTGTTAACCTGTCAAAAGAGGATGATGCAAGTACAGAAGTCAATCAGGGAATCATGTTCTGTCAATATGAGGTTCCCATTACAGCAGGTTATTCAACTTGTCTACTATTGAAGACCAGAATTAATGGTAATGGCAACCACCCCCCCCCCTCCCCACCCCCCCCCCCCGCTGGGTTTGGTATCATTCAGTTTTCTGTCATGTACCTTTGGCTAGAATGTTCCCATACAAAAATGACAAAAATAACAAAATCGCAAGCACACGGGAACTAGACCTAAAATAAAAACCATATGAGTACTTATTCCATGATTCTTGAAATAAAGCATAAAATCCAAAAAAATGCCTTGTTGAATAAAGTTGACACTTCCAGTATGGCAATCTTTTGTGAATAGTTCATGCATTAAAAATAAAGCTTTAGTAGGGGATCTGGAACATTCTAGAAACACTCCTCCTCCCTCTTCAGCAAAACAGCTAAATCTGTGTGTGTGATCAAAGGATTGGCTGATTTCAGTGTCCAACCTCTTTAACTGGTCATTTGAAAAGTAACAACACTGCTCATTCAATTTAAAAAGTCAACATTTAGAGGTTTTTGAAAAGCTTTATGAGTTGCATATAAGTTGTGTTCAAAATCCGTGCAGTCAGGAGGCCTTGCGGTAAGAAGGGGCACAAGGCACACAACATGCCTAATCAGCTACAACAATAATACAATCAGCCCTAATCATTGCTTTTTGACAGACAGTACAGGGGCGATGTGCTATGTCTGCAGCTGTCACGGCAAAGTCAGTCCTGCAGTGCAGGGTGCAAGGTGTATAAGAGCAGAGGAGGGACAGAACACAGTACATCCGCCTTTGCTGAAAACTGCTGGGTGTCCACTTGCAGCACAGCACACCGTATGGGCAGGTATGAGAGTGAGAGAGGGGGGGAGAGAGAGAGTGAGAGAGAGAAGAGAGTGAGAGATGAGAGCAGAGAGAGATTGAGTGATGAGAGATGAAGAGAAAGACTAATTTTTACGTTCGTACTCCTCAGATACGGTCTGAGAAGTAGAGAGTCGATCTACGGCGTCTCAAGCAGGGGGGGGTTTTTTGATGAAATGGTCTACATCTATTTTGACAATTTGAATTGTTTGTTTTTCTCTCTGAGGAGAACTTTGTGAGATGTCATCGTTGCAGAAATGAGGTAATATTTGTTTTGATTAAGAATGGGAGAGATTATGCCTTTGTATGTCTTTTTGAGTATTAGAGATCAGTGACCTAACTGGAAGCTTAACTCACTGTGATGCACATATTGTAGTGGTAGGATGGCGTGTTGGATGGTGTCTTATTCTTTTGTAGTGGTGTTTTATCATGATACGTGTTGTTGGTTTTTATTCGCTTAGTCACTCAGTAGATACTTTTTCTGAGTGATGAGTGGGTCTAACTCTTCATCGATGAACATTCTTAAATGTGATTATTATGTCGATGCAGTTACCAGAGTCGGTTGGAACTTTATTGCTATCTTTGAGTTCTTCACTCAGGGGGAATACTGTGGTAACACGAGGATTCGTTATTGTGTTCTTGCTTTCTTTGGGAGATTAGCCTAAGTTGTATCTTTTGACGAATCAATCTCGGGGAACCTGACGGGCTGAAGTATTGCATTGATAGCCTTGGGGACGTTAGAGATAGAAGCAAGAGCACTGAAACAGCAGAGTCGTGATGAATTGGAAGATTATAAGAAAGATTACCATTGTGTATTATATTTGTAGTTTTTCTTTGTTGCTTTACGTGAAGATGATCGCTCTTCTTTGAGGTGGGAGAGGTTTGTGACTCTTCACGTGTTAATCACCTTCTGTATTCTATCTATTATCTGAGGTTTAGAGTTGACCTAGCTCGTCATTTTTACTTGAGAGTCGCATCCTCCCTATGGGGGAGGGGGGGGGTGGGGGTTTATTTGACGTCGAGTAGCTCTGAGGATGTGTGACCCTTAGAGTTGATTATAGGTTAGATCTTAAGGAGAGGGTGAGAAAGCATATTAATTCTGTCAAATTAATTTGTGTTGGTTTTGTCTCTTGATGATTTTGCTACTTTCAAATTTGAGGAAGATTTTTTCTCTACTCTTATTCTTGTAGTCCGGGGCTTACTTGACTCGTATTGTGTATTCTGTGGTCCTCCGCTTTTGTACCATGAGTATCCTCTTATATCCTATTTTTGTTCTTGTATTTTTCGAGACACAGAGTCCTTATTGATGGACCGAGGAAGGAGCGCTTGTTGTTCTTGAGAATGGCGTTCCCGAGGAATTACTTGTTAGGAGGTTTACATGAATACAGATTTGGATGTTTTGATTTGACGCGAGGTTTTGAGATATAAACAAGATTCTGTTATCCAATGTCTTCTCCCCTAAGCCGCAATTAGTGTTGAGGAAATTATATTTCTACTTATTCTGAGTCAGCCCGTGAGTCTGTGGACTATGAGAGTGTATTTTTAGGTTCTCACTTAATAATGTTAGATAGGAAGTGATGGCTTGTTGGTTTGTGGTGTTTCGTTATAGGTGTGAGGGATGCTGGGGTTTATAGGCCCGTTCTTAATTGTCTATATGTGTCTGTCTGAGGAGTTGAATTTTATCAAAGTATGTTGTACTGCGTGGCCGGACACCTAGGACTCGATATTAAGGATTATTGAGTAGTGAAGAGATTGCTCTTAGTGCTATGGATTGTCTTAACTCGACGTATCTGTAAGAGATCGATCCTGGAGGTTTATAGTTACGAGATAACATATAATGACTCTTCTCGAATCCCTGTGAAGTTAAGGACTTAATCTATTTGTTCGTTATTTATGGTTCTTAGGTTAAATGTCTTACGAAAATTTTGGAAACATGAAGTAATTTCTTTGGTGTCTTCGACTAGTTGATTTTTTGGAACTCCACTATTAAGTTTTCTCGTCTGTTGAGCTTAGTACTTTCTTTACTGCACTTGTCAATCTAATTGTACTTGCTTAAATGGACGGTGTGAGTTATTGTGAACAATTTGAGTTAGGAACTAGCTGTTTGTTGCTGATGGGGCCTTTCTATCTTTGTCTGCTTTTTTTCTTAAGAGTCAAAACCTTAGCTTTTCCGAGAGGATATTCTGAGCTTATTAATCTTTATATGGGACATGTCTTGAAATAGCGAGAGCTGTGAGTTATTATTTTTGCTTTGTATTTTAATGTTAGGTTCGTATTGAGGTATCTACGCCATTCGCTCTTTCTCTTAACTTATTTCATTTTTTTAATGTATGCAAGACTTATTGGACTTCTGATCTGTGAGAGATGTTCGGATCCTCGGTTGACTATGTGAGTGATGGAGTCTGAGATTTGTAATAAATTAGGTTTGTTTAGGAGGGATACTTCCGTTGAGTGAGGTCATATAGGATGAGGCTTATCAGGTTCGATTTTCTAGTCGGACCGAGTTAACTTTGTTATTTGTGGTTGGCTTAAGATTATGTACTTGGTTTGAGAGAGATAGAGAGAGAGCGAGAGAGAGAGAGAGTGAAAGAGAGAGAGAGGGATAGAGAGAGAGAGAGAGAGAGAGAGTCGATGTGATGAGAGAGAGAGAGAGAGTGGGAGGGAGAGAGAGAGAGAGAGCAGGAGAGAGAGAGACTTACTTGAGATGAAATAAGTGGAGAGGTATTCTATTAGTTTCATGCTGCAGTGGTTTTACTCAGAGCTGCTTTATGTCCCAGAATGGATGCTGTCTTACCACTGTTTGCTGACAACGTTGTTGCTGCAATAATGAATTCGTTCCTCCAACTTCTCTACATCTGGCTGATGAACTGGGTGTTGTATTCTACATCAGGGTTTTGCTTTCTTGCCTTAGTATGGCATTGTGCTCTCAGAAGTATTTACAGAGATATGAAATAGAGTTTGTTCATGTGGCTTAACAACACTGGAAAGTCTAACGAAACAAAACACTATCAAGGGAGTTGGAAAAAGTGCTTTTAAAAACTAGACAAGCTGGGATAGTACATTGAAAATATTGCATTAGTTTAAATAGGTTATTATTCAGAGCCACATTACTTCTTATTCGACTGGCCATGTTGGAACATAAACAGTTTGAAATTTCAGATTGTTAAAATCATTGTTAAAATACAGTTTTGCTCAGAAAATCTTTATCTTTGACAGAAAACCGATGCCAATATGTGAATTAAATCAGGGATTAAAAATGCTTTCTAACAACACTTCAAAAGAATGTCAAATCGAATCAATCAAAATTTCTGTTGTGTTTTCTCTGAAATCTACCTTTATGTCTTTTGTTCTCAAGTTTCTATCACAACAATACATACTTAGTTATTTCTTGTCAGTAAACACGGAGTCACTGTAAGACTGGGATTTCCTTCAAGCACATCCCACAGTTCTCAGTTGCAACAAAAATGATGGTTCCTATGTCATTTAATATTAATCATAATTATCAGTGTGGTTTGATAGTGCATAGAATGTGTTATGAAAACAATGTACAAGAAAGAAAAAACTAAAAATTTGGAGATGTATGTTTGTGGATCCTGAATATTGACAAATTTGTATATATTATCTATATATAATTATATATATATATTTATATTTTATACTATATAGATCTATCTATATATTATTTTTATATATTTATATATGTGAATACTTACAAACTATACATTACAATCATTACATACAAACAAATAGATAGATAGATAGACTGGATACACAGTAGATTGATAGATAGATGATAGATAGATAGATAGATAGGTAGATAGATTGTTATCTTTTTGCATCTCTAATTTACTATCACGCTTCCACATCACCATACTAAGACACCCAAAATGTGCTCTGCAGGTTACAATGACGTCAAGCTGGCACAACCTGAAGTGCATGTCCCCCACCTTGGACAATGGAAGAGAATCGGCGTCATTATATCACATTCCTATCCAAGCTGATGCACTCAGTGAGTGTGCGTGCAATATCACCCTCAGAATAGTAACGTGCTCTCTGTTCCCCAGGTTGTGTGTACCAGTGCCAGTTTGTAGAGACCAGTATCATGTTGCAGTGGAGTATCCTTTTATGTTTATCAAAGTTATCTGGACTTTCATTGTTTTTAATAATCATATTGGCACATGTATATTAACATTGTATCGTCATGTATCAAAATTAATAATGTAATTGATATTATTTTTTCTATGTATTATGAATAGGTTAGGTTGCTTTGTAGCAGTATTTGCATTACATTGCATGGTATTGTAATGAACTTTACTAGCATTGTTGGATTAGAATGGCGTTTAAATTTTTATTGAGTCATAGTGCATTGTGTGGTGTTGTGATATAACTGCATTATTAGCTATCACAAAATCATAAACATTTTCTCCCAATAAATCTTTTGTTTTTTTCATTGTGAAGACATTTGAATATTGAGTTTTTATTTTTTTCTGTTACGTTGTAAACTTGCTTACTGGTGGGGAAGTGGACATTTTATATAAATTTTGAAACATGGCAATGTTCTTGTTGAAAAGCCTGTTATGCACTTTAAATGCCGATCATACACAAGCTAGAAGGATAGGCTAATTGCATCATCCTAAATGTCAAAAATTCGTTTATCTACAGACATGAAAAGCTTGTTGTTGACTTCTTTCTGGCTTTCAAAACCTTACAACTACCTAAAACATATTGTACTAAACTTCAACTTCGGCAAGCTTTATTTTGTAATTGGATTGAGGGTTGTTCCAGATGAGCTTGCCAAGGATAAAGTCACCCATACTGATACATTTTAGCCCCATAGCTATTTTCAGGGTATAGCTCTGCACTTGTTCACTTTAAATAAAATCACAAAGCTGATAGCAAAGACCAAAAAGGACACTGTGGAAAATACATGTTAACCACACACAAATATTGGGCGTGGGGGGGGGGGGCAGGGGGGCAGGGGGCGGGTGGTTAGGCTGCAGATGTGTGAAGACTATGAAAGTGTGTGTGTTTGCGCGCGCGTGCGTGTGTGTTTCTGTGCGTGTATGTTTGTGTGTTGTTGTGTGTGTAAGTTGTGTGTGTGTGTGATTATGTGATTGGTGTCGATGTAACACGTGAACCTCTGCAACACGAGCACGAGCTTCATCATGACTGGGTTTTATCATTTCCGCATTGGAGTGACGGTAAGGTTGCGACCACTTTGCTAATTCATCTATTTTCGTTATATCTATTGAGAAGGTAGATGTTTTCACTTTTACTATATGGTACATTTGTACTTGTGCCATTCTTAACATATGAAGTTTTATCTTCGTTTTGATTAAAGAATATTGTTGAGAAAGATGTGACGGAGAATAATTGCATACAATCAACAATGCAGAGTAATTGCACACTCACTAGCATGATAACATTTCCCAACAATTTGAATTTGCTATTATTTTCACCAGTTAACGAAAACTACGTATTTTTTATAGGCCTTTAGTGATATATTTTGTAGGAAACACTTGATAAGGTGGCTTCATATATATTCAGTTCTTTTTCCAGGACTTAAGTACTAGTTTCACATGCTGTGCTGTGTCCGTGTGTATGAGTGTATGTGTGTGTGTTTTGCTGCTTTTTTGTATTACTATGACTAAAATGAGTTAATATATAATTAGATTAGCTTACATTGTTTTCTTTTTAAAAAAAAATTGCACACTTTGACTACAAATAGTTCGTGCCCGAAAAGAAACAATCACTTTAAAATATAGCCCTCGAAATAAGTATAGATCTTGTTCTTATACCCTCATTTTGTCAGGCCAAGAATTTTTGTCATGTCAACATGTTTGAAAAGTTGTTACTGTAACCATGTTTTTTGGGCAGAATTCTGTGGTGAGAGAAGGCATGGGGACTGATGTTCCCATGGATGTGGACTTTTGCCCAACGAGAATGAAGGAGGCTGGATACGTCTTCATCTGGTTGCAAGTGAGTCCTGTTCTGTATACACCCACAATGACAAGAGCTTCATACGTTCTATGTCATATATATGCGGGTGTCTGAATGACCCAAGTGACAATATAATACAGAAACAAGGATGTATGATTTAAAGATGTTTGCTTTTGTGTGTTTTTGTGTGTGTTTGTGGTGTGTGAATTTCTGTGTGTGTTTGTAAAGAGGGAGAGAGAGATTACAGAGAGGCAGAGATTGGGAGAGGAAGATGTTAATTATACATATGGCAAATATTAGTATTTCCATGAGGTGTATACGCAAGAGTCGGAGAGTGGTTCAATACTCTCAGTGGGGTTCGGCCAGGTGTATCCTATCGCCAACATGTTTATGTCTTCCTTGAGTGCATAATGACTGATGCCTTAGAAGATCACACTGGCACAGTCTGTATTGGAGGGCAGATATATCAACCTCAGGTTTGCCGATTACATCGACGGAATAGCGAAATGAACAGGAATAGACAACCCCTTTTAGGTGTACCACTGGACAAAACATCCTCCGATATGTTGTGAAGTTCAGTGCCGAGAAAAACAAACTTCTGGACAAACAGTGCCTAAGCCAATAAATACAAGATCAAAGTCAATGGAAAAGGAACTTGAGGTTGTATATCACTTCAAGTAAAATTGGAGTTATTATTAGTGAGAAAGGTTAAAAAACCGAAATCCTCGCAAGAGCTGCACAAACAATAGCAGCTTGGCAAAGATCAGACAATCTGGAAAGACGATACATCTCTCTCAGGACAAGGTCAAGATACTGCATGCACTAGTCATCTATATGGTCTGTATGCGTGCGAATCCTAGGACATTGATTGCGGATCTACAAGGAGGATCCAGGATTAGAGATGAGATGCCTCAGATGACTCGTGGCATTTCATAATGGACCACACTACCAACAACGAAGTCTACAAAACCATACCCAACAAGTGTAAAGCACACGATAAACTGATGACACAGCTCAAGAAAAGGAAAAAGCTACAGATGGTACGGAAAATTTTAATGTGGACTAAATCAGATGGGACTGTCCAGAACAATAACTGCAGGGAACAGCTGCAGGGGAAGGAAGCGAGGCAGAAGAGAAAGTAATGGCGACAACATAACTGAATGGACAAGGGAAGTGTTCTCATCAAACCAGGCACTTGAACACAACCGCCGCAAATGGAGCCAGCTGGTGTACGTTCGTCGGAGGGGGTTAATGGAGCAGATGAATAGATGACATTGTCAATGACATATTCTTTTATTCTCGAGGTGGATAATGAATAAGCACCCATGTGCTTTTTTACATCAGTCTGCCCTTAGGATATGATATGATAAGTAAAATGAACTAAAGCCAATACAATACAGTTACACGTTTCGGAAAAAATATCTTCACTAAATTCCCCACAAAAATCACCGATCGAGAGCGACGAGAGAGTGAGAGAAGAGAGAGAGAGAGAATGACGAGGAGTGGAGAGAGAGAGAGGAGAGTGAGAGAGAGGAGAGGAACTTCTGAACTCTGATATGATTTAATGTCATTGGCCTTGGACCACAATTACATTTGTTGGGTAAGGATGGAACAGTGAGTTCATTCATATCACTGGCAAGCAATATGCTCAAACAAATAATGATTTTTGACTGATAAGTAAGAAATACACACAAATATATATAGCGAATCTCATACAAAAGATGATGTAAATACCAATTTATGATTTTGACTATACAGAGAAACATTACTTGATTAATAAACCTAAATCAACATATCATTCATAGAGAGAAGATGCTAGAAAAACATCAATAATTGAGTATATCAAATTATTTGTAGCAGTTTTTTCAATAAGTGTTTCAGAGAAGAGAGAGTGAGAAACTATCTCTGAACTCTGAAAAATGATTTAATTGCACATTGGCCATAGGCACCAATCCAATGTAGAAAAGAAAATAGGAAGAGAGAGAGAGAAGGAGAGAGAGTGAGACGAGAGGATGAAGACTGAGAGACCGTGACGAGAGGAGAGTGAGAGAGAGAAGTAGGAAAAGTATGAGATTAAGCAACATAAAACACAGAATCAACCCAAAAATAGCAAGAACCAAGGCAAAACAAAAGCGGCATCAACAACAGCAAGGGGAGAGGGGACAAACCGACATATTCCCCCCTCAAAAAACAACCCCAAACCAAAACCAAAAAAACCCCAAACAAAGCAAATCCTCCATTAATATAAAGGAGATGAGATGAGATAGCCCTAAAATGCAAAGTATACAAACAGTTGAGGCTTTATGAGGGACTAGATTGAGAAGCTCGTCTTGCAGCTCACATAATCAATAAAGTTCTCAAACGACTTAGAGAATGTACCTACTAATGAGTGAAGAAGAGCATAAACCGAAGGTGGGATTCTTGTAGTGGGAAAAGTGCCACGACAAGGACATAGGTTCAGGAAGGTATAGTATCATGGTGTTACATCCTTCTACCCCATTGTATCACCAGATGGCACTTGGGCACTGTCGTCGGGTTGTGACTCCTCCAGCCGAGGGTTCGATACCTTCCTGGTATGCCTCAATGGTTACATACGAATACTACACAAGAAGACGAGGTTATGGTTTTCCTAAATAATCTCTATCGTTTACAAGGTTAAGTGTTCTCGTGACGAATTGTTTGGGAACTGTTTCAGCGTGCCTATTTTTTTCACAGTTTGTAAGAGTGTATATTGCATAGTTGAAGGCATGGTGTGCCTGTTGAGTTAATGCATGATTGAGTGTGCTTTAGTGTGAGTTTGTTTGAGTGTTGTAAAGTAGATAACTGTGTTCGGATGTGTGCTGCTGTTATATGAACAGCTTACTTATTGTTATATGTAGATGTACAGGTAGATATGCAAGATGGTATAACCTTAGAGTTCCTTATGTTTGACGTCTATTATGCCATCCATGTGGAAATTAGAATGTTTACTATTTACTAAGTTTCATACAAAAAGCTATGTCAGAAATGATTTTGCCTAAAAGAAACAGCAAGGATTGTGAATTATGTAGTTTGTAAATAGTCTGGACTGCTTTCCTACAAAATTGCATTATTTTCAAATATTTGTATCTGATGTCTTGAAATATCCTAAGGGTTGTTTTTCAATAAGTGGTCTTTTTTATTTTGCAAATACAGAAGTAGCAATAATAGAAAATCTAAACCGTTTTTTTTCTGTTTTGACCTACAACAGGTGTCAGTCAATTGTCATTAAGTGTCTGTTGTCCGGTTGTTTGAATTACTTTTAAGCCAGCTGCAGATATTTCCTTTTTAGAAAATTATTTGCTCGTTTTTAAGCATAATACAAGGATACAATATGTTACTTGTGCATGGTTTTATTAATATTACAATCATTGCCGTTGTGATTTATTTTACACGTTGTTTTGTTTTCGGTTTCTGCAATTGCAAGCCGATGAAGATTTGAGTAGTGTTGTGCAGGAAAAAAAATGCTGCTTAAATGTGTATTGTATATGACTGTGATGAGAGAGAGAGAATACTGAGACAGAAGTAAGAGAGATTATAGGTGATAGAGAGAGAGAGAGTGCTGTGTGTGTGAACAGAGAGATGAGAGAGATAGAGAGAGAGAGAGACGATGAGAGAGAGGAGAGTGGAGAGAGAGAGAGAGAAATGAGAGGATGGAGAGGAGAGAAGATGAGGAGAGTTAGAGAGAGAGAGAGAATGTGTTGTGTGATTTGAAACAAAAAAGCTATTTAAAATTGCAAGATAAATTTTAAATCATAATGATGTACATAAACAAAATGTTATGACAGACTTTGGGTTACAAACTATATTTATGGCTTTCTAAGTAATGCAGTGAGCTTAACTTCATAGGTTATGTCTCTTGGACTTCTGAAATGTTAGCCATGATCTCCAGAAAGGGTTTATACTGATATAATTAAATGTGAGAGTTCAATGTTCTTTTTCCTGAAGTGTTGTCTCAAGTTAAGAAATGCAAGAGTAGAGTATGAGAATTGGAGTTGATGGCGTCTAGATTTTAATGTTTTAAGAATTTTTTTAAACATTCAACATGGACGACCTTTCTTTTGTCGGAAAAAGAAAGACACAGTTGTTTAAAAAGTTAATCTTAATGAAAACTGTCTTATACAATGCTTTGTTCACAACTAGAATTACTGTTTTAATGAGTATGATGTGGCGACATGTCTGAAGACATGATGTGATCGAGTCAGGATCACAAATTAATAATGTAATATGAGTCGTGATATAGTGTAATGTTATTGATAGACAAATAAGGTATGAGAGTGCTCTGTGCCAGCTAGTATGTTTCTGCTACTAACATTGCATGGTAATTCGTAATGCATTATAGACTAGGCATTAGGTGGCCTCGCTAGACATGCGCAGTTGTGAACTATTGGATGAGATCATGATGCATTGCTACATGTGGCTGTTGGCTGACTGTATTTGTTATAGCTATCTCACTAATTCATGTAAAGCGTCTCATTGTTCTGCAACTGAATACATCGCTCTCGCTTATCGTTTCATCTGTGAAGACATGAAGCGAAATATTGAGTTTTTTCTTTTTTTCTGTATCGTTGTAAGCTTGACTGTGACTGGTGAGTAGGACATAGTCTATACTAGAATATTTGTAACAGGGCAATGTTCTTGTTGACTAAGCCTGTATATGCATCTTTAGATGCCCATCATACACCGCCCATGAAGGCTAGGCTAGATTGCTATCGAGTTAAATGTCAAAAATGTCGCTTCATAGATCGTGTACAGTACCTGATTGAAGAGTTAGAGATGTTGTTGATCTTCTTTCAGGGCTTAATACCTTACAATCTCACCTGCAACATTAGGTACCTATCTCGCTACAACTTCAGGAAGCTTCTTTTTGAGTACAGGGGATTTGAGGGTTGTGATTAGGATGAGCTGAGACGCATGCGCTCTATGAAGAACCAGCTCTCCATACATGAACATTTGAGCAGAGCTCTATTGTCACGAATTGTTCTCAGAGACCAAGGCGCACTATGTTCACTTTAAGAACTCACAAAGCTGATAGCAAAGACGTGTGTGTGTGTGTGTGTGTGTGTGTGCGCATTAATGTTCACCCACACACTAATATGGAGCGGTGATGGGGTGGGGGGAGGCTAGGGAGGCTGGGGAGGGCCAGACGAAAGCTGGTTAGCTGCAGATGTGTGAAGACTATGAAATTGTGTGTGTCATGTCGCTGCGCCGTGCGTGTGTGTTGCGTGTATGTTTGTGTGGGTGGGTGTGTGTAAGTGTGTGTGTGTGTGATTATGTGCATGTGTTGTAACACGTGAACCTCCTCTTGCATCGAGACTCATAGAGCTTCATACATGCTGGGTGAATTATCCTTTGCCGCCATTGGAGAGCAGGTAAGTTGCTGACCACTGTTTGCTAAATTCATCTCTTTTCGTTTTCTATAGATAGATGCGTAGCTGTGCATCTTTAGACTATAAGAGTACGCTAATTTGTACTTGTGCCGATTCTAACATATGAACGTTTTATCTTTCGTTTTGATTAAATGAATATTGTGAGAAAGATGTCGAATTGTTGAGAGAGAGTAGATGACACAGATCCGCAACAATGCAAGATGTGAATAGCGTACACTCACTACGATATGATAACATATTCGCATCTCAATTTGAATGCTATATGTTATCACACAGTTAACGAAACTACGTATTTGTATAGGCTTTAGTGTATATATGATGATGGTAACACTTGATAATGTAGATCAATATAAACAGTTCTTTTTCCAGGACTAGTTACATAGTTTTCCATGCAGTGCTGTGTCCGTGTTGATGTGGTATGTGTGTGTGTTTTGCTTGCTTTTTTGTTTGTATACTATGACTAAGAATGCTGTTAGTCATGTAAAATAGCATTAGGCTTACGATTTGTTTTCCTTTTTAGAAAAAATGCACACTTAGGACTACCAAATTATTCGTGCCGAAAAAGAAGAAAATCACTTGATAATCTAGCCTCGAAGATTGTCTAAGATCTTTTTCTATAACCCTCATTTATGTCAGCAAGCTCATTTTTGACATTGTCAGATGTTTGAACAGTTGTTACTGAAACTCAATGTGTTGGGCAGATATTCTGTGGTAGAGAGAAGGCCATAGAGGGAGAGCATGGTTTCCCACTGAGATGTGGACGTTTTGAGCCCAAGAGGACTTGATCAGGAGGACTGGATTCGTCTCTCAGTACTGAGTTGGCAAGTGAGTAGTGTTCTCTGAAAGACACCCATACCAATGACAAGAGCTTTCATACGCGCTGTCTATGCATATTGATATGAGGGCGTCTGATAATGACCCCATAGTGACCAAATAATACTGAGCTGCAAGACTAGGCATGATGATTGACTAAAGATGTTTGTTTTGGTTGTCGTTTTTGTGTGTGTTTGTGTGTGTGCATTGCTGGTGTGTACTTTTTGTAAGCCTGCGGACGAGCGAGTGCATACAGAGAGACAGGAGATAGGAGATCGTCGAAGTTGTTACTTATAATATGGACAAATATTAGTAGTTCATTGAGGGTATAGCCAGGTCCGGAGAGGTTGGTTGCACTACCTCCGATGGGAGTAGTCGATCAAGGCTGTCTCCTATCGCCAAACATGTTTGGTCTCTACCTTGAGTGACGCTATAATGCATGATGCCTTAGAAGATCACACGATGGACACCGTCGATGGTGCCGGCAGATAATAATCATAACCTCAGTGCGCGCCCGATGATGTCGATCGGATTGCAGGAATATTGTAACATTGGAATAGCCAACCTGTAGTGTACACATGGACACTCGCCCAAATCACTCTCTCAGATATGTTATGAAGATTCAGTGCTCGAGAAAACAAAACTTATTGTGACAATACAGCGCGCCACAGCCAATCACCTTCCCAAGTTCATCAAGTGCTAATGGAAAAAAGGACTTGATGGTTGTATGCATTCACTTCTAGTAGAAATTGTAGTTATTGCACTTTAGCTGAAGAAGGTTGCAAAAACCTGTAAATCATCTAGACAGAGCTGCACATACAATAGCGCATTGGCTCTAAAGCTCAACGACTATCACTGGAAAGACCGAAGAATCTCGTGCACGCAGGACCAAGGTGTCAAGCTACTGCATGGCACTAGTCATCTCTAACATGCGCCTGTAGGCGTGACGAATCTGGGACATTGCATTAGCGGATCTACAAGGAGGTCTCTATAGGGCTCTAGAAGAGCGAGAGCAATCATGAAGACCCCTTGTTGGGCAGTTTCAGTATGCGACACCACTACAACAGAAGTCCTACAAACCAATCACCACGCGCAAAATGAGCTAATGGATACTACGAATACCTGCTCTCGAATCCAACACTCTCAAGAGAAAGGGAGATCTCAGATTGGTACGGAATATGGTGACTAAGACGCCGCGCTAGGGCTTGAGTGATGCAGGGAACATACTGCTGTGGAAACAGTGCAGGGGAAGAGCTCAAGGCGAGGCAGATCCAGAGAACAGCTACATGGGCAGACAAGCTATCACTGCTAAGGGAGGGAGAGGAAGCTTACTCCACAACCCTAGGCACTTGCACTCACAACCGCCAGCTAAGAGAGGCCAGCTGGCTGTAACGTTCGTCGGATGGGGGCGGTATGGGAGCAGATCGCGAGATAGACAATGTCATGTTGGATCATAATGTCTTTCTCTTGCGCGCGAGGATAATGATTAAGACTCCCATGGCTTTTTTACACGCATCTCCAGTCCCTGCCTTAAGTGATATATATGATAATAAAATGAACTAAAGCCCAATAGACAACCTACAGTTACACAGTAACGGAAGACCAAAATCTACTTATTCTCTACACAAAAATCGCCACTAAAAGATCACCGAAGTCGAGAGGATGGTGTGAGAGAACGAGTAGAGATGGGGGAGAATTGAGTGAGAGATTGGAGGATGTCGATATGTAGATGTGTAGAGGGAGACGAGATTGACTCTGATGTGAGAGAGAGAGTGGATTTTAAATTTATAAAAAAAAATTTTAAAAATTAAATTTGCATACATACATACATAAAAACTTCCAAAACAAAAAATTTGAAGGGAAAGGAAAACACGAGGGATAGTTTAAAATGTATAGAATGAAAATGATGGGGATTTTTGGTCCAAAATTTCTAAAACAACCCCCAAACCCTTTTGCAAAAAAATGGCACTCCATTTAAAAACCCAATACCGGCCCCAAATGAAAGTCTGCCCCCCCCAACCCCCAAAAAAAAAGGGGAGCCAATTTTCCCCCTTATTCCCAAGCGCCGCACCCGGGTTGCAGGAAATACCCCAAAAAAGAAAGTAAGGCTCACCCGGGAAAAGTATATTTTAAAAAAAACCCCACCTAAGGGGAAAACCCCCAAAAAAATTTTTTTAAAATTTTTAATTTATCAAGGGGAAAACTCAAAAAAGGTTTAGTGAAATGAGAAAAAATTTTTTCAATAATCAGTTCTTTTTCACAATTCAAGTACATTTTCCGCGGGTTTTCGTTGATTAAGGTGTGTGTTTTGCTTGCTTTTTTTTAAGGGAAAGCTACTAAAACAAAAGAAATTGGGTTTTAAAAACATAAAATTTTTGTCGAAAAAAAATATAATATATTTAATTCCTTAATTTTTTCAAAAGAAAGTTTTAAATGTTAAATTTTGCTTTTTATACCATTTTTTAAGCAAAATTTTTTTTTTTTCATTTTTTTTTTTTTTTTTTTTTTTAAAAGGGAAGTAGAAAGGAGAAGTATTCCCTTTTTTTTGGGGCCCAAAGACTAGTGGAATATTTTATTTTCATACCTTTCTTAAACACCCAATAACGTAACTTTTAAAGGGTTATTAGGGGTTGAATACCCTGAAAATTTCAAAAGGGGAAATTGCAAAAGGTTTGGGTGTTTTTTTGTGTGTTTTTTTTGGTGTTTTTTGGGAAAAACCGAAGAAAGAGAAGATGTTTTAAACCCCAATAATAGTATTCTTGTGGGTATGAAAGGGAGGTATCCTTTTGGGTTTAAGTTCTTTTCCATTTTAATTTTCCTTTGCAAAAAAAAACATAAATCCATTTAATATTTGGAAACAAAATTTAAAATTTTTTGATTAGCCTTGAAATGAAAGTATAATAGTGCAGGCAAAAACCCTCCAGATTTTATAGAATCATTGCCAGAAAAAAAATGAAAAACCCCAAATACAAAAAAAGTAGAAAAGGACTTGAGGGTTTAAAACCAAAACTTGGATTTTAAGGTGAAAAACCAAAACCACAAGACCAAAAAAGCATTGGCAAGTAAGACTATCTGAAAAAAAAAACGAGGAAGTAAGCTATGTGACTAGTCAGTTAACGGAAATGGGGAACGGGAATTGTTGGGATTAAAAATCTAGAAATAGAGATAAAATTGTTGCTTTTCAAAATATGCCACATAAAAACGAATTACAACACAAAAAGAAAACCGAAAACTAAAGTCAAGAAAAGGAACTAATGGTTAACATTGGAAATACAGTGGGATTCCCCAAAACCGGGAACAAAAAAAAGGGGGCCAAAAGAAAGGGAAAAACAGAATGACAGGAAAGTTCCACCCGGGCATTGAACACACCATAAAAAGCTTTATTTGGGTAAGGGGTTTGGAAATGAAAATTTATAAGTTTTTTAAGATAATGATAAACCTTCTTTTTAAAATTCCGCCCTTAGGTTTAAGTAAAAAATAATACCCATTAAAACAAAAAGGAAAAAAACCAAAAAAACCCCCAAAAAAAAAAATTGGGGGAAGAAAGGGGAAAAAAAGGGGAAAAAAAAAGGGGGGAAAAGGGGAGAGAAAATTGTCTGAATGATAATATTGGCGGAATATTTTTGTTAAAGGGAAAATTGAAGTTTATTACGGGAAAGAAATCAAACAAAAATGGGGGGGATTAAAAGAATAATTTATTATGGGTTCTAGTGATGTAAGTTTTTAATTATGATTGAGTAAAAAATATGATTAAAATTAAAAAATATAAAGAAGATGCTAAAGAAAATATCAAAAGTAAAAGGGGATTTTTAAATAAATTTTAGGGGGGTAAACTTCGAACTCTAAATTAATTACCTTGGTTTTTCCAATAAAAAAAAATGAAAAGAGAGAGAGAAGAGAAATAGGATAAAAAAATAAAATTAGAGAAAAAAAAAAAGGAAAAAAAAATGACATAAAATAAAAAAAAAAAAAGAACAACAAAAACCAACCAAGAAAACAACGGCAAAGGGGAAGCCAAACCATACCCCCTAAAAACACCCAAACCAAAACCAAAAAAACAAAAAACCCCCTTTTAGAATATTTATGATGACTAAAATGAATAAAAAAGGAAGGGAAAATATAAAAAAAGGGTTTTGCACCACAAATAATTTTTCCATTTTTGTAAAAAACCAAATTAGAAGGGGGCCCCGGGAAGGGAGAAAAACACCCAAACAAAAAGGTCCAGAACAATAATCAGGGAGGCTACAGCAAGATCACAATCAGGGCCACTTCGCCCGGGTGTGGACTCCTCCGGGCCGAGGGTTCGATACCTTCCGGGGGTTTGCTCAATGGTTACAACGACACCCCCAAGAAGACCCGGGGTAGGGTTTTTCCCCAAAAATAATCTTTATTTTTTTACAGGAAAAATGTGTAACGTGCCAAATTTGGGTTTGGGCTGATCTTTTTTCAGCTTTGCTTTATTTTTTCACAGTTGTAAGAGTGTATATGCATAGTGAAAGGCAGGGTGTGCCTGTTTGAGTTAATGCTTGCTTGAGTGTGCTTTAGTGGAGTTTTTTTTGCGTGTAAAGTAATAACTGTTTTGGGAAAAGTGTGGCTGTTAATGATCAGTTTTACTTTTTGTTATCATGTAAAAAAAAAGAACGGTAGAAATGAAGATGGTAAAACCCTTAGGGGTTACTTAGTTTGACGTCTTTATGCACCCCCGGGGAAATTAAATTTTTTATTTTTTACTAATTTTTCATAAAAAAGGGCAATGAAAGAAATAAATTTTGCCAAAAGAAACACAAGGTTTGTGAATTATGTAGTTTGTAAAAGTCTTGACTGCTTTTCCTACAAAAGGGCATTTTTTTTTCAAATTTTTTGTATCTGATTTTTTGAAATATCCAAAGGGGGTTTTTTTTTCCAAAAAGTTGGTCTTTTTATTTAGAAAATACAGACTAGCAAAAAAAAAACTAAAAACCGGTTTTTTTTTTCTGTTTGCCCTTACCAAAAGGCTGCCCACTTTTTGGGTAAATTAATTGTCATTTTGTCAGGCCCCTTTTTAAATTTTACTTTTTAAGCCAGCTGCAGATATTTCCATATTAGAAAGTATTTGCTTTGTTTTTAAGCATAATAAAAGGGAATACCATATGTTACTTTGCATGTGTTTTATACAATAATACAATTCATGCCGTTGTGATTTATTTTACACGTTGTTTTGGTTTCTGTTCAGCAATGGCAAGCCATGAAGACTGTGAGTAGTTGTTGTGCAGGAAAAAATGCTGCTTAATGTGTAATGAGAGAGAGAGAGAGAAACAAGAGACAGAGTCAGAGAGATAGAGAGATATTTGACAGAGAGAGGTGTGTGTGTGTGACAGAGAGAGGAGAGAGGTTAGAGATGAGAGAGAGAGAGAGAGAGAGAGAAGAGAGATGAGATGAGAGAGAGAGAGAGAGAGAGAGAGGAGAGAGAGGATGGAGAGAGAGAGAGTGAGATTGTGTGTGTGATTTGAAACAAAAAAGCTATTAAATGCAAGAATAAATTTAACTCATAATGATGTACAAAACAAAAATGTTATGACAGGACTTTGGGTTACAAACTATATTTATGAGCTTTCTAAGTAATATGCAGAGAGGCTAACTTCATAGGTTAAGCTCGTGGACTTCTGAAATGTTGGCCCTGATCTCCAGAAAGGGTTTACTGATATCCATTAATGTGAGAGTTCAAAAATTGTTCTTTACTGAATGGTGTTGTCTCAAGTTAAGTAATGCAGCTAGAGTATGAGGTAGGGAGATATGGGGGGCGTCTAGATAATATATTGTTTTAAGAATTTTCTTAAAACATTCAAACCATGACGACTTTCTTTATGCGGAAAAAAAGAAAAGACACAGTTGTTTTAAAAAGTTAATCTTAATGCAATCTGTCTTATACCCAACTGCTTTGTTTCACACTAGGAATTACTGTTCTAATGTATGTATTTATTTATGGCAGTCCTGTTGAGTGAAATGTTTAACAAGCACACACAAATGTCTGACTTTCTGTTGCAAAGTTGTTTTTAAACTTGAACTGTAGTTTTCCAGCCAGGAGCTATCAGGCAACGATTGTCACTGAGGGTGATATGGCACTGTAGAAGAAAATAATGTGTTTTTGAGTTTAGTGTTCTGGAGGTGATGTGTAGTGGGCGGTTGCAACCAGTATGGCTTTGAGTTTCTGTGAACTGCAGGTATTTAGATCAGGTACAGATGTGAATTATATCTAAAAGCATATTTTGAGGGGACAAGTGATAATTGAATGTAAGAGAGTTGAGGGAGAGGGAAAAAGTCGCAGTTGTCAAAGTAATGTTCTTTCACAGTCACTTGCATGGTGAATACTATCAGACCAAATTAAGTCTAAACATGTCATTTTCTAAACCACGTATAACTGATAGACATCTGTGTACTATTCATACGTTGTTTGTTTTTTTTCAAAACAAAAAAAAGAAATGAGATAGTCTAACTCGCACTCCTATTTTTGCCTTGGAAGCTATTCGTAAAAGAAGCCTTAAAGGCCCGACATAATCCACACCCTTTTCTTCCACACTCACTTGGATTAAAGACAAACAGGAAGTAGTGGTGTGCACTCATACACATACCATATACACCAAAAATTATCTGTGTGTTGTTTCAGTGACCCCAACGCTCCAGGAACTATTCTACGACTTCTTCTCAACTTACACTCTCCTGCCAGCCCTGAAAACAGGACTACCACGACCGTGAGTTTTGGAGATCTTTCAGCTTTTGTGTTCATTGACATTTATTATGAACTGAAAACATTTTCAAAGAGAGTATTTGCTTTGTCCTGCAAAATGAACATGGATATTATTTAGTGCATTGCATCAAACAAGGAGAAGAAATCGTCTGATGAATGCAAAGGAAAGGCAGATTTTTCAGAAGGGTGCCACACGGACTACAGGCACAGATTGACAAACCACAGGTACCAGGACTCGACAAACTAAGGCACCAGGACTGACAAACCACAGGGCACCAGAAAAATGACAAAAACAGGCACCAGGAAGACAATCTACAGGTACCAGACTGTACAAACTACCAGGCACCAGGACTGACAAACTACGATGCACCAGTACTTGGACAAACCACAGGCACCAGAAATGACAAACCACCAGGTACCAGACTAAAAAAACCCAGGGAAGTAAAAAAAAAAGAAAAAAAACAAAGGCAAAAGCAAATAAGGCCCAGAAAAAAATCAGGACCAACAACAAAAAGGGGGTGAAAAACAGGCAAAAAAAAAACTAAGGTAAAATGAAAAACCACAGGTGAAAAAACCCGGTCCAGCAAAAAAACCCAGGAAGACTAAAAAACCAAGAAAGGGGGCCCACGGGCAACCCCAAAAACCCAAAGAGGAAAAAACCCGGGAAAAAAAAGGGCCCCCCTTTTGGGGAAAATTTTTTTTTGCAGGAATCCTTAACCCCCTTTAAATAAGGTAAAGGTTTTTTTTTCCGGGGTTTTTAAATTTTGGCACCAGGGCTACAACTTAAGTTTGTTCAGGGTTTTAAATAAAACCCGCTTTTTTTTTGGTAAAGGATCAATATATTTATTATTTATCTATTATTATTATTATCTATATTTATATTTTAAAATATTAATAATATATATATTTTATATATTATATATATATTTTATATATAATATATATATATTATATATATATATTGTGTGTGTGGGGGTGTGTGTGTGTGTGTGTGTGTGTGTGGTGTGTGTGTGTTTGTTTTTTTTTCCCTGAAAGGTATTGAAAAAGTTGAAAAACCACTTATGGCGTACACAAATTGGATTTGTGGTCAGGTCAGAGACCCCCTTGCTACTGGAAACCCTTGAAACCCATACCACCTGCACTGGGGGGAGTAAACCAATAAAAAAACCCGGGCCTGGAGGGGATGGGCCCCGCCGGGTTTGATTTGCCAAAATAACCATGACAAAGAGCCAGAATTTCCATACGGATCGGTCTTTCGCCCGGGTTCCAAGGACCGCCCTTCTGTTGCTCATCAGGACAGAGGTCAAAAGTTGCTATGATGTAAACACAGTAAAATCCGTCCAAAAACATCCCCTCTTTGGCCAGGGAAATGTAGGATACAAGAGCTGCAGGCAAAGTGGAAAAAATGACACATGAGTTCCAGATATCAATGGCAATCCTTGGGCTCTGCGAAGTAAGGTGGAAAAACAGGGGAGAAAAAAACGCCCCCAGGAAGACCACAAATTATACTACAGTGGAAAACAGGAAAAATGAACACGGCGGGGGGTTTTTCTCGTTCCAAAGACACCGGAACCCGTCTGAGCTGCACCCTGTGTAAAACAGATTTTCCCTTCCCCCTGAGGCAACCCCCCTTTTCATAAAATGTGTACAGGCATACGCCCCCACATAGATGCACAGTGAAACCATAGAATAATTTTATACCCGTACAAGAGGTTTGAATCAAAATCCCCAAAAAAACATCCCCGTTTTGCAAGGTGCTGGAACGCCCGGTAGGGAAAGAGCAGGGAAAAAAAAATTGGGGGGGGCGTTTGTGGGCCCCCTTTGAAATTAACCCAATTTAAAATTTAAAAGGGAGGTTGGGGGACTCCTAAAGTTTCCCAGTAAAAACCCCCTCTGCTAGTGAATACACTTGGCCCAACAAAAATCCAAAAAAATGGCCATGGAATAGCCCAAATGGAAAAACCCCAAAAACCAAATAGATTACATAAGGTTGAAAAGACGGTTTCAGTTTTTGCTTTAAACATGCACAGTCACAAAAGTTTTCCGGGGAGCGGGGAAAATAGGGATGATCATGATTTTTGTGATGGTTTGGATTTTTCCAAATCTTTTAAAAAGAAAATCCAAAAAGCGGAAAAAACATCGGGATAAAATTTGGACCTCGAGAAGCTAAAGGGAAACCAAAAGGTTTTAAAAAAATTTTTAAAAAAAAGGGAAATAGGTGGAAATTTTGGGCAGCACTCATTTGTGATAGACTCGGGCATAGATAAAAGGCGAATAGTTTCAATACGAGTGTTGAAGCAGAAAGCGGCTTTTTTGGAAAAACCCCACCAGTAAAAAAAAACCAGGGAAAAAACCCCTAACATATAAAAAAATTTATGCGACAAGGTAGGAGGTGGGGGAAAAAGAAAAATGAAACAAAAAAAAGAGCAGAAAAATTTTAGGGCAGTCAAAAAAGAATCGGGAAAAGTCCTTGACGGAGGAAAAGGGGAAATGGATCGGTAAACAGTCCCAAGACATTGAAAAGGGAAAATCAAGAAAAAACAATTGCAAAAAAGCATATCAGTGGTTTAAACTCCCGATAGCACCCAAAACAGGGAAAAAAGGGTTAACAATCCAAGGGCCCAAAAAAAGGGAAATGTCTCACTGCGGGGCCAGGTATTTTGAACGATGGGACAGGGAATTTCTGCTTCCCCACCTGTATAAAATATAGAACCGAGGAGATTTAGAAGTCCTTAATGTACCCCCAGGCAAAGGGGCCAGACAGTCACCCATCCTCGAGAAGAAAATGGAAAAAGCAGTCAGATCGCTGAAAAAGGGGAAGGCAGCAGGGGCTGACAAAAATTTTCCCGCTGGTTGGTTCAAACTGGAGGGGAAGCCATGATCAGGGGCCCTATAAGAATTTTGCAAAAAAGAAACTGGGAGGGGCAGGAAAAATTTTGGCCCAAAACCCTGGGGGCATGTCCTATCATAAACCCCCAAGAAAAAGGGAAAAATTTCAACAATGCCCTAAAATTTCCGCACAATTTTGATCATTGCCAACCCAAAAATAAGGTCATGTGCAGATAAAAAACCGGGGAAAAGACTGAAGCCCAAACAGGGGACCAACATTGCTGAGGAACAAGCAGGTTTCAGGGGATGGGCAGCCAAAGAACAGGGTATTCAACCCCAGAATTTCTATGTGAGCGGTAAACCCTTTAAAATTTAAAAAAGACCTTTACCACGTATTTATCGATTTTTAAAAAGGCTTTGACAGGGGGTGGGGATGGGGTTTGGGGGGCAAACCCCTGAAATTTTTTCCCCGCATCAATTTCAAACCTGTCAGAGTCATCAAACAGCGTACAAACGAGGCCAAACCCGTTTCAGTGTATTAAAAACAACAAAAATTGGAAAAAGGTTTGCCGTTGGGTGCAGGGGGGGTTCTATCTCCCCATTTTTTAACTTTCCTTAGAATCTGGTGTGCAGGCTTTTGGGGGGAAAGGGGAAAAGGAAAAATTTTGCAGATACAGATTTTCGGTAGAAAAAGTTTTCCAAAACGGGCCCTTGATTGGTAAAAATAGGAGGAAATAGTGCGAGAAGAAATGAAAAAAAACCCCAAGGTTTTAAGGAAAGGGGTTTAATGCCGAAGGGAAAATTTTAAAAAGTCCGGGGGGACCTTTGTATCAACCCGCCAAAAGTTTGGGGAATCAAGAAATAAAAAAAAAAAAAACCCCCCCGGAGGTAAAAAATTTCCTTTCCCCGAGATAACCCCCTTTTTTCCCCAAATTTTGTATTTTGGGAATTATGGAACCTGAAGAGGAAAAAGGGTTTAAAGGGGGAGATTAATTTTAGACCCCTTTCCCTAAAAGAACAAAGCCGGGTCAAAAAAGAACCGAAACCTTTACTTAAAAAAAATTTAAATCTAAAAAAGCTAAATTTAAAAATGGCCCCCCCCCCCCCCCCCCAAAAAAAAATACAAAATTCCCCCCAAAGGGGAAAAATTTTTTTTTTTTGGGGAAAAAGAAAAATTGGGAGGGGGGCTCGGAAATGGGGGAAAAAAAAAAAAAGGAGAACAAAAATGGGGGGAAGGGGGGGGGGCCCCCCGGGTAAAAGGGGGAAAGGGGGGAAAAAAGGGGGGGAGGAAAAAAGGGGAGGAGGAGGAGTAGAAAAAGAAAAAAAAAAAGGGGGGGGGGAAAAAAAAGGGGGAAATTTGGTTTTGCGGGGGTAAAATTTAAAAAAATAAAATTTTTATTTTTTTGTTCCCTTTACTTACCCATTTTTTTCAAACCCCTTTTGGGGAAAAGGGGGCATAAAAATTAAGGGAGGGGCCAGGGGCAAAAGGGATAAAACCCCCGTTTGCAATGCTATGAAAGCGGTTGAAAAAAGAGCTTTGCCAGCCTAACAGGACACTTGAATAGGCCTCCAAACATACGGCATGGAAATCAGTGCAGAGAAGACCAAACTGATAACTAATAACACCAACGGCATTAGCACTGATATCAGGGTTAATGACCAGAAGCTGGAAACAGTTCAAAGCTTCAAGTACCTGGGAGCCATTGTATCAGACCAGGGATCCAAGCAGAAGTAGTATGCAGGACTGCACAGACAATAACAGCTTTGTCAAAACTAAACACCATCTGGAGAGATAAAAATATCTCACTTATCTCCAAGATCAGACTAATGCGCTCCCTTGTCATATCCATATTTCTGTATGCCTGTGAATCATGGACCTGACTGCAGATTTGGAGAGAAGAGTACAGGCGGTGGAGATGAGATGCTTTTGGAGACTCCTTGGCATCTCCTACAAAGACCACATAAGCAACGAAAGCGTGCATAACAGAATCCAGCAACCATTGGACCCTATGAGAACCTTCTAAACGATCGTGAAAAAAGCGTAAACTTAAATGGTATGGGCATGTCACAAGATCCAAAGGACTTGCAAAGACAGTTTTACAAGGCACTGTCCAAGGAGGAAGAAGAAGAGGCAGACCAAGGAGAGCTGGGAGGATAACATCAGCGAAATGGACAGGCTAGAACTCAACAAAACCCTGAGAAAGGCAGAACAGAGAGAGGAATGGAGGGAACTGGTTGTTGAGTCTTTGAGGGTGCCCCCACGGTCGTCAGACTACGGGACAGAGAGAGAGAGAGAGAGAGAGAGAGAGAGAGGAGAGAGAGGAGAGAGAGAGAGAGAGAGAGAGAGAGAGAGAGAGAGAGAGGAGAGAGAGAGAGAGAGAGAGAGAGAGAGAGAGAGAGAGAGATTCATGGTTTGTGAACATAGGGTAGCAAATTTCCAGATAAATAAAATGATTTGTTTGAGGTTGGTTTTGAGTAATGGACTTACTTTTCATGTAATTGTCTCTGTTCTTTTATAATACTTCCATGTGTGTGTGTGTCTGTGTGTGTGTGTGTGTGTGTGTGTGTGTGTGTGTGTGTGTGTGTGTGTGTCTACCCGGGAATGTAAAATACTGAACTTCACCTCGCACAGAGTTGGTATAGTAAATCCCATCAACATGATGTGACGATTTGTGGGTCAGAACATTACTAAGTCTGAGAACAAAGAAAGTTCCTTTGAAAATGTTGTATAACGCACATTATTTCTGTTATTGAATCCATTTCTTTAGCATGGTGTTACACATGCTTACTCACTATGCTCACAATGCTCCTGATCATCAAAGCAAGCTGTCTGACTGGTGACATTGCAGAAACACCCTGGCTTCAGTGACGAGGAATACAAAACCGTGGATAACTTAAACAGGAGGATCTACTTGAGTAAGTGACATGGATTTGTACATATGTATAATAGTATCTTTGAATTCTGGTGATTGTGAAGAGATATTGTGTAGATAAGGAGCATGTCTGCTTTAGATATGTAAGTGTATCTAACTATATGTATATATATCTACATAAGATCTCTTCATGTTTCATGCTTATTTTGCACATTATTTTTCCATATTTTGGTGGCTCAGTCCCGGCATTGGAAATCTACTCTGCCACTTAAACAGGAAGACACACAAGTGTCTGGCTGTGTGTCTGTGTGTATGTCTGTGTCTGCCTCTTGTTTTTTTCCTGTACTGATGCTTTCGTTCCTATGCAGGTTCCATCACAGCAATGGACACAGGAATTGGCAAAGTGGTTGACACACTGAAGAAGGAAAATCTCCTGGACAACACTCTGATTGTCTTCCAGTCTGACGTGAGTTAGAGAGAGGAGAGAGAGAGAGAGAGAGAGGAGAGAGAGGAGAGAGAGGGAGAGAGGAGAGGAGGAGAGAGAGACTTGATTGTGCAGATGCAGAAAGATCTTTCATCATGGTTGATGTCCAGTCTAGAAGACAGTATTTGTTTTCTAATAACAGCTGTGCTGAACATGGTTGGGTAGCTCCATACATAGGGGTAACAGGGGAGGTGAAACTGAGCTAAACTTTCTCGCTCAGAATTCCGCTCTGGCATTTAGTAGTAAACAGTATTAGGAAAGACAATACTGTATTTTACAAATGCAAAATTAAAGCAAAACCAAAGAATTCAACCCTACTATTCTATGCAGATTACTCAAAGGCGTTTGTTCAAAACAGGGGAACATTCATTGTAAAGATACAGCCCAAGTACTTATGACATTGATCTATGATTACTGAAGAAATATAGGTCAAGTGATATTCATGGCCAGTGTGATATTCAACCTGTTTCAGCATCTTTTAGGGAAAGCTCACGCTACTGCTCTTTCACAGAGAATGGGAATTCGTCTTCATTGTCATGGTTTTCCTCCTCATCATCACAAACATCATCAGTCTATTTTTGTGGTGACTGTCACTGTTATTGTTGTGAAAGAATGGAGGGGACACTCACTTCTCAGCCAACAATGACCCCCTGAGGGAAAGGAAAACCACGCTGTATGAAGGAGGGGTCAAAGTGCCCAGTATGGCCTATGGCCCAGGACTGCTGACCAACACTCCCCGTACCAGTCATGAGTGAGTAGACTTTCTCCCTACTCCACCTCTCACTCTCCTATCCCTTGTCTCTGTATATATCTGATATTTCAGTTACTCACTTCTTTTTCTTATGCATGTTTGCTTCTTTTGTATATAAAGGACTTCAGCTGCCTTTCATTCATTCCTTTACCTGTGTTGTTTTTACCTTTGACCTAAGGGAGTTTTAACTGTCAATGAATGCATATTTTCGCCTCAATTATCCTCAAGGCCTTTTCACTGGATACACAGCACTAGAAAATGTATGCAAAAGTATGTCATTAGCAATTTGCTGAATAATTTTTTAATGAAAATACCAATTGAAGTAGAATAGTTTTAAGGTTCACTGCAAAATCATAATTTAAAAGGAAACATTTTGATTCTTAAGATTAATTATCACATAAACTGTACTGTTAAATCACTGTTTTCGCTCTCTCTCTCTCTCTCTCTCTCTCTCTCTCTCTCTCTCTCTCTCTCTCTTCTCTCTCTATCTATCAATGATATCAATTGGTACATTCATGTTGAATGTGGCTTTTCTTTAGTTTAACTTTCTCAGCTGAACTTAACAAATGACATTCTCACAGTTGTATGTTGCAGTGATGAGTGGCTTGACTCTATTTCTTGCTTTGAATGTCTTAGATAAAAACAATATTGTGTATATTGAGATTAAATGACAAAAATTGTAAAGTGCTTTGTTATAGATTTGCGTGTGTGTTGTGTGTGTTTGTGTTTGTGGATGTTGTGTGGGTGTTTGTGTGTGTGTTGTGTGTGTGTGTTTGTGTTTGTATGTGTGTGTGTGGTGTGTGTGTGTGTGTTGTGTGTGTATGTGTTCAGTCTGTTCCACATTTCAGACTGGTTCACCACAATCCTGTCCGCAGCTGGAATCGATGCTGGAAGTATGTAAAGGTTTTCTGTGATAAATAATGCTAAATGCATCTCTCTCTCTCTCGCCCTTTGGTGTACTTCTAATAAATAATAACATACATAGATATAGTGAATCTGTCCAGGATAGAAATTGTTCTTTTTGTGATAATCAAGTTGAGAATGAACATCACCTCTTGTTTGACTGTAGCCTTTACACAGACCTTAGAGAGAAAATTCTTAGGGAATCATCAGAGGTATCTTTTTATGTTTTGCTTAGGTCATGAAATGTTAATCACAGGCATAATGTATCTAGATATGTTTTTCATGCAGTCAATAGAAGGAAGATGATACTTGGTGTATAATGATAGGCAGCTTAAATTTGTCTTTGGGCATTTTGTAAATCATATCAATTGATAGAAACTGGAAATTGTAACTGTGTTAATGCTTATGTGACCTATTCTTGTTCTAATTTTCTTGTGTGAAATGTGTAAACATTATTATTCTTTTGTATTATTTTTTCTTTTATAAAGTGTTTGAAGGGAAGCAAGATCATATCCATGATGCAGTTTACCCGATAGTTCTCTCCCCTTCCCATTCCTTTAATTCTCTATAAACACTTGGTAATGAAGATTTTGTGTGATGTGTCTTTTGTGAGTTAAACATAGTGGGGTTATAATTACGATAACAATGATGATATCATATTGTTATTGCTCAGTATAAGGATGTTGTTAAAAATAATAAAGGTATAGAGTATCCACCTAGTTTATGAGAATATAAGCTTGAAACGGTTGTTTTGAGGAGAAAATGATGTGTCATATGAAACGCGGACTTAACCCTCATAGTTTATGATGATTTGAAGTCATTATGAATGTACTGAATAGCATCATGTATATAAGTTAAACTGTCCCACAGGGGGAGACTTAGAAATGGGAGTATAAATGAGAGTAAATTTTTGATTGATTTTAACAGTCTGAAAGTTCTATTTTTATTTTCATGCCTATTTTTTTTTTTTTTAAAAAGTTGTTGGAAAGGGGAAAAGCAAGTCATACCCAAAGATGCTTTTTCCCCGATATTCTCCCCCTTCCCTTTCCCTTTCTTCTCTATAAAAACTTGTAATGAAGATTTTTGTTGTGATGTGTCTTTTGTGAGTTAAACTATTTTGGGTTTTAAATTCAAAAACAATGTGATATTTTGTTATTGTCAGTATAAGGTGTTGTAAAAAAAATTTTAAAATTTTTTTAAAAAGGTGTAGGTTACCTATTTTATGAAATATAAGTTGAAGGGTTTTTTTGGGGAAAATATGTCATAAAAACGCGGCTTAAATTTTTTTTATGATGATTTGAAGTCATTATGAAGGGTGAAAGCTTTTAAAAATAAAAGATAAACTTTTATATGGGGAATTTAAAAAATTTGTGAGATAATGAAAAAAAATTATGATTGCGTATATGTCTGTAACTTTCCTATGTTTATGTTTTATGCCTTCCACCCCCCCCCCTCTTTTGGTGTATTGGGGCCTGGTGATTTACATTAAACCTTTAGAGTCGATTTTCGAGTTCTCTCTCTCTCTTCCCTCTCTCTTTTTTCTCGTTTTTTTTTCCCCAAAGCATGATTGGGTAAAAAAATGTTTGAAAACAAGAAAAAAAGGTGTGCAGCTTGTCACTTTTTTAAAAAATCAAAAGCAAACATTTTTTTTTGATTAACTTCAATCCTCTTTTTGAGGACACTTTACAACACCATGCAAATTATGATAGCTGCATTTTCTTTTTTATTTGTTTGAGGGTTTGTCATGCTGTATTTCAAATCCAGATGTTTAGCGTACTTCTTTCATGGAATGATTTCCCTGTTGAACTTATTTCACTTTGTTTGTTTTTGTATGCATTATTTATACTTCGTTGATTTCATTCCTTGGATTTTCTTTCCTTTCCTTTTCCAGACGTGGAGGTGTTGGGCCATGGAATCTCCTGCGGTACGGGTGAAAGCAAGGCAGACCTTCATCACAACATCCATGGAGACAATGCAGCCATCAGGTGAGGATCCTTTTGTACAAACACCTTGTCTGAAAAGTTCCTGCAGGAAATCTAAACTTTTTTTTTTAATTAAGACAAACACTGAAGCTTTACTTTTTCTTATCAATGCCCTGAGGCGTGTACAAGTGTTGGCGTTTCAAATCAGAACAACACCCATGTGTGTACGTTTTTGCTCGTTTATTCTCTCAATTATGATCACCACCATCTTGAGATTTTGAAGGAAATTTCTTTGTTTTGTATGGTGTTCATGACTTTTCAGATAGCTGGTTGCTTGTAGTGGGACACATGCACTTTCTGTTCAGTAAAAATCACTGGGATTTGATTTAGTCTTCCGGGGTAAAAGAGCCAAACTTCATAACCCCATCCTTTTGTTTATGACCTGTTAGATATGTATTTGTTTCCCTTCTAAATAATTTTACCATGGACAACTTCAAGTCGCCATGCTTAATTTAAGTTTTGTGCTCCGTGATGTATTGTGTGCGTGCGTGCGTGCTCGTGCGTGCGTGTGTGCGTGCGGCGTGGTGTATGTGGTGTTGTGTGGGTGTGTGTGTGTGTGTGTGTTGGTTGGTTGTTGTTGTGTGGGTTTTTCAGTGTAACCATTTTTTCTTCATCATGAATACAACATCACGTCTCAGCGAAAATGTTAAGCTCTTCAAACCCAACACCTGCTTCACCAGGCTGCAAGTACAAGCTGATTTGAAGGAAAACCCCAAGCCTTCCAAGCTCGCAGGAGGAGAGCGTGGACACCCTGGACAGGCTGGCTGTGCAAGGCTTGCCCTCACCAGACAACAAGAGAGAGGGTGTCCATGGAAGGAGACCCCTTGAGAGTGATAAAGTCAAGGTGATAAAGTTTTCTTTCTCTTCCTGGACTAAAAGTTTTGGAGATACGGCCAAGGGCGGTGGACGGGACCATTCTGAAGTGCTGGAGGTACGGGCAAAAGATTTTCACAGTCCAGGGAGACTGCCATAGTGTGAGCTGTACAATCTGAACGGTGATGGTTGGCTGATTGTTTGCTGTAGAACGGGCTTTAGAACGATAACGGGAAGTCTATGTGATACTGTCACAGGTTTACATAGACAAATGACTTGACAAATCCTTTTAAACCGAAGGTTCTATGATTTTTGACAACCTCATGATTCTCTAACACATGAGCAACACATCCCTACGTATTACAATTTTCTTTTGCAACTTGTTTTCATCTGAAAAACCTAAAACACACTGTTGCCGTATTGTATGCCCTTTGCACTCCTTCTCCCATTGTAAACCTTGGAACTTGCTATGTTGATGACACCCGGACCCCCAGTGAAGAGGACATCCCCAAAGGGAGAAACCCAGTTTGTGGTGCTGTTCATGCACACGCTGCGGGAAAAATCTACAAGCGGAGGGGGGAAACTGTTTGGCTTACCCCTTCAGAAGATTGCTCGCTTCAAGGAACTGAAACTACACCGCAACTTGGTGTGAAATTTGTCGGTGGACCTTTACATGATGACACAGAGGAGTGACACTGCATTGGATGTTGAACTTAAATCAGAAAAATTTCCCTATTGCTGTTACTTTTTGTTCCCTTTCTCTACATATTTTACAGACTAGCCAAATACCATTAAAAGACTATACTTACAAACTAAAATATCACAATAACATAGATGTGGATGAATGAAATATAACCCAAAAACAGAAAATACCATTCAACATTATGAATTGATTTAAAGTTTGAGACAAAGGTATACCCGGGACAAAAGAAAATGGCCCAGTTTTTGAGTCGTACAACTTTTAAAAAGGGTTTGTGAATGGGGTTAAAAGATAAAGGCGTACTTAGTAAGAAGTAAAGTTAGATTTAACCTACATTACCCAAAAATCATTTAGTAATAGTGGAAAGTTTTTTAACGGATGTGTTTTCTCATTTTTCTTGTCATGTATCAACTAATAAGATTAATGTATAGCGTTCTAAAATGCTGATTTGTGAATTGCTTTAAATATTTTTGGAATATTGATACTTACACGGTGAAAAGATTTGAAAACGAAAGTAGTTATCCTGCTGCTTGCTTTACTGCTTGCAGATATTATGTTGAAACAATTATTTATCAATTTTATGGTGCAAAATAAACCAAAAATGGTAAAGTATTGAAAATCTGCCTATTGAGTTGTTTTGTTACGAAACTTGCATGGTTGGGGATGTAAAACAAAGGTCAAGGGAGAGTATTCTGAAATACTTTTGGTACTCTCTCTCTCTCTCTCCTCTCTCTCTCTTTCTCTTTCTTTCTCTCCCTTCTTTTTTCCCTAATAATGGAGTATACAAATGGAGAGATAGTTTAACAGACATGAGACAAAACCCAGACACACTGTCACATGGCAACACTTAAATTAAAACCAAAAGTAGAGCATTATAAAGATGTCTTATTTGCTACCCCAATGAGCTCTGTACATGGTTATGTTTCATTCATATCCATCCCCACAAAGTTCTGTTGAAACCCTCGTTGGTTTTGTGACAATGGTAGATAAACCAACTCTGTAAACTTTCAACATTTTATGCATTGATAAATCAATGGAAAAATTTACACAAAAAAAATTTTGAAAAAATCTACAGTTAAAGCCCGGGAATTGCCTTATAGTTACAGCTTTTCATAAAAATCACGTTTACACAAACATTCAGAATGAACAATCAAATAGTTAAAAAAATTCCAAGAAATCAATTTCCAAAAGCATAATGCGAGGGTCATTGACTTCTGGAATTTGAATCAATCTTGATTTAGGATCTTGAAAGTCACCCTTTTATAAGCCGAGGAATAATCTTATTGCTGTCCTTGCATTGAGTTTCCCCATGGAAAGCTGTCTTTATACTCCTGCAGAGCTGAGTTACTTGTCAAGTACTTCTGAACACTCTTGTTATGTTGATCTTTCCAGTGTCAGAACTTGGGTGGAATTATGTAAAAGACAAAATGACAACGATTTGTAGAAATAGTCCTTGTGATCTTGAACATAAGTGCGTGTACATTTTTTTCTCTACGTGCTCAAGTGTTGTTAACAAAACACTTTAACGAAAACAATTTTAAACCTGAATATTTACATGGTGAGACAAATTTATTGAATAATGGTGAAATAAAGTCAGTAAAATAAAAGTCTATGCTCTCTCAAAAGTACATCATGTAACAAAATAAAGCTAAGAGTTCATTTTTCCCATTTTTTTCCTTCCAAACCATTGACTGTGTATTTTTTAAAACTAGATTTGTGTTTTATTTACATTTGTTAATTTGTGACATGGTTTCAGTACCCTCCAGTTCACCAGTGAAAAGGGAGTATCGTCCTTTTAAGGTCACAAAAGGTACAGCAAGAGGGATAAATGATAGGTGCCGCCCTCAAAGATGCTGCTCTTAGAAGTTGATGTCTTAAGAAATCCTTCCAATGATGCATATATTTAGGACACCTTTACTTTCCATATGGGATGTTACCAGATAAGAAGATCATTGTGAGATCCTTTATTAACTTAATATGATATTTGTCACCTTTTTATCAAAACAGTCACAGTGCCTTGCAACCCTTTTTTTTTTCTCAGATTATTTGTTTATTTTACCCTTGTTGGGTGTATTGTGAGAACATGCCTCTTTCTCTTTGGAGCTATCCTATGAAGCTTGTCTTCTTAGAGAAACCAGGATGCTGCTTTGACTGCCTGTCCTGTGGGACATGGCAGATTTCTTCTGTTTGCCTGACTGTTTGTGGAGTGCAGCCAATGTTTTGGGCCTGTTAAGCATTGTTGCCATTGTGGGTGTCATTTCTGTGTAAAACTTCTTTGTTTTTGTTGCCTGTCACGAGCTTTTAAAAGCCAGGAAAAGAAAAGGAATTTACAGCTGATCGCATAGGGGCTATCTAAGACATTCAGGCACTCACCTTCAACAGAGAAACGTTCCTGCCCATGATTACTGTAAAGGGAAAAAAGTGGCTGTCCTTCATAGAGTGTCTATTTTAATCTGTACAAAGGTTCCCATTGCCGCTTTGTGTTTCCCACTCTTCTGTCCTCTCCTCCCCACCTATCGATCACTGGTATGCAAGAAAACCTGGAACCAAGTCTTTGGCTGTACATCTGTCATGAAGGAAAAATTTTAAACTTCATAATACCACCTGTGTAGTTTCTCTACGTGCAGCGTCATTGTCTTCTCAAAAATTTCCTTCCCCAACATGGGGGTGCTGAATGAAGTGATAAATGTCGTTGGCTCTTCTTTAAAAGTCATGGGCTATCAGTTCTGTCTGGATGCCCTTGACTTCAACGTCTGTTGGTTGAGTAACTATCTCAGTCGTGGAAATGTCTTCTATTTTTGAAGGATCGTCAATCCTCCTTGTTGTAGGTGGTCTCTTTGGTATGGTGCTACTAATAAGTCTGAGTTCTGGGGGACTGAATAGTTTTTCCACGCTTGCCATGTATTTGTTTATTATAAACCATGCCTGAATGGACTTAAACTTTGTTTCACTTGCAATTTACTATTGCATGTATGAACCATGCCGAGCCGGGATGGAATTCCCCATTTCATTTTGATAGCTTGTATATCAGAGGCAACTTTTGATTCCTTTCCACCTAGATTGTCTCTGAGCTGTCTGTTTCCCAGCACATACACTTTGTCTAAAACACTACGACCGTCCCAGAAGGGTCTGGGTTCTTCCTGGGTCAGGGTTTTCCCTTTTGGGAAAGGCCTTTTTTAGAATTCTTCCTGAAACCAGGGGTTGACAGTACAAGAAAATTACATTTTTCTGTACACTTTGTACTGTCTTATTTTCTGATTTCTTCTATTTGATTTAAAAAGGGTTACACACTTTGGAGTTTTTTCATCATTTTCAAGTTGTTATTCCCTTTTTCTACTCTGTCCAACGAATTGTTTTCTTTTTTCGTCCTGTAATTCTTCCCTTTTTGCTACACTCACTTTTCACATCCTCAAGCTTCTAAAATCACGTTGAATTTCTTGCAATACATGCAAACTTTTCATGAATGTTGTTTTTATGAACGTAAACTTAGGCTTCGGATGCATTTCCCTTGAAGTGCCTCAGAAAAAGGAACCCCTTTCAGATTGGGCGTTTCTTCGTGCATTTTTTTAAAAGTTTAACACTGTGATTTTTTGGCCTAAAAACGTGGAGAGATCTTGCCCGTGTTGGGCTTCATACTTTTCACCAAACAAATTGCTATGCACTTTGCCGTTTTTGAAGCAGTGATTTTGTTTCATGCCCAAGATTTAGTCTTTCTATTTTACTCATTGATTGATCACTTGTACTGATTATCAGCTGAATTTGGCAAATGGGACCACTTAATGGTGGGGCGTACAAGCAATATTCTCCCACAATTACACATTTTGCCCACTGAAATGCAGTGTTGACTTACAAGACGGCTTCTGTATAGCTTGCTCCTTTTGGCATTCTCTGGCAAAGAAAGAGAGAGGGGAAAGAGAGAGTTTGGGTATATATATAAATATAATTATATATAAATTTATTTTTTGAAGGATGGGAATTAAATTATTATTTTTGCTTTTTTTACATCCTGCCCCTGCTGATGCATTTTTTTACATTTTGAAATCCGCTCCCACCCAGACACAATGGTTATTTTTTCCCAAAAAAGCGGAACATTTTTAAATGTGTGCACAAGATGTGCGTCGTTCCCCAATGCCCTCGGCTATGATTCATCCAGGAAATTTGTGGGAGTGGAGTCGGACGTGTTAATACAGGGAATTTGGGGAAAGGAGAGAGAGAGAGAGAAGAGAGAAAAAGGGGGGAAAAAATGAGAGAGAGAGAGAGAGGAGAGAGAAGGAAAACTCGATTTTTAATGAGGTAATTGGATAAGCCAGAGCTTCTTTACACCGGGCCCTATGGGAAAAGTGAAACAACATGAATAAACAATTGATACAAATAATGTTTGGCAAACAAGAAAGAATTATTATTCAATGCATTAAAAATTGACTGGGTCATGAAATCAATGAAAGACCACGGGAAAGTAAACCAATGAATAAAAGCAAAAATTAACCAAAACTCCCCTCCCAGAAACCCCTCCCTAAAGAAACCTCCCCAAAAATCAACACACCACACAGCAGCCGCGCGCAAGCACAACAACACACACACAACACACACACGGTTTTTATAACCCCTTGTATAAAATTTTTTGGTAATTATCACGAGAGTGAAAAGACGTAAAATCGAAGACAAAAACAACAAAACTACGGAAACAATGAACAGACACGAAAACTACAACTGCAGCTTGCACATAACACAAAATCGTCCCAGGTACAATCCATACACATTGCAGTTTCACATTCATAACACCTTATGTCAAAATCATCAAACTACCATAACACATTTACACCTTTCAAAACCAACAATGAACTTAAATTTGAAGCACGAAAAAAAAAAAACACCCACAGGAAAAAACCACACACACACACCCATACACACACACACACCACACACATCCCAACACAACCCACACACAACACACACACAACACACCAAACACCCATATCAACACAACACACACACACACACCATACTCATACACATTTGCGCGCTTGCTCGCACACACACTCGCACACCAAAAGTTCAACAAGCACGCTCACCCAATCCCATTTTAAACAGAAAATTAAAAAAGGTGTGTGTACGCTTTTTGAAGATATAGACTACTTTCTCTTTTATAATGACGGATTTGTTCCATAGTTTGCTACCAGAATAAACAAGGGATGACATAAACAATCGGTTCTTGGACGAGGAGTAAACAAACAATGTTTTTGTTATTGAAAAAAAGTTTTTAACAAGGGAACCTCTGACAAAGATAATGAGGGAAGTATATTCATAATCTTATGCATAAATACCCTTTATTAAAGGAGAAATGTAAACTAAAGGAAAAAATGTTCAACCCCTTTGTAGTATAGTTTCTAAGGAAGTACTTTAAGAGAATTAACTTGAGAAAAACGTTTATATACACTTCAAGTTTCGTAAATGTTTTTTTCTTCCCAAATCCAGCATGTAAATGAAATTTTCAAGATCAGGTTTTAATGTAAGCGTAAAAAAATAGTTTCGAGTAGCTGATCAGGAAAATGTTTTTTCGGTTAATTTTGGGAAACAGCTTTTTAGATAATTTTTTTTAAATACTAAAAACATGATCAGACCATGACAAGTTATTATCATATGTAGACCAAGTAGTTTATATGACTGACTTCAATTTATTTAAATCGTAAAATTTTTTTCCCATTAGTTTTGTTTTTAAAGTTTTGGCGCTTTTCTTGGTAAAAACCCATAAATTTTGATTTCAGGGATGGGAGCCATGGGATTGCACTCTGCCCATCTGCAGTTATTTAAGTCTTTTGGGCAAAATTTTAATCAGAGTTTACATCATGTATGGTAGTGTCGTCGGCAAAGTTCACAAGTGAGAAACATGGAGGGAAGTCTTTGAAAATATATTGAAAGGACTGGCCTAGCACGGAAACTTTGAGGATACATACTTCATGGAGGACCATAATAAAATTTTGAAAACAGCTTGTCTTTTTTATAAAGTCAAGTCAAGTCAGTAAAATTTTTTATTTTCAGAGGGTACATTGAATAAGCAATGAAATTTGCTTTTTTCTTTCAAGCATTCTTTAAAAAACAAATTCTAATGATTATAAAAGACATACATTATTGATCATTTACCTTTAAATTAAACCCAGTAAAAAAAGGAAAAATCGTAAGGAAATACATTGAAAATACAAATTACCACATATACATTTCACCACCACATACTCATGCACCCCCTGAGCGCGTGCGCGCTCATGTCCACAAAACACTTTTAAATAAAAATGTTTTAAGAATTAAAAAAAGAAAATCATAAAACGTCAGGACAAACAAATTACTTCACTTACTGTTTCATCCATTTTTTCACGTTATATTTTTAGATAATAAAAAAGGTACAGGAATAAAACGTTAGAAAATTTCTAGGCATTCGTCATTACTGATATTTACCTTCAATGACCTCCCTCCTCTCTCTCCACCCGCAAAAGTGTGCTTTTTTATGTGCTCATACTTTTCAAAAAGCGCTTTTTAAAAATGACATATTCAACAATAACTATCAAAGCAAGAGAAGTCAAATAAGATTACAATAATGTTATTATAATGAGATACAATTATAACAACAATTTACCCATCACCATGAAAACAACAATATAACAAATGATCCCCCTCACGATGAGACAACAACATAACGATGATAACAGAAAAGCATTTGGAAAGGATGGGGGTGGGTGAGGAGTATCAGGGGGGAAGGGGAATCACCTTCAATCAAATAGAGAAATAATACTTTTTTTTTAAAAACAATTATTCAAACATAGTGAACCTATACTACAGAATTCAAAAGCCCATAATCAACTGGACTATCAACTAAAACAATATCAAACTAAACAGTATCGCTTATAATAGTACTAATAATCTCATCTCTAACTGCAATAAAACCCAAAATCCACGATAAAATCTATTGAATTTGACAAGAACAAAGGGCATGAGGAGAGGGGAGGAGAGGAAAGGGAGAGGAGAGGAGAGGGGAGGAGAGGAGAGAGAGAGAGAGGAAGAGAAGGAGAGAGAGAGAGAGAGAGAGAGAGAGAGAGAGAGGGTGAGAGAGAGAGAGGGGAGAGAGAGAGAGAGGAGAGAGAGAGAGAGAAGAGAAGAGAGAGAGAGAGAAGGAAGAGAGAGAGAGAGGAGAGAGAGAGAGAGAGAGAGAGGAGAGGGGAGAGGGGAGAGAGGACACACTATCAGCTATCAGGTCTACCATAAAAAGATTTTAAAAAATTTCCTCCTTTCACTTGTTTCAACATTGCAGATTATTTACTAGCTTGCATAGATTCTCTTTACTTCTTTGCATAATTTGTGTGCCTCTTTCCTGCCTCCCCCCCCCTCCACACATATAAATGTGTGACTGTAGAATTTTTAGTCACAGTAAGTTTTACTTGAATTTTTGTTGTTGTAGGGAATTCCATTAGTGCTGGTAAATGTAAGTATGGTTGATTTTGCCGTATTAACATGGTTGATTTGTCTTATTAGTCAATTTCCTAGGCATTCATGCATTAATGGCTTTTTAGCTGTGTCTTGAATGATTTTTTTTTGGTACAAATTTTAAGCGTTTTGGGAGCTTGTTCCATAAATCACTACCCGAGTACCAGAAGCTTGTTTTGTAAAGATTATTTCTTGGTCTCGGAAATGTTAGTAGATGATTATGTCTGTGTTCATTGATTTTGAAGCTATTGGTGATCTTTGGAGGGGCATTTCCATTGACAACTTTTGGCAAATAGAGCTTTATTTAGATTTAAAATCTGTTTTTGAAGGTTAGGATATTTTGTTTTCTTATAATCGTTGTTTGGGTTTGGGAGCTTGATTTTTAGTAGAACAAGTTTCAGTGCTTTTTATATAATCTATGAATCAATTTTAAATTTGTATCACTGCAGCTGTCCCAAAGAGATGAAGCATTAGTCAACTAAGGCAAAATATGCCGCAAAAAAAGAGTTTGCGAGAGTGGTTATTCAGAAATGTTTATTTTTGATAATGAAGTAGCTTGTAAGAAGAAGTTTTCCTAGCGCCATCACATGGTCGGTCCAAGTAAGATTTTTGTCAATAATTTTTACCCCTAATTCTGTGGGAGGGCAACTTCTTCAATTACTCTTTTATCTATCAACAGAGGTTGGAATTTATCTTTATTTTTTTCTTTTTTCTTGCTAGTACATACAAAACACTTAGGTTTTTTGCGTATTTAGGACATTTGGTTTAGCTTAGTCCAAGTTAACCAATTAGTCAATGTTGTGTTGAAATTTGATTTTTAAGTCTGTGGGGTCAGAATCACTACAATAGGGGAAAGGTGTTCATTTGCAAACATTTCACAGCTACATTTAGAAATTGGGGTAAGTCTTTACATAGATTAGAGAATAGAAATGGACCCCAATATTGACCTTGTGGTACTCCATGTTTAATAGGGGACTAGTATCTGATGGTTTGATTATTTCAGTTACTAGCTGCTGCCTATTCGACAAAAAGCTTTTCAAAGATTTATCATTTCTGGTGTTAGTTTATACAAGTGAAGTTTACGCAATAATAGGGAATGATTGATTTACATCAAATGCTTTTTCAAAGTCAACAAAAAGAAAGGGCCCGTATATTTATTTTCATTGATGTTGTGTAGGAGACTGTCTGTAATTTGTGTAAGAGTTTGTGTGACAGGAATAGTTTTACGAAAACCTGACTGATCTTCATTTAATAGATTGTTTGTTTTCAAAGTAGGAATATACGGATTTTTGGATATGTTTTTCAAAGGGTTAGATAAGACAGACAGAATTGAAATTGGTCTGTAATTTGAAGGCAAGCAGTATCACCTGATTTGTGGACTGGTATTTATTTTTGCCTTTTAAATTGGCAGGAAAGTTGTTTTTCTCTATGCAAAGTTATACAAGTATGTCAGTGTTCCCGCTATAACTTGAAAAAAGCTTAAATTTTTCTTCCATCTAGATTGTCTAACACATGTTCTGGAACTTTTTTGAAGAGACGCTTTCCAAGACGTCTGGTGATTGTCATTGGTAGTTAGTTTTTAAAAGGGAATTTTATTTCTTTTTTATTCGATATATTGTTCTAAGTAATGGAGATCATTTTCATTTGACTTGTCATTTGATATTACTTTGTCGGCAATGTTTGAGAAGTGGTTGTTCAAATTCATCAGTGATATTTTCTTTTAACTGTCTGTTGACTTTTTGATATAGGTTTATTACATAATGTATTGATGGCTTTCCATACTTGTCGAGAGTCGGTTGTTGTAATAACAACTTTTGAATGTAATCACGTTTTGATTTGCGTTTTAGTGAAGTTACTTTGTTTCTTTGTGCTCTGAAAATGCTCATTTGAAACCCTGTGTTTTCAAATAGTCTCTTAGGGTGTATTTCGGATTTTATGTCTTTTGTTATCCAAGGGGGTTTTATTTTTTCTTGAACTCTTTTTTTATGAAAGGGGCATGTTTGTCGTATACTGAAGTAAATGTCCTTAATCCAAATTCACAGCTTCATCAGGGTCTCGGATTTGGTTATGGCATGTAATGGCGGTTTGTCAAGTCTGAAAGGAAATCTTGCTGTTAAAGTTTAAAATTTCCTGTAAAAAATAGTTTTATGCCCTACTTTAGGTATTTTGATACAATTTTTAAACCAAGTAAAGCACACTGGATTATGATCACTGCATCCACATGAGGGAGCACATACTTCTGTTATGTGTTGTTTTGTAGTAGTGTAGATATGATCTATTAATGTTCTAGAGTTATTTGTTATCCGAGTTGGTCTATCTATTAGTTGTTCTAGGTCTATTGTGTTTTAATTTTATTTCAATCCACATGGATTCAATGTCATAAACCTCAAGGTTATATATTCTTTTACAATTGAGCGAGGAGGCTATATATGTAAGTAACCCGGTGTACTTGGGTTTGTGAGGATCTTCACAGAAGATTTGATACCCTGGAATATTCCTGTGTGCATCTGTAACATTTTGAGAAAGTCGGGATTCAGCTAGGCAAAACAAATGAAACTGATTTCCACTGTTGTATAGTATGGTTGCAATGTCATCTTTTTTGTTTGTTTTCATTGTTGTATTTAGGTAAACCTACTCGGAGGCCCTGTTTTGTTGGCCACTTGTCTGAATTTAGAGACATAAATATTGTCAGGATTTATTGGATAATTTATGTATATATTTTCTTGTTGTGGGACGTTTAAGTAAACTATCAAAATAGAAGACCCGTTTAGTAGTTTTCTATTTTAATAATCCCAAAAAGGAGAATATAAAATGAAATGAAGGAACATCCAATAAAAACGAAATAATACTAAAAGTCAATTTCAAAAGTGCTCTGGATCTGCAAAAATCGATCTGTTATATCAACACAGTATATAAATCCAGTCCCTTTATATTTCATACACTAATGGGATCAAAGTATACACACGTACATTAAAGTGTAGAATATTTTGATAAAGAAATACTACAAAACTTCTTTTTTTTCTAAATCAATAACTATCATTACACAATACACATATTCATATAAAGTCTAAAACAAGGAAGATACAGTCACAAGCAGTAGATACAAAATAAAGTAATAATTTCTTGGAAAATCAATAGCAAAATTTGTCTCTAAAACAACTGTTCTGATGCTAGAGTCTCTGGTGTAGCAATATAGTGCTAATCACAACAGTCAATTGTTTCAATCAAGCAGACTGCTTGTATAAACCCGCAATTAGCTGCAGTCGCAAAAGTCAATTGTAAAAGTCAAGCAGACTGCTTTATAATCCGCAATATAGCTGTTGTCACAAAAGTCAATTGCTTCAGTCAGGCAGGATTTAAACCACACTAGCAGCACGACATTTTCAAACCCTCATTTAATTTAAATGGGAAAAAGAAAGAAGAAAAAAGAAGGAAAAAAGGAGAGGTGAAAAAAGTTTTGAGAGAGGGAGAGGGGAAATTGTTGGGGAAGAATTGAAGCAATCATTTATAATTCTTGTGATCAATATACCTTTTGTTTGGATGCAAAGGGAGAAAGGCCCCACACCAAAACCCACACACACAACACACACACCACACACACACCACACACACACTTGCAGAAAGTACATGTGCACGCACGCAAAGCGCACGCGTGCACCATACAACACTCTTTTATTCACTCATATACCCACACAAGTCCTTCGGATTTATACTAAAATCGAGGCCTGTGTGCCAACACTGGCAGAACATCTTGTGCACATGTCAAGTCCTGTTTCGCTTTCGAAAGAGCAGGTCACCGCGGCGCCCTTCGGGAAAGATACAAAAATCACAAAACGTCCATACACGGAAACTTTATGTGAAAACACAACAACCACATGAGTGCTTATTCCCATTGTCCTCGATATGAAAGAATAAATAAAAAAAAATAAAATAAAGATTTAAATAAAACACACCACATGTTCATGCACACACTTTCATCACACAATGTACACGGGCCCTGCATCACAGACAATGCACCCTACATTATTTTGTCAAATATCTAAGTAGCTCAGAAAGCACATTGACTAGTGGTTGTGTGTTGGAGAGGGAGTGCTGATGTCTCCCTAACACACTGGCGACTTCTGGACATTGGGGGTTTCTGGGCTGGGAGGGGGGAAAGTGTGTGTCATGGAATAGTGTTGTATTGTCATTGGTCACAAGGTGGGGTGGGGGTGTCGTCTTTTTGTTGTAGGCAGCAGGTTGTGTACGTCTCACACCTTTCGCAGCGGTCTGTATACGGTAGGTGGTTAGTCTCGGGCTTCATGACTGGCGGCATGGTTGGACGGTTTCCAGGGAAACGAATGTTGAGGGCAAGCGTTCTGTTACCCTGGGGGCTGGGATGTAGAGCATCTTGGTACAGAGACTTTTAGGTTCTCCAGCCCTGGTGATGAAGGAGGGGGTGTTGTCAATAAACACAACCCCCTCTTGCCTGCAGGATTCCCTAAGAGAAGCCGTCGACTTTGAAGCCCTGTCAGAAAGGGATGTCGCCGAAGGGGGGGAGGATGGAGGAGGCCTTGTAGAGTGGGCATGGGGAAGACTTTTGTTAGCAGGTGGATCAGTTTGGTCCACTCTGCTATTGTGCTTTACAGCTGTTGATGCCCCCGTGAAAGTTGACGCCTGAATGGTGTGGAGAGGGACAGCTTGTTGCCAGCCACTGACACAGGTGTTGTACTGTCAGGCCTGGTACAGAAAAGGTTGCAGACTAGCCCGGGCCGCCAACTGACATCTTTTTCTCGTCCACACCCTTCAGCGCTGAGTCACCTATCAACAGGGTGTCACACTCGCCTGGGACAGATTTTTGTTGGAGGACATTTAGGGGACTGGAAAGGGGGTGCTCTCCTGGTGGATTTGTGAATGGGAAATGGAGTGTGTGTTTTGGTGAGGACGGAAGGAGTGTGGATGTGTATGATGCAATGTGTTTGTGAGGAGAGGCTGTTTGCTTGTGTGTTTGTGTGAAGTTTGGGGAATTGTTCTCGTTTGTTTGTTTGTGATGGTGTGTACAGAGTGTGAGGAAGTGTCAGTCAAGGTTCTGTCGGTAAAAGAGCGTATCTGTTGGATGTGTTGATATTGTATTCCACTTGTGTGTGTTGTTCTGTGAGTGGTTTCAGTGTCGGTGTCAGTCTGACTGTGGAGTGATGTGTGTGTCTGTTGTGCTGAGTGTTTGTATCTGTTTCTTGGGAGTATTGTTGATGTTGTGTTGACTGTCTTTGAATGACTGTAGTTTTGAGCAGATTTCTTTCAATTGATGTGATGGGTTTTTTGGCTGTTTTGGAGTTCGGTTTGTTGTTGTGATGCGTCTCTTTCCCTTTCTTTATGGAGTTTTTGTTCTTATTTCAGAGTCAAAAGATGGTTCGGTGTTTGAGTTTTGTCTGTTGGGATATTTGTGATATTTGAGTTTTGAGTGTGTTGATTTCTTTATGCATGTTGGAGATAGTGAGATTGGCCCGCAGGAGTTGTTTGGGAGCATCGTTATCGTTGCTACGTTTGTCAGTTGAAGAAGAGTGTGGGTTATTGCATGTGAGGCATTGTGATGTCTTTGGGGTTTTTAGGGAGTTTGGAGTGGAGAGTGGGTTGGTTGGAGATGGGAGTGGGAGGGGGGTGAGATTGATGATCACATGGGGGAACAGAGGGGGAGGGGAGGAGAGGCTGAGTAGTACCTTGGTCTGCTGAAGAAGGAAGGGGTGGGAGGGGAGAGTGCAGTGTTACGTTTTCTTCCCCTGGGGAAAGGCACTGGTTGAAGGGGGTGGTTGGGAATAGTGAGAGGTTGGAGGGAGGGTGGGAGGTAATGGTCACATTCGCTGGTAGGGTAGAGGGTTGCCCTCGGGAACAGGGAGTGAAGACCTGGGGGGTGCAGGGGGTATGGAGTGGGATGAAGTGGAAAAGGGAGGGGTGGCAAGTGAAGGAGAGGGAGGAGATGGGGCATCACTGCCCGTTGTTGGGCTGGCTGACACGGTTGGTCGTCAAGGGTTGTCACCCCCTCTGGCCAGTAGTGCGCGACGGTCCGAATGTATGGCCAGTAGAGCGTGACGGTCCGATGACGCTGCGGAATAAAGAGCGTCAGTCGCAGTTGCTGCGGTGACACTTTGTGCTGCCAGCTCGGTTACTATAAGTTTTAATGTTTCGAACTCCTTCTCCACCCACTCCTGGCACACGTTTCCTTGCACATGTATTGTGCCAGTGGAGTGGTACACATGAATTGTCAGGAGTTTGCCTTCACTAGAATAGACCTGAATGACTGTTCTCCAAAGTTCACTTGACAAATGTAGAGTTAAAACTGTTGTTGTTGTTGTTTTCAAATTCTTTTATTGTTGCGGTAATATTTCTAGGCTGGTATTGCATACAGTACCTTTCATATAATACAAATCGCCATAAGGCAAGTTGCCATGTATAGCCTCAAAAGTTATCTGGCAGGAGTCTTTGGTGAACTGTATTGTCTCCTTGCACAGGCGTTGGGAATTCATAGATCGAGTTGTGGGTCCCATCTTTGGAGTATCACTTTTTTATTTTTGTCATAGTTAACTTAGGGGAAGAAGGAGACTAAGAGAAAAAAAAACTAAAACAAGAACAACAACAAAAACAACCCGCGAGACAATAAAATGAAGAAAACAAAGTCGCAAACAGTAATAAGATGAAGATCAATGTCATCTGCTGTGTGCCATTTTAATGGCCATCACATTCGCATAGCGAGCCCCACATTCTTCAGTGTTATAAATAGGCCTAAAAAACTGGTTGCATCACTGACCTGTGTTTGGGCGAGGATAGACAACACAGAAACACAATCTCACACAAAAGGGGCACTTCAGCTTGTAAGCACGGAACACAGTTTAGCCATCTGGTCCCCCCATCCTGACATAAGACACTTCCTCTTCAGACCGCCGTGGCGGCTCTGGGTTACGGGGAGTCCATTGAACGGTTACATCGTTCTTGGCGTTGGCCCTTTAAATGTTGGCCTACCATTCACTTGAAAGTAAAGAAAATAAAGAAAACTTTACGAATATGGTTAATATCTCATATTTTCATCAATGTTGTGTTAGACCATTTGCACTTTTCTGTTCACAAATCCAGACACACACTCAACTGCACCTTTGTTGTATCAAAAATCCTTGAAATCTTCGGGAAAAACCAGCTTCATTGGAGAGCTCCTTGGACACGTCTTGACAGCTTGACAGCTTGACAACTGTGTGTGAGTGTCAAGAAAAGAGGTAATTAGTTTTAGTGAGTCTGCACATAAGCCATACATAGCCAGTTTCTTTACTAGGAGGTTGTGATCAATACAGTCAAATGCCTTGGCAAAGTAAACAAAAATTGCACCAGTTAAGATATTATTGTTAATATTTAAATGCCATTGCTCTATGAGATTGCTAAGTGCAGCATGACATGAATGATTTTCTCTAAAGCCACTTTGATTAGGATGAAATAACTTATGTTTAGTAAAGTGTGACAGAAGATGTTGCTTTAAATGCTTTTCTAAAGGTTTAGATAGGATAGATAGAATCGAAATAGGTCGATAGTTGGAAGGGTCATTTGGATCTTCAGATTTAAGAACAGGTATAACTTTGGCATCTTTAAATATTTGAGGAAAGCAACTTATTTTCAATACAAAGATTATAGATATATGTAAGATGTTCAAAGATTACTTGCGCGGAAATCTTCCAAATTTTGCTGTCTAAATTATCTAAACCACGGGAGCTTGTTTGCTTTAATTAACACAATTCCTTATGCACTTCATGCACACCAATATATTTGAAGGACAGTTTAGACTTTATTGACTTGGAGTTACAAAGTTCCTGTAAAAGAGGTAAGTCATTAAATTCTGAGCGGTCAATGTTTACAATTTTTTCCGCAATAGAACAAAACTGTTTATTGATCTTTTTTGCAGATAGACCCATACCCGATGAAGCACATGATGGAGATGATTTACCGGCTAACTGATTAATTGCTTTCCAGAGAGACTTTGTGTCCTTCATAGATGATATTAACTCACTAAAATATTTCTTTTTTTGCAGGTCGTTTCATAAATGTCACTTTATTACGCTGCTTTTTAAATTTTTCATATTTTCCTGTTGATTTTAATAAGTTATCTCGGACAGCTATGGCTTCAGTGATTTCATCAGTTAATCAGGGTGGTTTATCACTAGCTTTTACACGTTTGATTCTAAGAGGGGCATGACCATCAAAGATTGACGAACAGATACTATACCAAAATTCAAGTGCTTTGTCTGGGTCAGTAAACTGATAAACATTAGAGAAATCGTCTTTACATAAGTCGGACAAAAATGTTCTGCATTAAACGTTCTATAGCTGCGAAAAGAAATGTGTTTGTGTTTGCATCTGGGTATTTTAGCACCTTTATAAGACCATGTAATACATACAGAATAGTGATCGCTAAGACCATCGACAGGTACAGACAGTTCTACAATGTTAGATGGAGCGGTTGTGTATATATGGTCAATCAGTGTTTCAGAATGTAGTGTTTTCCTTGTGGGAGTGTTTACGAATTGCAACAGATTATACACCTCAAATATGTTTTTCCATTTATCATTAGGCTTAAGTAAATCAATATTGAAATCACCGAGTAAAATAATTTCAGTTGAATAGTTACAAACATCATCCATCATTTGTTCAAAATTATCAAACCAACTAATGCGTTCATCTGGGTTGAGAGAGAGAGAGAGAGAGAGAGAGAGAGAGAGAGAGAGAGGAGAGAGAGAGAGAGAGAGAGAGAGAGAGAGAGAGAGAGAGAAGAGAGAGAGAGAGAGAGAGAATGATTAACTGAATGAATGAATGAACAAGTTTTATTGAGGGAAAAGAATACGCAAATGGTAACTTTTTTCATTCCGAGATAGATAGAGAGATAGTGACAGACAGACAGACAGACAGACAGATGAATGGACAGACATAGAGACAGAAAGAACTTGTGTGTGCGTGTGTGTATCTTTTAGTGAGGCTTTCTCTTTTCTTGCTCTTTCCATCCATACCACATTCACACCAAATCACAATACACACATTTCCATAATCTGCAGATTTTAATTTGCAACAAAAAATAAAGAAGCATTATGGCACAAGAAGGTGGGAATATGATTTTTTTACATTGTTTGTATTACATTAGATTCAAAATTTGAAACACAAAGATGAAATATTCATACATGTATATTACTCATAAAGGAAGTTTTGAAAGGTGTTGCGGTACGGTAAGGAGATACATAACAAATAATGCATCATAACAAGACATATAACTCTAAGTTCAAAAATTCTTTCTCACAAAGTATTATCTGTTATGTAATTACACGTTTTGCCTGAAAGTTAAAGCAATTTTTATCAATCTCTCAGTCTGTCTGTCTATAGGAAGGGGTGTCACTGTACCAGTGGATATACAATAATGTATATTTTCCATTGTAATAATGTATGCTTACTGATAAAATATACTTTCTAGTCCAGACATGTATATGTATTGCCATCTTTGTATCTGTGCTATCTTACGTTCCTGCGAAATAATCTAAGCAATGCTCTTGCAAAACATTCCACAATTTATCAGGAAAAATTTTTTAAAAAACCCAGCAAGCATGAACTAATATAATTCAGTTTGAGCTCAACATTCCGTTGCTGTCGTCATCTCCTCTGTGTCATCATGTAGGGGTTCACCTGATCATGTTTCACACCAAGTGTTGTCGGTGTAGTTCAGTTCCTTGAAGCGAGCATCTTTCTTGAAGGGATAAGCCAGAACAGGTTCCACCTCCTCCGCCTTGTAGAGTTCCAGCAGCGTGTGCATGAACAGCACCACAGCTGGCTTCTCCTTGGCGATGTCCTTCTTCTCTGAGGGGTCCGCTGTCATCAACATAGCAAGTGTGTCAGGTCTTTACACATAGCAGGAAGGAGTGTCAGAGGTTATACAATACTTAACAATGTTCGCCAGGTCTTCACAGATATCATTAAGGATTGTCATACGTCTTTTAATACGATAACAGTGTGCGTCATGTCTCTACATATATTAGTAGGGATTGTCAAGAATCTTTAAATAGGGTAACAGTGTGCGTCAGGTCTTCACAGATATCATTAAGGATTGTCATACATCACTTAATACGATAACAATGTGCGTCAAGTCTTTACAGATATCAGTAAGGATTGTCAAGGATCTTTCAATAGGGTAAAAGTGTTCGTCAGGTCTTTACAAATATCAGTTAGGCTTGTCAGAAGTCATAGACGTCGGTAATAAGAATTGTCAGATCATTTGTCTATGTATACCTGTGACAGTATGTACATATGTATTCTGTTATCGTTCTATGTCCTGCTCTACAGCAAACAATCAGCCAACTCACCGTTCAGATTGTACAGCTCACACTTATGGCAGTCTCCCTGGACTGTGATATCTTTAGGCCCGTATCTCTCCAGCACCTTCAGAATGGTGTCCATGGTCCACCGTCCCTTTGGCCGTATCTTCCCAAGCCTTTTCAGTCCAGAGAGAGAAGAGAAAGCTTTCATCACCTTGACTTGATCACTCTCAGGGGGTCTCCTGTCCATGGACCCCTCTCTCTTGTGTCTGGTGAGGGCAGAGCCTTGCACAGCCAGGTCCTGGTCCAGGATGTCCACGCTTCTCCTCCTGCGAGCTTGGAAGGCTTTGGGGTTGCCTTCAATCAGCTTGTACTTTCCAGCCCTGTGTGAGAGCAGGTGTTGGGTTTGGAGGAGCGTTAACATTGCACTAAAATGGTGATGCTGTAGGTCATGATGAAGAAACATGCGTTACACTGATGAAAACCTTCACACACACACACGCACACACACACACGCACACACGCACGCACGCACGCACGCACGCACACACATACACACACACATCACGGAGCACAACACTTAAAAGGAAGCATGGCGACTTGAGAGTTGTTCATGGTAAAATTCTTTAGAAGGGGAAACAAATACGATATGCTAACAGGTCATGCAAACAAAGGTATGGGGTATGAAGTTGTGGCTCTTTTTACCCAGGGAAGACTACTCAAATCTCCAGTAGATTAGTTACTGAGACAGAGAGCGGCATGCTGTCCACTACAAGGCAATCTCAGCTATCTGAAAAGTCAAGAAACACCATACAAAACAAAGATTCCTTCAAAACTCATCAGAGATGGTGGTGATCAGTAATTGAGAGAATAAACGAGCAAAATAGTACGCACATGGGTGTTTGTTCTGATACAGAAACGGCCAACATCGTGTACACTGCCTGCAGTCGATGATAGAAAACAGTAACAGCTTCAGTGTTTGTCTTTATTATTAATAAAAAGGTTTAGATATTCCAGCAGGACGTGCAGGACAAGGCGTGGTGTAAAACAGGGATCTCACCTGATGGCTGCATTGTCTCCATGGATGTTGTAGATGAAGGTCTGCCTTGGACTTTGAGCGCCGTACCGCAAGAGATTCCACTGGTCTACACCATCCACGTCTGGGAAATGGGAAAGGAAAGAAAATCCATGGAATGAAATGAACGAAGTATTTAATAATGCATACATAAACAATACAATACAAAGTGAAATAAACTCAACAGGACCGTAATTTCCTATGAAAGAATGTACGAATGATACATCTGGATTTGAAATACGACAAGCATGACAAACCATTAAACTAAATCAGCAAGAAAAATGCAGCTGGTCATAATTTGCATGGATATTGTAAATGTTGGTCCTCAAAATGAGGATTGAGTTGATCAAAAAAAGAAGAACTGTTTGTTGTTTGATTCCATACATTATTATTATTTAAAAACAGTGACAAGTAGCACACCAGTTCTTTCTTGCTCTCAAACTTTTTTTTTTTACCAAATCAGTGCTCGGCGAAATAAAACGGAGAAAGGGAGAGAGAGAGAGAGAGAAAGAGAGAGGAGAGGGAGAAAGGAGAGAGAGATGCATTAACATTATTTATCACAGAAAACCTTTACATACTTCCAGCATCGATTCCAGCTGCTGAGAGGATTGTAGTAAACCAGTCTGAAATGTGGAACAGACTGAACAACACACACACACACACACCACACACACAACACACACACACACACACACACACACAACAACACACACACAACACACAAAACACACACACACACCCCCACAACACAACACACACACACACACACAAAAAAAACCACCCCCACACACACACCACACACATCACACAAAACACACACACAATCTATAACAAAGCACTTTACAATTTCTGTCATTCAACTTCAATATACACACTAGTGATTTTATCTAAGACATTCAAAGCAAGGAATACAGTCAAGCCACTCATCACTGCAACATACATCTGTGATTGATATTATTGATGGATAGAGAAAGAGAGGGAGAGAGAGAGAGAGAGAGAGAGAGAGAGAGAGAAGAGAGAAGAGAGGAGAGAGAGAGAGAGGAGAGAGAGAGAGAAAGAGAGAGAGAGAGAACAGTGATTTTTTCTTCTTCTTCGTCCATCGGGATCGATGATGACCATTTATTCATCCTGGGATTGGGAGGGTCCATTTCTGTGGGTGCGAAGATGACTTATTTGGCCAATCCGCGCTTGAAAAGTTCTTGGGCAGTATGGACAGGGTATAGTGGCTGCTTTTGGAGACTTGGAGGCTCTATCTTTCCTGTCTTGCCTGCGTTGCTCAGCTGTCGCAATGCTGTTTGCTTCGTGGGCCTTGGCGCCACTGCGTACAGCTGCTCGCCACTGTGGCCTCTCCATTGCTGCCAGCGCCCATGAGTTTATCTCAATGTTGAAGGCTTTCAGTGAGGCTTTCAGAGTGTCCTTGAAGCGTGTCTTCTGCCTCCCTGGGAGCGCTTTCCATGCTGAAGTTTGCCAAACAGAAGTTTCCTGGGGAGCCGATGGTCTGGCATGCGAACTACATGGCCTGCCCAGCGAAGCTGGGTCTGCATCAGGATGGTGTGGATGCTGGGAAGGTTTGCTCTAGTGAGCACCTCAGTGTCTGGGATCTTTCCCTGCCACTTGTTTGCCAAACAGTTTTCTCAAACAGGTGGTGTGAAGTGGTTCAGCTTTTTAGCATGGCATTGGTAGACTGTCCATGACTCTGAGCCATAGAGCAGGGTGGTGAGCACTACCGCTTTGTAGACCTTGATCTTGGTTTCGTTGAGATGCCTCTCTGTCCCACACTTTTTTCGGAGTCTGCCAAAGGCAGCGCTAGCTTTGGCGAGTCTGGTGTTGACCTCATCATCAATGGCTATTTGGGGGAGAGGTACTGCCAAGATAAGAAAAATTTGTCCACTGCTTGAGTCAAATGTCCATTTATGGAGATTTTTTGGTTCAACGTAGGGCTTCCCTGGGGCTGGTTGGTGCATTACCTCAGTCTTCTTGGTACTGATTGTCAACCCAAAGTTTTCGCAAGCATCAGAGAACTTGTCAACACTGTCTTGCATGTCGGCTTCAGAAGCAGCATTGAGGGCGCAATCATCAGCAAACGGGAAAAGTCGTTGATGATATCTGTTGAGACCTTGGTTTTTGCTTGAAGCCTCTTGAATTGAAGAATGACCCACATACCTGTACCTGACGCTGACCCCAAAAACCGAATCTCTGAACGCATCTGACAGAATTGCCGAAAACATGGGGCTGAACGGGGTGGGAGCAAGAACACACCCCTGCTTCACCCCGTTGGTGACTGGGAAGGGTTCGATGCCTCTCTGTTGTATTGTACTCTGGCCAGCATCCCATCATGAAACTGACGTACATGGCGATGAATTTTCGGGGCCCGTACTTCGCCATGAATCCCCATAGACCCTCTATGCAACAGTATCGAAGGCCTTGGTCAGATCAACAAAGGTGGAGTAGAGGTCAGTGTTTTTTCCTGACACTTCTCTTGGAGCTGCCTGGCAGCAACACCATGTCGATAGTCCCGCGATCTTTCCGGGAAAGCCACATTGAATTCTCTGGAAGAAGGTCTTGCTCAAGGTGGACTATAGCCGGTTCAGAAAGTACCTCTGGCCAGGACCTTGCCTGCGAGGACAGCAGGATATTCCTCGGGGGTTATCACAGGCCTGGCGGTTTCCTTTGTTCTGTATAGTTTGTATGATGGAGGCATTTTTGAAGTCTTGTGGAAGTGTCTCATGCTGCCGTACGATTTGGGAGAGCTCATGAAGTTTTTCAGTCAGTGCTGTACCACCCCCTTTGTAGATCTCAGCTGAGATTGAGTTTGCGCCGGGTGCTTTACCACTGGACAGCAGGCGGATTGCTTTCTGGATCTCCTCAAAGGTTGGTATGGCACTCATCGTCTTGTCGACTGGAACTTGTGGGAGGCGGTTAATAGCTTCATTGTTGATGGTGGAAGGACGGTTTAAAACATTGTCAAAATGTTCAGCCCATCTCCCCAAGGATCTTGTCTTTTTCAGTGATGAGAGAAGACCCATCTGCACTGAGGAAGGGGGTGATCTTGATGTGGTGGGCCCATAGATCTCTTTGAGTCCATCATAGAAGTTCTTCCATGTCATTTCTGTCAGCATATCCTTGGATCTCATCGGGCTTTTTTGCTGATCCAGGAGTCTTGCATCTGACGCAGCTTTAGCTGGATAGACTATGCTTGTTCTCAGTGCATCTTTCTTTGCTGTTGATGTTGGGTCACAAGGTGGGCTTTATAGCCCCAGTGCTTGTTTTCCAATAACTGTGTGATCTCTTCACAGTTCTCGTCAAACCATCCCTGGTCGCCTGAAGTATGGCCGAGGCACTCCATAGCTGTGTTATACACGATCTCACGGAGTGTTCCCCATGCTGATTCCACGTTTTGGGCTACCCGCAACACAATGGGCTCTAGGCATTCCTCCAAGGTGGCAAAAAGAGACCGCTTGACTGTGTCGTTCTTCATTTTGTTGACATTCGGCGTTTAGGTGCTTTCACGCCTTGTGGCCGTACCCGGGGCTGGACACGCTACCTGAGCTTAGAGACGATGAGACGGTTGTCTGTCCAGCTTTCCTGCTCCACACATGGCCTTTGTGACACGAACATCCTGCCTGTCCCTTTTCGTGGTGAATGACATAGTCAATAAGATGCCAGTGCCTAGAGCGGGGATGCATCCATGATGTTCTGTTACGTGTAGGGGGTTTGAAAGTCGTTTTTGGATCAGTAGGTCATGCTCCACGCAAGTCTGGAGGGAGTAGGCCGTTGCTGTTGCAGTTGCCAACATCATGTTTTCCAATCACACCTTTCCCACACGGTCCTGTCACACCCTTCTCTCGCATTGAAGTCCCCAGGATGATAAGCTTGTCTGCGTTGGGAACAGAGGCAATAACAGCTTTCAAGTCTTTAAAAACTTGTCCTTGATGTCCTCTGGATTTGTCATGGTGGGAGCTAAGCACTGACAAGGGTAGCAAAATTCTTCCCATGAGATAAAGGGAGTCTCATCGTAATAAGTCTATCATTCATTCCTTTTGGGGTCCAGCCAGCTTGCCAATAAGCGTTGTTCTTACTGCAAAGCCAACTCCAGCCTCACGTGTCTCTTCAGGCCCACGTCCACTCCAAAAGAAAATGTAGCCTGTGCCTCGTTTGCATAGTTCGCCTTCGCCTGGTAGCCTGGTCTCACTAAGGGCAGCAATGTCGATGTTGTATCTGGCGAGTTCGCTTGCGATAAGTGCGGTTCGTCTCTGGGGTCTTGTGCTCAGTGATTTAACAGTACAGTTTATGTGATAATTAATCTTAAGAACCAAAACGTTTCCTCTTAAATTATGATTTTGCAGTGAACCTTAAAACTATTCTACTTCAATGGGTATTTTCATTTATGAAATACTTTCGAATACATCTTCTAGTGCTGTGTATCAAGTGAAAAGGCATTGAGGATAACTGAGGCAAAAATACGCATTCATTGACAGTTAGAACTCTGTTATGACAAAGGTAAAAACAACACAGGTAAATGAATGGAGGGCATCTGCAGTCCCTTAAATTACAAAAGAAGCAAACATGGATAAGAGAAAGAAATGAGTAACTGAGATATCAGAAGTAATCAGGGACAAGGGATAGGAGAGTGAGAGGTGGAGTAGGGAGAGAGTCTACTCACTCATGACTGGTACGAGGAGTGTTGGTCAGTAGTCCTGGGCCATAGGCCATACTGGGCACTTGGACCCCTCCTTTCATACAGCTGGTTTTCTTTTTTTCCCTCAGGGGGTCATTTTTGGCTGAGAAGTGAGTGTCCCCTCCATTCTGTCACAGCAATAACATTGACAGTCACCACAAAATAGACTGATGATGATTTTGATGATGAGGAGGAGAATCATGATGATGAAGATGAATTTCCTTTCTCTATGAAAGAGCAGCAGTTTAATTTTAGTTTTAGCTTTCCCGAGAAGATGCTGAAACAGGTTGAATATCACACTGGCCAAGAAATTCACTTGGCCTATATTTCTTCAGTAATCATAGATCAATGCCAGAAGTACTTGTTCTGTATATTTAGAACGAATGTTCCCCTGTTTTCCACAAACATCTTTGTGCAATCCACATAGGATAGTAGGGATGGATTCTTTGGTTTTGTTTAGTTTTGTATTTATAAAATACAGTATTGACTTTACTAATATTGTTTACCACAAATGACTACAGCAGACTTCTGGGCGAGAGAGTTACTCTCAGTTTGACCTTCCCTGTTATCCCTATGTATGGAGCTTCCCAACCATGTTCAGCACAGCTATTACTAGAAAAAAATCCCGTCTTCTAAGATGGACATTAAAGATGTGGAAAGTCTTTCTGGATCTTCACAATCAAGCCCCCCCCCTTCCCCATCTCTTTCTCTGTCTAACTCACGTCAGACTGGAAGACAATCAGAGTGTTGTCCAGGAGATTTTCCTTCTTCAGTGCGTCAACCACTTTGCCAATTCCTGTGTCCATTGCTGTGATGGAACCTGCATAGGAACGAAAGCTTCAGTGTAGGAAAAAACCAAGAGGCAGACACAGACATACACACAGACACACAATTAAATAGTTGTTTGTCTTTATGTTTAAGAGGCAGTGGAGATTTCCAATGTAGGGACTGAGTGACAGACATATAGAAAAATAATGTGCAAAATAAACACACAAACACATGCATATATATACATATATATACACAGATATATATATCATACACACACACACACACACACACACATATATATATATATATATATATAAATATATATATATATATATATATATATAAAATATATATATATATATTTATATATATAGACAGAGAGAGAGAGCGAATTAGATAAGCTTAAATATCTAAAGCAGATATACTCCTTATCTACATAAGATCTCTTCATAATCACAAGCATTTAAAGACGCTGTTATACATATGTACAAATCCATGTCCCTTACTCAAGTAGATCCTCCGGTTTAAGTTATCCACGGTTTTGTATTCCTCGTCACTGAAGCCAGGGTGTTTCTGCAATGTCACCAGTCAGACAGTTTGCTTTGATGATCAGGATCACTGTGAGCATAGTGAGTAAGCATGTGTAACATGTGCTAAAGAAATGGATTCAATAACAGAAATAATGTGCGTTATACAGCATTTCCAAAGGCACTTTCTTTGTTCTAAGACTTAGTAATGTTCTGACTCACAAATGGTGACATCATGTTGATAGGATCTAACAACTATGTGTAAGGTGAAGTTCAGTACTTTACACGCACACACACAGAGACACAGAGACACACAGACACAAATAAACACTCACACACACACGCACATGGAAACACAAAAAACACAGCACACACACCACACACACAAACACACCACACAACACACACACACACACAAAACACACACACACACACACACACACACACACACACACACACACACACGGAAGCACTATAAAAACAACAACAAAGACAATTACTTGAAAAGTAAGCTCATTACTCAAAAAGAAACCTCAAACAAATTAGTTTGTTTATCTGGAATTTGCTACCCTATGTTCACAAACCATGGATAACTCACATCATTGTGAAGATGCTATTACGATGTTTCACAATTTTGTCTCTACCTTTCAGGTAGCAACCTAAAAAAATATATTTTAAACCTCTCACCAACAATTTCGATATAACAGGAGTTATTTAGAGACCCTGAAGGCAAACTGAAAGTTGTAGTCACCTGAAGTGGCCAGTGAGGAGCGGTGTAGTGCAGAGCCAGGAAAAATGGAGTGCCTTTGGACTGCTGGATGAGTTCGATGGCTCTGTTGGTGAAGATGTCCTGCAATCAACACGAAACTTTTCCATCGTTGTCACACTGGTGCCTGTAGTTTATCAGTCTGGTGCCTGTAGTTTATCAGTCTGGTGCCTGTAGTTTATCAGTCTGGTGCCTGTGGTTTGTCAGTCTGGTGCCTGTGGTTTGTCAGTCTGGTACATGTGGTTTGTCAGTCTGGTGCCTGTTGTTTGTGAATCTGTTGCCTGTAGTTTCTCAGTCTGGTGCTTGTAGTTTCTCAGTCTGGTGCCTGTAGTTTCTCAGTCTGGTGCCTGTAGTTTGTCAGTCTGGTGCCTGTGGTTTGTCAGTCTGGTACATGTGGTTTGTCAGTCTGGTGCCTGTTGTTTGTGATGCTGTTGCCTGTAGTTTCTCAGTCTGGTGCTTGTAGTTTCTCAGTCTGGTGCCTGTAGTTTGTCAGTCTGGTGCCTGTAGTTTGTCAGTCTGATACCTGTGGTTTGTCAGTCTGGTGCCTGTAGTTTGTCAGTCTGGTGCCTTTTGTTTGTGAATCTGGTGCCTGTAGTTTCTCAGTTTGGTGCCTGTAGTTTGTCATCCTGGTGCCTGTAATTTCTCCGTCTGGTACCTGTAGTTTGTCAATCTGGTGCCTGTAGTTTGTCAGTCTCATACCTGTGGATTGTCAGTCTGGTACCTGTAGTTTGTCAGTCTGGTGCCTGTAGTTTATCAGTCTGGTGCCTGTGGTTTGTCAGTCTGGTACCTGTAGTTTGTCAGTCTGGTGCCTGTAGTTTGTCAGTCTGGTGCCTGTAGTTTGTCAGTCTGGTGCCTGTGGTTTGTCAGTCTGGTGCCTGTGGTTTGTCAGTCTGGTACATGTGGTTTTTCAGTCTGGTATCCTTATGAAAATCTGCCTTTCCTTGCCATTCACCAGACGATCTCTCCTCCTTGTGTGACGCAATGCACAAGGTAATATCCATGTTCACTTTGCAGGACAAAGCAATCACTCTCTTTGATATATGTGAGCTCATTGTTCCTGATGATACTTGACATGTAGTAAACTAATATCACTGCTCTCTTTCCATGTCAAAACCTTAACTGAATATACTGCCGCCTTTTTGTTTCTCAAGACGCTAATAACCGAAATTTCAATTTCTGTACATTATGAAAGTTTTGATGACACAAAAGCTGGAGGTTCTCCAAAAACTCACTGTTGTGTAGTCTGTTTCAGGGCTGGGCTGGAGAGTGTAGTTGGAGAAGAAGTCGTAGATAGTTCCTGGAGCGTTGGGGTCAACTGTACAGCACACATAAAATATGACCACGTACATGATTGTGTATGATGTGCACACACTCACTTCTGTTTGTCTTTATGCAGGTGAGTGAGTGCATAAAGGTGTGTGTGAGGTTTTGACAGCTTTTTAGGCTTCTTTTAGAGCTGCTAAGAAATATAAACATGAAGGAATGTGAGTAAGACTATTTCGTCATTTTTGTGACAGGTATGAATTGACGCAGATGTCTATTATTTACATGGTCTATAAAAATGACAATGTGTTGGGTTTGATTTGGTCCAAAAGTAATCACTAATCCAAGAGACTGCAAGAGCATAACTTTCACATTGGTTAATTTTTCCATCTTCCTCAACACACCCAATAATTTAATTTCACTTGTGGCCTCAAACTATGCTTTCAGGTTATTTCACACCTGTACCTTGTCTAAAACCTGAAGTTCAAAAACACACAAAAAACCATAGTGGTTGCCAATACTTCCTCTACACTAGTCTCCACAAAATGAAAACTAAAACTAAATTGTTTATTTTACTATACCATATCTCTCTCAATAACAATCGTTGACTGATTGCTTACTGTTTGGAAAACTACAGGACAAGTTTAAAACAAACATTGCAACTGAAAAGTAAAAAATCTTTGTGTTTTGTTAAATATTTACTTTAATAGGACTGCCATTAGAACTTTAAATCTAGATTCTATGTGAAAAAGGCAGTTAGTTATAAGACAGTTTGAATTGATTACTTTCAGAAACTGAGTCTTTCTTTCTTTTCCTTTTTGTATTTCAGCATAAGAAAGGTCATCATGGTTGAAAGTAAAACAAAAACAAAACAAAGTTCTTAATTCTTAAAACAATATAAATCTGGATACATACAACATCTCCTTATCTAATCCGCTGCTGCATTTATGAACTGAGACAACACCGTTAGGAAAAGGAATAATATAAACACTGACATTTAATGGAGATCAGGGCTACATTTCAGAAGTCCAAGAGACTTAACCTATAGAGTTAAGCCACTCTGTAGTTGCGTAGAACGCCCCAAAATATAGTTGTAACCCAGAGCTATCATTACATTTTTGTTGTACATCATTATGAGCAAAATAAACCTTGCATTTAAATAGCTTTTTTGCTTCATTACACACACACACACTCACACACTCACTAACTGTCTATCACTCTCTCTCTCTCTCTCTCTTCATCCTCTCTTTTCCCCTCTCTCTCTCTCTCTCTCTCTTTCTCTCCCCCCCCCCTCTCTCTCTCTTTCGCGCGCGCTCTCTCTCTCTCTCTGACTCTGTCTCTGTCTCTGTTTCTCCCTCTATCATTACACATTTGAGCAGCAATTTTTCCTGCACAGCAATTACTCACAGTCTTCATGGCTTGCAATTGCTGAAACAGAAACAAAAACAATGTGTAAAATAAATCACAACGGCATGATTGTATTGTTTATAAAACACATGCAAGGTGACATTCGGTATTCCTGTATTATGCTTAAAGAAAACTTAGCAAATACTTTTTCTAAAATGGAAATGTCTGCAACTGGCTAAAAAGTAAGTAAACATATTTTTCACTTGATGACAAAATGACTGACAGCCTTTTGGCTATAGGAAACACAGAAATATATCGTTTTAGTTACTATTTTTCAATGTCTGTGATTGCCAGATAAACAAGAACAATTTATTGCGAATAAACCTTGGGATATTTCAAGAGAGCAGATACTAATTAACTGGAAAATACTGCAGCTTGTAGGAAAACTTCAGACTATTTACAAACTCCATAATTCACATTCCTTGCTGTTTTTTTTTAGGCTGAATCATTTATGCTTTGTTTTTGTATACAACTTAGTGTGCGTGCATGTGTGCATTTGAATTTCTTAAAAACTGTTAATCATTGTAGGGTGCATGTGTGTAAGTGAGCTGAATGGAAGGGCTTTGATATGTTTTTGCAAGATATAGTGCTATATAAATTCCAAGTATTATTATTATTATCATTATCATCATCACTATTATTATAATAAAATTTTATCATTTATAAAAGTGAACATTTTAATTTGCACATGGGGTGCATAATAGGCGTCATAAATGAATAACTCTAAGATTATAGCATCGTTCTTTTGTACATTTCTTTCTACATCACGACAAAAGTAAGATAGTCATTAGCAAGAGCACACATCCCACACAGCGATTTACTTTACATGCAAACAAACTCACACTAAAACATACTCAAGCATGCATTATGTCAAACAGGAACACATGCCTTTCTCTATGTGTGTACACGCTTGCATCTGTAAAAGATATGCAAGCAGAAAAAGTTTGGCACGTGACAAATAATTATAAGTAATTACACACACACACACACACACACACACACACAACACACACACACACACACAACCCCACACACACACACACACACACACATTCTTTAGGGAAAACAATACCTCGGATCTTCTTGGTGTAGTAGTCGTTGTAACCATTGAGCAGACCCAGGAAGGTATCGAACCCTCGGCCTGGAGGAGTCACATCCCGACGACAGTGGCCCAAGTGCCATCTGGTGAAACATTGGTAGAAGGATGAACATCATAACACTATTGCTTCTTGAACCTACCTAATTGTCTTGTGGCTCTCTCCACCATCCCTTTTGGTGTATGTATTTTCTTTTCTCTTCTCTTCTCTTCCTCCTCCTCCTCTCTCTCTCTCTCTCACTCCTCTCTCTCCTCTTCCCCCCTTTCTCCTCTCTCCTCTCCTCTCTCTCTCTCTCTCTCTCTCTATTTCCCACTCTCTGTCGCTCTCTATCTTTCTCTCAAATTTAGACAGAAACATTCTCTGATTTAGGTAGGAGTGTTATCTATCATGTGAGTTGCAAGATAAATTCCTCTCGTCTGGTCCTCCCTCACATTATCTTCACTGTTTTGTTTATATTCATTTAGTTGTCCATATACCTAATGAAGTACTGATGGGTTTTTGCCATAGGTATAAGTAACATCTTTTAACACACACAGACACACATATAGACAAAAACACACGTGGGCGTGCACACCCATGCTCATTTGCAATCACTACATTTGTTGCTGTATTATCTGGTCACGTGTGTCATTTCAGACCCCTCATATAATTTATATGGACTATAGAACTGTATGAAGCTCTTGTCATCATTGGTGTTTACAGAACAGGACTCACTTGCCAACCAGATGAGAGACGTATCCAGCCTCCTTCAGTCTCTTGGGCAAAAAGTCCACATCCAGGGGAACATAGTCCTCCATGCCCTCTCTCACCACAGAGTTCTGCCCAAAACATTGGTTTCAGGAACATCTGTTCAAAACATGTTGACATCTCAAACATGCTGGCTTCAAACAAATGAGGGTATCAAAAGATCTTAGACAGAATTTTGAGGCTATTTTTTTAAAGGGATTGTGTTTTTTCTGCACTAAATTTTGGTAGCGTAAGTGAGCATTTATTTTTAAAGAAAAGAATTTTGGCTGATGACATTTATATGATAATGCTTGTAAGTCATAGAACAAACCAAAAAGCAAGCAAAGCACGTGCACACGCACACACACACACACATGGCACTTGCATGGAGACTTTGTGCTAGTGCTAGAATAAGAACTGTTTATATTGATGCAACTTTATAGGGTGTTCCTACATCTTTTATCACTACAGGCCTATATAGATACGTGTTGTTTCGTTAACTGTGCAAAAAATATACCACTTTAAAATGTTAAAACTTTTAACATTTAATGTGAGTTTTGCTATTAACCTTTTTTCCTCACTA
>CM054153.1:34971225-34986225 GCA_028751875.1 Rapana venosa | reverse complement strand
GAATGCCTGAAAGACAAATGTGACTATTTGGAGCAAGAATGCAGGCAACTTGGTGATCGACAACGATTTTGTTTTGACACAGCAAACAATCTTGGTGAAGAAGTGGACAAACTTGAGGCACATTCCAAAAACAACAACCTGCGTTTCTTCAATGTGTATGAAGGTCCCAAAGAAGACAGCAAGACGTGCAGAGAGAAAGTTGTCAAACTTCTGAACAAATTCTATGACAGCAAGGTATGGACAACTGCTGACATAGAATATGCCTACCGTCTCGGAAGAAGACAACAAAACCACAGTCGACCTCGTGTTCTCATCGTGTGCTTCCACACATGGCCAGACAAACTGTTTCTCTTGGAGAACAGAGACATGAGAAAGAAGATGGCTGACGAGCTGGGCGTGCATGTTGCGGCTGAGCTGACCACTCGACAGCAAAAGGTCCTACAGGAGCTGAAGAACCAGGGCAGAGATGCCTATTTTCGTAATGGGCGTCTCCTGTACAGAAACAATGACTCCCAGGGTCGGGGGTTCCACAAAAACACAAACTCCAGATCCTCTGTCAGACATCCACCCAGAAGAGAGCACGGTGCAGAACAATCAGCACGTAAAGAGAATGCAAAACAGCCTTCACAGTGCCCACCCTCCCTCTCCAGCATGAGGAGTACCCCTCACTACCACAACGGGAGTGTCAACAGGAACCACGGGAGCCACCAACCAGTTGGGAGCAGCTGCCTGTGACTGCCAGTACAGACTGCATGGAAGAAACTGGCAGAAAGACCGACGTCACAGCAACGGGAGCAGCTGGGGCAACAGAAGTCCGGTCTCCAAACCACCTCCAGGACACTAGCTGTGAAATCCTGACCCCTGAAGAGGTACACAGTGCAACAGCAGCAGACGCAGTGACTGACACCACGGCTCCAGCCAGCAACCCCCCTGTTTCACCACAGGAGACAATGCGGGGCAGCGCAACTCTTTCTCCTCCCTGTGGTGGTGCCAGTCAGGATCTGTTCCAGCCTCAAACACAACAAGGCTGTTACGGAGACTCAGCTGATGCAATGTTCGACCCTGAAAGTCAGACCTTTGTCAAGCAGAGACTTGTGTCAGAAGAAAAGTCAGGTGACAGTGCCATTGTTCCAACAGGCGACAAAGAGGGTGACGTAGAGGGCCTGCATGAAGTGTCAGGAAGCACCAACCAAGACATTCTGTCTCAGTCATGTTTTTCTGTTGAAAATGAACTGACTCAGACACCCTGTGCTGGCCCACAAACACGCAGTAGAGCTAAATGCAGACAAACACAGTTAACAGAAACATTTAAAAGTACTCCTAAAAACACAGACACCAGATCTAATGTTGTCACCTAGGGACTCGGCCATGCCCATGATACTACTGATACTGGTAAAAACTACCTTTCCTTTGTTGCATACAACACAGAAGGACTTACTTGCTTATATAATCCTTGTGTTAGATCATATCTTTATAATTTTGATTTCATATTTCTTTGTGAGATATTTTCAACAAATTTTCCTAGTTTTCTTTTTCCAGAATATTTTGTTACTATTTCACCTCCTGTCAAATTAACTAATGCAGCCACTGCGAGGTTATCTGGTGGTGCAGCTTTGCTTATAAGAAATCGATTTAAAAACCAAACACTTATGGTAAAAACAGAATATGACAACTGTATTGTAGTTAAGATATCTAAAAAGTTTATAGGTTGGACAACAGACTGTGTTTTGCTTGGGATGTATTTGCCCCCATATCAAAGTATGTATTATAATGAGACTGATATTTATAATGGCGTTTCCTTGCTTGAGCAATGTTTGCTTGACATTTTTGAAGTTTCTGGTGATCTTCCTGTTATAATGTGTGGGGATTTGAATGCAAGGACTGGTGGGGGGAATGGTAGGGATATTCATATTTTTGATAGTGAAGATACGTCTGAGGAGGAGAGAGTTTGTGCACGTGTTTCTAAGGATGTTGTTAGTAATGATTTTGGACGTTATTTGCTGAACATATGTGATCAATTTAATCTGGTCATAACTAATGGCTTTTTACCTGGTGATGAGTCAGGAGACTTTACTTATATTGCTCACAATGGGGCCAGTATTATTGACTATTTCATTTTGTCTAGAAGCATCATTGACTTTGCTCTCAGCTTTCATGTGTCCACCAGAATTGAATCAAAACATATGCCTATCGAGTTAAAGGTTAAGTTGTCGGAATACATAGAAACTGATGAAAAAACCCCAAAAGTAACTATAATTAAATACGTTTGGGATGAGGATAAGGCTACTGAATTTAGTTCTATGTTTTTCACAGAAAAAGTATCTGTATTGTTGACGAATGCACACGAGTTAATAGAAAGTGATATAAATAATGCCTTGGCTAAATTTAATGAAGCAATACATATAGCAGGTTTATGTATGAAAAAACGAATCACAATTGGCGATAAATCAAAACATGTCTGGTTTGATGGTGAATGCAGAGAAAAGCGACGCCTCTTGAGGCAAGCTTTAAGGAAATACAAAATGTTAAAACACCAGCTTGACAAAGCAGATGACAGCAGAAAATATTACACAGAAAAAAGGAAAGAATATAAAAATTTGCTTCTAGAGAAAAAGAACCAACACCAAGAACAAGTTCTTAATACACTACATTCAAGTTTCAAAGATCCCAAGAAGTTTTGGAGAACTGTTAAAACATTGACTAGAAAGCAAACTGTACAAAGTGATATTACCTTGAATGTATGGTTTAACCATTTCAAAGATCTGTTTTCTTCAAGCTCATATGAGCACACCTGTATTGGTGAAAATGAAATAGAACCGGTATCTTATGACAGCAACACTGATATATGTAGTGATCTTGATTGCAGCATAACAGAAAATGAGGTATATGATGCTCTAAAAGTATTAAAAGATAACAAGGCGCCTGGACCAGATGGCTTAATTAATGAGTTTTATAAGTATTCCAATTCATATATTGCTTCATTCCTTGTTAAATATTTCAATCAGCTCTTTGAACTAGGAACATATCCAGATGAATGGTCAGAGTCAGTAATACATACTCTACATAAGAAAGGAGACATTAATTGTCCTGATAATTACAGAGGAATATCTTTGTTGAATGTGTGTAGTAAAATATATAGCTACATCTTGAACAAACGTCTTACCACATGGGCAGAGGAAAATAAGATTATAAACGAATCTCAAGCAGGTTTTCGTCAGAACTACAGTACTATTGATCACATATTTACTCTTTTTGCTTTGGTACAGAGGCAGCTTCTCAATCACTGTAAACTATATGTAGCATTTATCGATTTTAGAAAAGCTTTCGATTTAGCAGATAGACACCATCTCTGGGCTGTTCTTAGAAAAAACGGTATCAAAGGTAGGATGTATAGAGCCATTAAAAGTATGTATAAGGTCGTTAAAGCAAGAGTAAGGGTTGGTAGAGATTTAACAGATATGTTTTTCTGCCCTCTTGGTGTAAAACAAGGAGAAGTATGCAGCCCAATTTTGTTTTCTTTTCTAATAAATGAGCTGGCCATCGACATTCAAGCTTCAGGCAAACATGGCATTAGGCTGTCCCCAGAGGACGTTTCTGAAATTTTTATCTTGTTATTTGCTGATGACGTTCTTCTGCTATCTCATTCAGTAATAGGTCTTCAGCAACAATTGAACATTTTAAAAGGTACTTCAAACAGACTTGGCCTCAGTGTGAATTTTGACAAATCAAAGGTTATAGTATTTCGAAAAGGTGGATACATTTCATCGAAAGAAAAATGGTTATACGGTAACACAAAATTGGAGATAGTCAATTGTTACAAATATTTAGGAGTTATATTTTCCACTGGCTTAACTTTTTCATATGCATTAGATGATATGGCTCTTAGAGCAAGAAAAGCAACTGTTTGTATTTTGAAACTGTTATGGACAGTTGGTGACCAGTCCCCATCATTATTTTTCAAGTTGTTTGACTGCCAAATTCAGCCAATGTTGACATATGGCTCTGAAGTTTGGGCGCTAATGGCAGACCACAAGACTATTGAACGTGTTCATACATTTGCGTTGAAAAGGTTGCTCAATGTCAGTATCAGAACACCTAATGCTTTAATTTATGCAGAGACTGGAAGATATCCACTCTATGTAATTACTCACACTAGATGTATAAATTATTGGCTGAAGATGACGACAATGCCTGAACACAGATTTCCGCTAAAAGATTACAAAATGTTGTACAACCTTCATTGCAACAATAAGAATAATTGGGTCTCCAAAATATGTTTCAGATTGTATCGTTATGGGTTTGGTCATGTGTTGGAAAACCAAGGGGTCACATGTATTAATGTCTTTTTGCGTGGATTCAGACAGAGACTTATAGATTGTTTTCATCAGAACTGGAATAGTGATGTCTCTGGAGAACGATTTTCATTTTATACATCCTTTAAATCTGTTCCTGGTCTACCACAAGCCGTGTTTGAAGTGAAGAATTATGCTGTAAGAAAACAGTTGTTACGTTTTAGATTAGGTGTCTCACCATTAAAAACTCATAGGTATCGACATGTTGCTCAATCAGTAGAAAGTTTATTTTGTCCATTTTGTAAAGATGCTCTTGAATCAGAAGTTTACTTTTTGCTGGTGTGTCCAGTATATTGTGAAATTAGGGAAAAATACTTACCTCATAAATTTTTCTCACGACCATCAGGGTTTGCAGCGACACTTCTGATGGCCAGTGAAAAACATTCTAAAGCACTTGCATGGTATATATTCGAAGCTTTTCAAAAGAGGCGAAATGAAACAGAAAAACCATGACAGACTTCTTAAATCAACCAACATGTTTATTGTTTTGAAAACGTGGAAGATCTTGATTATTCATTTCTGGTATGCTATTTGTATATTAATGAGAATTAGCTTATTTGCATTTGTAAGGGCATGTGTGTATGGTGTGTGTGCATGCATGCACATGTGTTTGTGTATAATCATAGGTGTGAAAGTGTGCGCGTGTGCGAGCGTGTGTGTGCATGCATGCGTGTGTATGAGTATGTGTGTGAGTATGTGTGTGAGTATGTGTGTGCGCAAGGGAGAGAGAGAGGGAGAGAGAGAGAGTGCACATTAGACTGATCTTTTCATGCAACCTTGAAATTGTTGACAAATTTAATGTGAAGTGTTTTGCTTTAGCTTGTTTTGCTTCAAGATGTTCTGAATCTCATGTCATGGGCATATGACCTGGTACATTAAATGTTCCGAGTTCCGAGTTCCGAGTTCTCTCTCTCTCTCTCTCTCTCTCTCTCTCTCTCCTCTCTCTCTCTCTCTCTCTCTCTCCCTCTCTCTCTCTCCCTCTCTCTCCTCTCTCTCTCTCTCTCTCCCCCTCCTCTCTCTCCTCTCTCTCTCTCTCTCTCTCTCTCTCTCTCTCTCTCTCTCTCTCTCTCTTACCTGCCCATGGTGTGCTGTGCTGCAGTGGACACCCAGCAGTGTTCAGCAGAAGGCTGATGTACTGTGTCTGTCCCCATCCTCTGCTCTTTTATACACCTGCTCCCTGCACTGCAGGACTGACTTGACGGCGACAGCTGGGACATGAACACATCGTCTGACACTTTTTTGTCCAGATATCTTATTTACACCTTCCTGTTTATTTACTGTTGTGGCTGAGTAATTACGTGGTGTTACCTGTGTCTCTTCTTTTAGTGTTGCCCCATGTGTTCTCTGGCAGTAATGATTTTAAACAAACTTTTTACGCGATTCAAAATACCTTTAAAAAGATCAAACTAAAACAACCCAGAATGTTCGGAATGAAATCTTAATATTTTTAAGACTTAGGCACTACTCAAACATGGATAATGAAAAAATCTACAGTGCTTGAATAAGGGTGGTGTGGAAAGATGTTCATTATTCGCCATACTGAGTCTGTCTTCCCTTGAACTAAAGCTGGTTTTCAGTCCAGTCAAGTCCTTCGATATCTACTGAATACACTCAATTAGCTTTGTACAGTCATCACTAGATAGTTTACTGCTTTGATTTGATTTGCCCACTTATGATGTATCTTCCACATGAAAACCTCTCCTTGTCAGGCTCGTTTTCTTCTGTCACGGCTTTCTCTGCTGTGTGCTCTGTCAGCGTTTGTGACATTGTCATTTTCTCATCAAGAACGTCTGCTGTTTGTTTACTTCTGTCGTCACCATTCTGTTCATCATCACTTTCATGTATATTCACATCCCTGTTTTTGCTTTGACGAATAAGGAATACTCTGCCTCACACACTGTATCACAGGACTGGAGGGCTTGCTGTGTTGCAGGTGCATGTTCTGCTATATATAGAGTCAGTTTAAGTCTGTTTTTGGCAAAGACAATGTCATGTGCAGTGGAATGTTGTGTTGTATGAAAAAGACTGGGGGATGTGGGGATAAAGTGCAATATGAGTTAGGGTTTATACTGTGGATGAACCCAGAGTGTTGAGCTGGGGAACGTGCAAAAGTAACCATACCAACAACAAAATACTCTATCTCAGATTACAAATAGTGGCCTCTAGTTGTTCAAACATTGCAGTTTTAGAGATAAGGGACATGGCTGTACAGATGGACACACATGCAGCTATAGAAAAATGTCATCGTTTTGCTTTCACAAAAATATACCTTTCTCTCTATCTCAGGGGCAAGGTCCAGATGAAAAAAATATGCATATGCTTATTCTTTTACCCTTGAAAAATAAAGATTCATTCGTTCATTCTGTCTGTCTATCTGTCTGTGTCTCCATCTCTGTCTCTGTCTGAATTTCTGTCCCTGTCTGTCTCTCTGTCTGTTTGTCTGTCTGTCTATCTATCTATCTATCTATCTATCTATCTATCTATCTATCTATCTATCTATCTATCTATCTATTTGTCTGTCTGTCTGTCTGTCCGTCTGTCCGTCCGTCCGTCCGTCTATCTATCTATCTATCTATCTATCTATCTATCTATCTATCTATCTATCTATCTATCTATCTATCTATCTGTCTATCTATCTATCTATCTATCTATCTATGTTTGTCTGTCTGTCTGTCTGTCTGTCTGACTGTATTTCTATGTGTTTGTCTGTCTGTCTGTCTCTCCATCTATCTATCTATGTCTGTGTGATAGCATCTATTGGCCTGTAGGATTTTATGATCCTTTAAAGGGTGCACAAAGCTAGTACACTGTTAACCTGTCAAAAGTGGATGATGCAAGTACAGAAGTCAATCAGGGAATCATGTTCTGTCAATATGCGGTTCCCATTACAGCAGGTTATTCAACTTGTCTATAAATTAGGGACCAGAATTAATGGATTTGTGGTTGGTATCATTCAGTTTTCTGTCATGCCTTTGGTAGAATGTTCCCATACGAAAAAATGACCAAAATAACAAAATCGCAAGCTCACGGGAACTAGACCTAAAATAAAAACCATATGAGTACTTATTCCATGGTTCTTGAAATAAAGCATAAAATTAAAAAAATGCCACAGTACATGTCAGAATGCCTTGTTGAATAAAGTTGACACTTCCAGTGTGGCAATCTTTTGTGAATAGTTCATGCAAGTAAAGGTAAAGCTTTAGTAGGGCTGTTCTCATGGGAATCTGGAACATTCTAGAAGCTCCTCCTCACTCTTCAGCAAAACAGCTAAATCTGTGTGTGTGATCAAAGGATTGGCTGATTTCAGTGTCCAACCTCTTTAAATGGTCATTTGAAAAGTAACAACACTGCTCAATCAATTTAAAAAGTCAACATTTATAAGTTTTCGAAAAGCTTTATGAGTTGCATATAAATTGTGTTCAAAATCTGTACAGTCAGCAGAACACACGAGGCCACGCGATAAGAAGAGGCACAAGGCACACAACATGCCTAATCAGCTACAACAGTAAATAAACAATCAGCCCTAAATCAGTGATTTTGACAGAACAGTTACAGGCGATGTGCTAATGTCTGTAGCTGTCACGGCAAGTCAGTCCTGCAGTGCAGGGAGCGAGGTGTATAAAAGAGCAGAGGATGGGGACAGACACAGTACATCAGCCTTCTGCTGAACACTGCTGGGTGTCCACTGCAGCACAGCACACCATGGGCAGGTAAGAGAGAGAAGAGAGAGAGAGAGAGAGAGAGAGAGAGAGAGAGAGAGAGAGAGAGAGAGAGAGAGAGAGAGAGAGAGAGAGAGAGAGAGAGAGAGAGACAAAGAGAAAGAGAAATAAAGTGAGAGGAATTCTATTTAGTTTCCTGTTGCAGTGGTTTTATTCAGAGATGCTTTATGTCCAGAATGATGCTTCTCTTACCACTGTTGCTGACATCAGTTGTTGCTGCCAAAAATGATCGTCCTCCCAACTTTCTCTACATCATGGCTGATGACCTGGGTGTGTATTCTACATCAGTGGGTGTAGCTTTCATCCTTATGGCAATTGTGCTCTCAGAAGTATTTACAGAGATATGAAATAGAGTTTGTTCCATGTGGCTTCACAACCTGGAAAGTCTAATGAAACAAAACAATATAAAGGGAGTTGAAAAAGTGATTTTTAAACTAGACAAGAATACAGTCCATTGAAATATTGCATTAGTCTAAATAGGTATCATCTATTCAGAGCCACAACCTTACATCTTACGAACAGCCATGTTGATAAATTGCTAGTTGAAATTTTCAAAATTGTAAAATTCATTGTAAAATTCAGTTTTGCTCAGAAACTCTTATCTTTGACAGAAAACAGATGCCATTTGTGAGTTAAATCAGGGATAAAAAGCTTTCATAACAAACACCTTCAAAAGAAGTAAAAACAAACAATCAAAATTTCTGTTTTGTTTTCCCTCTGAACTCTACATTTCTTTCTCTTTTTCTCACGTTTCCATCACAACAATACATACTTAGTTATTCCTTGTAGTAAACACTGAGTCACTGTAAGACTGAGATTCTCACTTCAAGCTACATCCCACAGTTCTCAGTGCAACAACCAAATATGAGATTCCCACTTCAAGCCACATCCCACAGTTCTCAGAGCAACAACCAAATATGGGTCCTATGTCATTTAATATAATGATAATATATCAGTGTGGTTGATAGTGCATAGAATGTGTTATGAAACAAAGTACAAAAAAGAAAATCTAAAAATTTGGAGATGTATGTTTGTGGCTCTGAATAGACAAATGTATATTATATATATGTATATATGTACATACATACATACAAACAAATAGATAGATAGATAGATAGATAGATAGATATATAGATAGATAGATAGAAAGGTAGAACAATGAACAAATGAACAATGAACAAATTTTATTTATAGAGGGTTATAGAATAAGCATAACAATAGCTTTTTTAAATCCAGCTCTCTGAAAAAAAAATCGAAAGTAATTAATGTGCAATACATAGCATGGAGAATGATATAAAGAAAGAAAAAAATACATACATGGATGATGGACTTTTCATGCAAATTCATCCCAATCTAATTGCATACATGAAAAACATAATTTTTTAATTTTTTTAAAAGTAAACATAAACAGGAATAAGCCAAGCATGGATAGGCAATGCTAATTAATTTTATAAATAGATAGATAGATAGATAGATAGACAGAGAGATAAATAGATAGATAGATAGATAGATAGATAGAATAGATAGATAGATAGATAGATAGATAGATAGATAGATAGATAGATAGATATCTTTTGGTATCACTAAATTTACTATCACAGCTCCACATCACCATACTTAGACACCCAAAACTGTGCATGTGCAGGTTACAATGACGTCAGCTGGCACAACCCTGAAGTGCTGACCCCCAACCTTGGACACATGGCAGAGAACGGCGTCATTCTATCACAGTCCTATTCCCAAGCTGCCTGCACTCCGTGAGTGTGCACGTGCAATATCACCCTCAGAATAGTAACGTTGCTCTCAGTACCCCAGAGATAGAGTGTACCAGTGCCAGTTTGTAGGAGACCAGTATCATGTTTGCAGTGGAGTATACTTTTATGTTTGTCAAGTTATCTGGATATCATTGTTTTAATAATCATATTGGCACATGTCTATTCATTGTATCGTCATGTATCAAAATTAATAAAGTAATTGATATTATTTTATTCTATGTATTATGCAAATAGGTTATGTTGCTTTGTAGCAGTATTTTGCATAACATTGCATGGTATTGTAATGGATTATACTGCATTGTTGGATTAGAATGCGTTAAAAAAATTTTTGAGTCATAGTGCTTTGTGTGGTGTTGTGATATACTGCATTATAGCTATCACAAAATTATAATTACTTTACTCAATAAATCTTTGTTATTTTCATTGTGAAGACGTATGAAATATTGAGTTTTTCTCTTTTTCTGTATACGTTGTAAACTTGCTTACTGGTGGGAGTGGACATTTTATACTAAATTTGAACAGGGCAATGTTCTTGTTGACAAGCCTGTTATGCACTTTAAATGCCATCATACACAGCTAGAAGCTAGGCTAATTGCCTCATCTGAATGTCAAAACTGTCATTTATCCTACAGTGCATGAAAAGCTTGCTGTTGACTTCTTCCTCGCTTCAACACCTTACAACTCGCCTCAACATTTGTACCTACACTTCACCTTCAGTGAAGCTTTCTTTTGTAATGGGGATTGAGGGTTGTTCCAGGATGAGCTTGCCATGGATAAAGACACTCCATACTGAACATTTTAGCACAAAGCTATATTCAATGTAAGCACTAGCACTATGTTCACTTTAATAACTCACAAAGCTGATAGCAAAGACCAAAGAGACATTGTGGAAAATAACATGTTAACCACACACAAATATGGGGGGGGGGGGGGGGGGGCAGGGGGCAGGGGGGTGGTTAGCTGCAGATGTGTGAAGACTATGAAAGTGTGTGTGTATGCGCGCGCGCGTGCGTGTGTGTGTGTGCGAGTATGTTTGTTTGTGTGTGTGTGTGTGTGTATGTGTGTGTGATTATGTGCATGTGTGTAACCACGTGAACTCTGCAACAGATCACGAGCTTCATACATGACTGGGTATTATCCTTTCCGCATTGGAGTGCAGGTAAGTTGCTGACCACTTTGCATAATTCATCTCTTTTCGCATAATCTATAGAGAAGGTAGCTGTTCATTTTACTATAAAGTACATTTGTACTTGTGCCATTCATAAACAACTGAAGTTTTATCTTCGTTTTGATTAAATAATATTGTTGAGAATGATGTGACAGAGAATACTGCAACAATCCAACAATGCAAGATGTAATAGCAACACTCACATACAATGATAACATTTCCAACAATTTGAAATGCTATATTTTTCACACAGTTAACGAAGAATACGTATTTGTATAGGCCTTTAGTGATAAAAGATGTAGGAACACTTTATAAAGTTGCATCAATATAAACAGTTCTTATTCCAGCACTAGTACAAAGTTTTCATGCAGTGCTGTGTCCGTGTGCATGTGTGTGCGTGTTTTGCTTGCTTTTTTGTTTATACTATAACTAACATGCGTTATCATATAAATAGCATTAGCCTACATTCTTTTCTTTTAAAAAAAATGCACACTTAGACTACAAATATTTCGTGCCGAAAAGAAAACAATCACTTTAAAAATAGCCTCGAAATTCCGTCTAAGATCTTTTTTATACCCTCATTTATGTCAGGCAAGCATGTTTGACATGTCAACATGTTTTGAACAGTTGTTACTGAAACCAATGTTTTGGGCAGAATTCGGTGGTGAGAGAGGGCATGGAGGACTATGTTCCCCTGGATGTGGACTTTTTGCCCAAGAGACTGAAGGAGGCTGGATACGTTTCTCATCTGGTTGGCAAGTGAGTCATGTTCTGTAAACACCCATGATGACAAGAGCTTCATACAGTTCTATAGTCCATATAGATGAGGGGGTCTGAAATGACACAAGTGACCAAATAATACAGCAACAAGGATGATGATTGCAAAGATGTTTGTTTTTGTGTGTTTTTGTGTGTTTGTGTGTGTGCATTTCTGTGTGTGTTTTGTAAGACGCTTTGACGCTTTGACCAATTTATTGTCATTGCCCAAAGTGGCCTATTGACAAGGGGGGTTATACACGACTTTCTTTTGTAAATACAAATAAATACAAGAAACATCACATGATGCATTTAACGTAACGAAAACCAAAAAACCAAAAATGAGCTCTTATGAACGGATACGACTTTAAGCTGTGACGTAAACTTAGTTTCAAAATGAACACAAAGTAATAACAAGGATGAACAATAAGAACCAATAAGCAATAACTAAAATAATGAAAAGAACATTCTAGAATGCTATTTTAGACCATCCATTGACATTGTATGTGAAATTTTCAAAAAATATTCTTGCTGGAGACTACAGCGTAATTAGAGAGAGAGAGAGAGAGAGAGAGAGAGAGAGAGAGAGAGAGAGAGAGAGAGAGAGAGAGAGAGAGACAGAGAGACAGAGAGACAGAGAGAAGGAGAGAGAAGATGTTACTTATACATATGGAAAAATATTAGTATTTCATGAGGTGTATAAGCCAGAGTCTGAGAGTGGTTCCATACCTCAGTGGGAGTTCGTCAAGGCTGTCTCCTATCGCCAACACTGTTTAATGTCTTCCTTGAGTGCATAATGACTGATGCCTTAGAAGATCACTATGGCACAGTCAGTATTGGAGGGCAGATAATCACCAACCTCAGGTTTGCTAATGACATCGACGGACTTGCAGGAAATGAACAGGAACTAGCCAACCTAGTGTACTACCTGGACAAAACATACTCCAGATATGTTATGGAGATCAGTGCCGATAAAGCAAAACTTATGACAAACAGTGCCCAGCCAATCACTACCAAGATCAAAGTCAATGGAAAATAACTTGAGGTTGTATATCACTTCAAGTACCTTGGAGTTATTATTAATGAAGAAGGTTCAAAAACCGAAATCCTCGCAAGTGCTGCAGAAACAATAGCAGGAATGGCAAAGCTCAAGACTATCTGGAAAGACCGAAACATCTCTCTCAGGACCAAGGTCAAGCTACTGCATGCACTAGTCATCTCTACATATCTGTATGCGTGCGAATCATGGACATTGAATGCGGATCTACAAAGAAGGATCCAGGCTCTAGAGATGAGATGCCTCAGAAGACTCCTTGGCATTTCATACGTGGACAACACTACCAACAACGAAGTCCTACAAACCATCACCCAACAAGTAAAGCACTACGAAAACCTGCTGACCACAGTCAAGAAAAGGAAGCTCAGATGGTACGGACATGTGACTAGATCAGATGGGCTGTCCAAAACCATACTGCAGGGAACAGTGCAGGGGAAGAGAAGGCGAGGCAGACAGAGGAAGAAATGGGCAGACAACATCACTGAATGGACAGGGAAGAGCTTCTCCACAACCCAGGCACTTGCACACAACCGCCGCTAATGGAGCCAGCTGATGTAACGTTCGTCGGAGGGGGTTATGGGAGCAGATGAGATGACAACGACAATGACATATTCTTTTATTTCGAGGATAATGAATAAGCACCCATGTGCTTTTTTACATCTTGCCCCCGCCCTTAAGGATATATATGATAATAAAATAAACTAAATTCTATAGCAATACACTTACACAGTATACGGAAAAAATATCTACACAAAAATCCCCACAAAAATCACCGAAGAGAGAGAGAGAAAAAAATAGCAACAAGTAAGAGATAAAGCAAAACAGAAAACACAGAAACAACCGAAAAAATAGCAAGAACCAAGAGCAAAACAAAAGCGGCCACAACAGCAAGGGGAGAGGGGACAACCGAATAGTCCCCCCCTCAAAAAACAACCCCAAACCAAAACCAAAACAGAACCAAACAAACCAAAACCTCCATAAAATAAAGGAGATGAGATGAGATAAGCCACTAAAATGCAAGTATACAAACAGGTGAAGGCTATATGAGGACTAGATGTGAAGAAGCTCATCTTGCAGCTCACATAATCAATAATGTTCCTACAACCGAACTTAGAGAATGTACCTACCTAAATAAGAGAGAGAGCGTACACCGAAAGGAGGGAGTTAGAAAAGTGACACGACAAGGACATAGGTTCAAGAAGCAATAGTATCATGGTGTTCATCCTTCTACCAATGTTTCACCAGATGGCACTTGGGCCACTGTCGTCGGGATGTGACTCCTCCAGGCCGAGGGTTCGATACCTTCCTGGGTCTGCTCAATGGTTACAACGACTACTACACCAAGAAGATCCGAGGTATGGTTTTCCCTAAATAATCTCTATCTTTTTACAGGTATATGTGTCACGTGCCGAATCATTTGCTGATATGTTTCGGCGTGCATATTTTTTTCACAGTTGCAAGAGTGTATGTGCATAGAGAAAGGCATGTGTGCCTGCTTGAGTTAATGCATGCTTGAGTGTGCTTTAGTGTGAGTTTGTTTGCGTGTAAAGTAGATAACTGTGTTGGATGTGTGCTGCTGTTAATGATCAGCTGACTTATTGTTATCATGTAGAAAGAACGGTAGAAATGAAGATGCTATAACCTTAGAGTTACTTATGTTTGACGTCTATTATGCATCCCAAGTGGAAATTAGAATATTTCCTTTTACTAAGTTTCATACAAAAGCAATGCAGAAATGATTTTGCCTAAAAGAAATAGCAAGGATTGTGAATTATGTAGTTTGTAAATAGTCTTGACTGCTTTTCCTACAAAATGCGTTATTTTCAAATTATTTGTATCTGATGTTTTGAAATATCCTAAGGGTTGTTTTTCCAATAAGTTGGTCTTTTTATTTAGCAAATACAGACGTAGCAAAATAGAAACTAACACGATTTTTTTCTGTTTGCCCTTACCAAAAGGCTGTCAGTCATTTTGTCATTAAGTGTCATGTTGTCAGGTCTGTTTAATTACTTTAAGCCAGCTGAAGATATTTCCATCTTAGAAAAAGTATTTTGCTCGTTTTTAAGCATAATACACGAATACCAAATGTTACTTTGCATGTGTTTTATAAACAATACAATCATGCCGTTGTGATTTTTTTACACGTTGTTTTTGTTTCTGTTTCAGCAATTGC
>CM054153.1:34946225-34966225 GCA_028751875.1 Rapana venosa | reverse complement strand
TCATGAGGGGCCAAGGCCTATAATGAATAAAACTTTCGCATTCGCATTCATTTACATTCGCATTCTCTCTCTCTCTCTCTTTGGTATGTGTGTGAGAGAGATACACTGGCTTTATCTATCAATTATATCAGTTAGCATAGTCAACATGAATGATATAATTATGGGTTTTGTTTTGTTTAACTTTCTCAGTTGAACTTAACAAATTACATCCTTACAGTTGTATGTTGAAGTGTTGACTTCCTTGACTGCATTCCTTGCTTTGCATGTCTTAAATATAAAAACATCACTATTGTACGATATTTAAATTGAGTGATAGAAGCTATAGAGTGTTGTCATAGGTGTGAGTGTGTGTATATGTGTGTGTGAGCGTGCGTACGTGTGTGTGTGCGTGTGTGTGTGTGTGTGTGTGTGTGTGTTTAGTCTGTTCCACATTTCAGATTGGTTCACTACAATCCTTTCAGCAGCTGGAATCGATGCAGGAAGTATGTAAAGGTTTCTGTGATAGTGTTGTCTGGATTTCTCTCTCTCTCTCTGTCTGTCTGTCTCTCTCTCTCTCTCTCTCTCTCTCTCTCTCTCTCTCTCTCTCTCTCTCTCTCTCTCTCTCTCTCTCTCTCTCTCTCTCTCTCCCTCTCTGGGCGTGAACGGGCAACCTATGCGTGCAAGTCGCATTTGTCAATGTCCTATTTGAACGGACTGTCACATTGTTTTGTCACAATTATATTTGGCAAATAGATAGATGACAATTCATGCCATCTGCTGTACTGACTTTCCGTTCGTTATGTGGCTGCTTTCTCACGGTATACCAAGCCTTCATGCGTAAAAGGGCTACTGAGAAAGCAGCTATGAGAATAGCCATGTTGTCACCATGCACAGAGCAGACAGTGTCATACTTGGCCTGCTCCTCACCCTGACATTTTGGGGCGGATTTCCTCTGCAATGTGGAGACGTGGAGTCGAACCCTGGACCCAAGCTTCCTCCTGGATCTGACAGCTACAGGCAGACCAGGCTGACCAGTGGCGGCGGACGCCTGACCAGTGAGGAAGGTGGGCGACATGGGCAGGCAACCTCTCCTCCTCCTACGGAACTGACTTCCATGCAGCTGACTCTGAATGGTATTGTGGAAAGACTGGACGAGATGAACTCCACCATGAACTGTAGGTTTGACAGCGTGGAAAGGGCGATAAAGGACCTGACGGAAGAGTGTGTGACCATACGGGGTACTGTGAAGGAACTTGCGGAGGAGGTGGGGGTACTTGAGCAAGAAAACCAGGACCTTGTAAAGAAAAACACAGAGCTGATGGATAGAGTTGAAGAGCTAAAAAAGAAAACAGATGACTTAGAGGGAAGATCTAAGAGAAATAATTTGATTTTTTTATGGCATGACAAGGGATTCGAATGAAACCAATAAACAGTGTGAGGGCAGGTTGCATGACTTATTTACTGATAAGATGGACATGACCAGGACTGTTGAGTTTGACATGTGCACCGCCTTAGCGCCTAGGCTGACTGCCCGATCATTGCTCGCTGCTGTTTTACAAAGACAAGGTAGCGATTCTTAAGGCAAAAAAGAAGTTGCAGGGCAGCAATGTTTTCGTTGGAGAGGATTTCTCCAGTCGGGTCAGGGAAATAAGGCGCAGGTTGCATGACTTGTTTACTGATAAGATGGACATGACCAGGACTGTTGAGTTTGACCGTGTGCACCGCCTTAGCGCCAAGCCTGACTCCCCGATCACCTGAGAAGTGCCAGGCAGAATGGACAAAGGGCCACAATGGTCTTTGACCATCTTCTCATTGATGGGAAGAAAATGTTTTTTGAAAGACTTCCATTCGTCTGCACAAAAGCAATAGGGAAGAGGCCGGTCCACATTTGAAAATATTTGTTCCCATGTGAATGATTTTACAGGGGATCAAATTGAGGTTACACCGTCTTCTTGTCCTTAGACTAGCACAGTCAACGAACACACACAACCCGAGCACGATAGGGAAAGTGAGCGCTCATCCGACAGTTTGCACATGCCCATTGGCCTTTTTCATTTCTGTCTTGGAATGTCAATGGTCTGATGCTAAAGCTTGCAGATCAAGATTTTATTTCGTATGTTTTTCGTTTTGACTTTGCTTGTTTGATGGAAATATTTATGGATGAGTGTGAGAAAAACTTCTTTCCCGGTTTTAAGATATTCTGCAAACATGCTGTAAAGCTGTCTGTCAAGGGGAGATGATCCGGCGGCATTATTTGTTTGATTAAAAATGAATTAATTCCCTTTTTGAAACATATTGAAATCAATGACCATGTGAATGCTAGTGTGTTTCTTATTAACAAAAGTTTGTTTGGATTAGATAAAGATGTTTTGTATGTGTGCTCATATGTCCCACCAGAGTGTTCACCTTTTTATGCTCACTTCGACATAGATAACGGAATTAGCATGTTGGAAGATTGTTCGATTGATTGTACAATAACAAATGATGTTTACATAATGCTGTGTGGGGATGTTAATAGTAGAACATCCAATATCTCGCACCAGGAATCGTCAGACAATAGAGTTGCTGATTTGCAATGCAAAAGCCTGTCATTAATGTGCAGAGATTTTCTCAGGATATGTATTTGAATAACTATGGTAAAGTTTTGTTGAACATGTGGACTACTTTAGACTTATGTATTTTGAACGGATTATGTCACAGTGACCTCCAGGGTCGCTATATATATATATATATATATATATATATATTTCAGATTCAGGGTGTAGTGTCAAAGCTTATTTCATTCTTTGAAATGATTTACTGTGTCTTGTTTTTGATTTATGTGAACTGTTGATAGATGAAAGAATAAATTCTGATCATGTGCCTGTTATTGCCAAAATAGTATTTCCATATAAAAACAAGGTTAGTTTTGATGAAAACAAAGACAATACACGTATGGTGATTGAAAAATTGATTTGGAATGATGACTGTGCTGTTACATATAACTATAAACTATGTCAAGAAAACATTCAAAGTAGATTAGAGTGTGCCATGACTTTAATTGTAGTTGATATTAATGGGGCATTACACTTATTTACTGAATGCACTAGGGATAGCGCTGTGTGTATGAAGAAGAGTATATATATTGATAACAGTAGGATTCGAAGTGATTGGTATGATAAAGAGTGTGAGATCAGTAAAAAGAATGTGAGAAAATTATTGAGAAAGAGTCGAAGGTCATTGACAGATGAAGATAAGCAAAAATACACTGTTGCAAGGCGTGAGTATAAAAATCTTCTGAAAAGAAAGAAGAAAGACTTTAATACTACAATGTTGGATAAACTTCTCACGTCAGTTAAGAGTCAAGAATTTTGGGAACATGTCCGTAAAGTTTCATTTAAAAGAAAACAGTAAAGAGCCAATATTAGTGTTGAGAAGTGGTTCCAACATTTCAAATCTTTATTAGATGTAGATGTTAGTAGTGGCACTTTAAATGAAGATATAACTAACAATGATGGTAATGACTAAATGAATCGTCACATATCAAGAGAAAAAGTGTTGTTAGTCATAAGAAAACTGAAAAGGCGCTTGTAAGGACCTTTCTAGTAGGGCAAATAATGCGTTGGTGTATATATAATGCAAAGGTTGTATACACATAGCAACAATTCTTTTGGGCTGTTAATGAAGCTATTTAACTCACACGTTCAACCAGTTCTTCAGTATGGGTCAGAACTATGGCGGTTGGACAAAGCAGCAGTTCACCATGAATTTGTTCATTTGTTTGCAATAAAGAAATACTTAGGAGTTGATAGACGAACACCCAATGATTTTATCTATTTTGAAACTAACAGATATCCTTTGTACATAAATTCTGCAGTTAAATGTATTCGTTATTGGATTAAGTTGCTACAAATGGAAGATCTGAGACTACCACATAAGGCGTATAAAATGTTGTATGATTTAGATGCAAGAGGAAAGACAAATCGGGTATCAAGGGTGCGTGTCTGTTTAAATGAAAATGGTTTTGGAGATGTATGCTTGTAAAAAAAGGTGTGGGTGATGCTTGTGTATTCATTAACATTTTTCATCAACGATTAATTGAATGACGGTGGCAAAACTGGAACCATCACATTGATACTAGCCAAAGGTTTGAGTTTTATAGAACATACTGTAACGGTCATGACTTGAAATGCTATTTACAAATTGACATGAATTGACAACTGAAACATATCACAGCAAAATTTAGACTCGGTATATCTGATCTGAATGTACATCGTTTAAGATAAGGGAAAATATAATGATCATGATTTGTTATGTCCATTATGCAATGTGTCACGGGAAGATGAAGTACACTTTGTTCTATGTTGCCATCATATACATGACCTTAGATTGAAATTTATTCAACCAAAACATCATAGGAAACCATGCTTGTTTAAATTAAAATTATTGATGTCCTGTACACATCCTGAAGTTATACAGAACTTTTCTTTGTATGTGTACAAGGCTTTCAAACTTAGAGAAATAGTCACTTTGTGAAGTAACATACAACGTCGTGATCAAACGACTTTTCACTGTATCTATGTTATGTATAATATTGTTCACATTCCCCTTCATAAGGGGCTGAGGCTTTTTTGAATAAATCATCTGCGTCTGCATCTCTTTCTCTCTATCTCTCTTTCTCTCTGGCATCTTGGTTTCTTAAGTAATATTTTTGTAACTGATTTTTATTGTGGTGGTTGTGGTTATACAATAACATTTTGTTTTTTTGTGCTTCCTTATTTTTCTCACTAAAATACTAAGCAGCTCGGCAACCCCCCTTCATATATGGGCCAATGGCCTTTTCGTGAATAAATCTTTCGAGTTTTCTCTCTCTCTCTCTCTCTCTCTCTCTCTCTCATCTCTCCTCTCTCTCTCTCTCCTCTCTCCTCTCTCTCTCTCTGCTCCTCATTTTGCTGTTTCTCTTATTCTCTCTATCAGTTCATTTTCCCCCCGAGTATTTGTGGTTTTTTCTAATTAAAGAAATGTTGTATTGCTTTTAGCTTGCTTTTCAACCAAACAACAATCAGTTCTTATGGATTTTAATAAATCAATTTCTAATTTGAGAACAATTATTAACAATATTCATGCAATGTTGACTAGCTGTATTTTTTGTTGCTTACTTTGTTCGCTAGTCTTTCATACTGTTCGTATTTCAAATTCAGATTTATTATACTCACATCCCTTTATAGGAGATTATGGTCCAGTTGAAATGTATTTAACTGTGTTTTGCTTCTTTATGTGTTACTATCTATTTCGTTCATTTTATTTCCTTCTATTTCCTTTCCTTTCCCTTTTCCCAGACGTGGATGGTGTAGACCAGTGGAATCTCTTGCGGTACGGCGCTCAAAGTCCAAGGCAGACCTTCATCTACAACATCCATGGAGACAATGCAGCCATCAGGTGAGATCCCTGTTTTACACCACGCCTTGTCCTGCACGTCCTGCTGGAAACTGTGAGCTTTTGTTATTATTAATAATAAAGACAACCCTTGATATCCTTACGTTTTTCTATCATGAATGCAGGCAATGTACAAGGTATTTGTCGTTTCTTTATCAGAACAAACACCCACATGATTGTGTACTATTTTGCTTGTTTATTCTGCCAGTTATTAATCAACACCAGCTCTGATGAGTTTTGAGGGACTGTTTATTTGGTAGGGTGTTTCTTGAATTGCATTGTAGTGGACTGCACGCCACTATCTGTCTCAGTAACTGCTCTTCTTGAGATCTAGATTGTCTTCCCTGGGAAGAAGCGCCACAACTGCACGCCTCTTATAATTACCATTGTTTGCGTTATATACATTATATATATATAATTTTTTTAAAATTATATATATATATATATAATATATATATATATATATATATATATATATACCACACAAAGTGAAAGCATAACAACCAGCATAATAAATGTTCCCCAATATTTCGGCTTTCGCCTTCCTCAGGGGGGGTTTATTATGACGTGATGGAATGACGTCAATCTCAATTTTACATCATTGTGAACTTTTTCGTATGACATTTTAAATTGAACACCATACTGAGACGATGTTAGAGAGAGAGAGAGAGAGAGAGAGAGATAGGGGGGGGGGGGAATTTTACCTGGGACAATTATGGTCATATAGTTTATGTTCACACACACACACGCACACACACACACTTGCGCACCCACGCATACACGCGCGCATGCACACATATACACGCATATGCACATACACATACACATACACATCCTTTCAGGAGACTATAAGCGAAGTCCCGTGTGGGAGCACACTCAGAACATCCGGCCCACATGCCAAAACCCGTTCCACCTTTCGGAAGAGTAGGCAATTGTGCGCCAGTGCAAATGAATTAAATGAGTGCCTATTCCCTATTCCATCATCCTCGAAGCAAAGGAATAACTAAATAGTAATTAAACAATAAACACATGCGCGCGCGCACACACATACACACACACACACTCACACACACACACACACACACACACACACACACACACACACACACACACACACACACACACACACACACACACACACACACACACACACACAAGTCAAGTTAGGTATTTTGGGGGGATTGTTCAAAGCAAGTTGCCAGGGTAGTGGAATGTGGTCAGGATGGCAAGCTCAACTGTCACGTGTGTTGAGGCCTTCAGGGGCGTCAGTCTGCAACTTGTGTCTCCAGAAACGTTCTCGGCGGAGTCTGGCCTCGTGGGTCTGCCCGTTCACCTGTTCAATCACCTGGCACTTCACGTTGCTGAGAGAGTGTCCCGCCTGATTGAAGTGTTGGGTCACTCTTGTGCCGGTGTTTCTGGTGATGTCACTGCGGTGAAGGTACAGCCTGGTTTTCAGGGCGTTTTTGGTTTCGCCAACGTACTGGAGTCCACAGAGGTTGCAGCTGAGCAGATAAACGATGTTTTTGCTGCTGCAAGAGAAGGCGTCTCTGATGGTGAATCTCTCACCAGTAGTGAAACTGGAGAAGAGACTGCCCTCTAGTAGGTGGTCCCTGCAGGTGGCACATTTTTTGGTGCAGCAGAAACATCCACGACTACCAGGTGTTGCGTTTGTAGGAGGCAGGACAGATGGCATGAGCATGTTCCCTAGACTCCTGCATTTTCTCTCCCCCACCACAGGAGCTTCGGGAACTGCCTTCTTCATTCTGGCACTGCAGTGCAGGGTAGGCAGATTGTCCTGTAACCATTTTCGGATGGGAGGGTTCCGTGGATTATGGGTGATGACTACAGGAACTCTGCTGTTGATGGGTTTTTTGGTGTAAGTGAGGGTAGCCTGGCGTGGAGTGGCTTTTGCCCGCGATTTAGCGGCCATGATGATGGTGTCAGGGTAGCCACGATCCTTGAAGGCATGGCACATCTCCATACTGTGGCGTTCGAAGTCTTGCTCTGTAGAACACAAGCGGCGTACTCGCAAGAACTGTCCCACAGGGATGTTGTTCACACAATGACGGGGATGACATGATTGGAATGGAAGGTAGTTGTGGGCATCTGTTGCTTTAGAGAAGAACTCGGTGGTGATGTAGCCACCTTCCATTCTGAGGAGAATGTCCAGGTAGGGCATTTCTGTTTTAGAACTGTGGACTGTGAACTTTATTGACGGGTGGAATGAGTTGATGAACTCACTGAAACTGTTCAGTTGTTCCTCTGTCCCCATCCACAACACCAGTATGTCGTCAATAAAGCGTCTCCACAGTTCTTCTTCTACTGCTACAGGGCTTTTTTCCAGTAGTGACTTTTCGATATATATATATATATTCGCACACAGAATGTTACCCGGGGCAGCTTTCTAGACACAATGGGCCTTTTTATGTGTTCTGTATGTGTGCTGCACGCTCGCGCGCGCGTGTATGTAAGTGTGTGTGTGTGTGTGTGTGTGTGTGTGTGTGTGTGTGTGTGTGTGTGTGTGTGTGTGTGTTTGTGTATATGTGTGAATGCAGACTCTGTGCTATGCTAACGCTCCTCCAAACCCAACACCTGTTCTCACACAGGGCTGGAAAGTACAAGCTGATTGAAGGCAACCCCAAAGCCTTCCAAGCTCGCAGGAGGAGAAGCGTGGACATCCTGGACCAGGACCTGGCTGTGCAAGGCTCTGCCCTCACCAGACACAAGAGAGAGGGGTCCATGGACAGGAGACCCCCTGAGAGTGATCAAGTCAAGGTGATGAAAGCTTTCTCTTCTCTCTCTGGACTGAAAAGGCTTGGGAAGATACGGCCAAAGGGACGGTGGACCATGGACACCATTCTGAAGGTGCTGGAGAGATACGGGCCTAAAGATGTCACAGTCCAGGGAGACTGCCATAAGTGTGAGCTGTACAATCTGAACGGTGAGTTGGCTGATTGTTTGCTGTAGAACAGGACATAGAACGATAACAGAAGACATATGTGCATACTGTCACAGGTATACATAGACAAATGACCTGACAAATCCTATTACCGAAGTCTATGACCTCTGACAAGCCTAACTGATATCTCTAAACACATGAGCAACACTCCTACCGTATTACAATATCTCTGACAAACCTTGCTGTCATCTGTAAAAACCTAAAACACACTGTTGCCGTATTGTATGACCTCTGACACTCCTTCCTGCTATATGTAAAGACCTGACACACTTGCTATGTTGATGACAGCGGACCCCTCAGAGAAGAAGGACATCGCCAAGGAGAAGCCAGCTGTGGTGCTGTTCATGCACACGCTGCTGGAACTCTACAAGGCGGAGGAGGTGGAACCTGTTCTGGCTTATCCCTTCAAGAAAGATGCTCGCTTCAAGGAACTGAACTACACCGACAACACTTGGTGTGAAACATGATCAGGTGGACCCCTACATGATGACACGGAGGAGGCAAAAACTGCATCTGAAATATGAGCTTAAACTAAGATTGTACTCTTTTATGCTTGCTTATTGCTTTTGATAATCGGTCCGCAAAATTGTAAAATATTTTGCAAGAACATTGCTCAGATGAAACGTTGCTCACAACTGAAAAAGGCGTGGACTCACAAATGGCAGGAATTAAGTTTCAAGATTCAATCCAAGGTGTTACCTAAATATGAAGAAAATGCGACTGTTCCTCTGCTTAAATGCGTCATGCTATAATGCTTATTTATTTGTGTGCAAATTAAAAACTGCAAATTATTGAAATTCAATGTCTTGTGTGTCGATTTCTTTTAAAGAATTTGTTGTGGATAAAGAGTTATTTGAAAAATATATCAGAAAAGAGATTCAAATACAGCTCTCTCTCTCTCTCTCTCTCTCTCTCTCTCTCTCTTCTCTCCTCTTCTCTCTCTTCTCTCTCTCTCTAACACATACACACACACACACACGCATTGCCTTTAAAACAAACCAACAAATGAATACGTCTACCTTCGATTTAGTATACTTTCAAGCAGTGGGGGTTTAATTATTTCATAATACAAAAACACCTTGTCGATGAAGCTTTTCAAATGTTAAAGTGAATAAATCTGACACTTTTTCTTTATTTTCATCAAAGATAACCGTTTTCGAAGGAAGCAAAGGTATTAACAGTTTTGTTTTTTTCTGAATTGGTCAGGGTTCCAAAGTATGAATTTTTCAGAAAGAGCAATTCTCCCCAGTACGCATAAAAGCAACGTTTAACACTAAATTCATTCTATCTTTTGTCTAACAAAATATAAAGTTTGAATCAAAATATTTTATTACTACAAGATTGCATATTTTCGAGAAAAATAGGGGGGAAAGGGGAGGAAGACACAAAGAGAATGATAGAAAAGAGGGAATTCCTGGCACAGAGTTTTTAGAGGATGTGGATGCTGTTTTACCTACACCCGCCCCCTAGCACCCTACGGGGGAGCTGAGAAGCAATATAACGCCTGAAGGCTTCCTTGTAATCCTAAGCCACAAGGTGATAGCTGATCATCTTTTCCTCTTTTTCCTTTAGAACAAACTCTACGAACAACTGGAATCTAGAACAACTGGGTTCCTTTGTGAGAGAGACAGACAGACAGACAGACAGAGACGGAGAGAGAGAGAGAGAGAGAGAGAGAGAGAGAGAGAGAGAGAGAGAGAGAGATGGGTAAGGCTTTTAAAAATATTCAAGGATAATGAAATAAGCACTTGTGTGCTTTCTTCATTTAGTGCCCGTGTGTATGCAGTTTTGTCAATTTTGTTATCGGTTCCCATCGACACATAATGACCTACTATTTTGAAAAGTGGAACAGGTTTTAATGTGTGCACAAGATGCTCTGCGTGCTTTCACACAGGGGACCTAGGTTTATAGTCTCATATGAAGGACTTAGAAGAGAGAGAGAGAGAGAGAGAGAGAGAGAGAGAGAGAGAGAGAGAGAGAGAGAGAGAGAGAGAGAGAGAGAGAGAGTGTGTGTGCCTGTCAATCTAAAGTTATTTATTATGGTAGGTTTTTTAGCCCTTTCACGGGACAGTATAGCTCAATGGTAGCATGATGACTAAGTGGATGGATGACCGTTTGCGCACCTTGGCTACAGCCCCCCCCCCCCCCCCCCCCCTACCAGTGCACCCAGCATTAAATGGGTACTTGCTCTCTTTAGGGTCAGGGAAAGTAAAGCAGCAAGGGAGAGGAGATGGGTGTTGCCCTCAATATGCTGGCCCATGGAGAAGCTGAGGTCTCTGACATCTTGCTCCCCAACGACCGATAGGCTATGGGACACCTTTTACTACATGGGAAGTGTGGAACAGAGACAAAGCAAACAATACAGAAAATTTGGTTTCTCACCAGATGATTCATATTCAGAAAAAGCACCACTGACTGACTGTGGCACCACCGTTTTCTCACACTGTCTATAGTCATCAGTGGATCAGTCATGACACATCCGTGCTAAGATTTCCTCCTTTAACAGCTGCTCTACGTTTTGGCATGTCTTTTACACCTGTGGCAGAGATATGTGTCCAGGTTTTTCTTTGAATTTCTGTATGTACACCACAAGACCAGTCAAAGTGAACGCAGAAGCACAACTTGGTTCACAGCATTCCCTCTCGTGTACCAACACACTTGTATATTCTGAGAGCTCTCCACATAACCAAAACCAGTACAACTCCCTTCTTCAACAACCAGGATTTTTAAGCCCGCATTTCTCTTTCTTCTCCTCCATCTACCTGCTTCTAAGCTTGTTATTGTGTTGCCGCAGTGTATAGTCACAGCCTTAGCCTCGACTTCACAATGAGGCGTGTCAATTCTTTCTCTTTGTAGTTGATTGCTAGCTGTCACAGGTAGAGAGGAGACACACGAAGTACACATAGTTTGTTCAGATAACACACGATGGCTTGAAAAACATTGGTTCTTCAGATCAACACTGTAATAAACACTAGAGTACTTGGGGAAGAAATAAGTGCTAAGGTCATTAGAGTGATTGAGGGAAAAATAAGTGCTAAGGTCACGATTCATTTTCTCGTCTCTCTTGACTTGCCAGTGTGTCTCAGCTCTCAGTCTATCTCCGTTGGCTTGTGATAACCGATTTCTTTTCTAAAACCATTGTTCTGTGTTTAGTGGTGTTGTTTCCTCTATGAAGGTGGGTATCCTTGAATAACGATTGTCTGACTGCCTCTACCTTCATTTGCAAAAGAAGATACCAATATTTCCTTTAGCACAACATTCAACATGCTCTCTAGCGTTGACAGAAGACCTTCAACATACATCTTGACTTGAATGGGACAGAGTATCAAATTTTGTAAGAGCTGAGGAGTGACAAGCCAGCATTCTGCTAGCAATGAAGAGAGAGAGGGGGGGGAGAGAATAAGAGAGGGGAGCAGAAGGCAAGACAGAGAGGGGGGGGGGGGGGGGTAAATTCGATAACCCGCTAAAGAAAACGCATTGCAAAATTAATAAGTTCAAGAAAGGAATAGAAACCCAAAAGATCAAGAAATAAAAAAAACAAAAACACAAAAATGAGGGGCAAAAAGAAAAAAAAAGAAATGATCAGACTATAAAGACAAGATCACTCCTGAACAAACTTTGAGAAATCAGGACAATATGATCCATGGATATCTACTTGCTGAAACCCCACCCAAAGCCTCTCCCATGGTGTGCTGTGCTGCAGTGGACACCCAGCAGTGTTCAGCAGAAGGCTGATGTACTGTGTCTGTCCCCATCCTCTGCTCTTTTATACACCTGCTCCCTGCACTGCAGGACTGACTTGCCCGTAACAGCTGCGAACATTAAAACATTACCTGCCACTCTTCTATCAAACTTACTGTATTGTAACTCAGCTGTTTAGTTTCACTAGTGGCTGAACAACTAATCCAATATGTCTCTTGTGGTTCTATCTTGATTAACTTCTCGTGTACCACTGTCAATTTTAAAAAAATTCGGAATATACTTTGGTTTATTTATCACTCTGTTTAAGAAGGTTTTTATATGAGTGCAAAAACAATATGTTTTAGAGGGAAATTGAAGAAAAGGTTTATTTTCAAGGATTGGAAACTTTTTTTAAACAAGACACTCTCCAAAGAACTTCAACTAAACTAAATGAAGACGTACTAGGATATTAGTCTTAATAGTTTACGAGAAAATATTTAAAAGGCTATTTTAAAGGCGCTAGACATATAAAAAAAAGGAAGGTGTTTAGCAAACATTTTTTGCCAATGCTAAAAAAATAGCACATGTCTTTTAATTATACGTTCACAAGAGGGAAAAGTAACATATCTGAAAACACTCTCATTAGAGCATGCGGGAAAATAAACTGTCTAGTTTGTTTCAGTAATGCTAAAAAGATAACACTAGTTTCAATGGAATACTATGCCAGAAATGAAAGGGGGAAAGAGTGTTCCAAATAGTGCATGATAAATATCAGACTACTGTCATATCCTTTACTGGAACAAAGAAAACAAAAAGGAAACCTTTGAATGTTTTGTCACAATAAAGATATTACCTATCAACTCCATCTTTGTTTCATTAATTCAAGTATCTCAACCATGTTTAGAACTTCAGCATCTGCTGGTTTACTGATTTGGAAAAACTTCAAAGAAGCTGAACTAGATTTTGTTAAATGGGATGATACCTCTGTGTGTGTGTGTGTGTGTGTGTGTGTGTGGTGTGTGTGTGTGTGTGTGTGTGTGTGTGTGTGTGTGTGTGTGTGTGTGTGTGTACATTTGGATTTGTTAACATTGTTAATTGTTTTTGGTTGTATGTGTGGGAATATATTGAGTGCAAGTACTATGATTTGTTTTCACAAGATGTAGCGCTATATAAAGTCCACTTATATTATTATTATCATTGTTATTATTATTATTTTGTATGTGTATTCTGTTTCTTTATATACTTTGTTGTTTAAGAAGCAAGCTTTGTAAAGTAAAATAAAGATGCTTGCTTTGATCAGATTGGCTAGTGATATGCTTTATGCATATTTTTTTAAACATATTTAAATACCATACTAAAATAAAGCCATAGAAAAATAACAAAATATCATAAGAGTCATATAACATAAATTTTCAAACATAAAAAACAAGAACAAAAACAAAAGCAACCAAAACACCACCTTCCACTCAAGCCAGAACGAAAGTTTAGATAAGGCAAACAATCAAATCTGTTGGTCAAATTATAACAAAAAATTCCGGCAACCATTTCCAAACTTGCTCTAGTGTAAACCCTTGTACCCTGTAATTACAGAGCATAAGGCTCTGATTGGTACCAGCATTTGGTACCAACGTATGCATCATCAAGTGAGGACAGATTAACGATGCACTAGGTTTGTATGCTGTCAAGTACCAGGATTTATCTCCAGTGATGTATTTGGCCATTACCCCTGTTTAAGCTGGTTGGGGTGGTTTAGAGACATTTGAGAAGAGCGTTGATTACTCTTGGCATGGAAAGAGTTAATTGAAAGGAGCGACGAATGGCTTCCTGCGATCCTGAGTGGTGGTGACTTGGTGTGGTGTAGTGTGGTATGGCGTGGTGTGTGTGGGTGGGGGGGGGGGGATTCTGCGTGTGATTTTCTGTGCGTGTGTGTGTTCTACTCTGCAGCTCGACTTGTCCTCAGAAAGAGCAAATCTGAGCACATAACTCCTCTCTTGCAATCTATCCACTGGCTGCCTGTGCCACAGAGAATTAATTATAAGATCAGTACCCTCTGTTACAAATGTCTCCACAAAACAGCTCCCTCCTACCTCAGCGACTGTCTTCAACTATACACTCTTTCTCGTTCCCTCCGCTCTGCTGCAGATACCTTATGCTTACGAACACCGAGATTCAACCAATCCACTGTTTGCCGTCGCTCTTTCTTAGTTTCTGGTCCAGTGATCTGGAATGACCTCCCTCTCTCCCTTCGCCAAAAGCCTACTTTTGACACTTTTAAATCCAGCCTCAAGACATATTTATTACAAATGTGATTTCCCCCCTCTTGTTTCATCTCATATCTATCCCTGCCTAAAACAGCCCAAATCCCATCACCCTGCCAAAGTGTATAATCATTCTGTGTGTGTGTGTGTGTGTGTGTGTGTGTGTGTGTGTGTGTGTGTGTGTGTGTGTGTGTGTGTGTGTGTGTGTGTGTGTGGTGTGTGTGTGTGTGTGTGAGTGTGTGTGTGTGTGTGTGTGTGTGTGTGTGTGTGTGTGTGTGAGCGTGTATGTACATTTGAATTTGTTAATTTTGTTAATTGTTATTGGTTGTATGTATGGGTGTGTTGAATGCAAGCGCTTTGATTTTTTTTCAAGATATAGCGCTATATCAAATCCATTTATTATTATTATTATTATTATTATCATTATTATTATTATTATTATTATTATAGTAGTTAGTGGTGGTGATGGTGGTGGTGATGGCGGTCTTGTTGCTGACATTGCTTCTGCTGCTACTGTTGCTGCTGTTTTTATACAGTGCATTTCACAATGTATCATAGATTAATAGATAGATAGATAGATAGTTGGATAGATAGAGAGACAGATAGACAGACAGACAGATAGATAAACAGACAGACAGACAGATAGATAGATAGACAGACAGACAGACAGGCAGGCAAATAGATAGACAGACAGACAGACAGACAGATAGATAGGTAGATAGACAGACAGAAAGATAGATAGATAGATAGACAGACAGACAGATAGATAGATAGATAGATAGATAGATAGATAGATATCTAGATAGATAGATAGATAGATAGATAGATAGATTTTTTAAAGGTACAAAGAATACATATGCACGTATAGAACTATGAGTTGATTTTTCCATTAAGCAATCTGCAAAAATAAAAATAAAAAGTTTGTGGGGAAACAGATTTAAAATTATAGAATCAGATTGTAGAGCACAAATTATTAACAAGAAATACTGTCTAGTTGCCAACCCCACAAACGAAAAAATGCGATTTTAATGAAGCACAAAAAATATTCATTTGAGCTGAAAGTACAAATTTTGGAATCTATTGTTTTACACATTTTAACCAGGATAACTACAAATTATTAGGTACGAAAGGTAAAACAGAAAGAAACACAAAGAAGTAAAGAAAACACAAAATAAACATTTAAAAAGAACAAAAACAAACCCAGAAATGTGGACAACCGTCATGGAAGCATAAACAGACAAATGCCTAATAAATCCTTCAGCTCCTGTTCTCAAACCAAGGAACTAAAACTCAGACTGACAGGTCAGATGATGGACGCTGATGACCAGACGCCAGCTGTGGCTGACCACCAAAATCCTAGTGGCCAGTGAGGTGACCACAGAGTATAAAAGAGCAGAGGGTGGCAGGGACACAGCACCAACAACCCCCTGCTGGACACTGCTGGTCGTCTGCTGCAGCACTGAAGCATCATGGACAGGTGAGTATCTTGTGGACACAGAGACTGACAGACAGACACACAGACTGACTGATAGACTGTTTGGCAGACAGACACACTGACTGACAGACTGACTGATAGACTGATTCCGAAGTTTTGAATATAAATAGCTGACCAGTTAGACCGGATATCATTTCAATCCACTGAAAGAATTGACAGTAGAGTGTATCTTGTGATGCATGCGTGTTAATGTTGAGCGCTTTGATTTGTTGCTTTACAAGATTCAGCGCTATATAAATTTCATACATTATTATTATTATTATAATGTTCAGATACTGAGTTGTGGTATTTTTCTGTTTTAAATGTTTTCCCTGTTATATATATATATATATATATATATATATATATATATATATATATATATATATATATATATATAATATATATATATATATATATGCATAGCTTCTAACCTATGTGAATTTCTTTGTTTGTGAGAGAGTGAAATATGTTAACTGAATTGAGCGAATATTGAATTTGCGGGATGTCTTCTATGTAAGACCAAAATAAGCATCCACAGAAGAAAGCGAGAGAGAGAGAGAGAAAGCAACTGTTTCAGAGTGATAGATATAAGTTGACTTTTGACAGAATGTGTGACTTTTATTTCTTTTTTTTAAAGCGATTGCCTTGTCAACAGAACAATTTCGGCAGCTTCATAAGATCTTAAGGCATCAAATGTTTTGTTTTGTTTTTTAATGCTAACTTGGGGAAAAACAACTGAAATAACACTTTGTTGTTGGAGTATGCTCTCTCTCTCTCTCTCTCTCTCTCTCTCTCTCTCTCTCTCTCTCTTTCTCCACAGTTATGAAGTTTTAGGTAAAGACATTGAACAAAGATAATTACAAAGAGAATGGTGCTTTCTCTCTCTCTCTCTCTCTCTCTCTCTCTCTCTCTCTCTCTCTCTCTCTCTCTCTCTCTCCTCTCTCTCTTCTCTTTCCCCAGTTATGAAGTTTTAGGTAAAGACATTGACCAAAGATAATTACAAAGAGAATGGTGCTTTTGTGCCTCTCCCCTTTCTTTGTATCTAATTTGCTTTTACTCATTTTTAATATTATAGAGGGATGGATGTAAGAAAAAGCAGTTGTCAAGCCTATTCCTTCACCTTCTGAAAAGAAATTTTGATCTCTGTCTCTGTGTCTGTCTGCCTGCCTGCCTGCCTGCCTGCCTGCTCTCTCTCTCTCTCTTTGATGATGGTCTTTTTACCAGATAACTGGGCTGAATCTTTAATACTGACATTGCATAAAAAGGTGATGTTGATAACCCTAATAATTTCCTGGGAATTTCTCCTACTGACATAAGTAGTAAAATATATAGTACTATTATTAACAATAGGTTACAGGAAAGGGTTATGAAAAATAATATTACAGGTGAGCACCAATCTGGTTTTAAGACAGGATACTCCACTATAGATCAAATGTTTACTCTGCTTGCGTTTGTACAGAAACAGTTTGCTCATAACCGTAAGCTCTATGTAGCATTTATTGACTTTGAAAAAGCATTTGATTTTGTTAACAGGAACTTGTTGTGGCCTATTCTCCTGAAAAACGGTGTGACGGGTAAACTATTACGATGTCTGAGAGCCATGTATCAGAATGTCAGAAGCAGAATAAGATGTGGAACTAAAGTGACTGACTTAATATATTGTACCACTGGTGTCAAACAGGGCGATGTATGTAGCCCCTAATTGTTTTCTGTTTTTATCAATGAGTTAGCCAGAGATGTCATCAATAATGGGTAAACATGGTGCCACTTTCCCCCAAGATTTCTCAGAGTTGTTTATTCTTCTTCTTGCTGATGATGTTATCCTGCTATCTGAAACAGTTGTAGGCTTACAAAAGCAGTTAAACAGCTTAAACAGTGCTGCAACATCACTTGATCTTAAGGTTAACCTGAGTAAGAGTAATATCGTTGTATTCAGAAAAGGTGGATATTTAGCTGCTCATGAAAAATGGTTGTACAATGGAAATGTCATGCCTGTGATTAATGTATATAAATATACAGGAATCTGTTTTTCTACTAAGCTTAGTCTCACAACTGCACGTAAAGATCTGGCACGTCGAGGTAAACGTAGCCTGTTGTTTGTGTTGAAAAAACTACGAATATTGAATAATAACTCTTTTGACTTGTTCATTAAGATATTTGATGCACAAATACAACCCACTGTGTTATATTGTGCAGAAATGTGGGGCTTGGATGCAGCTGTAACACATTGTGAATCAGTGCACCTCTTTGTTTTAAAGCTTTTAAGGCTATGATAGACGTACACCTAATGATCGTGTTTATAGTGAAACTAACAGATAACCTCTCTCTGTTAATGCTGCTGTAAGATGCGTTAGATATTGGATTAAGATTCTGCATATGAATGAGAGCAGGCTACCTTTTAAATCCTACAAGATGCTTTATGATCTAGATGTCAAAGGGAAAATCAACTGGGCGACACAAATACGTACCTGTTTGTGTGAACTCGGGTTTGGATTTGTTTGGCTCAATCAAGGAGTCGGAAGTTGTAGAGAGTTTATTAACGCTTTCAGGCAAAGACTGATTGACTTCCGATGGCAGCAATGGAGTGATCATATACAAAACAGTGAAAGATTTCGAATGTACAGACAATTTATAAGTTCACATGATGTCAAACCTTTATCTAAAACTTGATATGGATATACATTTGAAAAGAATTATGTCTAAGTTTCGACTTGGTGTATCAGACATCAATGTTCATAAAATCAGATACAGAGAACATGATATTCACGACCTCAGGCTGCTATGCCCATTATGTAAGCAAGCAGAAGAGGATGAAGTACATTTTGTGTTGTGCTGTCCAGTATTAGAGGATGTTAGGCAAAACTATATTCCTGTTAAATATAGTAGACAGCCTAATTTATTTAGACTCTGTTTACTCCTGGCAACAAGGCATCCTGAGGTTGTGCGCAGCCTCACTTTATATTTTATTGTAAAGCTTTCAGAATAAGAGAGATATTGTTATCCTAAGTCATATTTTTGTAGCTGACTTTTTGTTATACAGTAACATGTTGTGGCTACTCTTGCTTTTACCCCCACCAAAATACTAAGCAGTTCGGCAACCCCCTTCATGTATGAGCCAATGGCCTTTTTGTGAATAAATCCTTCGAGTTCGAGTTCTCTCTTTCTCTCAACAGTTAAACGACTCTGCCTGCTGATTTTTGTGACGTCTTTGTCTTACCACTTGTTTATAACTCTTCAACATATCTATTTCTTTTTTATTGTTCAAATGTATTTTCTTCTCTGTGTTGCCTGTCTAACTGCACGTCCCTGTGGACTAAAGGGGCATTGTCTTGTTTGTGCAGGTTCGTGTTCCTCCTCCCTGTGTTGATGGCAACGTGTGTTGCTGTCCAAGCTGACCGTCCTCCCAACATCCTCTTCATCATGGCTGATGACCTGGGTATGTTCCGTCATTTTTAGTTCGTTCCTGGACTAGAGGTCTGCGTTCACCAATGGTGAGAGATTGCATATACGACCGTTTTTGCCTGCCATTAAGATAGCCACATTCCTACTTTGGGGTGTATGCTGGGTATTTTCGTGTTTCCTTAACCCACCGAACTCTGACATAAATTACAGGATCTTTAAAGTGCATATTTGATCTTCTGCATGTGTATATACATGAAAAGAATTAAGACACAGGCAGCTCTGCACCTGATGATGACTTGGGAGATTGTAAAAATCCCCACCATTAATTTACCAGGGAGGCACCGTGGTCGAGTGGTTTAGGCAGTCAACTCGTGATCCAGAGGTCGCGGGTTCCATCCCCGCTCGGCTCGGTGTTGTGTCCTTGGGAAAGACACTTTACTCCTATTTTCCTCACTCCACCCAGGTGTACAAGTGGGTACCAGCTCTGCTGGGGAAGTATCTGGCGACAGACTAGCGTCCTGTCACAGGGGTGATAAAAAAACTATCAGTTCGCTTAACGCTACAGAAACCGGGATAAGCTCCGGCTCTATGGGCCTTCTGGCTCGAAAGAACATACTTTTTAATTTACCAGACGCCGCCTAGATTCAAACCCACGACTTCAGGACCTATATTATGTAATGATAACGATGTTTCAGTCAACTTGAAAAAAACAATTCTTTTAACCTGAGAGTATATTTCCCTTGAAACTGACATTGCTTCCATCTCTATTCCTCTTTTGAGCTAGGGCCTATGTTTGCATAAGCAACACATCATGCACATATGTTACTCC
>CM054153.1:34906225-34936225 GCA_028751875.1 Rapana venosa | reverse complement strand
TTCCCTGTAGGACAGTCTTGTCCAGTACAGATGTTCATGTGATGTGCCCGAACTACTTTAGTTGCGTCTTTTTACCGAAGTCAGGAGCTCTTCATATAGTCCAATGGCGTTTTTATTTCTGGCCTTCACATCCTCATTGGGGAAGTGATCTCTGTATGAGATACCAAGTAGTTTGCAAAAGTACCTCATCTCCATTGTCTGTATCCTTTCTTCAATGTCTGCTGCCATAGTCCACTTTCACATGCGTACAAATGCAAACAAAGGTGAAAGATGATCATCATCTCTCTGAGCGGCTGTGTTGTGCTGTGCTGTGCTGTGTCATGTTGTGCTGTACTGTACTGTGCTGTGTTGTGCTGTGCAGCTATGTTGACGGCCATGGATACCGGTATCGGCAAGGTGATGCAGACCTTGAAGGAAGAGCAGCTGACCCGAAACACGCTGGTCATCTTCCAGTCTGACGTGAGTTGTCCGCCCCTGCTCTGAGGCACTGGTCCTGGCTTTTGGCTGTGGAAACTCTTAGCCCCGCGTCTGACCTCCACCTTCTTCATACGTTGTTGTTGTTGTTGTTGTTATCTTCTGTAATAGGTCAGTGGTGCTGATCTTAAGCCGTTCATTATGATCCTAATACGCAATCGCACTCAGGCTCGTTCTGCTGCACACTCATGTTTAGAAAGTTTCAATTCACCATCATTGCTTTAGCATCCGTGAAGCATCTAGCCAAAAGAGACCCAGCACTGCTTCTGGGTAGCCTTGTTTGCTCTAGCATCTTTCAGAACTACATGCTACACCATTTCGTGGCGACGAAACTTCACTTCGTTGTTGAAACACCTATGTCTCGAGATATCAGTCCGCGGAAATAATTTTTTAAAGGAGGCAAAGACGTATTTGGGGGGAATTTTCGCTTCCTAAACCATAAAAATAAACCGTACGTTAATTTTTTTTTCATCTCAAGTATCCCTCGGAGGATTAATGATCAACCCGTGACACCTTCCTCTGCTAAAGAGTGTCACAACATAGGGATTATTTTGCGCCACTTAACAGTGCCAAGTGCTTCATTGTAAGGAAGACTGACTGAGCATAGGACAGGAAAAAATAACATACAGAGATCTGACTGGCATATCACAGCCATTAGTCACTGATTTGATTGCTCACCAAAAGGAAGTAATGTCGTTGTTTCATTGTAAATGATGCCCGAGATCTGTTACTATGATTTTTCTTGTTGTCTTTTGTTGAGTGCTGACGGTGACAACGACGACAACGACGACGATGACGACGGTGATGATGATGATGATGATTACGACGACGATGAAAATGAGTAGGGTAGAACTGGCGACAGTCAAGATGAATATAGTAGCGTCAGCAACGACGATAGCAAGGAAATGATAATCTTTACATCGTTGATGAAGAAACGACGATGATAAAGGATAATGATCATCATGACTTCAACGACAGCGACTTATACGATGAAGATAACAATTATCGTCATTACTGAAGAAAACGATGATAACAAACGATAATGACCATCATGACGCCAACGATAAGCGATGAAGCTAACAATGCTCGTCATTACTAATTCCACAGAACGGAGGCGACACCCACTTTGCAGCCAGCAACGATCCCCTGAGAGAGAGGAAGACCACGCTGTATGAAGGAGGGCTGAGAGTTCCCAGCTTGGCCTTCGGTCCTGGACTCCTGGCCAACACCCCCCGAGTCAGCAAAGAGTCAGTGTCCTCCACCATCACCCCCCTCCCACCCCACTACTCTTTCCCCACCCCCTCCAACCCCAGCCCTCTCTGCCACCTTTCTTCCCTCCCCAGCTGACACAAGTTCTCTACTTTGTCAGAGTACCAGTAATTTAAGATGTTAGGAAATGGTTACCTCAGAGAAGACTTAAGGGTAATGTAACAGCAGTTCACTGTCTCTAGCTGTAAGTATTGCAGTGAGCAGTTCTTGTGTACTCTAGTCTCTCTGATTACCTTTGAGGGAAAATTACGTTTTACATCCGTATTACGGTCAATTACATCAAATATATTTAAATGAACTCTAGTTTTGATGAAACAGTATTTAGTCAAAATATATTATCCAAATTTATTCAAAAGTCCATGCCCATTGGTCACAAAAAAAATAAACGTGAAAGTTATGATAACTAGATTGAATACTTTTTTCATGATGCAGCCGCCATATTGGTTGCGTGGACTGAACCATTAAACGGGTAATCAGACACGAAACCGCTTCAGGGTGACTTGCTTAAAAGTCTGTTCTCTGAAATACATCAACAATCACGAGGAATTTCCGGAAAGTGATTTTCCGAAAAAAATAATAATCAACCATATCTGCCACCCGCACAAGTTTATTACTTCTATACAAATGCATGTGTCGTATTTATCAAAATGATTTGATGTTTGCACTTAATCTGCCGTTTAGAATGTCAAACTGAATTTTGCTGTCATCATACAAAGAGTCAGTTAAAGATTCTTTATGTCAAAGATGGTGACGTCATTCCTACAGCTGTTGGGGAGCTCAGTTAAATGTATTTGTATATGCTGTTTCATGTGTTAGAGTAAACAATACATGTGTGTGTGTTTGTGTGTGTGTGTGCGTGTGTGTGTGCGTGTGTGTACGTGCGTGTGTGTGTGTGTGTGTGTGTGTGTGTACGTGCGTGTGTGTTGTGTGTGTGTGTGTGTGTGTGTGTGTGTGTGCGTGTGTGTGTGTTCACAGTCTGTTCCACATTGTGGACTGGTTCTCTACACTTCTGGGGGCAGCCGGTGTCGAGCCAGGAAGTATGTGAAAGCTTAGCAGCCGTCTGCTGTTGCTGTGTAGTATCTGTCTGTCTGTCTGTCTGTCTGTCTGTCTGTCTGCCTGTATGTCTGTCTGCCTGCCTATTTGTCTGCTGTCTGTCAGTGTATCTGTCTGTGTATCTTTCTCTCTGCCTCTCTCTCTCTATCTCTCTCTTTCTTTCTTTCTTTCTTTCTTTAGTTTTTTCATATATTTTTCCCGTCACTGTGACTCTGGCTGCCTACTTGCCTGTCTGTCTGTCTGCCTCCCCCCCCCTCTCTCTCTCACTCACCCACTCTCTCTTTCTCTCAATCAGGTACATAACATTTGTATTCCTTCCCCTTAAAATGTATTGTGGCCAAAGGCGGATGTGTACATTAAACCATTTCAAAGTTCAGAGTCTCTCTCTCTCTCTCTCTCTCTCTCTCTCTCTCTCTCTCTCTCTCTCTCTCTCTCTCTCTCAAGGCAAAAGCCAAAAGAGGGCAAACAAGGGCTTTAGAAGGTAAAAGATAGGGATTCGGCCAGGCCACAATTGATAAATGCCAGCAAGGTAACACTTCTGTTACGGTGACTAAGAACATACCTTCAGAATCACTCCAACACAAGACATGTTCTGTAGATAAAGATAAAAGTCATATCGACTTTCTAAATTACAATCTCTTACCAAAACTTGACGATATGTGTTTCATTAGTTTTCTTTTGGCTTATGATGTTATTTGTTTAACAGAAACTTTTGTTGCAAAGCTATAAAATTATCACATCAAGGATACTCAGAAGGGGGGGGGGGGATTGTTATTATAAGGAAATCACTGGAATCCCATATTGAACATATTGTTGTCGAAACTGATAATACTATAACTATAAAGATGCATAAAGATTTGTTTGGCACAGACAAGGACATTATCTTAGTAGGCTCATACATTCCTCCATACGATTCGCCTTTTTGGAGAACTTAACATGATGTTCATGGTATGGAAACTCTGGAACAATGTATTCTGGACCTTCAAAGTACTTATGATGATTTTTACCTTACCCTAATGGGATGTTTCAATGCACGAAAAGCATCTGAAAATCATTGTACAACCAATAGAAATGATGACTTTGAGAACCTACAATGTTCTACCAATTCTAAAATACCAAGAAAATCTCATGATGTGCACACAAACATATTTGGTAACCAGTTTCTTGAACTGTGTAACATGTTTGATTTTTTCATCTTAAACAGACTTTGCCACTTAGATTTTGATGATAGTTGCACATTCATATCTCCTTTAGGCTCAGGTACTGTGGACTATTTCATAATGTCTTTTGATTTATTCATGTCTGTTAAAGTACCCTCTTTGATAGTCGAAGGCTTAACAGAATCTGACCACTTACCAGTTAGCATGAAATTAGAGGTTACAAACTGTATTTCAAAACCACAGGAACTTCAGAATTAAAGGAAATCTTATTATAAATTAGTATGGAACCAAACAAAAGAAGACAAATATCTAAATGCGCTAAAAAGCAGGGACATTCACGACAGACTTTTGATAGCTACAAACACCCTTGATGAAAATGTAGAAACTGCTCTAGACATGTTCACCAAGTGTTTGAAAGATGCAAGCGAATGCATGTCTAGAAGGATTTCAGTGAGCAGTACAAAGAAATCTGAATGGTTCGATAATGAATGTGGACTTGCAAAAAAAAAGAAAGGAGAAAGATGCTAAACTGTTTTCGCTCCACCAGAAAGGAAGAAGATCGTATTGTTTACGTCGAGAAAAGAAAACAGTACAAAAAGCTATTAAAATCTAAAAAGCAAGATTATAGAATCATTAGCTAAGAGTGTTAACAGTTCAGCACAGTTCTGGAAAGAGGTTAGAAAAATGGGATGTGGGAATGGTGAAAAGATATATAATAATATAAGTACTGAGAAGTGGTTTAATCACTTTAAAGATGTTTTTCAAAAGCATGAAGAAGGTGATAATCCCAGTGATATTTCAGCGGATCTAATGGAAGATGTCGATCACACATTAAATAAAGATATATCAGAGGATGAAGTAAAAGAAGCTATTCGAAAACTGAAACTGAGGAAGGCAAGTGGTATAGATGACATATAATAATAATAAAAATAATGTATAGAATTTATATAGCGTATCAGCCGAGATATTAAAAACTGCTGACAAAATTGTAATAACGTTTTTGGTCAGATTATTTAATATCATCTTTTCATCTTGTATTTATCCCAAAGAGTGGTCCAAGGCCATAATTATACCAATTCACAAAAAGGAGACCACGATAACGTTAACAATTACAGGGGAGTTTCCCTCTTAAGCATTATATCTAAATGTTCACATCTATCTTAAACTCAATACTTTATAAATGGTTGGAAAGTAATAATATGATTTCAGAAAGTCAGGCAGAATTCCGGAAAGGATACTCAACTGTGGATCAGATATTCAACCTATATGCAGTTGTTCAGAAATGCATGCAAAAAAGGGGTAGAAAATTATATGTTGCTTTTGTTGACTTCAGGAAAGCATTCGATTCTGTTTGCCATGATAAGCTCCTTGAATGTATGAAAAAACAAGGTGTGAAAGGAAAATTGATGGTATGCTTGAAATCAATGTATTGTGCATTACTGTCATGTGTGCGTGCAAACAATGAGTTTACATAATTTTTTGAATGTCCACTTGGTGTAAGGCAAGGTTGCGTCCTGAGCCCTACATTATTCTCTATTTTTATAAATCAGCTGGCTGACCACATGAATGCTGAAGGTAAGCATGGTATACAAATGCTTCCAGGTGGTATTGAGTTGTTTATCCTACTTTTTGCTGATGATGTGGCTTTGTTATCAACAACTGCAGGTGGCCTTCAAAATCAACTAAATGTATTACATATATGCTGTAAGGAAATGAAGTTAAATGTTAATGCTGAAAAAAACAAAAGTCATAGTTTTTAGAAAAGATGGTTACTTAAGCCAGCACGAGCAATGGATTTTTGACGGTAAAAAACTAAATGTTGTAAATAATTATTGTTATTTAGGGTTTAATTTTACGACAATGATCAGCATGAAGAAAGGAACTGAACATCTAGCAACTAAGGGCAAAAAGGCAGCTATGCAATTGAATAAATCCTTCCCAAAATATAAGGAAATGACCGCTATTACGTTATTTGAAATATTTGACGCATCCGAAATTTGAGGTTTTACCAAGCTAGATCATTTAGAAAAAGTACATATGTTAGTCTGTAAAAGATTATGTGTTCCAGTAAAACCTCCAAATAAGATGATTTATGGCGACTTGGGGAGATATCCTCTATATGTCAATTCTTGTGTTTCTGCATTGCGATATTGGTTTAGGCTGTTACAAATGGAAACTAAAAGACTACCCTACAAGGCTTATCAGATGTTGCTAATTCTAGATAGATTTGGGAAGAATTGGTGGGTAACAAAAGTAAGAGAAATTTTATGTCACACAGGATTTCAGATTGTCTGTATGTAGCAAGGCGTGTGGGATGTTAAAGCTTTCTTACGTCTATTTAAGCAGAGACTTGTTGATACCTTTATACAAGAGTGGTTTTCCACAATTGAAGATCGCAATAGATATAATGACTATAGATCATTTAAAACAATTTTTGAAAGAGAAAAATACATTAATGATATCGATACCTACTGCTTTAGGGTTGCTGTTTCTCAAGTAAGATTTAACGTCCTGCCACTGAATGCAAATGTGCATCGCTACAGCGATTCTCTGCAAAACAAAAACTGTCCTTTTTGTATGTCAGTCACCGAAGACGAACAGCATTTTCTCTTTAATTGTACCATATATTCGGATCTTAGAATTAAATTATTGGGTAATTTAACTAAAGTTCCTACAAGTATCAAATATTCACCAGATGCACAGTGTCTCCCGATATGTTCAGTGTTCTCTCTCTCTCTCTCTCTCTCTCTCTCTCTCTCTTCCGTAGGTACATTTCATTTTCTTCATCTTTCCATTCCTCTCCTTTGAAATGTATCGTGGCCAATGGCTGATGTACATTAAAACATATCACAGTTCAGAGTTTTCTGTCTTCAAAGTGACCCCTCCCTCTCTTAAACCCTTCACGTTTGTGTTCATGTTTACTGTTTTTGTTCCTTGCCACTGGGCAGATGTGGACGGCGTGAACCAGTGGAACCTGCTGCGCTATGGCTCTGATGGCCCCAGGAAAGTCTTCATCTACAACATCCACGGCAACAACGGCGCAATCAGGTCAAGCAGCTCTCCTTCATGTTCTGACCAATACACATTTATTTTGTTATTTATTTATTCTTTTATATCGAGGATAATGGAATAAGCACTTATGTGCTTTTTTACATCTAGTCCCCGTGTGTATGAGTTTTGTAAATTTTGTCATCCGTTCCAACCGGCACACAATGGCCTACTCTTACGAACAGCGGAACAGGATTTAACGTGTGAGCAAGATGTTCTGAGTGCGTTCGCACACGAGGCCTCGGTTTATAGTCTCATCCGAAATACTTTTGGGGATAGTGGAGTCTGCACTGATGTTAACTCCAGGGGAAAATATCCCCTTGAACGGGAATCGAACCCGGGTCGTCAGATTGCGAGCACAATGTTCTAATAATAATAATGATAATAATAATAATAATAATAATAACAACAATAATAATAATAATAATAATAATAATAATAATAATAATAATAATAATAATAATAATAATAATAATAATACATGGAATTTATATAGCGCCATATCTTGAAAAAACTCAAATCGCTTACGTTCATCCCGTTCATTCACATGCAGCCAGTTACAATTTATAGTTTTTACAAATTCAAATGTATACACTCGCACGCACGCACATACACACATAAAGGTTACGCACTTCGGCAGGGTGATGGGGTTTTGTCTGTTGAGGGCAGGGACATAAATGAGATAGCACAAGAGAGGAGAATCTTAAGTTCGAAATAAATGAGTCTTAAGGCCGGATTTAAAAGCTTCATAAGAAGGCTTTTGGCGGAGGGAGAGAGGGAGGTCATTCCAGATTGATGGACCAGAAACAGAGAAAGAGCGAAGGCCAACAGTGGACTGGTTGATTCTAGGTATTCTTAAGCACAAGGTGTCTGCAGCAGAGCGGAAGGAACGAGAAGGAGTGTACAGTTGAAGACATTCACAGAGGTAGGAAGGTGCTGTTTTGTAGAGGCATTTGTAACAAAGGGTACTGATCTTATAGTGTACTCTCTGTGGCACAGGCAACCAGTGGAGAGATCGCAAGAGAGGAGTAATGTGCTCAGTTTGTTTTTTCTGAGGACTAGTCGAGCTGCAGAGTTTTGTATACGTTGAAGAGAGTGGATAGATGAAACTAGGAGACCGGCCAGAAAAGAATTACAATAGTCCAGACGTGAGAGAATGAGGGACGTGACTAGTTTGGATGTTGCATCTGTGGACAGGTACTTTCCAACTGCACTGATGCGTCGTAATTGATAGTAGCACGACTGATAGGTTTGGGTGATGAACTTTTGCATGGAGAGTGTGTTGTCGATAATGACCCCTAGGTATTTCACAACAGTGGATAGAGGGATAGACGTATTGCCGAATTCTGTTGAAGCTGTTGTGATGGAAGAGAGTTTGTGTTTGGTCCCTACAAGCATGGCTTCGGTTTTATCTGCATTTAACTGTAACTTGTTCATTATCATCCAATTTTGGATATCTTGAAGGCAGTAGGATATATTAATCAAAAGAGAAGGCAGATTTTCAGCAGTATCACTGCTAAGAATCTGAGAGTCATATGCATACAGGTGATGGTTGATCTGATGACGATTTATTATATGTGAAAGAGGAGCAGTGTAGAGAGCGAAAAGAACAGGGCCCAGAACTGATCCCTGTGGGATTCCACATTCCAGTTTGGTAGGTGTTGATTGAATCTTGTTTATTACAACTGTGTGGAATCGGTATGAACTGAACCAGGTGAGGGCTGTGCTTTTAATACCGATCGTTTTTTTGGAGACGGGAGAGAAGAATTGAGTGGTCTATAGTGCCGAAGGCTGCAGATACATCGAGAAGAGTGAGAAGGGAGATTTTTCCTGAGTCAGATGCGTGTAGAAGCGTGTTTAAGGTGTGGACATGGGTGGTTTCGGTGCTGTGGTTGACGCGATAGGCAGACTGAAAAGGGGGAAGGAGACTATTTGAGTGAAGATGGTTGTTGAGTTGTTTCAGAACAACTTTTTCAAGGACTTTAGAGATGAACGGTAGGTTGGATACAGGTCTATAATTCTTCAGAGTGTTAGTATCGAGGCTCGATGTTGGAAGCCGGGACAAAGAAATGTGGAGGTAATAACAGGAAAGCTACAGCTTGGTGGAACCAAGAGGTGAAGCAAGCCATCAAGAAAAAAAAGCAGCTATATAAAGCTTGGGTCAAGTACAGAATCGCAAGAAGACATAGTAATAAGACATAGTGTTGTGAAAGCCTCCAAAGAACAATCTTGGGCGACTTATGGAGAGAAGTTAAGCGAAATTTGCAAGAACTCCCCAAGAGAATTTTTCAAAAGTGTGAAGACGATGAGAGTAAGAGATGAGCCATTCAATCCAACAACAGTAGTGAATGATGCAAATGGAGAGGCACTGCACAAAGAAGAGGAAATTCTGAAACGATGGGAAGACTATTTTAAAGATCTTTTAAACCCATCTGGAGTACAAGCTTCCAGCTCGCAGTTCTCACCACGCTACAAAGACCAGTTAGAGCCCCAAATCCTTGAAGCTGAAACAAGAAAAGCAATTAAAACCAGCCCAAAGGGCAAAGCGGCAGGTGATGACGGCATAACAACTGAAGCCATCCTTGCATGCGGAGAAACGGGAGTTAAGTGGCTCACCATCATCTTCCAGAAAGCATGGGAAGAGAGGAAAGTACCAATGGACTGGCAAAATGCAATAGTGGTGCCAATTTGGAAGAAGAAGGGCAGCAAGAGAGACTGCAGCACCTACAGAGGCATTTCACTTCTGAGCCATGTAGGGAAAATGTATGCAAAGATTCTGGAACAGCGCACAAGAGCCAAAGCAGAACACCTACTGAGCAATGCCCAGTTTGGCTTTCGGAAAGGAAGAGGGTGTACAGATGCCATTTTCGCACTCCGACAGCTGTGTGAAAGAGCCATCGAATACAACCAAGACCTGCATACAGTATTCGTTGATCAAGAAAAAGCTTTCGACCGAGTCAACAGAGACAAGCTCTGGAAGATCCTGGAGCAGTACGACGTGAAGGGGCAGTTGCTTGATAACATCAGAGCAATCTATGCCAACAGTATGAGTGCAGTCCGAACAGCCAGTGGAACATCCGACTGGTTCCCGGTTACATCAGGGGTCAGGCAAGGCTGCGTACTCTCCCCCCTTCTCTTCGTGATCTACATAGACCAGATTACAAAGGAAGCCAACCCAGATCCTGAGGCCCTGAACGAACTATTATTTGCTGACGACCAGTCCCTGATGAATCAGAACAAAGCAGCTCTTCAAGAACACACAGACCAACTCAACACAAGCTGCGAGAGGTATGACATGAAGATTAGTATCACCAAAACAGAAGTTATGTCTGTCAGCAGAAATGCAGGAAAGCTGGACATCAACATCAACGGCACCCAGCTGAAACAGACCAAAGAATTTAAATACCTTTGCAGCCTCTTCCCTGAAGATGGAAAATTGGACAGAGAGATAGAAACAAGATGCCAGAAAGCGAATGCAGTCAGTTACCAACTCGCCCCCCTTCTAAAACATCCCAGCATCCCAATGAGCACCAAGGCAAAACTCATCAACGCCATCTTCGTTCCAACACTCACATACCAGTGTCAGACATGGGCCCTAACAAAAGCCTTAGAGAGAAAACTGGTCACATGTGAAATGCGCTGCCTGAGAAAAGCTGTCAACAAGACCAGACGCGACAAGATCAAGAATGAGGTGATCAGAGACATGGTTGGACTAACACCAATTCTCCACCATATCGAACTTTGTTGGATCAGGTGGTTTGGTCACCTCACTAGAATGCCGCCCAACCAACCAGCCCTACGGGCATACACCATCAAATACAATGGCTGGAAAGCCAGAGGTAGACCAAGGAGACGATGGAGCGACTCCGTGGCTGACACCCTGCGAGCCCATGACCTGTCACTACATCAAGCCTCCCGCCTAGCTGCAGACAGACGTCTGTGTCTCCCCGCGACGCCGAAGGGCACCAGCGGCAGATGAAAGAAAGAAAGAAAGAAAGAAGTTAGTATCGAGGTCGTGCTTTTTTTTAGTAGAGGTGTAACTTCTGCAGTTTTGAGAGCAGTTGGAACAATTCCTGAAGGAAGTGATGAGTTTACTATTTTTTGTGACGGTGGGTATAAGCTGTGGAAGGCACTGAGTGAAAAGAGAAGCAGGTATAGGATCAAGATCACATGATTTTATTGTAATTTCTTTTCAGAGTCGTCCTGATTTCTTTCTCGCTTGTTGGGTGAAAGAAAAGGAGAGGAGTACACTAGACTATCCCGTCCCTCGTCCCACAATGAACCTATGTGCACAGTACCCTGCATTACAGCTCACCATGGCATAGCGCAGCGTAACAGACAGTGTGCGTGCGCACGTGCACACACACATACACACATACACACACCATCTCAGCAGCAGTAGCAGTGTTATACTCATTATCAATTGCTTATTCGTTGTCATGACAACCTGCTTTGTTAAATAAGCCAAAGAAAAAAGTTTGGACTAGTCATTTTCACTTAAAACCTTGCACTGATTTTCCAGTCGTTACCTTAACAAACACAAACCAAAACCACCTTATTTCTACTCTATATAGAAAAAAGCACATCTTCTAATGAATAACATCTGGACTTTTAACTAAACTTAAGATATCCATGTAACAGATGCTTCACTTACAACCTACCTACCTACTTCCTTGCTGCCTTGCTACCAGCTGTGTTTGTATCCACAGCCCATCGAACACTGATACAAATGAGAAGATCTTTAACTTCTTCATTTTATTTTGTTTTTTATTTGTTTTTATTTTATATCACTTTAAGTCACGGCAGATTTCTCTGCGTGAAATTCAGGCTGCTCTCCTAGGGGAGAGCGCGTTGGCACAAGAGCCACAAAGGCAGCCCCATCCACATTGCCATCATCTTTACCTTGCGTAGATACATAAAGCCTACAACAACAACAACAACAACAACAACAACAACAACAACAACAACAACAACAGTAGTATGCCACTGCATAATTAATACTGGAGGTCATCAAGCTTCCTACACTTGGAGTTCATTACTACCCGTAACCTACAAGGCATCACCTAGATTCGAACTCGTGACACCATAACTGTTAGAACTAGAAACCCGTGAACTTACCCGCTGGGCCAACCAACACCAACTGACCCACCCGACGTTCACAGGGTGGGCAGGTTCAAGTTGATTGAGGGGGATGCTGGCGCCTTCCAAGCCAGACGAAGAAGAAGCGCACACGGCTCAGCTGCGGTTCAACCCGCAACCTGCAACAAAGACTACGCCACGAGCAGACATCCCCAGAGCAAAGACGTGGACAAGGTGATGGAAGCCTTCACTGGCCTCAGCGGGCTGAAGAACATCCAGAGCAAGAGAAGGTCAGGAGACTGGACCTTGAGAAAGATCCTGAACTACCTGGAGTCCTTCAATCCTGACGACGTCAGTGAGCGGGCGGATTGTACCAGCTGTCAACTCTATGATCTGGACGGTGAGTTGTGTGGGAGGTTGTTCAGATTTTGAAGTTGGCAGTGATGGTGGTGGTGAATGTGTTTGATTTTGTTCTTGGCTGACTCACCTGACTCTCCTGCCCTGTTCCCACGCCGTTCTTCTCAATGTCTCCATCCCAGCCATATCCGGGCTCGGCATGTCGCATCTTCAGGGTTTAGAAGTCCACAGGAAGCTTGTCAATAATAGGCTACCGTGAGACCACAACCCAGAGGGGCCCTGCACTGCTGCTGAATCTTTTTGGTGGAGTTTATTTGTGCCTTTTCTGAGCTAACTTCCACAAAACACAGGCAGGATTTTTAAAAAAAGCTTGTAAGCTTACTCCTTTACCCTTAATAAAGATCATTTTGACTTGACTTGACTTGGAACCACTAAACCCCCCTGCTGACGACAATAACTGCTAAGTCGTGGAGTGAGACTGAGTGAGATGTCTAGGCCCAGTGGTGACCAAAGGTGAGGAGGAGGAGGAGGACCACGAGGATCACGATGATGGGGATGATGATGATGATGATGATAGTTATGTTATCAATAAGGATAATGAAGAAGATGATGATGATGCTATGTGTGTGTTTGGTTTTTAGATAGAAATCTCTGTAATTGTAGGTATACAGTGATGTCCAGTTCTTATACAAGTACGACTTTGGCTATTTTGAATCGGGATGGAAGTAAACCATGTTCAGTACACGAGAGAGAGAGAGAGAGAGAGAGAGAGAGAGAGAGAGAGAGAGAGAGAGAGAGAGAGAGAGAGAGAGAGAGAGAGAGAGAGAGAGAGTCTTTTCTTTTTCTTAGTCTCATCATTTTAATATTTACTTACTGCAAGGTCATTTGGACAATTATACATTCACACGATGAAAAAAAAAGACAACGGGGTATACGGGTGCAAGGGGCTAAAGAGTGAAGACCGTCACAGAAGCTACGTCTACAGATTAATTCCACAGTAACTTTCCTGATATTCACTGGCAGTTTCCAGGGCACAAAAGTATGTAAGCTCCAAGAACAGCTACCTGATGCCATATGTTCAGTCCTCCTCAAGTTTGCCTAGTGTGACGTCACCATCAAAATCTACTTTTTTATACCAGAAAGATGTCTCCAATTTCCGCTTCCACTGAAACACATAAACTCTACAGTTCTCGCAAAGTATACATCATGAATTGAATAATTCTGTAAGTGCCGTATTTGTAAGCGCTTAGAGCTATCATTAATCAAACAAATATGTAAGAATCCTGTTTGTAAGTTTTCGGATGAAATTATAAACCGAGGCCCCGAGTGCGAACGCACGCAGAACATCTTGGGCACACGTTAATCATGTTCCGCTTTTCGTAAGAGTAGGCCATTGTGTGCCGTTGGGAACAGATGACAGAATTTACAAACTGCATACACACGGGGACTGGATGTAAAAAGCACATAAGTGCTTATTCCCTTATCCTCGATATAAAAGAATAAAATAAAATATTTTTTTAAAACATAGAGCTCTCATAAGAGAGATTAGGCACACAAAATATCCCTACCTTCTCACATCAACTTTTTTTTCTGAGAATGGGTATACAGTGGTGACGTCACACTAACCGAACGTCAGAGGCATTGAACTTGAAGGTAACAGCAAAGGAAAAGATACAGGAACGGAAATGAAGCCCACGATCAACAGTGTACAAAAATTCGTATCAACAGGAGACATTTGATTATAGTTGATAGCAAAACGAGTTCAGTAAGAAAGAAAATTGACTAGAGTTATCAGCAAAACGAGTTGCAGGATGGAAGACTTAGAGTTAACAGCAAAACGAGTTGCAGGATGGAAGACAGAGTTATCAGCAAAACGAGTTGCAGGATGGAAGACATAGAGTTATCAGCAAAGCGAGTTGCAGGATGAGAGACTTAGAGTTATCAGAAAAACTATTTGCAGGATGGAAGATTTGGAGTTAACAGCAAAACGAGTTGTGGAATGGAAGACATTTGATCAAAGTTAAGAGCAACACGAGTTGTGGAATGGAAGACATTTGATCAAAGTTAACAGCAACACGAGTTGTGGAATGGAAGACATTTGATCAAAGTTAACAGCAACATGAGTTGTGGAATGGAAGACATTTGATCAAAGTTAACAGTAAAACAAGTTGTGGAATGGAAAACAGTTGATCAAAGTTAACAGCAAAACTAGTCGCAGAATGAAAGGAAATTGATTAGAGTTAACTGTAAAACGAGTTGTGGAATGGAAGACATTTGATTAGAGTTAACAGGATGGAATGCGCGCGCACACACACACACACACACACACACACACTGCACTGTGTTGCTTTGCTGCTGACAGCCGACCCCTCAGAGACCAAGAACCTGGTGGAGGACCTGCCTGCAGTGACCCTGTACCTGTACAACCTGCTGGAGCTCTACAAGCTCGAGGAGGTCAGGCCAGTGCTGGAGTTCCCCTACAAGAAAGATCCTCGCTTCCAGGAGCTGAACTACACCGACAACACTTGGTGCGAAGAATCTGCCATTGTTGGTTAGAGAAGATCCTTGTTCTGCCTCTCGGATGAGGAGGCTGTTGTGTGTCGTTGGGAGCAGATGATAAAATGTAACACATCTATATGCACCACACTTATAGAGATGCTGCTTACCTAAAGTTGGAATGTTTTTTCTGTTTGTTTAAAACAGTTTCCGTAGTGTGTTTTTCAGTGCTGTTTCGGAGATATGTCATTTTTTCGTGTTTTGTGTTTTGGAATCAATGATGCATTTGATTAAACTTGATTCTAAAAAGTGGTGAATTCTGTGATTAAATAGAAAGTGTGTGTGTGCGCACGAGTGCGCGCGCGCGTGGGTGCGTGCGTGTGTGTGTGTGCGCGCGCGAGTGTGTGTGCATGCGCTCTCTGTCTGTCTGTCTCTTTCTCTCTCTCTCTGCCTGTCTCCCTTTCCCTGTAAGATTGGCTTCTATATGTGTAAAAGAAGAAGTACTCGTATTTCCCTACGTAATACATGACATAGCCTCACACACACACACACACACACACACACACACACACACACACACACACACACACACACACACACACACACACACACCATTCAAAATGATTTTTCACCACACGAAACTTACGTCGAGCATGTTGTTTCCACCCGGGGTAGTCCTGCTGGTAGACATGCTCGTACTGTGGCTGGTTGTACACTGGCTGCTGGTAGTGATTGTCAAAGGCGTAGCGTGGTACTGGATGAAGGTTCGTGGGATGAAATTGGCGCCTTGGTCTCCTCTTTGCTGTTTGCCAAAACAATGCATGAACATGCCTGCCAATGTTTCTAGCCACTATACTGGAGCCTTTTGCATTTGGATGAAATGTATCTTTGTAATGATAATGGGTGTACATATTTTCGTGGGAGACAAATGATACGTTGTTTAGATGGTATAACCCGGAGCAAGTCATTGCATTGAAGAGTTCTCTTTTCATCTGAAGACTTGGGTTTTTCACAGGGGCAACCTTGCTAATGACAATTTTTGTCTCAGGAAAAGAAGCTACAATCTGTTTCACATTTTTAACAAGGTGTTTGCTTGACATTTTGACATGGTGACATTTTGTAGTCTTTGCTTTGCACCAGCTATAGATGTAGTACAGTAAAATAGACACTGTGATTTCTGCTCACATCCGCAGCAGCTGCTCTACACGATCCTGAATTACACTTTCTATTTCCCTCGTCTAATATCACTTAGAGTGAACAGACGTTAAATTGAAGACAACAACAACAACAACAACACACACACACACACACACACACACACGCCCACACGCTTACACGGACACACACACACACACACACACACACACCACACACACACACACACACACCATACACACCACACAGACACCAAATAAATATTTTGAAACACACCAGCTTGAAATCAGTTCAAACTGACACCATCCAACCCACCTACATGTTCTCATTATACTCGTGCGCACGTGTGTGTGTGTGTGTGTGTGTGTGCTCGCGCGATTGTTTCATCAATTTTTTTTACTCCCGAATGGATTTTTTCGTGTCAAGGGAAAGTACCCTGAGCCAAGCGTCTTTGCCGCGGTAACGTCCCTTAGACCAGGAAACTGTCTCACCTGCTGTTCAGTCCCACTAGGGAAAGGACCAGTTCAGTCGTGAATAATACATGATTATGTCAAATCTGGGATCTGTCGTGTCAAGTTCCAGTTGATGCTGAGTTGTTTGCTTAAAGGGGTATGTACCCGACGCTGAGTCGTTTATTTCAAGGGGTGTTTTCCTAGAGTTATTACATCCGTTCCCACTCTTTTCTCATGAAGGCTTGAAACTGATCTAGCCACTGAATGTGAGTATATTCATCTGCCCCTTAATATGTTAAAACCCTATCCCGTTTTTGTTTTAACAGAATTTAAAAAAGACAGTCTTTTCCTATTCCTCGACTAGAGTTTCGAGGTTCACCAATGGCGAGATTGTGTGTATGCAACCGTTTTGTCCACCATTAACGGTAGCTGCAATACGATTTTGAAGGAGGAGAAGACAATCCATTTCACTCACATGCTTCCCAAATAATTAACAATGACAATAGCAGCTGATCCTTAGCATGAATATGACAGCTATTTTGGCCCACCAGTCGTTATACTAAAAGTGTATATTTGTATAGCCTAGTTTTAAATTTAAAAAAAATTCCAATTACACTATTCCTAGGGTTGTCAATTTCAGACGGCAGAAAGGTGAAGTATGTCATGTCACCGTGATTCTCGTGCAAAAGACCCGTGAGTTGTATCGAAGCAAGTGTTTCTGAGTAGAGGTGTTGAGTCTTTTTCCATCTCTCCCTTCTTGGCCTTGTAAAATGATTAAGTGAGTCGAAAACTGTCCTGAATATTAGTTCCATGGCCAAGTTTGGAGCAAGTGGACATGTTGGAAAAATACGCAAAACGTGCCTTCGATTTACGCAGTATGTGGCTTCAACTTACGTATTGTGTGCCTTCAGTTTATGCAGTCTGAGGACAAAGTTTTCTTTGTTAATGTTGGTCTACAATGTTGGGATTATATGCCACTGCGTGAGTATTGCAACTGTGTTTTGTTTGTGTCTGAAAACTTCATTTATAAATACTTTAAAACACCACTCACAGGCGCGTAGCTAAGTCTTCTAGTGAGTGTCATGCTGCTAGTGATAGATTTACCCCCAGAGAAAAAAACCCACCTACTGTTGCATCATCTGTCGGATCCTATTCAAGAGGAAGTGGAAAGTATTATAGAAGACCACATCGAAATAAATATTGGCATTCCCGCAGTTGGAATGCGGCTATCTTAATGGTAGTTTAAAAAAACCTGTCGTAAACACATCATCTCACCATTGGTAAACCTCGGAGCTCTAGCCTAGAGATGAAAAAAGCCACTGTATTTGTATACCATTTGAAGTCATGGCATATTTTTCTGCACATCGCCACAAGAGCAGTCCCACTCATTATTTTTGTTTCTATCCCTACCTGCATGTGTATTTGTTTCCTTATCAGATTGTCTTCATTTCAATAGAATTTTGCCATTAACAACTCTCTTGTAGCCGTTGGTTCTTTTACGTGCAGAAGAGATCAATTTTGCAAGACATGAATCGATCGGACAGTTTTGCCACTAAAGAGGACGTTTAGAAATGAAGTTGAAGAAGTGGCAATTGACCTCAATGTCAGAATGAACAAAATAGTATATGGCTTGAAATAAGCAATGAATAGACATGAAAAGAGAAAACTCTGTGATTATAAATAATAATAATAATAATAATAATAATAATAATAATAAATGGAATTTACACAGCACTATTTCTTGCAAAGACAAATCAAAGCGCCTGCATTCAACTTATTCTTTCACAGTCATGCAACCAACAATAATTAATAGCTTAAATTGAATTCAAATGCACACACACATGCACACGCACACACACACACATACACACACACACACGCACACACACACGCACGCGCGCACACACACACACACACAACCCACACACACACACACGCACACACACAACCACACACACACACAACCACACACACACACACACACAACCACACATACACACATACACACACATGCACACACACACTCAACCACACACACACACACACACACACACACACACACACACACACACACACACACACAACCACACACACACACAACCACACGGATGAGACTATAAACCGAGGCCCCGTGTGCGAACGCACGCAGAACATATTGCGCACACGTTAAATCCTGTTCCGCTTTTCGTAAGAGTAGGCCATTGTGTGCCGGTGGGAGCAGATGACAGAATTTACAAAACCGCTTACACACGGGGACTGGATGTAAAAAACCACATAAGTGCTTATCCCATTATCCTCGATATAAAAGAATAAAATAAATAAGAAAAATAAATAAATAAATAAAACACACACAACCACACACACACACACACACACACACACACACACACACACACACACACACACACACACACAACACACAGAGGTTCTACACTTTGGCAGGATGATGTGATTTCGGCTGATGAAGGGAGGGACCGTTCCGAGAGAGAAAGTCTTAAATTTGGAATAAGTATGTCTTGAGGCTGGGTTTTAAAATGTTATAAGTAGGCTTTTGGCAAAGAGAGAGAGAGAGAGAGAGAGAGAGAGAGAGAGAGAGAGAGAGAGAGAGAGAGAGAGAGAGAGAGAGAGAGAGAGAGAGAGAGAGGTGGGAGGAAGTTCAGTGTGGTTGTAAGATGGAAGGCAGAGGACTTGCCTTCACATATCCAAGAAGAGTAGATGTGAGGGAAAAAAGAAAAGACAATTTAAAGAAGCAGGTTGACAAATTATTTAAAGTACACAGTGAACAAAACGATTTAAAGGAGTATGACCGCAGGTTGAATCGAAAGTACATAGTCAAAACGGTGGATCGTGGTCTAGAGGTAACACTCGCTTAGGAAGCAAGAAGTCTGGGTTTGATCCCTGTTTCGCACCAAACTTCCCCCCATTCACTAGAACTTGAGTGGTGGTCTGGGCTCTAGTCTTTCGGATGAGACTAGCTACCCGGTTTCACATTTTTGTCTGATATAATTCCCTGATTCCCTGTCATTGTCATGATTGCAGTCAACATCATATGTGTGTGCGTCATTAGATGTAGGCATGCACATGCACGCGCATGTGAGTGTATGTGAGCGTAAGTGGGTGGGCGTGGGTGTAGGTTTGTGTTCCTGCCTACATGCTAGAGAGAGGGAGTACTAGTGATGGCTTTTCTTTCATTTTTCTCCCTTCAATCCTTCAAACTCATATTGATTTTGCAAAAAAAAACACCACTGTGTGTAAGGAAAGGGGGGGTGGGGCGTGGCGTATGTGCACGCATGAACAAGCTCATAAAAGTATTATGTCTTGTTCTTGGCATTGAACTCAGATAATATATATATATATATATATATATATATATATATATATAATATATATAATGTGTGTGTGTGTGTGTGTGTGTGTGTGTGTGTGTATCTATTTCTTTTTAGTCAATAGTCCTTACAACATTGTATTCCTATACTCTGTGTGTGCGCGTGTGTGACATTTTCATTGAAAGTTAACTTAGTATGTTTAAATCAACATAAAAATGTAGCTTTATCGTGTCTTTGTATTATTATGATTTGTATCAATCTGCCTGTCAGTATTATAGTTGCCATTCATGGGATGATTAAAGTGTTTTTGACTTGCGAGACTTGGCTTTAACTTGAGACGACGAACCGAGCAACAGACATTTAGCCAACTTAAAACATACCAAAAATTCATGTGGAACCCATTGCAACAAGAAAGTTGTCCTTGGCAAAATTCTGTAGATAGAAGCCACTCTAATGGGGAAACAAATACACGCGCAGACAGGAAAATTAAAAGAAAGAGGTGGAGCTGCTCTTGTAGCGACGCGCTCTCCTTGAAGAAAGCAGCCCCAATTTCACACAAACAAATCTGCCGTGACTTAAAAATGGTAAACAAATACAAATGTAAAAAACAAATGTGCAGGTATATTTCTTACTTACGAAATAGCGACATGTTTGCATTCCTGTTCACAGCCTCTCTCTCTCCCTCTCCCCCGAGCCCCCTTTTAATCATTCAAATATTTATTAATTTGTTATTATTATTATTATTATTATTATTAGTATAGTAGTAGTAGTAGTAGTAGTAGTAGTAGTAGTAGTAGTAGTAGTAGTAGTAGTAGTAGTGGTGGTGGTGTGGTGGTGGTAGCAGTATTGTTTTGTTACCACTCATCACCATTCTTCTTCTTCTTAGTGGTGTTATAGTTGTTATTGTTATCGTCGTCATCATTCTTATTATTGTAGTAGTAGTGATAATAATAACAACAAGAATAATGATAATAAAAGCATAAAAATAAAAATAATAGTAATAATTGCAATGATAATAATAATTATGATGATAATAATGATATTTATTATTATTATTATTATTATTATTATTATATTATTATTACATATTTATTATTATTCCAGTCTTTTTCTATGGCGGAATGTTGGCGCCTCTTCTATAGTGTCAAAAGTATGGATGGGTCAGAAGTTTTGCTGTGGCCAGATTCACCTGACCAGATTCCCCCCATCCCATCCAGTAGAATAATGTCCCCGTGGTGTCTTTATTACCCAGCCTGGTGTCTGTCAGCTCTGGGCATTTTTTTCTAGACGCCACCTTTCAAGTTTTCCACGTTTCTTTCTAAATTCGTACATCACTCTTGATGAAGGCTAAAGCCGAGTGGTTAAGGCCATTCGACTTCAATTCCAGGGGTCCATGAAGTCTTGGGTTCGAATTTCGGCGACGTCTGGTCAATTAAGGGTGGAGGGTGGATTTTTAAAGGTAGGGAATAGGATATGGTTGTGATAGGGGTGGAGATGTTGATTTTCTGACCCAATTATAATCCCAGACTGCCTGACCCTCTTCTGTAGAAGCATGCTCATACCTTTAAGTTCTACTGAGCTTGTGCTTTTGGCTGTCACAAGATTTCAATTGTTCAATGTTTTCACCGTGGCTGGTTCCAGGGAAAAGAGGCAGTTGTTCAGAGCAGCAAATCAGCATGCTGTTGACTGATGGCGAGACTCCCTCCATCACCCCGGACCGTGCAGTCCAGGTACAGTCTGCAGTCCAGGCAGGAGGAAAACCAGCCAGCAACAGGCGACATGAAGCCCTCTGCAGGAAGCAGATACCCTGCTGCCCCCCAATGTTGCTTTTGGGTGGGAGTAGTTCTGGTGAACATGGGAATCGCCCATAGCAAGGCGCGTTTGGTCGTCTTTGTTCCGGACCTGGATCCTTCCATCATCGTCTGGCATGTACTCAAGAGGCAAGGAAGTAGGGAAACACAGTAGACCTGAATGTAAGTGACATGACAAGAGATACCCCTGGAGGCTGCAGGACCTGAGAAAACAGTGTACATACCTTGTGACTCTAAGTACAACATATGGAAGCGTGTGAGCAGGCGCTTTGGTTGTTCAACAATGCCACATGACCACATTCGCCAATGAACTGAACAGTGGAAGAAAGCACACAGTTGCTGCCAGTCACCGGGCACTGCACGTGATCGGGGCGCAGTGTCACAACGAAGAGACCCCTCTGTGACATGTCCCGGTCATCCTGGTTGCACAGACGATACTGATCACCTAGGCGGCTTCTCTGAACATCAGGGGGGTCACGACGTGGTGACCGCTATTGCTTCGTCAGGAGAATGCACTGCACAAGAGACGGAGATTCAGTTGTCCAAGGGGCATTGTGGATGACATGGCAGAGACAGACCCCACTGTGCGCACATCAAGACTTGCTTAGAATATAACTTATTTTCTCCATAGAGAGGTCCAACGGGCAAAGAAGAACGTTTTCAGCAATGGTCTCTTCTCCAAAGAGCAGAGAGAGCAGATGAAATACAAACTGGGAGCTGATCTCAAGAACAGGACGGCTCTCATTTTAAAGATCATGACAAGGGAGCATGCAGAAGACATTGAAAAAGAAAAGCTGATATGTCACCGATCATAGCGATAGTGATGAAGTGTATGGACTGTCATGAATGGTCCTCAGAAACAGGCGCAGGCCAAGGAACTGGCAACTGGTTCACCCGGTCTTACAGTTTGTCGGAAAGTCAGGTCGGTTTTCTGTGCCCTACAGACAATGTTGTTCATCAAATGAGATATGTTCTGAACATTGGCCTAGGAGCTGAAGCCATAGACAAAACACAAGGACTGTCCTCTACCCAGGCATGCTAGTGTGCAAACCACAGTCGCAGTGTTAGCAACTGAAAGAGCTCCAGGTTCCCAAAGAGCTACAGGGCTAGGACTGCAACTCGCTGTCTAGAGTGGAACAATGGGCTAAAAGTGGCTGCAGTTAAAATAAACACAAAGCACTAGGACTACCCACAAGTCCTGGACACAATAGGATTTTTTTGAGTCTGTGCAGACGAGGACTGACTATATTTTTGTGTGATGACCACAAGAAGACTAAACACATCACGAATACTCACTGGAAGAGTTAGCGCTATAGCAACTGAAGGTAGGCAAGCAGTAACTGTTGTTCGGGGACTGTGCAGAGGATATGGTGGATACAGGAGAAGGCACATCCAGGCAACAGGATCACATCTACTCGTCTGCAGACAGGCCCAGGAAATGAGAAAGGTAAGTCATGTTCGTAAAAGTGAAATGTTTTCAGCGTGCCGTAGCTCTTCTTCCATCTTGCTGTGTGCTGTGCTGTGCTGTACTATGGTGTGCTGCACTGTACAGCACTGTGTTGTTCTCTCCTGTCCTGTCCTGTTCTGCCTTGTCCTGTCCGATCCTATCCTGCCCTGTCCTATTATGGCATATCCTGTCCGGTCCTGTCCTGCCCTGCCCTGTCCTGCCCTGTCCTGTCTGTATGTCTCTTTCTTTCACTCTGTCTCTGTTTCTCTCTCTGCCTCTGCTTCTCTCTCTGTCTTTGTTTCTTTCTCTCGCTCTCTTTCCTGTCCTGTCCTGTGCTGTGCTGTCCTACCCTGTTCCATCTTGTCATGTCCTGTCCGGTCCGGTCCTGTCCTGTTCTGTTTGTATGTCTGCCACTCTTTCTCTCTGTCTGTCTGTTTGTCTCTCTCTCTGTCTCTCTGTTTCTCTCCCTGTGTCTCTGTCTCTGTCTGATTTTGTCTGTTTCTCTCTCTCACTCTGTCTTTGTCTCTCTCTCTCTCTCTCTCTCACTCTTACTTTCCTGTCCTGTCCTGTCCTGCCTGTTCTACCCTGCCCTCTGTCCTGTCCTGCCCTGTTTTGCCCTGTCTTGTACAGCCATTTCTTCATCTCCTGCACTGTCCTGCCCTGTTCTGCCCTATCCTCTCCTGCCATGTTTTGTCAAATCCAGCCTCAAAACGTACTTGGTTTTATCCTAACATCTCCAACTGTTTCATCTCATCTAATATCTGCCCCTACCTTTTAACAACCAGAATCTCCATCACCCCACCATAATGTGTGTGTGTGTGTGTGTGTGTGTGTGTGTGTGTGTGTGTGTGTGTGTGTGTGTGTGTCTGTGTGTCTGTGTGTGTCTGTGTGTTTTGAAATCTGTCTGTCTCTCTCTGTGTTTCTCTCTATTTATATATGTGTGTTTCTCTCTCTCTCTATTTCCCTCCCTCAAACGTCCCTCTCTCACTTTGTCTCTCTCTCACTGTTTGTCTCTCTGTCATTGTTTGTGTCTCTTCCTTTCTCTCTCTCTCAATCTCTCTCTCACTCCCCCCCCTCCCTCCCTCCCTCTCTCTCTCTCTCTCTCTCTCTCTCTCTCTCTCTCTCTCTCTCTCTCTCTCTCTCTCTCTTTCTCTCTCTTTGTGTCTCTATCACTCTCTGTATTTCTCTCTCGTCCTTCGGATGAGACTATAAACCGAGGCCCCGTGTTCGAACGCATGCAGAACATTTTGCGCACAAGTTAAATCCTGTTCCGCTTTTCGGAAGAGTAGGCCATTGTGTGCCTGTGGAAACAGATGACAAAATTTACAAAACCGCATACACACGGGGACTAGATGTTAAAAGCACACGAGTGCTTATTCCATTATCCTCGATATAAAAGAATAAATAAATAAATAAATCTTTCATCTCTCTCGTCTCTCTCTCTCTCCTCTCTCTCTCTTTCTCACTCTTTCTCTCTCTGTCACACTTTGTACTTCTCTCTCTGGCTTCTCTCTCTGACCTTTCTCTCTATCTCTCTGAGCGTCTCTCTCTCTGAGTGTGTTTCCCCCTCTCTCTCTTTCTCTTTTTGTCTCTCTCTCCCACTCTTTGTCATTCTCTCTCTCTTTGTCTCTCTATTTGTCTCCCTCTCTCTCTTTGTTTCTCTCTGTGAGTGTGTTTCTCTCTCTCACTCTCTCTATCTCTGTGAGTGTGTTTCTCTCTCTCACTTTTTCTCACTTCTCTCTCTCTCTCTCACTCTCTCTCTCTCTCTCTCTGAGCGCGTTTTTCTCTCTCACCCCCTCTCTCCCCCCCCCCCCCTTTCTGACCCCGTGACTCCACTGCACGACTAGGCGGCCCTCAAACCACCGCCACAGTTTCCTCCTTATTGACCTTTTTCATATATCACATGTGTATGTGTGTGCGTGTGTGTGCGAGCCCGCGCGTGCGTGCGTGTGTAGGATCTCCTGAAAGGAAACATTCTCTGATTGCTTGGCTAATGCTTTGATCGCTGAGTGATGACTTTGGAGGGGGGGGGGGGGGGGAGGGGGTGGAAGAAGGATATATGTTTTCTCAACTGTTCATTTGTGTGTTCAACAATGGGTCGGTTTTCCTGTGCTTGCGCCATCTCCCCATTGTGGCTGTACTTTTTAAAGAAAAGAATTGTATTTGAATTCATGTTTGAAGATGCTATATTCATATGGTAGTTTTCCTTATAATCAAACCAGCCCAGGAAGAATGGCAGCAGGAGAAAGGGGGTGGGGGGTGGGGGGCTGTGCCCGTGTAGATGTTTCTGGGTGACGTGGTTCTCCTTTTGTAGTTTTGATCACTTTGATGGTACCATGTCCAGTTAAAATTTTTGTAGGCTAATGAAATGCAAATCTCGAAAAGTTCTCCTGTCGCTCTCAAAATTCATAAGATTTTCAGGTATTTCTTGAAATTTCAATTGTCTTCCACGAGTGTAGATTTTGTCTTTTAAAGAAATGTGTATACTTTAAAAATTGTATTGAGTCTTTAATACCGTTTGCCTATCATTTTGCGATGAACTCTTGCTTTTCACTTCCTGTTAGTATTCGTATTATTTTTGGGTGTATTCCTGTTAGGTTTATTCTCCTGTTGAATTCGTTGTAATCCTCCATTCCCCAAAAGGGGTGAAAGGAATTAAATCTTGAATCTTGTGTGTGTGTGTGTGAGTGTGTGTGTGTGTGTGTATGTGTGTGTGTGTGTGTGTGTGGTGTTTAAGTCCTCAATTTTAACGTCTTTCCACTTTGAGAGATACCAGACGACCTTGAAATAGGAGACTGGATGAGAGAGAGATTACAAGATCAAGAAAAAAATAAAATATTTAAAAATCCAAAAAGAATTGCAAAAACTACAGTAAATGCTCTATAAGATTTAACAACAAACCTTTAGCAATGTCCAACGTTATGTTCACCACACTTAACATCCTTGCTGAATTTTGTGATGAATGAATTTAATCTCATCCTGTAAAATAATGCCTTGAGTTGCCTTTCTTTGACAGCATTTGTATGAATCCCTAAGTGTTCAATGTATTGAGCTACACTCTTCCCACTTGGAATCAATATTGAAAGCCGCTTGTTTTGCCGAAGCGTTTCTATGGATTTGCTTAAAGATGCTTCTTCTAACAAACGATAGCCCTCTGCAATGGATAGCGGGACATGCAGTACTATAGACCCCTTTTCATTACGTGCGCCTTTTTTTCGCAGCCATATCAGCCCACTCATTAGGAAACAATCCTATGTGCGAAGGAATCCAACAAAAGGAAACATGAATCCTCTTAAACATAGAAGATTTATGAAGTATTTGATGTCTGATATAAGTTTAATAGTTTTCTTATAACTTATAGACTGTAAGGCATTTTTAACCGATTTTGAATCCACGCAGAGCAATAAATGAAAGAAACAGTATGGATGATCTAGAATTAATGAAAGTCAAAGCCATTAGAATAGCGATCAGTTCAGCTGTAAAATAGATCTGTTTTTACCAACATAAGACTTTTCTATTTTTAATGCTTGTATGACGAATGCTGAACCTGTTTGATGATAGTCTAAAAGTGAGCCATCTGTATAAATTTCAAGACAATGAGAGTAAATTATGCTGTGTGTGTGAATGGACATTTACTGCCATAATATTTGGCTTCACATTCTTTTTCATGTTGATATAATCTACATCAAAGTGTCTTGCTTCATTTCCCAAATAGGACACACTGAGATTGTTCTTTGTGAGTCTGCATCAGATTAAAAAAATCCGAACGCTCGTAAAGATCTGAAAAGTAGGATCTTATTTTCATCAAAGAGTTTATATGTCGGGCTCTTTTGGGAAAATTTGTTTCAGATCTCATTTTTATTTCTTCTGAAGCAAAGTTTTCAGGTGTTGAGCTTCTCAGAATATATCTGGCACATGCAAGTTGCCAGTACTCATCAAGTGGTAACATTCAAATTTCTTTATATGTATCAAGTGCAGAGGCATGAAATGGCACACTTGAGCAAGTCTACACTTTGAAGCTCTTAGGACTTCTTGTCCATAGGATAATTTAGATCTAATTAGTATGTGTGTGTGTGTGTGTGTGTGTGTGTGTGTGTGTGTGTGTGTGCGCGTGCGTGCGTGCGAGTGTGTGTGTGAGAGAGAGCGCGCGCGCGAGTGTGTGTGTGTGTGTGTGTGTGTGTGTAAAGCTATACCTCACACTCTTAAGTGCACAACACTAACTTCGAGCTGTGTGCATTTAGTTGTGTGCCTTAGTCATTTATTTAAAATTGACGCTTTGTAAAGATACTTGGGGACGGGATAGCTCAGTGGTCAGAGCATTCGCTTTCCCTCAGCCAATGTTAAGCAGCATTGAGCGTGGTTAACAAGTGGATGGCCGACCGTTTGTCAACTTGGCGTAAGTACAGTCCCCCAATTCACCCAGCTGTAAATGGCTACCTTCCCTCTGAAGGGTCAGGGAAGGTAAAGCAACGAGGGAGAGGAGATGAGGAGATGGGTGCGACCTTCAATATGCTGGCCCCAGGAGAAGATGAAGTCTCTGACACCTCGCTCTCCAACGACCGCTTAGGTTATGGGTCTATTGGTCTGCCCGTCTGCTCGTCTTTGTGTTTGTCAGTATGTATACAGGTAGTGCATGCAGCTCTAAGTTCCCCGTGCTGGTTTCTTTCTCGTGTTCTTCTTTTGTCTGATGTTTTCTCTTTTCGTATTTCCGGAAATGATTGATCATATTGATTGTAAATTCGACTCGTTTAAGTTTATACGTTTTGTGTATTACACACACATGAACATACCTCTCTCTCTCTCTCTCTCTCTCTCTCTCTCTCTCTCTCTCTCTCTCTCTCTCTCTTTCTCACACACACACACACACACACCTCTCTCTCTCTCCTCTCTCTCTCTCTCTCTCTCTCTCTCTCTCTCTCTCTCTCTCTCTGTCTCTCTCTTTCTCCCTCTCTTTCTTCCCAGTTTGACAAAAAATCGAACTGAATGTCAAAGTCCTTCGGATGAGACTATAAACTGAGTCCCCGAGTGCGAACGCATCCATAACATCTTGCGCACGCTTTAAACCCTGTTCCGCTTTTTGAAAGAGTAAGCCATTGTGTATCGGTGGGAACAGATGACAAAATTTACAAAACCGCATACACATGGGGACTGGATGTAAAAACGCAATGAGTGCTTATTCCATTATCCTCGATATAAAAGAATAAATAAACAATAAACAAACACACACACACACACACAAACAAAACACACACACACAGTTTCTTTCTCATTGGAGTTTCCAAGACAAAAGCTCAGGGACAGCAGTTATCAATACGCAGCATTTATTAATTTATTCACAAGATGCAACGAAGTACACATGTCTTGACAAACTGACCATCAGGACACCAAGGTCACTTTGTGTATTGTCATCGGGATTAAAACCAGTCACGTATGAATTATGTACAATCGAAGTCCGTGGACAGAAACTCAACTAACATGTTAACAAATCTTTTTGTCTCATGTGAACAAATAAAGACATTCCGAAATCAGTTATCATTTTAACACTTGATGGTTGCTTATGAACCTGCTATATGTTTAGCACTATTTTTTGAAAGAATAAACACATGTCTTTCTAATGAGGAACAAGTATGGTATATTAACACATTTCTCCGTATTTGAGAACTATTTAAACAAACAATAAACCCACATGCATCATGCTTTGCTATTATTCTGAGCAATAAAATGAAATCTGTCTTTAAAAAAAAAGCCCAGACAATTTTCTTCTTGTAGTTGATCAGTCAACCCTTCTGTACTTCATGAGAGCCCTGGGTTATTTATTTATTTATTTGTTTATATTTTTTGTCAATGAACACTAGAAAACTGAAGACTTGATACAAAAGCTGCCAGTGTACAAAATGAAAGATGACGAAACACCAATTACTCTGGAACGTAGATACGGTGAGGATTACTAATTTAAAAGTGGGGGTATATCCCCAAAGTCGGATTGCGGCTACCTCTGGGTCGGCAAAAACGTCGCATTTGCAACATTCCACCATTGGTAAACCTCAGAGCTCTAGCCCTAGAGCGGAAAGAAAGAAGATTTGACAATACTTAATACTTAGCATGTGCCCAGGATAAGGATGACGACAGCACTTTGCTCTGACTGTGGTGCTTTGTGTTTAAGATAACAGAATAAGTGACGCAAGGCTGAAGAGGCACTGACAAAGATGTGATATGACACGTAGTTTTGTGTGAATGCAAGTTGGCTACTCCTGGTGAGAGTATGCTTAGTCTACAGAACAGTAACTTCAACCACGTCATACCGTAATTCTATTTAGGTGATACTGCAATAATTAAGCAACACCAGCATGAGCGAAAATTGAGAACAGACCAAAAGAAAATTAGCATACAAATTGGTTACTACAAAATGATGATTACAAATTAACAAGAAACCTGATTATCTGTCAAAAAAGCAATTTGATAATGAAGGTCTATGATTACTGAGGGTCAGTCTGCGATGATTCAAAAACAGCATTGTGGAATTTACAGACTATGAAAAGTACCCACCTAAAAGTTAGAACAAACGGTTCAGCGTGCAACCTGCAAAACAGTATTTCAGTAACTGAGGACGTGAGAGTGACAGTAAACATCATTAAACAAGACATGTTCCTTTAAAGCTCAGGTCCAGTTAAGTCAGATCAGATGTCTCCATTGCCGCTGTCGTTCGTAGGAGCTCCACTCAATGCCACAAGGGTTCACCATCTTTTTTCGTCTCTGATGATCTATAGCCCCCCCCCCCCCCCCCCCCCCCCCCCCCCCCCTGTAGCCGTCTCTGATGATCTATAGCCCTATGACTAGCCCTCCCAGACCACTGACCTCAGTGATGTAAGAAAA
>CM054153.1:34898725-34901225 GCA_028751875.1 Rapana venosa | reverse complement strand
GTGTGTTGTGTATATAAATTTGATATTTGTTTATCTTGATATTTATGGATGGTTGCATGCGTGTGAATGATTTGAATGCAAGCGCTTTGATTTGTTTACTTTACAAGATTCAGCGCTATATAAATTCCATACATTATTATTTATTATTATTATTATTATTATTATTATTAAGCAGCATTGAGCGTGGTTACCAAGAGTTTGGGTAATGGTTCGTGTGCCTTGGCTTCAGCACAGTCCCACAGGTCATCCAGCTGTAAATGGGTAGCTGCCCTTTTTAGGGACAGGGAAGGTAAAGCAACGAGGGAGAGATGGGCACTGCCATGAATATGCTGACCCCAAGAGAAGCAGAGGCCTCTGACATCTTAATTCCCAGTGACCGCATAGGTTATGGGAACATTTCTGCTCTTACTCTATTTTGTCACCAGGTGACAAGCTTTTTATATCTTTAGCTACCACATGTGATAGTAATCGTAAGTCAGGGATCAAAATGGACAACATAAATCCTAGTCTCTGGCCTGGATTTTGTAGTTGGCGTCTGTAGCCCAAGACAAGCTAAAGGCACATGCTTTTTGTGCTCAAACTTTTATTAACAGCTTGCCTTGGTTCCCAGGGATATTCCCTTGGTGTTCTAATAGGATGTGCAGGGAAGAAACGGTGCCCACCAGGATACATAAGCGCACTCTCACATTTCTCATGTTCATTTACTCAAAGGTATGCAAATAACCATCCAACATCTGTTTTTGGATTGTCAAGATGTCCATGATATTAGGCACATGCATTTTACTGCAGACTCTCTAAAGATTCTTTTCCTCGATGTTCCAACGGACAACATTTTTAATTTCCTGAGAAAACCAGGCATTTCCCGTCTGATATGAGTAAAGATGTCATTGTTTGTTACTAGTAACAAGATTGATTTTGAGGAATCTGGATTTGGTTTTATCTCATTTTGTGTGTCAGTTTTGTGGTTTTATGGTTCTCCCACAACGCGGTGACCGTCCTAGGTTGACCCTCATGATCGGTCAGGGCGTTAACACTAGTAACGCCAGTAGAGCTGGTTTTAAGCGCTTTTTTAATTTGAATATAGTGGCACAGTTTTAATCTGAGATTTAGAAACGCTAAGAGATGACAGTTCCGACATGGTCTCTGTGGTCGGCAGGGCTTTTAATGTGAAGATTGGATTGGAGGCTGTACCAGTTAGGGTTGAGAGTACCATGTTGTAGAGGTATGAGTGATGGAAGGACTGTAGGTAGGATTTGTTAGCAGTGTTGATAAGTTATCAGTTGGCCCTCTAGATCTCTGCGCAACAAATGCCTGTATGCAGGAGTTGGGTTGTTTTGTTCTTCATCTAGAGCTATGAGGCTCACTGATGGTGAGATTTTGCGTGTACGATCACATTTGCCCATCATAAAGATAGCCCCATTCCGGCGATATATGCTAGGTATGTTCGTGTTTCCTTAACCCACAGAACGCTGATATGAATTGCGTGATCTTTAACGTGCATATTTGATCCTCTACATAATTTACGCACATATGTATCTGCACAAAGAGAATTAAAGCCCTTGCAAGTCTGCACTTGAAGCTGACCTGGTAAAAAATCTCCTCCCTTACGTCAGCAGACGCTGTCGAGATTCGAACCCGAAGAGTCTTAAGGACCCATGGGATTGAAGTCGAACAGTTTTAACCATCCGGCTACAACCTTCTATAGCCTTCTTGCGGAAGTTGCCTGCAGGGTTTTTGTCTTGCCTCGGTGACTCGAGCAACATTACATTAAGAATAGGGGGCGGGATGGCATAGTGGTTAGAGCATTTAACTCGCGATTTGACAGCTAGTGTCTCTAGATCATCTCTGTCTCGAGAGTGAATGTCTCTAGAGTGAATGTGTCTGAATACCAACAATGGGGAAGAAAGCGAAAAACCAGTCTGGGGGTTCACACTTACCGTAAACAGCAGGATCTATACACGAGTTGGACACAGCGAAGATGAACAAGGCTCTTTGCACTTTGGGATTCAGGCTTTTTGCCCAGTCTCTGTAACCAAACAAACATAAAAAACATGAGTAAAGGTGGATACTACCATTCTTCGTTTTGATGTAAAAAAACAATACCCAAAAACATTCGAGACAAAGCTTGGAGAACAAAAGCCAGTCAACTAACTGTCTTGATGTGGGAGTTCACTAGTTTGCTGAGACCAAGAGTTGACACGTTTCCTGAAATCTGTCTGCCGAGATCGTCTTCTTTATCTTGAAACGCTCAGACAGCAACTATCGTTGTCTTGTCATATGAGCCATAGTGTGTTGCACTGTCGTTAAATGCCTGAAAAGTCCAGCGCAGCACATCCGACTTCAGCATTGGCGACAATTGTTTTCTTTTAAGACTTTGATGAAAAAAGGCAGGAGAATGGACCAAGAGGGCAGAAAATAGACAAGAAGGAATTGACAGGAAGAAAATGGAACAAGGCAAAAAACAAAGAGAGGGATAGAAAAGAGGGAATTGCTAACACAT
>CM054153.1:34861225-34893725 GCA_028751875.1 Rapana venosa | reverse complement strand
GAGCTTAAGCAAAAACAACAAACAAGGAGTTAAAAACAGGTGAACAATTGGGGAAGAAGTAAGCAATCGGGAAAGATAGGTAGACAAAGATTGCAGTGTATGTGTGCATGCACGTGGACGCATGTATGAAACAGGAGGAAATGTGTCGAGGTATTTTGGAAAGAAAAATCCCCCCCCCCAAAAAACCCCCCACCCCAAACAACACAAGATATCCCTCACCACCACCACACACCTTGTTTCCACCCCTAAAATCAGGAATCTCTGTGTAGCTACTGATGCAACATGGCTGCATTCTATGATTAGGAAGTGAGACGTTATCACTATGGGGTTTTGTGATGATTAGGTGTTTCGTGGGTCATTAAGGCCCAGCAAAGCACCAGGAAAAACCTTTGTCTAAAGGCGTTTAAAGTGTGCATTATTGCAGCAACGGGGTGGGGGTGGGGGAAACTGGGTAGGTATTAAGGATGGAAAGAGTCGCTTGTCACCTGTCACCATCGACACTATCTACGGTAGAAGTTCGACGCAATGTCAAGTCAAAAACACTTTAATCATCCCATGAAAGGCAATTACAATGCTGAGAGGCACATTGATACGTGTCAACGATTTGTACCATTATCTCAAAAGACAGGAGAAAGCTACATTTTATATTGGTATAAGCATATTTTTCTGTGCCGAGTTTTACCATGTCCTGTTGCCCTCCCAGACCACTGATCTCAGTGATGTTGGCAATGTAGGATGTTGGTGGTCTGCCTCTTTTCTTTCTGCCCTCAACCTTACTTTGGAGAATGGTTATCGCCAACATTCCTTCTGTTTTTCCCTGCGAGTTTTTGGCAAAGAAATATGTATCAGTGGTTTGCCATTGCCTGACCTTCTGACGCTATTGATGGTAGAAGTTCCACGCAATATTACCAGGGCTCGCCATCTTTGTCTGTGCTGAGTTCTATCATTTCCTGTTGCCCTCCCAGACCCCTGATCTCGGTGATGTTGGCAATGTAGGATGTTGGTGGTCTGCCAAAGCGAATTTGACCCACATTTACAACCCGGAAAAAAGGGACAAAGAAAAAAGGAAAAAGGAAGAAGAAGAGGAATTAGGCAAACTGCGTGGTGCCGGTAGTTGATTAAAAGAGTATATTGTAGGTACCAACATGAAACAGCATTCTGAAATCCTTATAAGAACTCTATTCAAGAACTTGATAAAGTGAAAAAGACAAAGTGTTCGATTCAAGCACATGACAAAGTGAAAAAGAAACAACTGCATTAGATGAGTGTACAACATTGTTAGCAATCGAGTTTAATGATGAGTATAATTACTCTTTTAATGACAGTAAAACCGGTGTATGACAGGGTTATGTGTGTAGCCCTGTTAGTTTCTGTGTTCAGTAATGGATTGTTGTTATCTCTTCATTATGTGAGGAAAGTTGCATGCGTGTAAATGATTTGAGTGCAAGCGCTTCGGTTTGTTTGTTTTACAAGACTCAGCGCTATATAAGTTCGAGATATTATTATTATTATTATTATTATTATTATTATATTTATTATTATTCTTATTCTTATTGCTGCACGTTGTCTTGCTAATCACTCACGGGGGCCACCCAGAATATGCTCTCTGACTCACTCATTTCACCTGTAAATCACCGTGAGATTGGAAACACACACTAGGTGAGAGGTTTGTCTGTATGGGGACAGGAACAATTTTCGTGCTGCCTGAGAGGATATCAAAAATATGTCAGCAGTAAACATGGTAGCTGACCCACATAGATCAAAGATCTGGGAGGAAAAGGCAGGATAATGGACCAAGAAGGCCGAAAACAGACAAGAAGGTGGTGACAGGAAGAAAAGGAGATAGGCGGATAGAAAAGAGGAAATTCCTGGCACAGAATTTCCAGAAATTGGGGATGCTATTTACACTGATAGGCCCCCAGCAACCCCACGGGAGAGCCAGAACATGTTAAAAGCTTTCGTTAACAGCTTTAAATCACGATCTTTCGGGGGAAAAAATAGTGAAAAAATATGTCAGCTACGGGACCATGAATATGTATTGTCTGAAGCCAAATGGTCCTTTAGAACACAGGCCATTGCTATTTTCTGTCGATGTCTAGACTAAACTAGAGTCGTTCCTACTTTCTTGATGGCTATGATTATGCATTCGACATTTGAAAACGATTTTTAACGTGGTAATTAACCAGTTTCTTATATAGAATGCAAGACCCACGTTGGTGGTAGTTGTTTAACTTATGAAGAAAACAAGGTGCACTGTATCTTTCAGTGTGTGTGGTGTGTGTGTGTGTGTGTGTGTGTGTGTGTGTGTGTGTGTGTGTGTGTGTGTGTGTGTGTGTGTGTGTGTGTGTGCTTGTGCGCTCGCGGGGCGTGCGTGCTTGTGTGCGTGTGTGTGCGTGCGTACGTGTGTGTGTTATATTCATATTTCTTGAGTCAGCATTTTATTTGGATGATATTGAAATAACAATGTAAGGCCATTTGTGCTTTTTGCTTCCAGTTCCCGTATGCATGCGGTTGGTTAAGTTTGTCAACCGTTTCCACTGATACACAATGGCCTGATCTTTTGTAAGGCGAAACGGGTTTTTGAGTGTGCGCAAGATGTTCTGTGTGCGTTTGCACATGGGACTTTCGTTTTTAGTCTCAATCGAGTGTGTGTGTGTGTGTGTGTGTGTGTGTGTAAGCGCGCGCGTGCGCGCGTGCTTGTGCATGGTGGTGGTGGTGGTGTGTGTGTGTGCGCGCGCGCACTCTCGTGCGTGCGTGCATGTGTGCCTGTGTGAGCACATTTTTTTGTAAATACAAAAGCACATTAAAATGTTCGGTCCTCTTATGTTCTCTATCAATACTCTTTCACTTTTCACAAACAATTATAGATATATCTATATAGCTACCTACCTAATTACCTACCTACTTACCTATCTACCTACCAGTCAATCAGCCAACCAGCCAACAACCATCCCGCCAGTCAACTAACCAACCAATCAACCAACCAATCAACCACTCATCTGCCAACTTTCTATCTCTCTCTCTCTCTCTCTCTCTCTCTCTCTCTCTCTCTCTCTCTCTCTCTCTCTCTTAAACCTTTAGAAAAGCATCTAAAGCAAAATCTTCTGTCATACTTTACTGAGCATAACTTATTTCATCCTAATCAAAGTGGCTTTAGAGAAAGTTATTCATGTCATACTGCACTCAGTAATCTCATAGAGCAATGGCATTTAAATATCAACAATAATATCTTAACTGGAGCAGTTTTTGTAGACTTTGCCAAGGCATTTGACTGTATTGATCACAAACTCCTAGTAAAGAAACTGGCTATGTATGGTTTATGTGCAGACTCTCTAAAACTGATTACCTCGTTTCTTGATAAAAGACAAGCTGTTTATCAAGACTCAATTATGTCGTCCCTTTTGCCTGTGAAGTATGGTATTCCTCAAGGTTCCGTGCTAGGGCCAGTCCTATTTTCTATATATATCAACGATCTTTCTCTCCATGTTTCGTCCACTTGTGAACTCATTGCTGACGATACTACCATACATACAGCTGATCATGATGTAAACTCTGTAGTTACTATATTGCAAGAAGACTTAAACAATCTAGCAGCGTGGTCAGAGTGCAATCACATGGCTCTCCATCCTCTGAAATCAAAGTTCATGGTGATTGCAACAAGACAAAAGCGCCAAAACTTTAAAACCAAACTAAATGGAATAAAGATTTACGATAAAATACTAGAAGAAGTCAGTTCATATAAACTACTTGGTCTAAATATCGATAATAATTTGTCATGGTCAGATCATGTTTTTAGTATTTCTAAAAAGTTATTTAAGAAGCTTTTCCAACTTAACCGAATAAAACATTTCCTGGATCAACATACTCGAAAACTATTCTTCTATGCTTACATAAAACCTGATCTTGATTATGCATCTACATGCTGGGATTTGGCCAGTAAAAACTGTATACGACAACTTGAGAGAGTATATAAACGGTCTCTCAAGTAATTCTCCTTAGAACTACTTCCTTAGAAACTAATAGCTACAAAGAGTTAAACATTCTTCCTTTTAGTTTACATTGTCTCTTTAACAAAGGTGTATTTATGTATAAGATCGTGAATAAACTAGCTCCTCCTTATCTTTGTAAGAGGTTCCCTGTTAAAACTGTTCGTAACAAAAGTAGTGTTGTTACTCCTCGTCCAAGAACCGCTCTTTATTTCATCTCTTGTTTATTCCGGCAGCAAATTATGGAACGAAATCCTAGTCTTTATAAAAGAGAAAACTAGCATATCATCTTTTAAAAAAGCGTACCACACACACTTGTTTAATTTCCTGTAATATACATTGGGTGAGCGTGCTTGTTGAACTCTGTGTGTGTGTGTGTGTGTGTGTGTGTGTGTGTGTGTGTGTGTGTGTGGTGTGTGTGTGAATGTGTGTATGTGTGTGTGTGTGTGCTGATGCTCTATGGCTTGCTTTTTAGGGTGTTGTGTGGTTGTTGTGGGTTGTTTTATTTCCCGTGCTTCAACTAATGCTCATTGTTTGATGCCGGTGCAAATGTGTGGTTATGATACTTTGATGATTATGACGTAAGGCTATTATACAATGTGAGATGTGTGTGTGTGTGTGTGTGTGCGCGCGTGTCTGTGCAGATGTACGCACAGTGTGTGTGTGTGTGTGTGTGTGTGTGTGTGTGTGTGTGTGTGTGCGCGCGCGCGTGCGTACGTTGTGTGTGAGTGAGTGTGTGTGAGTGTGCTTGTGCGCGCGCGTGTGTGTGAGTGTTCTTGCGCGCGTGCGCGTGTGTGTATGTGTGAGTGTGTGTGTGTGTGTCTGTGTGTGTGCGTGTATGTGTGTGTATGTGTGTGTTGATTTTGGAGGGAGGGTTGTCTGTTTAGGGGAGTGGGGTGTCAGAGAGGGGAGTTTGTCAGTGTTTAATTGGTCTTGTTTATTCATTCGATCGGTTAAATTTTGTGGTCTTTCATTGATTTCTTGATTTCCCTATAATTGAATGGAAAATTGTATGATTCATTTCATTGCTTGTTTACTCTATTTTGTTTGTTGATTCATTGGTTTATTCATGTTTGTTTCACTTTTTGCCCATGAGGGCCTGGTGTAAAGAAGCCTCTGGCTTATCCAATTACCCTCATTAAAATATTCGAGTTCGAGTTCGAGTTCGAGTTCTCTCTCCCTCCCTCCCTCGCTCCGTTCGTTCCGAGGCTAGAACTCTGTGTGTGCCCACCATTAAGGTGGCCGCATTGCCTATGCGGGGATGATGGTAGTAAGTAGGCAGATAAGTAGGGAGCTATATAGATATATCTGTAACTATCTGTAACTGTTTGTGAAAAGTCAGAATACGGCTACCTTCATGGTCAGCAAAAACGGTCGCAGGTGTAAAAGATCACCATTGTTACGTCCGAGGAACGAAGAAAAATCAGTATTGCACAGTCCAGTTGGTTCTTTATTATGATCATTATAAACTGTAATGAAATCCTTTAGCGGGTTAGATGTGAGGGGTGGTGGTGTTTGTTTTGGATATACGGATTTTATGGGTTTTTTTCTTGTTGTTAGTTTTCCTCCACTACTACTTCTGTATTAAATCTCTTGTTAGATTTTGTGAGAAATGTTGATTTTTACAGTTTTTTCTTTGTACTAAATTCCTAACTTCCATTGCAGGTCAGTAAATTAGTTACCGTGTACTTTGCACGGGTATTCGAAAATGTGAGCTCCCACCCACAGCCCCCTGTCCAGTACCCCTTCACTTTTTGGATTTCTTTTTTGTGTTAGTCTCAAGTCACAATTTGTGAAGAGGGGTAAAATGAAATCAAAAGCACACCCGGTTACATGGAATAAGAGTCTTATCTTTCATTGCAAACCGGTTACTTTATTTAGATAGAAACAGCGTTTATCTTTCATTGTAAGCCGGTTACTGTATGTAGATAAAAACAGGGTTTATCTTTCACTGCAAAAATATCTTGTTCCTTCAAAGAAACCTATCTTACGGTTACTTTATTTAGATAGAAGCAGAGTTTATCTTTAATTGCAAAAAATACCTTGGTTCTCCAAAGAAACATATCTTACGGATACTTTATTCAGATAAAAGCAGAGTTTTTTTCATCACCGCGAAAATACCTTGGCCCTTCTATCTAAGAAGTTCATCAGTTGCCAATCATAATCAAAACACCTGCATAAGATAGTAATCTGTGCATGTACGCTTGATCTGAATTTCCTCCAAAATCCTTTGGAAAGGCATTCATTGCCCATGAATCAATGGTATCGTGAATCGGGGAAAAAAGCTTTGCCCTATACTCTCATGTTCAATATATCTGTTGGAGTTGATATTTCATTATTTCGGTACTTTGAAAATTGGCCCTTCACATCAAAAGACAGCACATAAAGTGCAATTAGTGAGCAAAGAAGACTAGTAGGCCAATTGGAATCGCAATATATTTTCTCGGATTGGCCATGTATCATTACATTTTATTCAGAACCTAAAGAAAGTACTCCTTCAAGATGTATGATTATTTAGGATATTTTAAGAACTGATATGTTTGAAACAGCTTCAGAGTCAATAGGATTTTGTCCTGAAGACACAAGTTCACGGAACAGTCACACAATGCAGTTATACATGTAGCTTTACACGCTCTGTCTGTCTTTGGCTTTGTCTCCGTCTGTCTATCTCTCCTGGTATGCCTCATATCTATCAACTTCTAAATACAGTAGAAATAGGCTAAGTAAATAACCTATCTATTTTTTTCTGTTAGCAATCAATATCTACTTAGGACTTCCCCGAGTCTGGCCATTAACTATGCAACCTATACACCTCATAGTATCAAACACTTTTTCCCGTATTTTTCCCCAAAGGCATTATTTCTCCTAACCAATATCAACATGTTTCTTTTCATGTATTATCCTACAATGGAAAAAGAACTAGAAAAAAAAATAGTTGGCGCAGTGGTCGACAGTTTTACAGTACTGTGTTATACTCACAAGATCTGCGAAGTATACAGTTCGAATCCACCAGGTGGACAAAAAACTCGACAGTCTTAGGTTCAATTCCACCCCAACACACACACACACACACACAAACACACACTCTGTCTCTCTGTCTCTGTCTCTCTCTCTCTCATATATATCCCTAAGGGCGGGGACTGGACGTAAAAAAGCACATGGGTGCTTATTCATTATCCTCGAAATAAAAGAATTTGTCTTTGTCATTGTCAATTTGTCATTGTCAATCTTTGCAGCTTCTGATAGGAGAACAAAGGGGTTTTGGGTCAACACTTGGTTATCATAGAAACAAATTGCAGAATGTGGACGTGCAAGATTTAATGACAAGTTGTCCAACACTGGCGTGAAAGCTAGACGAGTAAAACATAACTACTTTGAGATGTGTACTATAAAAGCAAACACTATGAAAAACAGAAAATAATCTACAGAAAAGTGAGACCACGTGGAGTGCATCAATGTTCTAACACACACATGCACCCAGACGCACGCGCACACACACATACACACACACACACACACACACACACTTCCAAACTCTGACCACCAATATCAATAAATGAACTAGGAAATGGCTTGAACAGCTCTTTATGAGGAGACGCAGCCACCTGCATGTTATTTGCAGAGATAGAAGAGAGAGAGAGAGAGAGAGAGAGAGAGAGACAGAGACAGAGACAGAGACAGAGAGACAGAGAGAGACGGACAGACGGACAGACAGACAGACAGAGAGATACAGAGATTATTCGGAGACACATGCAAGTAGGTGCTATGTGGTAGAGGCAAAGAGACGTTATTCCAACAACACAAATCACCACTAGGTGAACCTCCCAGTTCTAGTCGAGCCCTTGACCATCATCTCATAATATGTCGAAGCTGAAAAGATTGGGATAATCGACGTTTTATTCATTCATTTATTTAATCTTGTATTTCTTGGATAATGGACTAAGCAATCACGTGCTTTTAACATCCAGTCCCCGTGTGTATGCAGATTTGTAAATGTCGTCATCCGTTCCCACCGGCACACAATGGCCTACTCTTCGGAAAAGCGGAACGGGTTTTAACGTGTGCGCAAGATCTCATCCGAAGGACTTTTGGGGGGAGTGGAGCCGGCACTGATGTTAGCTCCAGAGGAAAAATCCTTTTGAACGAGGTTCGACCCAGGGTCAGCAGATCACGAGCGCATCACTCTAACCACCCATTTCCGCTGAGACAGCAGATAGGTTGCTGGATGACTGACTATGTAACAGGCTAGGAGGATTGTTCGTGGACAGCCACACCGTGATATGATCAGGCTTCCTCAAAGGCCATAGGAAATGCAAACCAGGAAACGCAAGAGATTATCTATCATCTCCTAGCTAATGATACTTCTGAAACAGAGACGAAATCAATGCTGTATGATACTGTTCATATGTGGATTTGAAATACACGCTCTGAGGGCTGTGTGCACATGATTAAGTGCTTTGATTTGTTTTTGCATGATATAGCGCTATATAAATTCCATTGATTATTATTATTATTATTATAATCATAATCATAAAATACATCCCTTTCTCTTTGTCTTTGTTGTGTCTTTGTCTGTCTGTCTGACTCTCTCTCCCTCTGTCTTTGTGTGTTTCTTTCTGGATGTAAGTCTGTCTCTCTGTGTCTGTTTCTCTATGTCTGTCTGTCTGTCTGTCTCTTTCTACTCCTATGTATGTTTGTGTCTACCCCTCTATCTGTCTCTTTCTCTCTGTCCCTTCTCTCTCTCTCACACACACACTCACTCACACACACACGTACGCACGCATACACACACAAACGCATGCGTGCTTATTCCATTATCCTCGATATAAAAGAATGAATACATAAATAAATAGATAGATAAATAAATAAAAACACACACTAGTGTCTATATACTCTGCGTCCAAGCTTTGTTTCCCGGTAATAAAAGTCATTTCAGATTCATTGCTTTATCTATTCCGCAAGCAATACAAGAAGAAGAGGAAAATGAGAAAAAGAATGAAAAGAAAAGAGAAGACAGAAATCTAAGAATATAAGGGGAAAAAACCTGGATAGATAGCAATGCACAGAATAAGAAAAGTAGAACAGAAAGAATAGGAAAATAAAAGGAAAGAAAGAAAGAAAGAAAAAATAACACCCACGAACAGAGAAAAGAAACGAGCACAAATAATAAATTTTCCCCCACCCACCCCCAACACACACACACACACACACACACACACATATATATATATATATATATATAATATATAATATATATATATATATATATATATATATATATATATATAGTTATAAAGTTATATATAGTTATATAGTTATATATAGTTATATATATATAATCTCTCAAAGAAGAAAAAGAAACGCAAGAGACACGGAAAGGGCATCCCAAAGAACAGTGAAACAAAGGAAGAAAACAGAAAGTTATGGATTGTTTATCTAACGCCACAGCTAAGGAGGACCAAGGGAAAAAGGGCATAAGTAAGTTAGCCACCGACACCGCCGCTAAGAACACAGATGATGGCCGGTGTCTAGACGGACAGGGCGACAGCTGATCTTTCCCTCTGGTACCCCTGTCTCTCTCCTTCCATTCTCCACCACCTAGCCCCCCCCCCCCCCCCACCTCTGGTACCCCTGTCTCTCTCTTTCCATCCTCCACCTCCCCGACCCTCGCCCCTAAATCCCACTCCAAATGGTTCTGTTGTTTATACTAAGAGCAAAAGTTTTCTAGAATCTTTCCCTCTGTCCAATTATTGTGTCAGTGAAGGTGATCGATTCCGTGTCTCTTGTCTTGTGATCTGTCTTCCTGTCTGTCTGTCTGTCACACACACACGCACGCACGCGCTTGCGCGCACACACACACCTTAGGTCGCAAACTTGAACGCGTACGCACATACACACGTAGGCAAAGACGTAAGTATACACAAGCGCGTGCACACAAAAGAGAGAGAGAGAGAGAGAGAGAGAGAGAGAGAGAGAGAGAGAGAGAGAGAGAGAGAGAGAGAGAGAGAGAGAGAGAGAGAAGCTAGTGGTTATAGTGTTGAGTTTGGAACCTGACAGTCCATGTTTGAGCACCACCGAGACAAACACCCTTTCAAGGGGATTTTTCTCTTGCTAACCTCACTCACCTTAAAGTCTTTCGGTTAAGAGGAAAAACCGTACTTCCGCATGCGATTGCACGCAGAGTGTCTTGAGCACACATTAAAAATCCGTTCCACCTCTTGGAAGAGTCAGTCATCGAGTGCCAGTAGGAACACATGACATTTTTTTTTAAAATGCATGCACTTTCTGTTGTGTTTAGACATCATCCAGAAGTCGGAATTAATGGTGGTAAACGTTGCATACGCAAAATCTTACAATTGGTGAACCTTGGAGCTGTCGCCAAGAAACGATTTTTAAAAAACGCAGCAAGAAGGAGAAAAAGAGAAAAAAGTTTCAATTAAAGCTATACTTATATTCTCCCCAGTCCCCATTCTTCTGCATCATTTGATCTTGTCTATCCTGCAAGGCTTTAACAAAAGGTAGGGTGGCGACGTATCCACAATATTTACGACTTTTGGGAATTGACCTGTATGGAACAGCTAGGGGATCAATGTCTGCTTCACCGGGATGATTTAAGGTATATCTGACCCACAGGTCACAGGCGAAAGAAAGAAAGAGAGAGGAGTACATGTAGGAGGTAGGGAGGGAGGGAGAGAGAGAAGGAGGGAGGGAGAGAGAGAGAGAGAGAGAGAGAGAGAGAGAGAGAGAGAGAGAGAGAGAGAGAGAGAGAGAGAGAGAGAGAGATTGTGTAATGGACATTCCCCAAAAAGGGCTCTTGAGCCTTGCAGAGTTCATGGAAATTAGGGTAAGTTGTATCAAGTGGATTAAAGTGATTTGCAGATTTATAATTTCGTCCTTAAAGGTTATCGGCACGCGCAAGTTTTAACTGTGGGCACTCTGTAGCAGGGGACGGGATAGCTCAGTGGTCGGAGCACTCGCTTTCCCCCAGCCAAGTTAAGCAGCGTCGAGCGTGGTTACCAGTTGGATAGGTGACCGTTTGCACACCTTGGCTTCAGTACAGTTCCCCCAGTTCACCCAGCTGTAAATGGGTACCTGCCCTCTTTAGGGTCAGGGAAGGTAAAGCAGCGAGGGAGAGGAGATGGGCGCCGCCCTCAATATGCTGGCCCTAGAGAAGTGAGGTCTCTGACCCCTCGCTCCCCTACGACCTTAGAGGTTATGGGACTCCTTTACCTTTACTCTGTAGCGCTTTTGAGAAGGGAACAGCTTGCCAGCACATGACTGTGTATGGTCATTTTCTGATTTGTCTCGTTCCGTCTTTCACACAGCACTCATACAGATCATACACTTTCATTTGCTGACAGCCCACAATTTTGCCACATCTCGTTACAGTTTTGTTCAGGTGCCCTTTTGTTTTTGACATAATAGGCTTTTGTACCAAGAGAAAAGGAAAGGACAGACTACGAGGTGTGGAGAGAGCGAGAGAGAGAGAGAGAGAGAGAGAGAGAGAGAGAGAGAGAGAGACAGAGACAGAGACAGACAGACAGACAGAGAGACGGCAGGGATAGGGAATCTTTATCTCTTACACTCTCTCTCCATTCCTGTCGCTCTCTCTCGCTTGTTGTTGCTGCTTTTATTTTGCTCTTGGTTTCTTTGCTTTTTGGGGGTTGTTTCTTTGGTTTTTTGTGTTTTGCTCTGTTTTGCCTTCTTTATTATTTGTTGTTGCTTTTTTCTTTTTTCTTTTTTTGGGGGGTGGGTGCTAGGGTGTAGATATTTTTCTTCCCGTTTACTGTGTGAGTGTATTGATATGGGCTTTATTTTATTTTATTATCATATATATCCTTAAGGGCGGGGACTGGATGTAAAAAAGCACATGGGTGATTATTCATTATCCCCGGAATTCAAGAATTTGTCATTGTCTCTCTCTCTTATTTCTTTCTGTCTTTCTTTCTGGCTCCTCCTGGCTTTTTGTCTCTGAGACTGGAGAAAAGAGAGACAGAGACAGATTAGGTGAGATACTCTCTCTTTGCCTCTCAGCGGGGTATTTCTCTCCGATCACCTACCCATTCTCTCTCTCTCTCTCCCTCCTCCCGTATCACCCTCTCTCTCTCTCTCTCTTCTCTCTCTCTCTCTTTTCTATTTTGCTCAAATAGACAGGAGAGAGAGGAGAGCGAGAGAGAGAGAGAGAGAGAGAGAGATTGGAGAGAGAGGAGAGATGAGAAGAGAAGAGAGGGGGAGAGAGAGAGAGAGAGAGAGAGAGAGAGAGATTCTCTCCTCTCTTCTTTCTCTCTCCGTTTTCCTGTCTCTGAGAGAGGGTTTTTGTCATATTCTCTCTCCTCTCTCTCACTCCTCTCTCTCTAAGAGAAGGAAAGAGAGAGGGTAGAAGAGGCTGAGAGAGAGAGAGAGGGGGGGGGGGGAATCTTTCTTTTTATTCCACTCTCTCTTTGAGGAGAGAGAGTAACCTCTCTCTATCCCTCTCCCCCAGTTATAGGAGAGAGAGGAGAGGGGGAGAGAGAGAGGGAGAGAGCGAGATGAGAGAGAGAGAGAGAGAGAGAGGAGGAGAGAGAGAGAGAGAATGACAATGACAATTTCTTTTAATTCGAGGATAATGAATAAGCACCCATGTGCTTATTTACATTCTGCCCCCCCCTTAGGGTACATAAAATGATAATAAAATAAACCCAATACCGTACACTCGCACAGTAAAGGAACAAAAAAATCCACTCCTACAAAACAAAAAACCCAACAAAAATCAAAAGAAAAAAAAACACACAATAAAAACCAAAAAAGAACAAGCAAAACAAAAATTCACAGACATACAAAAACCAAAAGCAGAATAAAAAAAACAAGAAGAGGGAGGGGAGGGGGTGAGGTGACAACCAGATAATTCCCACAACAAACTCCACAATATAAGGAAAGAAAAACCATAAACATCGAGAGAGAGAGAGAGAGGAGGGGGGGGGGAGGAATCCAAGAGAGAGGAGGATAATCTTTCTTTCTTTTTCTGCCCCTCTTTCTCTCCCTCTCTTTCGGAAGATAGAGAACTGAACTCTGAAAATGGTTTAATGACATCTGGAGTGCACTATGCAAAGGAAAAAACCCACAACATACCTCAACAACATACATTAAATTCAGATAATAAAACTCTTTTTTCCTGCTGAGCCGAAGACATACATCGGGAGACACTGTGCATCTGGTGAATATTTGACATTTGCAGCAACACTTGAATGGGGACTTCAGTTAAATTCCCCAGAATATTATTGCTAAGATCCGATTACATAAGGACAATAAAAGAGAAAATGTTGCTCGTCTTCGGATAATGCTATACAAAAATGGACGGTTTTTGTTAGAGAGAGAGAGAGAGAGAGAGAGAGAGAGAGAGAGAGAGAGAGAGAGAGAGAGGAGAGAGAGAGAGAGGGGAGAGAGAGAGGGAGAGAGAGAGGGAGAGGGGAGAGAGAGAGAGAGAGAGAGAGAGAGAGAGAGAGAGAGAGAGAGAGAGAATAACTTCTCTGTCTCCTCCAGCCAGGAGGAGGGAGGGAGAGAAAAAGAGGGAGAGAAAAATGGTCTTCGTCTTCTTCTCTCCTCCCACCTCTCTATCTCTCTCTCTCTCTCTCGCTCTCTCTCGCTCTCTCTCGCTCTCTCTCTCTCTCTCTCTCTCTCTCTCTCTCTCTCTCCTCTCTCTCTTCTCTCTCTCTCTCCTCTCTCTCTCTCTCTCTCTCTCGGAGAGAGGGACAAAGAGAGAGGGGAGGACAGGCGGGATGAGAGAAAGAGAGAAGGGGAGAATCTTTCTTTCTCTACCCTACTGTCTGTCTGTCCGTCTCTCTCTTTCTCTCTGTCTGTCTGTCTCTTTCGGGAGGAGGGACGAAGAGAGATCAAGAACTTCTCTTTCTCTCTTCTCCAGCCAGGAGGGAGAGAGAGGGGGGAAGCTTTCTCTCCCCTATGTCTCTGTCTGTCTGTCTGTCTATCTGTCTCTATCCCTCTCTCCCCCCCCCCCCCCTCTCTCTCTTACACAGGAAGAGGATAGGAGGTGGAGAGAAAAAAATATCTCTCTCATTCCTTCCCTTTGAAGGGAAAGACGGAGGAAAAGAGAGAGAGAGAGAGAGAGAGAGAGAGAGAGAGAGAGAGAGAGAGAGAGAGGTAACTTCTAACTCTTTAACTCCACTTCTCTCCCCCCCTCCTCTCTCTCTCTCTCTCTCTCTCTCTCTCTCTCTCTCTCTCTCTCCGAGAGACAGAGAGAGATAGGTATGGAAAGAGATGGAGAAAGATCCTCCCTCTCCTCCAACAGAGACAGACAGACAGACACAGAGGCAGAGCTATATTCTGTTACTCTTTCCTTCGGCTGGAGAGAGAGTGAAACAGGTGGGATGAGAGCAGTCACCTCTTAAAGCTAAGTGCCCAGACCTGCATAAGAAATTGCCATCATCTGAAATCTCATGTTAACAATGTCTTCACCCATTACCAGCTCTTAGCATAGCAACTTGTACACAATTTCACGTTATGTTTTTACAGCCACGAAAGCTTTGGTAGCATTCAGTTCAATTCAGCCTTCCTAAAACTGTTAGATATGCAAATCTTACCGTTGGTAAATCTCATAGCTCAAACAGAGGAACGAAAATATAGTAAAATGGACCAAAAAGTATACTGCCTGGAACTTTCTTAACAGAGCTTAATCGACTCCTCAAAGACCTCTTGGAGAATAGAAGTCATTCAGTCGAGTCTGGCTAGGGGTGGAGGATTGACGGGGGGGAAGGGGGGGGGGGGGGTTACGCTGATAGATCATGAGTAGGTTGTGTGTGAACAATACCACTCTCCAATAAGTGGGGACAATGAAATGTTTGTTGTTTTACACGATATATAAATATATATATGTATATATATATATATATATATATATATATATATATATATATATATATATATATATATATATATATATATATATAAACATATATATATATCTATGTATATGTATTCACATATCTATTCTATCTGAGAATAGAAGAACAGGTCATCATTCTAAGCACGGTACTGGCCACAATGGTCTCAATCACCATATGTCTAAAAAGCCGAAGCTACCTTCATGGTGAGCATATGTATACTATCCATGTATCCTCGTAAATAAGAAAACATACATCGTCTATATAATTATATTACCTGTTTTAAAACAGGCTACATATAGAGACGGTGAATGTGTTCTTCTGGATTCCTTTTTAGGGATGCTTGCTTATAAACCACATGGATTCTCGTGCATTTGAGATATTAAAAGAGTTTGTATTCATATCGCTGTGTGTGTGTGCGTGTGTGTGTGTGTGTGTGTGTGTGTGTGTGTGTGTGTGTGTGTGTGTGTGTGTGTGTGTGCGTGCGAGCGCGTGTGTGCGCGCGCAAATGGGAAAGAGAAAGGGCTGGAGGGGAGGGGAGAAAGAAATATGCAGGCAGCAGGCAGGCACGTACGCACGCACGCACGCACACACACACACACACACACACACACACGCACGCACGCACGCACGCACGCACGCACGCACGCACACACACACACACACACACACACACACACACACACACACACACACACACGCTCAACATCTTGCACATACGTTAAACCCGTTCCGCTATTCGGAAGAGTAGGCCATTGTGTGCGGGTTGGAACGGATGACAAAATGCATACACACGGGGACTGGATGAAAAAAACATGCGGAATGCTTATTTTATTAGCCTCGAAATAAAAGAATTACATAAAATAAACACCCCCACACCCCCACACACAAAGCCATAACATCTTTGCATCTACTTAGCAACACAGCTGAGCGTGAATGGACGCAATGCCCAGCTTTCTAGCAGTCTGCTGAGAATGTCAATTATCAAATACGCTATATATTGTATATGAGTCAAGAAGGAGGGTGGCAGGATGGTTCAGACGTTTGCCTGCCAACAAGTCAACCGTGAGGTACTGGGTTCGATTCCCAGCCTCACCCTTTTTTCCCAGTTTGACGAAAAAAAATCGAACTGAATGTCGAAGGCCTTTGTATGAGAAAAACCGAGGCCCCGGTCGCATACGTAAACATCTCTAGCTGAGGAACAACCCCCACCCCCCCCTTCCCCCCCAAATAACAACATATGGTTCATTTCATTTCATTTGTTGCATAACAAAACTGTCTCGTTTGATTCTAAGGGATGAACACTTTACTGCCACTGCAGTGTAAGGCTACAAAAGCACCCCCCCAAAAAACCCCACCAACCAACAACAACAAAACAACAACAACAAATACAACAACCCATAAAACCCCAACAAAAACGAACAAAACAAACCCAAACAAAAAACAAACCAACAAACAACCAACAACAACAAAGAAACAAACAAAAACAAACAAAAACCCCAACAACTTATAGTTCATTGCATTTCATTTGTCGCATAACTAAACCGTCCCCGTTTGATTCTAAGGGATGAGCACTTTACTGCCACTGCAGCTCAAGGCCACAAAAGCCCCCGTCAAACTGGATCGCTGCAGAACCGCGATTGCGGCCCCTTTGTTGATTCTCCTCGAGAGAAAAAGGATTTCTTTGGGACTTTGTGTTCTGGTCTCATGGATATTCACCCATGATCGTGTCAATGCCCTCAGGATTCCCATCTATCGGACACTTGCGGTCATTGGTTAGTCAACGGCCCAAAGGGAGAATCTGCGCTTAAAGGTGTCCATGTACGAGTTTCTGCAACAGCGCTAAATCTTGTAGATGATGGTCAGGTTCACGCCGGTTTGGAGCTAATTTACTATCTGGAATAGGTATCTCATTTAGTTTGCTGCCTGACTAGACACATGTTTAGCATGTGGTGGTCCCATATAATATAAAGAGGCTTCACTCCTCAGCATAGTTTACTTTTTATGCAACCTTTTAGAGCAGGTTTCTCTGCATGTGTATTTGTTCCCTTATCAGGATGGCCTTTTTTTTACATAATTTTGCCAGGGACAAATTTCTCATTGCCATGGGCTCTTTTACGTGCACTGAATACGTGCTACACATGGCGCCTTAGTTTCACATCTCTTCCAAAAGACTGGCATCTGAGCCATTATTTGGGGGTCAAGTGGATAGGGGGTGGGGAAGTTCCGGGCACAAACGGGAATCGAACCCGGACCTCCCACTCTCTCTGCAGGTGCGTTACCTCTAGACCACCTATCCTTCGGATAAGGTTATAGAAAGAGCCCAGCGTGCACACGCACACAGAATATCTGATGCGTATGATACAACCTGTTCTGCCTTTTTGAAGAGCATGCAATTGTGTGCCGGAGGGAACGGATGACAGAGTTTAATAACCCCATGTACACAGGTACTGGATGTAAAACAGAACACATAAGTAACAAAAATCCAGGCAGCAGTTAGACAGTCACTTGAATCCCTGACTGGCAGGAGCTCTATCTTGCCTCAAGCTAGCACAATAACAGACATCGATTTCTTCTCTTCCCCTTTAAACTGTCATAAACAACTACCGTAATATCCCTCATAATTCGCACGAAGTTATTTATTTATATGGGAATGCGTCCAATTCTAGTTGCTTCTTTTAGCATCAAATCCTCTATACAGGACTTCAAGCGCAAGCTGACACAGACAAGAAAACAAATATGGTTGTCATATCCTGTTCCGACAGCTTTTTCATCGCTGTGCTGCCTTCTGTTGTCAATGTACTCTCCCTCCCAATGTTATACAGTGTAGTCAGAGTTATTCTCATCACGACATCCAAGAATTCCATAGGTACCGATGAGGCATTAACCACAACAGGAAAAACAGTTATTCAGGATCATGTTTGTATTATGCAGAAGTATCTGTTTTAACTGGACACAGGCGCGGCATAGTCTACGAAGTGCCCAGCTGAGCATCTTTGCCGGGCGTTGGTAATGGTGGGCAGATTTTGAGAGGAGGAGACGAACAGGGGTGGGGGCGGCGGGCAGGAGATGAAAGCAGTGATACTTACAGAAAACTTGTTCTGCACGCGCAGGATGATTCAGATGTGTCTCTAGCTTAACATTAACATAGTCAGAAACAAACTCTCATACAATCACAAAAAGACGGTTCCCGGGAGGATATATTTTCTTTTTGAACAAAAATGAAAAAGAAAAGACCCGACATCAAATGAATCTGACACTGCTGTAGTCTGTTTTCATTCAAAATGTCAGAGAGAATAAATGAATGAATGAATCTTTATTTTTCAAGGGTAACAGAATAAGCATGCGCATACTTTATTTCCATCCGTCCCTTGCCCTGATTATGGACTATAAACAAAACAAAGGAAAAATCCTACTACAACAACGACAACATGATTAAAAAAAGATAATAATATATTTAGCAATACATAATCCCTAACTGACTTCAGAACTAATTTCAAAAGATACATAGATTATATTTTTTTAAATAAAAGAGATATGAGAGAGATACCTAACATGTACACACATTTGAAGTTTTGGCCCATTGCTTTGAGCACAAAGAATTAAAAATACTCCCATTATAGCTAGTGTAAGATATCTACTATACATTCAAACAATCTATTCCTATAGCTTGGCTGGTGCTGAACAATTCTACAATAGCATGCTTCTGAGAGAATAAAATGCTGTTTTTGTAATAAGCAGTTTCCTACGCAAAAGAATTCGCCACTGTAACAACTAGCCTTACATTAGTTAACTACCTCACTTCCGTTAGTTTCTACTTCTTCATGTCTGCTCGTTCTTCTCATCAAATAAAATAACCTCAGCTTCTCTAGGGGCCAGCATTTTGAGAGCAGTACCCATCTCCTCTCCCTCACTGCTTTACCTACCCTGTCCCTTAAGAGGGCAGGTGCCCACTTACATCGCGGTAAATGGAGGACTGTACTGAAGCCAAGGCGTACTGAACGGTCACCCATCCACTTGGTAACCACGCTCAACACTGCTTAACCTTAGGAAAAGCGAGTGCTCTGACCACTGTAATTGTACTTGCCCTTCAAGGGATGATTAAAGTGTTTTTGACTTTGACTTGACTTGATACTGAGCTATCCTGTCCCCATAATAAGACACTGAAAAAGAGTGTCTTTATGAGGCGTACTGACACCCCCACCCCCTGTCCTATTGTCTGCAGTTGTTGCCTTCTGAGCGTGCTCTACATAAGAGACTAAAAAAGCAAGAACACTGCATTATCAGAGTATGATCTCCGCCAATGCATAGATTTGAATATAATCATTACCTTTGCGCGCGCGCGCGCAAGTGTGTGTGATAGAAATGAAACATATTGGCTCAATGCACAATACCAACTTTTTTCTCCAGCAATCAATATAGCGTGTGGCAATACTCTCATTCCTGCCTGCAGAGATCGTTCTGATGTACAAACACGAGAAGAAGAACACGCATAACAAGCACCATTATAAAACTATTTACAGCATCTTTACTCATTGTCCAATAGGTCACACGACCGCTAGAGCCTTCATGTACTTTAAGGTGGGAGTGCTCATTTCAAGTAGTCATGTATTTTTCGAGGCTGCAGTATAATCTCGCCGAATAGAGCTCTCATATAATAATTAAACAAGCCCGCATTGCTAACAATACATCACCTTTTTTCCTCTTAAGCGCCTTGGGAATTAACACATTTTAGAGATAGAAGACCAGACAGATTTTTTGTTTGAAGAGAAACAGCAAAGTGTGCGATCTAAGAACAGGAAAAATCCCCTCTAATTAAACATCGTCAAAAATAGCTTGATTCATAAGAGCAAAGAAGTAGGATAGCAACACTGGCAGAATGGTTATTCTCTGTTTTATATTACCCACAGAAAACAAAAATCCTGCAATTATTGTAGGTCTGAGGAGAAAAACTAAATTCCATTAACCAAGTCTGTTTGTTGTTCAAAGATAAGAACAAACGCATGTTTGCCTCTGTTGTTCACATAAACTGCGATGTCGGTTCTTCTAAGATGTAGCCGCAACAAGGTCGTAAATAAGCAAATATATTCATAGGAACAGAAACAAAGCCAGCTCATGTGTACAAATCTGACTTCCACAAAAAGTGTCCTTTGAAATCACGCTTTTTGGCTATGTAAGAGTAGCCTTTATATAATACTGGAACTATTTTTATCTTTAAATACTGTCCTTTTCTCTTTATTCTTTGTCCTTTCCAGCTTTTGTTTTTGAAGTGATAGCCCGTTCTTTCCTGGTTCCCTCCCCCCCCCCCCCCCAAACTAAGTCGCTGCATCAAAACTTCAGAACCAGAGAGAGTCCCATTCGTGAACAAAGAAGACTACTGGGTCGCTGAGTACACAACGCGCTTACATTCTATGCCCTGACGCCTTTGTGATGATGCCTTTCTGGAAGAAAAGAACACTCCTGCCTGGCTGCCTGTCAGAAATAGATACTTTTGAAATAGCAAGAAAACCTCTATGACTATGTTTTTGAAGAGGCTTACAATATGACATAAATAATATATTTTAACACACTCTCACTCTCTCTTTCCCACCTCCACCCCCCTCCTCTTCTCCCCCCCCCCCTCTGTCCTGCCTTTCTCCCCCATATTCATCTGTCCCTAGCATTTTTAAAGTCAGAATGCAGCTACATTAATGGCAGACAAACGGTTGTATGCGCAAAATCTCATCATACGTGAACCTCCAAATCTGTGTGTGTATGTGTGTGTGTGTGTGTGGTTTTTTTTGGGGGGGATTATTTCTCTCTAGTACTTAACAAATTACACACACAAGAACATGACTTGTTTCAATATAGTAGCACTTTATGCATTCATTACTAAAGATACGGCCTTGGACACCCAGTATGCAGCACACATTATTGCCTTTTTTTCAAGCAAGTTTTGCTGAAAAGCGTAACGCTTTTATCCGTGATATCCCATGCATCGATAAGATAGTTTCACTGACCGCTTAGTTACAGCACTGGGTTGTAACATATATATATATATATATATATATATATATATATATATATATATATATATATATATATATATATATATATATATATATATAGTGTGTGTGTGTGTGTGTGTGTGTGTGTGTGTGTGTGTGTGTGTGTGTGTGTGTGTGTGTATGCGCGCACGAGGGGGAGGCGCAGTGTTTATGTGGGACAGCTTTTACAATGTCCTTAATGTGCAGCCAAATTACTGATAGAAATGTAGCCAGCTGGTAGCTCACACAGATAACATAAACTACAGTGAAGCCAATCTAGATGAGATTAACTCCATAAATAGATGACAAGGAAACGAAACAGAAGGGATTCATATGTTCCGTTTCCTTCGCTTTAGTTTCAAAAATCCTTCCTCAATGTTATCCAATTTCTTTGCCTAATGCCCTCTTTATTTTTTAATGTCTGAACACTTTATAAATCTCGAGAAAATAAACTTGGCAAGCCGAGTTAGACAACAGAGGAGGATGTTGGGTACACGAACTTTGTTCATGGTCGTGGTATGTCTTTGATGACCAGTTCGTGATCTGCCCTCTCTTGACGGGCTTTCAGCGAAGCTGACCAGGCCAGTTTATGACCGGACAGTGGTCGTTCATGGTAATTAAGGCAATAGGGTTAAACAAACGTGGACATATGGCATTGAGATGTTAGTTTTTATTTTATTTTTTTCTTTTATATCGAGGATAATGGAATAAGCTTTTTTACATCCAATCCCCGTGTGTGTGCAGTTTTGTAAATTCTGTCATCTGTTCCCACCGGCACACAATGGCCTACTTTTACGAAAAGCGGAACAGGATTTAACGTGTGTGCAAGATGTTTTGCGTGCGTACGCACACGGAGCCTCGATTTATAGTCTCATCCGAAGGACTTTTGGGGAGAGTGGAGTCTGCACTGATGTTAACTCCAGGGGAAAGTATCCCCTTGAACGGGAATCGAACCCGGGTTGTCAGATTGCGAGCGCAATGTTCTAACTACTAGACTATCCCGCCCCCCATAATATGGTATGGACCGAAGAGGCACACGAACGCACAGGGTTTGCATCCACACACATCCACACACATGTGCACCTGCACAGAAAACACAAATACATAGAAAACAGGAAAGGTCCTTGGTTTCCTTTACTTTATATTTAAAAATAATGCCTCTAAATATAAAGTTCAATGATCTCCCTCGTCTTCTTCCCTGTTTTTTTATTAGGTCTACAGACACATGCATGTACCCACACTCGCGCGCGCTCGTACACACGCACACACACACGCACGCACACACACACAAACACACAGAGATTAGGAGGAGACCATTTCACATTTATTTCTTTTGCACTTAATACAATTTTTGTTTTGTTTTTACGCTGACTTGTGGGCCATTGAATGCGAAACCATTGATATGAAACGATACTACTGACATATGATAAAATGACAGCTTCTAGTATGAGTTAAAGAAAAGAGTGCTTGCCTACCCGCCCACCTGCCTGTCTGCCTGTATGGGCCTGTGGGGCTGGCTGTCTGTGGGGCTGGCTGTCTGTGGATTTGTTTGTATACGTCTGGCTCTCTGTGGGTTTGTCTCCCCAAAAACTGCATATACATGCATACACATGGGGACTGGATGAAAAAATGCACATGAGTGCTTATTCCATTATCCTTGAAATAAAAGAAATGATATATATCTATATCTATATCAATCTCTCTCTATATATTATATAACATTAAAAATAATAATATATGGAATTTATATAGCGCTGAATCTTGTAAAAACAAACAAATCGAAGCGCTTGCACTCAAATCATTTACACGCATACAACTCTCCTTAACCGTAATGAACAACATATTTCAAATCCATGCGCGCGCACGCACGTACACACGCACACACACAAACACACACACACACACAAACAAACACACACGCACACAGACTCGCAAACACACTTAGGAGGTGAAGGATGCTTTTGAAAATTAGGGAAAGATATGAGGGACAGTTTTGAGGATGGATTTGAAGGTGTCAAATGAAGGCTTTTGGCGAAGTGAAAGAGGGAGGTCATTCCAGGTGGATGGACCAGAAATAGAGAAAGAGCGACGGCCAACAGTGGTTTGTTTGAATCTGGGTGTTCGAAAGCACAAAGTATCTGAGGCTGAACGAAGGGAACGGGATGGATTATACAGGTGAAGACAGTTACAGAGATAAGAGGGTGCAGATTTGTGGAGATATTTGAAACAGAGGGTATTGATCTTATTCTCCAGTCTTTGTGAGACAGGGAGCCAGTGAAGAGGTAACAGAAGAGGAGTGATGTGTTCAGATATAATATATATATATATATATATATATATATATATATATATATATATATATATATATATATATATATATATATATCCAAAGATCCAAAGGACTTGCAAAGACAGTTTTACAAGGCACTGTCCAAGGAGGAAGAAGAAGAGGCAGACCAAGGAAGAGCTGGGAGGATAACATCAGCGAATGGACAGGCCTAGAACTCAACAAAACCCTGAGAAAGGCAGAACAGAGAGAGGAATGGAGGGAACTGGTTGTTGAGTCTTTGAGGGTGCCCCCACGGTCGTCAGACTACGGGACAGATAGATAGATAGAGATATATATACTGGTGAAACCACTCTTTTTGTTTGTTACCACTCCCTTTTGATGTATTGTGGCCTAAGGCTGCTGTACTTGTAAACTATTCCAGAGTTCAGAGAGTTCTCCCCCCCCCCCCCTTCCAACCTCTCTCTCTCTTATACATTTCTCCATCAAGTGAAATACGTCTTATGTCGACATGTTTAACGACTAGTTTGTGTTGCCAGACATTCATCTCAATTCTCCCTTCTTTAGACCTTCTCACTCGGCGACTATCAGTGACAGCTATCAGACAATGATGTTGGCACAAGACAAGAAAAAACAACAGCACTATATATAACCTCCGTGGAGACCGCTACCACTACCGCTATTATTTCCTAACAACAGTTGAGATGGGTACTGTATGTCACGATCAAAATTAAAAAGGATTTGGAAAAAAAATCCAAATACAATCGTTGAATGTTTTCTTCAGAATAAGTAACCAGAACAATCACTGAAACTTTAAAACAAATGTGACACATGCTTGGTCAAGTTTTTAATTATTGACAGTAGAACACTGAAACAACATAGCTCAGAAGGTCAGAGTACTTGCCCTCCCCAAGCTAAGATTAAGCCGCATTGAGCGCGGTAACCAAGTGGATGAGTGACCGTTTGTGTACCTTGACGTTAGTACATTTCCCCGAGTTCACCCAGCTGTGAATGGGTACCCACCCTCTCTAGGGGCAGGGAAGGTAAAGCAGCCAAGGAGAGGAGGTGGGCGCCGCCCTCAAGAGGCTGAGGTCGCTGACATACCACTCACCAACGAAAGCAGAGGTTGTGGGAACACTTCAACCTTTTTACGGTATAACACTAGACATGCCTGCCACAACTTGGGATGAAGATCATACGCCCAATCATTTGTTGCTCCCTCCGAACCCTTCGGAAAAAAAAAGTGATTTGGCATCAATTGAAACGAACACAGTTGTCTGCGCAGTGAAATATGACATTACCACAGCGAAAATGGAAAATTGAAGGATGAGAAGGTGGAAGAGGAGAAGTAGGAGGAGGAGGAGGAGAAGAAGAAGAGGAAGAACAACAACAACAGTGAGTAAGAGCAGGCGAAAAAGAAAGAGAAAAAGAAGACGTAGACAAAAAAAACCCAACCTAACAGACATGGATGATAATGTTTGATATGACGAAAATAACTTTGGGTCACAAATTGAAAGCGAAAAAATAAAACAAGTAAGATACAGAAAAATGACACTAAGAAGAATAAACGAAAGAATCAAAGAAAGAAAAAAAGAAAGAAAAACTCCCCAACAGAAATGACAACGAGCAAAAATGAACGTCATGAAAGAAAGAAAGTTACACGAAGAAGACATCATTGACACTAGAGGGGGAAAAAGAAAGAAAAGAGAAATGTCAATGCATGCTCATCTTAATGCGCAGCTTAGGAACGGAGGAGGGAAGGGGACAAAGGGAACACATGAAGGGTGGGGTGGGGGGTAAGGAGGTAACAAATGTGTATTCCACACCTCTCTCCGTACAGCTTGGAAGATTTCTGGGGTTCTCGTTTAGTATGTTCTTTTTCCTTAGAAAATTACACACACACACACACACACACACACACACACAAACAGGCACGCACACACACGCACACACGCACAGACACAGACACACACACGCAGAGAGAGAAAACCTTAAAAGAACACACACACACACACAACACACACACACACACACACACACACACACACACACACACACACACACACACACTCTAATATCTCTTTGAGTAAACAGACGTAAAATCGAAGCAACACCACCACCACCACCAGCAACAACAACAACAACAACAAGAACAACAACAACAACACACACACACACACACACACACACACACACGCACGCACGCACGCACGCACGCACGCACGCACACGCATACACACACACTTACTAAAATCAATTTTTGTGAAGAGACGTAAAATCGAAGACAAACACACACACACACACACACACACACACACACACACACACACACACACACACACACACACACACACACACACACACAAGAAGTCTTTTTCAGTGCTCCTAATTATTTACTTAAAAAACTCCAAAGTATAGATTGTAAGGCGTACAAACTTGCACTTGGGGTACCATTCCATGCATCCACCATAGGAACTTATAAGGAAATTGGGGAACTTCCACTAGCTGAATACCGACAACTTTCTTGCGCCAAATATGTTTTACGGAGCACGAATGACGAAAATGTTGTCTGTAGTGAATTAAAAGTTCAAGCAGAAACGAATTTTCCAAAAAGGGCTAAACAAATTTCGTGTTTAATGCCTATTGGCACTTATGTATCAGATCTCTTTCAAAAATCTAAACTTAATCAATATGACTTAGAAACACACAAAAAAGCTTTACCATGTCCTTCATGGGAGATGGATAAAGCCTGTTTTGATATAGAATATATTAATAAAAAAAAGAATGAAAATCAAAACATCATGGTTGCAGATGTACAGTCGCATATTAAAAATAAGTATGCTGACTGCTTAAAAGTTAATACAGATGGATCTGCTTTAGAAAATCATGACACAGACTCTGCATTTGTCATACCAGCACTTAAAATTGAGAAATCGTACTATCTTGGTAAACATCGTTCAATACTTACAGCTTAACTTATTGCAGTTCTTATGGCTCTTAACTATATTCTTGATCTTCCATTTTCCTTCTTTCATATTTTGCTTTGTGGTGACTCCAAGTCAGTATTGTATGCTATAAAATCCCCAAACTTTAAGGTCTCCGGAATTATTTTTGAAATTAAATATGTCATACACCTCCTAAGTTTAAAAGGTATTCCTGTTTCTTTTTGTTGGGTGCCTTCTTATGTTGGAATTTTTTCAAATGAGTGGGCTGACAGAGCTGCAAAAAAGGGGGAAAGACATGATATGGAATCGATAGAACTGGACGTTCCCTTATCTATACAGGAGGGATACCAAATATTAAAACAAACTTCATGGGGTAAGTTTACAGAATCTGATCAATTCAAGGAACGATATTTTAAAAATTGTCTGACCACTGCCCATATTTCTTCTTATATGGCTCCTTCTCAAATAGATTCGCGTTTCATATCCGTGAGAAGGGTTAGTTCATTATATTTTAGAATGAAGTTAAATGCATTCCTTACAAAATGTTGTAAACATGTCAGATGTCTATGTGGGGATCATATTTCCAATACTCGTATCATATTTGAGTGCCCTATTGTAAAACCTTTTTTACCTACATTTTCTGAACAGTCTCTGGAAAATGTATTTGAAAATTCAAAGCTAGCCTTTGCCATTGCCAGATGTTTATTGCATAGTCCACTTGGATATTTATTGTAGTTACATTATTGTTATTTCATGTTTCCACATTGTTGAGTTTATATATTGCTCCTGTTTAAACGTATTATCCTTACTTTTCTAGGGTTTTTTTTATCACACAAAAATACCAACACTGATACTATTTCTTAACTTTTTTCCTTCCACGCCTTCCTCTCCCTTCTTTAACTTTCATGACACTTTCTATTTCCCTCGTCTAATATAACTTAGAGTGAACAGACGTTAAATTGAAGACAACAATAACAACAACAACAACACACACACACACAGACACACAGACACACACACAGACACAGACACACACACACACACACACACACACACACACACACACACACACACACACACACACACACACACACACACACTCCCGTTCAATGGGATTTCCCCTCTCGAAACAACAACAGTGCCGGCTCCGCTGCCCCGAGAATTCTGCGGATGAGACTGTAGACCAATGCCCCGCGTAGAAACCCACATGGAGCATCTTGCGCGTGCACACGTTTAAAGCCTGTTCCGCCTTTCGGAAGAGTAGGCCCTTTGTGCCGGTGGTAACAAGCTGGTAGAGGTTAACGAGTAGCTGAAGTCGGTTTGGGGTCATGTAAAATATAGTAGCAGACAGACACACCTAAGCCATAATCTGGATGCAGACAGACAGACATACATACACTAAGTCATAAAAAGGGGTGGCGCTGCTCTTGTGGCGACGTGCTCTCCCCGGGGAGAGCAGCCCGAATTTCACGCAGAGAAATCTCGTGACTTAAAGTGGTATAAATAAATAAATAATCTGGATGCAGACAGACAGACATACATACCTAAGTCATAATCTGGATGCAGACAGACAGACACATCCAAGTCTCAATCTGGATGCAGACAGACACATCTACAGACAGACAGCAACATCCAAGTCTTAATCTGGATGCAGACAGATAGACAGACACATCTACAGACAGACACATCTACAGACAGACACATCTACAGACAGACACATCTACAGACAGACAGACACATCCAAGTCTTAGTCTGGATGCAGACAGACAGACAGACAGACAGCCACATCTAAGTCTTAATCTGGATGCAGACAGACAGACAGACACATCTACACACAGACAGCCACATCTAAGTCTTAATCTGAATGCACACAGACAGACAGACACATCTACAGACAGACAGCCACATCCAAGTCTTAATCTGGATGCAGACAGACAGACACATCTACAGAGAGACAGCCACATCTATGTCTTAATCTGGATGCAGACAGACAAACAGACAGACACATCTACAGCCAGCCTGCCACATCTAAGTCCTAATCTGGATGCAGACAGACAAACAGACAGACACATCTACAGACAGACAGCCACATCCAAGTCTTAATCTGGATGCAGACAGACAGACAGACAGACACATCTATGTCTTAATCTGGATGCAGACAGAGAGACGGACGCATCTACAGACAGACATCATCATCAGACCCGTGACCTTGGCGGTCGTGGGGGAGACATGAAAGACGATGCCGTGGTAAGCCTCCTCCATCCATCTCGGTCCTCGGCTCTGCGCAGTAGTGCCGAGTCATTCATCCTGGTCCATTCTCTGATGTTGTCCATCCATGACTTGTTCTGTCTTCCCCTCTTTCTGCCACCTTCGAGTGTTCCCTGCAGTACTGTTTTGGGCAGAGTGTTGTGGCGGGTGACGTGGCCGAACCATGTCAGCTTTTTCTTCTTGACGATGGTGAGAAGGGGTTCCTGTGGACCTGCCAGCCGTGTTATTTGACTCTTGACAAATTCGTTGGTCTTTCGTTCTCTCCAGGATATGCCCATTAGTTTTCTATGGCATTTTGTTTCGAATGACTGGATTCGCTTTGCTGTTTCAGCAGTCAATGTCCAGGTTTCACTTCCGTACAGCAGGATCGACTGAATTAGGGCTTTGTAGAGCTTTAGTTTGATTGGGAAACTGATCTCTTTACTTTTCCATATGGTGGTGAGTTTTGTCATGGAAGATGTTGCATGGCTATTCTGACTTTGATTTCTGTCGTCGATCGCCCGTCCTTTGTGAGTGTAGCGCCGAGGTATTTAAAAGCGTCTACCTCCTCCAGTTGTTGGCCGTTCATGTAAATTTTAGCGGTGGCATTGCTCGTGCTGTTCACAAGTACTTTACTTTTCTCCGAGCTCACCTCCATCCCATATGCTCCAGCTCTGTTCTCAAGTCTGGTCGTAAGATCTTGCAGCTCTGTGTTACTTCCGCCCATGAGGTCAATGTCATCGGCAAACCGTAAGTTGTTGAGGGGTCTGCCGCCAATGGAGATGGTAGGGTGGAAGTCATGGAGGGTCTCTCTCATGATGTTTTCCAAGAACAGATTGAATAGGACTGAGATAACAGGCATCCTTGTCGGACCCCAACTGTGGTTTTGAAGTAGTCTCCGACCTGATTGTTCAGAAGGACTGCACTGCTTGCAGTGTTGTATAGTGCTTGAATGGTTTGCACTAGTCCTTCTTCAATGCCAAACATTCTGAGACCTGCCACAGGCCTTCGTGCCATACTCTGTCAAAAGCCTTCTTGAAGTCGATGAAGTTGTGGAACAGGTCTCTCTGATGTTGAAGATGTTTTTCCATCATGATGTGGCAGTTAAAAATCTGTTCGATTGTGCTCCTGCCTGCCCTGAACCCAGCTTGTTCCTCTGCAAGGTGTTCTTCTGCCTCCTTCTTGAGTCGATTCAAAATAACTTTGAGCATGATCTTGCTGGCGTGGCTGATGAGGCTGATTGTTCTATAGTTTTGGCATTGGCGTAAATTCCCCTTCTTGGGCAGGGTATGATGAGTGATTGTGTCCAGTCTGTTGGCCACTGTTTTGTCTCCCAAATCTTCTGACAGATAGCTGTAACATATGTGATGACTGTTTCGCCACCATGCTTGAGCAGCTCTGCTGGTATATTGTCTGCTCCTGGGGACTTTCCTACTGGTAAGCTGCGGATGGCTTCTTCCACTTCTTCCCTCAGTATAGGTAATGGCGAGGTGCTCTTGATGTTGCTGCTTTCTCTTCTATTATGCTCTTGTCAGGTTGTATTGGGTAGTTGTACAGTTCTTGACAATATTCAGACCACCTGTTCAATGCAGCTGAGCTTTCTGTGAGGAGGTTTCCGGAGCTGTCTTCAATGACTGATGATTTGGTTTGAAGTGGTTTTGTGAGTTTCTTCAGGGTGTCGTATGCCTTTTTACTGTTGCCCACTTTCATGTTTTTTTCGATCTCAACACATTGATCACTGATCCACTTCTCTCTGGCCTTTAACATTGACTTAATCTTAATCTGGATGCAGACAGACAAACAGACAGACACATCTACAGACAGACAGCCACATCCAAGTCTTATTCTGGATGCAGAGAGAGAGACAGACAGACACATCTAAGTCTTAATCTGGATACAGACAGACAGACACATCTAAGTCTTAATGTGGATGCAGACAGACAGACACATCTAAGTCTTAATATGGATGCAGACAGACAGACACATCTAAGTCTTAATATGGATGCAGACAGACAGACAGCCACATCTAAGTCTTAATGTGGATGCAGACAGACACACAGACACATCCAAGTCTTAATCTGGATGCAGACAGACAGCCAGACAGACACATCCAAGTCTTAATCTGGATGCAGACAGACAGCCAGCCACATCTAAGTCTTAATATGAATGCAGGCAGACAGACACATCTAAGTCTTATCTGGATGCAAACAGACAAACAGACAGTCACATCTACAGACAGCCAGCCACATCCAAGTCTTAATCTGGATGCAGACAGACAGACAGACACATCTAAGTCATAATCTGGATGCAGACAGACAGACAGACACATCTAAGTCATAATCTGGATGCAGACAGACAGACAGACACATCTAAGTCATAATCTGGATGCAGACAGCCAGCCAGCCAGCCACATCCAAGTCTTAATCTGGATGCAGACAGACAGCCACATCCAAGTCTTAATCTGGATGCAGACAGACAGCCACATCCAAGTCTTAATCTGGATGCAGACAGACAGCCACATCCAAGTCTTAATCTGGATGCTAACTGTTCTCTCTTTTCTCTCTCACCTCCACATTTGCGCAGAGTGTAAGCAGATACTGGTTGAAAAACTTTATACATTTGTTTTTTCTTTCCATCTTTTTTAAAGATATTCTGCTGTCTGGCTGCTACAGTTTGTTTTTGTTTTCGAATCTCTCTGTCTGTCTGTCGGTTTCTGTATGCATGTGTGTCTCTCTCCTTCCCTTCTCTCCCTCCCTTCTCTCCCTCCCTCACTCTCCCTTTATCTCCCTCCCTCTCTGCTTCTTCCTATACTATTACCGTTATTATTAGAAGGATGGGTGTAAAAATGAAATTAAGCTTATCATATTATCCTAAAGAATAAAAATTCGTTCATGTCTTCTCTCTCTCTCTCTCTCTTTTCTCTCTCTCTCTCTCCTCTCTCTCTCTCTCTCTCTCTCTCTTTTATCTATCTATCTATCTATCTATCTATCTATCTATCTATCTATCTATCTATCTATTCTATCTATCTATCTATCTACCTACCTATCTATCTATCTTTCTTACCATCCCTTTCTGCCTGTTTGTCTGTCTGTCTGTCTCTCTCTCTGTGTCTCTCTCTCTCCCCTCTATCTCTGTCTGTCTGTCTATCTCTCTCTCTCGCTCTTTTTTCCCTCCCTTATTGTTACTATTGTTATTAAAGGGCTGGATGTAAAAATGTTGGTAAGCTTATGATTTTATCGCCAATAACATATTTTGAAAAAACGTTCGTCCGTGCGTTCGCTCGTTTGTTCCTTACGCGTGCGTGTACGTTTGTGTGTGTTGTATGTTTGTGTGTTTGTATGTATATAATATTTATTTATTTATTTATTCTTTTATATCGAGGATATTGGAATAAACACTTATTGCTTTTTTACATCCAGTCCCCGTGTGTATGCGGTTTTGCAAATTTTGTCATCCGTTCCCACCGGCACACAATGGCATACTTTTACGAAAAGCGGAACAGGATTTAACGTGTGCGCAAGATGTTCTGCGTGCGTTTGCACACGAGGCCTTGGTTTATAGCCTCATCCGAAAGACTTTCGGGGAGAGTGAAGTCTGCACTGATGTTAACTCCAGGGGAAAAATATCCCCTTGAACGGGAATCGAACCCGGATCGTCAGATTGCGAGCGCAATGTTCTAACCACTAGGCTATCCCGTCCCCCATGTGTGTATGTGTGTGTGTGTGTGTGTGTGTGTGTGTGTGTTCTCGTCATTTAGTGGCCTCGTTCTTCATTTATTGATAACCCATTTGTTTAGTTTCTATCTCTAACTTGCATTTGTACTTTACTACCACAAATTCTCTCACAAGTCAAGATGCTGCTGCTGCTGTGTGTGTGTGCGTGCGCGTGTGTGCATGTGGTTGTGCGTGCACGCGCAATAACTCACTCAAATATATGCATGTATGTCTTATTTTAGAAATAAGTATGCTTTTTGAATGTTGGTAAACGCGTATACATAATTATACAGTTTTATGCCTTTTCTAGTCGAAGGTCAATTATCTCTACTGCATTGTGTGCCTTAATTAGTGGATCGGTGGTCTAGAGGTAACGCGCCTGTCTAGAAAGCGAAAAGTCCGGGTCTGAAGTGTGCGGCGGT